>OY101447.1:5285900-6523400 GCA_956483635.1 Panzeria rudis
ACTTTTCTTATAAAGAGAAAGAAGAGTTAATTTCGAACTCCTTACTGTCTTGCCAATATTTCAAGGAACGTATATTAACAAAATTATACTCAAAGTAGGGATGGACAAGTCAAAAAATAGACCGATATATATCGATATCGACATATTTTTAAATACCGATCGGCATCGATATATATCGAATAAAAAATATCGATATATCGAAATATCGATATTTTTCAGCAATGATAATTCATACGCAGTCCACAAAATTTTTTTTTAAATAAAACAAAAAAGTACCTTTCTTATAAATAATTAAGCTGGAAAGAGTTAATTTCCAAGATCCTTACTGTTCCACCAATATTTCATGGAACATACATCAACAAAATTGCACTCAAAGAATGATAATTTTTCGAATAGACGAAATATTATATGTATATAAAACAAAAGATTTTGTTAGTAATATTACATTTGATGAAGACTATGCCGAAATGTTTTTAAAAATTGCACGGAAAACAAAACCGAAGCAAAATAATATCGAAAAAATATATCGAAATTAAAATTATCGACGATATATATCGATATATTTTTAGAAAAATATCGATATATCGATATTTTTTGCCCATCCCTAGCTCAAAGATAATTTTTCGTATACACAAAAGATTATATGTAAATAAAACAAAAGATTTTGTTGGTAAAATTCTATTTGATGAATATTGTGCAGAAATGTTTTAGAAAATTACACAAACAACCAAACCAAAGCTAAAAATATCGAATTTGATACTGCCGATTTTTTAAATATCGATATATTGCAATTAAAAATATCGACGACATATATCGATATATTTTTATGAAAATATCGATATATCGAAATTTTGCCCATCCCAAGTGAGTTCATAAAAATATTTAGATTTTTTTACATATGTAGGTACGTACTTCTTATTTTGTAAAGTACATTTCTTTTCATGTTTGCTGCGTTTTTTGCGAACTGAGGATTGGGAATTATCACTGCTACTGCCACTATCCGAATCACTTGCTGTACTTTTACTTGAAGATGTTTCTATATCCGTTTCGCCTGAATCTCTATCTGTATCCGAATCGGCGATCAGCGTTACTGATGATGCTGGAATAGTAGGTGTGAATTTTGTTGTTTTTTCTGTGGATAATTTTGAACGGTGTTCAAGTTCTTGCTGCTGAGCAGCCAATTCATTAGTATAAACTTGTAAGAAACATACAAATTGAGGCTCCGCAGACTCGTAGCATTCATCGTATGCATAAAGCATGATTGCAGATCCGCGAACATCGCAGACTTCCTTGATATAATAAGTATTTTCAAAAATCTCTACTAATGTACGAACTTCTTGGCGCTCGGCTGGCACACCCACATACTCCTCAATTTTCATTTTTAAATTAAAAATTGTTGCATCATCATCGATAGAAAAATAAGAAATTTTCTAAAATTACAAATTGATGAAAAATCGTGTTGGAAAAATGTTAGTCTATTAAAAACATATGTATGTACTTATAATATAATAAAGGTAAAATATTATTTTACCTTTAGAAGCGGTAAGGCCTTGGGATTCTGTGGCTCTAATTTAATTTTAATAAACATGATTTACGCCTGTAAATACTTGGAGTTTGTTATTCTTTAAAACTTTATTTGAGTATTGCTTGTCACTCTTTTTAAAAACCGTTAGGTTTCGTTAAATATCATCAGTGCTGCCAGACCGCAAGTGAGAATAAAAGTATAAATTGCAAGAAAACAGTGCACAGTGGGGACTTTTGCAAAATAAATGGTTATACATCTGGAGCTTCTAAGCTGCTGATTGAATTTTTCTGAAACATTTTTAGAGGAGTCGTCAGGCTCTATACGCTGGCCTCGTAGCATAAGCAGGAACAGAGCTACACTGGGCGAATGCTGACCACGTCAGATTTTAAAAAACTTCTGAGTTTAGGTTTAGAGTTTTGCTAAAAAACAGAAGAAATAATGGAAATAAAATTTGTTTCCGTATATCCCATATCTTGGGAGGCTGAGGCCACACGAGCGCTTTTAAGCGTATGTGTCTGCTTTTTTGAGTTAAATTTTATAAACTTTAAGAAAAAGAAAAAAATTCATTTTTGTCTTGATATTTTTACATAGCGTCTTGACGAGCAAATTATTTGTTATAACAATTGTTAGCACAAGAACTTGTCATGTCTGGACCGCTGTTGTTACTGTTTTGTCATTGTTATGACATCGTTGTTAAAACAATTGTTATAACAACGATTTCTCAACAACAAGCATTGTTTTCAATACGAAAAAAGAGACAGCAAACAAAAGAAATTTGCTATGTCTGCCGCACCACCTTAAAATAATATGACTAGGCCTAACAAAAAAATTTGTTTTTGTTCATTGTTATAACAAAAAATTTGCTCGTCAAGACGTAGTGTTAGGGAGATAGTTTAGGGAATAATATTTTTCGTAAGTTTTTTTCTCAAACTGTAATTATTTGTTGTTATTGTCGTTTTGACACGATATTGATGTTTTATTCATAGCGTATTTACTAAATAACGGTACTTGTCTTTGATCGGATAAAAAATTCCTGAGTTATAGTGGATCGAAGTGTTTTCGTTTTGCCATTGTACATTTTTAGTTTTCATCCGATTTCGGCCCATTATGCCTTAAAATTTTCATAATCGAATAAACTATTCAATAAAATTATATAACTAAAGATTTTTTATTATTTGTTGCACAAAACAGTTTGCGAAGGTACAACAATTGGTGAAAATCGTTAAAATTTTCATAAAATCTTAACTTCTATCCACTATAAAGGTTTTTTTTTGCTTTTATCGAACCAGCCTTTGACACTGGATGACGCTTGAAGGAGAAGTATACATCGAAATATACAAATGTTCCGTTATCTAGTAATTTTTTTTAAGAACAAACACAACCCGCGAAGCGATCAGCTTGTCTGCGGAAAAACACCCAGGGTCTATATCGGGAATCGAACCCACGACGCCTGGACTGACAGGCTAGCGTCGCTACCACTCAGCCACAGGGGCACCCTACGTGGTACATTTAAATGAAGTATATTTGCAATATATAAGGTCTGTTCAATAGCTGAAAGCTGTTACTAACTGCTACTAGTTGTAACTGGAAAGTGTTCACGTACTCGAAAAACTATCAACGAGAGAGTGAAAAAAGAACATAAAAAACTGAGAGAAAAAAATTTATTGAAAGTTTTTACTAGTCAAATTTTTTTACTAGCAAGAATTAGCCAAACAGCTGTTTAGATCTTTTGTTTATAAATTAAATGTTTGAAAAATTTATGAAAAAGTTAACTTTCTCTAATTTTAATGAGTTATTAAGAAATTGTGAATTTTTAAGAAGTCAAAAACATTAAATACGGCAAGATTCGATATTTTTGTTTTAATTTGAATGCAGCAGTGGCCGTTAAAAGAGTTTAAAACGCTGGAATTGGGTGGCAGAAAACTTTTCACCTTGAGGCTAAATCAAAAAGGTTACACTCGAAATATTATATGAGTGAAGTATAAAGAAAAAAACCTGGCAAGTTCCTGCAAAGAATAAATTCTACTCATTAATAGAAAAAAATCGACAATTACATGTCGTTAGCCGAAATACAAAATCACGTAATTACACTTTTTAAGTAAAGCCGCTTTATTTTCGTTTTTAATTTGGCTGATTTTTATGATAAAGATTTGAAAATTTGTGGGGACATGCGTTTCGATGTAATACTCAATAATTAATCCAAAATGCAATTTAAAATGTTTTGCTAGTTACGTTGTTTTGCATTTCAGCTGACGATATATTGAAATTAACTTCATTTCTACTGTTTACAGATATATTAACTTAAAAATGTACAAGAAGCTGTATTTTTATATCTGCTATTTAAATACTTTACACATAATTTACAGTCTACACCTAACCCGATTCAAGAAATTGGTTCTTAACTCGGTGAAAACCAAATTTATCAGATTTAGGTCATATGTCGGAAAAAATGAAGAAGATATGGTTGTTCATGTGGATGGTTCAGTTCTTTTAGAATCGAAAGTTGTTTCATATTTCAGGATGGAGTTGAGTCACAATTTGCTGTGGGACATGCACGTTGCAAAAGTTAAGGCCAAGTTATCATCAGCAACCGGAATTTTGTACAAATTTGGAAATAAACTAAACTAAGCTAATGATATATCAATCACTTATACATTCTCATTTAACATATTTGCCATTAATATATGGATGTCGAATAACAGATTCTCTAAGAAGCCTGCAATCAGCACAAAATAAGGCGCTTAAAACAGTGTTTAATCTACCAATGCGATATTCCACTATGGATTTATACAAAAGCAAAGCTAAAAATATTTTGCCAGTTTGTGTGTTGTACAAACAGCGGATACTATTGTACGTATTTAAGTCTGTGCGGGGATTTAGTCCAATGGCAATAAAATTTAATCAAAATGTTACTAGAACAGGTAGAGTTTACAAGGCACAGATTTGACCAAACAGCGTATTACTTTTACTGTGCCAAGGGAATATAATAATTTACCAGAAAGACTTAAAAATATCACCGTTATATCATCTTTTAAACATGACCTAAAATTATATATGCTAAATAATATAGAAACACTTCTAATTTAAACATACTGATTTATATACTTTTTCTTTTTTCTAATAATATTTATATACTTATATAAAGTAACTGAATATTGCTATTTAAATTTAATATACTTTTATTGTATTGCCATGCTACAGCCTCTACTAAGCCTATAAGGCGCTGAGGCATTAAAAAGAAAATGGAAGCAATATTTTTATTTACAAAAATAAATTAAAAAAAAAACTTAACATTAACATTAACATTAACTTCAAGTTAATGTTAAGTGTAGACCGCTCAAGTTAATGTTTTTTCCAGGTTATAACATAGTTGTTAGTGCAATTGTTTTAACAACGCAGTCATAACTTCAAGTTACAACAGCATTTCAAGTTAGGTGGAGACGTAAAGTAAAGATTCATTTATCGACAGTTACCGACAGTACCGACAGTTAAAAGGTAACATCGCTACCTTTCTTTGCAGGATTGTGAGAAAATAAAACTAGTAAATTTAACTTATTTTGTACATGTATGAAAAGAGTTTAATATTTTTCGTTATATAGACACAAAGAAGACAATTAATGTGCTTCGAAGGCGAACAAAACGGATGTAGACAATTATTTCGAAAAACAGCCAAAAAATATTTATTGTGTCAAAAATTCTTGCATTGTGCAATGTGCAATGCGACTATTAATGCTGCTAAATACTATATTTACTATGCCCAATCTAAATTGAAGTATATCCCAGTGAACACATGACCTAGTCTTGGCGTCACTGGTAAGTCACAGCTAGGTAGTAATGATATACTTTGTGACTAAAATATAATATATGGATATATGATGTCATTTTAAATAAATAAAAATTTTAAACTCTAAAATAATTTGACAAAAAATGAAATTTAAATTGTAAAAATGGAACTACAATTTAAACTATGAGCAAGAAGGGAGCGCTACAGGCAAAAGGAAGAGAGGATATGAGTTATTCCCAGGCAGGACTATAATGCAGTTAGAGGAAATTTAAGATGGAAGAAAAATAAAATGCAGAATATCAGGATATATGTTTACTATCTTACATAAGAAACCAGATGAATTGGAAAACAGCCTGGGAAGATGTATAAGTATAACAGTGTAAATTTAGTGACAAGGAGTATGTATGTAGTTATATTATTTCGTAATAAAATGAAATATGGACATTATTTACATTTTGAAAAGGGAATAATATCCATGAAAAAAGTGTTGAATAGTAATGATTGTTTGAACAGTAGGCCTTCGGACGGACTTAAGGATTTTCTCCTCTAGGTACATCTAATAGTGGCTTCGCACAGTAAAGAGTTTTTGAAAGGCAGAAAATTTTTACCCAGTGAAGCGACTATTCAACATAATGTCCGCCGGACATTATTTCCTTTTCGAAATAATGTCAATGGACAGTACTTCCATGGACATTATTGCATACCACCGTAAAATTCATTAAACGAAGATTATTATAATGTCAGATGAACATCATTTTTTGGTCAGTATCTGATGTACCTAAGTGCGAAATTATGGGTCATATATGAGTCAATAATGAGGCATTCCTTATGTAAAGTATGACAATTCATGATATCATGCTGACGTCAGAATGACATCAATGTGTTCACTGGGATATGTACAGTTATTCAAAAATTATTTTGGCTCACGCCACATTTAACAACTTTAAATCTGTCAGAACAAATGAGTGGTTTTATTTTGTTTTTAGTATGGAAATATTTTTTATCATGAAATTTAAGCAACCTCTTTCGCAGCTTTTTTATATACTCACTGTCACGTATTTGCTAACACGTCAACGGTGCCCATCACTAGATCCAAACCATTCACTCCCATTCCATTGAGCCATCTGGCATCACATTTTATTACACATCTGTCATTTTACTACTGGCAAGCAGAGGACGAAGCCGATGTAAAATGGTGATCGGCTAACAGAGTATTTCTTTTTTACTCTGCAGTTACACGTTCAAGAAATTGCTTTCAAGTTGATCACATGTATTGCTTGTTAAAACTACTTTAAATTGACGCTATGACGTAGGCTGTAAGCAACTTGATAGTCAATTTTGTTTTCAAGATGCCGTCGTCAAGGAATCAACAACGAAACAGTAAAACCCGGTTATAACGAATTCTCGGTTGTAACGATCTAAGTCTAAAGTGCCGACGTTTCGGTTGCCATTTTCATACAAAAATAATTCGTAATAGCGAATTCGTAGTTAACGAGTCCTCGTTTGTATCGAACTACGCTTATTACGAACTTGTCATAGAGCGGTTTTTTTTTGCTGTTTGCACAAAGTTCGCTATAGCCGAGTCTTTCTGTAATTTACTTACAATAATAGAGATCAGCTGTTTAAATTGAACGAAAAATTGAAACAAATCTTGAAAGCAAAATTGAAATCAAGTTGGTAGTCAATTTCCAATTATGTGTGTGTGTTAGTAAAAAAGTGTGAGTGTATTGAAACTTGAAACAAAAATTGAAACAAAACTTGAACGTGTAACCTCCAAGTTACTTACATACAAGGCATATTTACAACAGGTATACTCGGCCCAATTACAAATAAACTTGCCTTTCTAGACGATTTACTGCCTTATTTATTTATTTTCATAAGAAATTTTTTTCATATGTTTCAAAACCAAATTAAATATTTTTAAATGCGCATGTTAGTAAATACCCACTTTTTATTATAAAAAATCAGCTTAGCCGCAGTAAGCGGCGGCGGCTAAGTGATTGTGAAAACCATCGGCGGCGGCTATTAGCCGACCGGCTTCGTGCTCTGCTGGCAAGTCGACGTAAGATTTTTTGGAATATTTTAATAATTAGTGAAAAGTTAAAAAAATTTAGCTAAGGAAAAGTGAAATCAATCTAAATTAAAAAGTTTTATTATCTCTTAATAATAAATTTATCGAAATCAAAATTATTGTAAGAGCCAACCAGCTACAGATTTATTTACTGACTCACTTTTTCTCTACACATTAACTTGGGTGCAGAAAATATTGTTACCATTGAAATTGTGCTGATCTGGAGCCAAAAAGATGTCTTGTTCGGCAATATACGTTTTGGATGTGAAGGGTAAAGTGCTTATATCGCGCAATTATCGTGGTGATAATATGGATTTAGCAGTAATAGACAAATTCATGCCTTTGTTAATGGAAAAAGAGGAGGAGGGTATGATCACACCTATTTTGCAAACTGCCGATTGTACTTTTGCCTACATAAAAACAAATAATTTATATATTGTTTCCACTACACCACGCAACAAGAATGTAAATATTGCACTAGTATTTGTGTTTCTACATAAAATAGCTCAAGTGTTTATCGAGTATTTCAAAGAGCTCGAGGAAGAATCAATACGTGACAATTTTGTCATAATATATGAACTTCTTGATGAGCTCATAGATTTTGGTTACCCTCAAACAACCGATTCAAAGATACTTCAGGAATACATCACACAAGAGGGTCACAAATTGGAGATACAACCACGGATTCCAATGGCCGTTACAAATGCTGTTTCATGGCGCTCAGAGGGTATTAAGTATCGAAAAAATGAAGTATTCCTTGATGTTATTGAATCCGTTAACCTCCTGGCTAATGCTAATGGCAATGTTTTGCGCAGTGAAATTGTCGGTGCCATTAAAATGCGTGTTTATCTATCTGGTATGCCGGAATTAAGATTGGGTTTAAATGATAAAGTTTTGTTCGAAAGTACAGGACGTGGTAAATCCAAATCTGTTGAATTGGAAGATGTTAAATTTCATCAATGCGTTCGTTTGTCCAGATTTGAAAATGATCGCACAATTTCTTTTATACCACCTGATGGCGAGTTTGAATTAATGTCCTACAGATTAAATACACATGTAAGTATACTCCAAAAACTTATTACAAAATAACATCCAAACCGAAAGTGAAAGTAGTTTTGTTCATTATAAAAGTTGTATATCGTTAGCTGAAATGCAAAATCACTACAGGAGAGAAAAAAAAAACCAAATGAAAGTCCAAGTCACTGATGTAAAGTCTCGTTATTATCGTTTTTAATTTAGCTGATTTTAATTACAAAGTTTTAAAAAATTTGAAGGAACAGGCGTTTCGATTTAATAAGATAATATAATTCGTTAAAAATGCGATTTCGAATTTGATTTAGGTAAGTGGTTTTGCATTTCAAGAAGTCTATCACACCTAAAACTGACGATGTGTATTTGTGTGTGTCCCTCTATCCACAAACGAAATGTAATATAGTAAGTTGGTTGTGGATGCCTAGAAGTTTTATACCTTGTATAAAATTCTACTTTATGAATTATAAGTTTTTTAAGTTTTCTGTGTTTTTTCTTTTTATATTCAAAGATATTTATTATAATAATCTAAAACAATTGACATAAATATTTTTAAATATAAAAAGGTGTACGCTGTTGTCTATCTCTTAATTCATTCTTGATAGCATTTACTTCAATAGATAACTTGCTGATGTTCTCACATAAAATCTTTGTTAAATTATCTACAACATGCTCTGCATTACTTGTAGTATTTTCCTTAATACTTGCGACCTCAGAACTAAACATCACTTCCCAAATTCTATCCGCTAACTGTATCATTTCCGATACACTACTATGATTAGAACCAGTTAAAGCTACATTAAGACTTTTAGGCAGCTTTCTTAGCCATAGTTTCTGTAAAATATCAGAACTGAAACTACTTCCAGCTAGTATGGACATGGACCGATAAAATTCAGATGGTTTTCTGTTGCCCATCTCACTATCTGATAAAATCTTTTCTAATTTGGAAGTCTCACTTAATGAATGCCGATCAACTAGAACTTTCTTTAAGTTACTATAAAGATTGTTTTGTGGTGGATGCTGAATAATATCAAGTACCGTAATAACAACTTCCTGTGGAAGTGCGGTAATGACGTGTTCGTATTTAGTTTTATCTGCTGATATACCTTTGGTAGCAAATTGCATTTCTGCATGTATAAACCAAGCTTCAGGACAATTTGTCCAAAACTGAGGAAGTTTAACAGAAACAGCACAGAGTTCAGAGTTAAAATGAGAAGAAGGATTGTTCACTAATAAAGAATTTTCACAAGCTTGTTCTGTGATATTTGTATCACTTTGTATTTGAGGAGTGTTGTGCGTAGGAGAATGGATTGGTAACATTTTGATTATCGAATTCACAAAACAATAGTAAATAAATAAAAACAATCAACAACACAAAATTATTTCCTGACGAATTGAAATACACTAATGAATCGCTTTACAATATTGATATTGGGTCTATTCTTTTCCTTTTAAATTAACTTCAGCTTACCAAACCTTCCAAATTATAATTATTGTCAATTAGAAAATTTGCATTGAAAAATTACCACAGTAATTATCATATATTTATGCACCGCTTCTTTGAGATATTCGAGATTCTAAGATTTCTATTGATGATTCTTGATTGATGTTAAAAAAGGTGACTTGCTGACAATATATATGTATATACTCATGCCGGAAATTATCTCTTCTATGATTAGTGGTCTTCTTGATATTCTGTTTTTGAATTTCCAGAAATTCTCTTGCTATAACTTTATTTAAAGAAATCAGGATCGCCAATATGGTGCTTTTATATTATTACTAATCAAAACAGTTTGTTTATAAAATTAATGTTATTTATTCAAAGATATTTATTATAATAATCTAAAACAATTGACATAAATATTTTTAAATATAAAAAGTAAAAAACACAGAAAACTTAAAAAACTTATAATTCATAAAGTAGAATTTTATACAAGGTATAAAACTTCTAGGCATCCACATTGGTAATCTTGGAACAAGCAAAAAGTGTTATTTTTTAAAGGAATGTACTTAGCTGCTTTAAAATAAATTAAAAATTTTGTTGTTTAAATTTTTAAATATGATTTTCCGTATTTTGATACAACAATTATAATAAAGTATCAGTATTAGAGTTTTTAATCTATGTCTACGTTAGACATGTTCAAAGACGCGATGCGAAACAGAATGTTTTAATTTGATGTTCTACAAAACATTTATTTGACAGTGAAAATAACAAATTTGTGTATTTATATATTTACCTAAATATAGAAAGGCTATATTTTTCATCGAATTTTTTGCATATTTCGATAGATGAACATTTAATCTATCGTAATATACACAAAACTGGACGTAAAAAATGAGTTAGGGAGTTTCTATATTTGGGTAACGTTATATATTTGAAGAAAATCAAAAATCCCATTCTCAAAAAGGTAGCGAAATCTGAAATCTATAGTAACTCACTTGTTACTTCGAACGCATTCTGAATGACATCGTAAATAAAGCTATTTTTTAACCCAATAAGAACGCATACGAAAAATGCGTGAGAAAACGGATATAGAGCATCACATTGACACATTTTCATTAAAACAAAAAATAAAAAGATAAGGGCTCAGTTGTAGAGAACATGTCTTGCCCAGCTGTAGCAATGTTTCTTATTTTTGTTTGTTTCATATTTCTGTGAACTTGCATGGGTTCAATTCATTCCTTTTAATGAAGATCAATTTATTTAAACTACCGCACAAACACATGATCCCCAATGACACTCTAATGTTAAAATTATACATGTTTCAACTAAAAAAGAGATGAACTCTCTTTAACTCATAATTCAACTCCATTAAACAATAATTCCAAACACATTTATTACGTTATGTATCTCTTAGGTAAAACCGCTAATCTGGATTGAATCTGTAATTGAAAGACATGAACACTCTCGCGTTGAGTACATGATCAAGGCTAAATCACAGTTTAAACGTCGATCTACAGCAAACAATGTGGAAATTATTATTCCGGTACCAGCCGATGCGGACTCGCCGAAATTCAAGACCACCATTGGTAGCTGCAAATATGCACCCGAGCAAAATGCTGTAATTTGGACTATTAAATCGTTCCCGGGTGGCAAGGAATATTTAATGCGTGCTCACTTTGGATTACCAAGTGTTAAGAGTGAGGACAGTTTGGAAGGTAAACCACCTATACAAGTGCGCTTTGAAATTCCCTACTTTACCACGTCTGGTATACAAGTACGTTACTTAAAAATAATTGAAAAAAGTGGATATCAAGCTTTGCCTTGGGTGCGTTATATCACTCAAAACGGAGACTACCAGCTGCGCACTAATTAATAGCTGGACATTTTGATAGAATACCCAACTTTTTTTATTTGAACTAAATATACGTATATGTATAATTTAAAGTTAGCGAAGTCTACGCCTTCTGTAAACAGGAAAAGGCAAACAAAATTCATTCCGTATTAAATTCTAAAGTATGTTAAGAATTTTGGTGTAACGTGTATATGGTTAGCTGAAATGTAAAATCACGTAACAAAGAATTCGAAAAGGGAATTTTTAGTTAATTATTGTTTATTACATCGAATTACATGTCCCTTTCAAACCTTTGTAATAAAAATCAGACAAATTAAAAGCGAAAATAAAGAGACTACTTGAGTCACTTCGAGTATTTTATTTAGGTTTTTCACTCTCCCATAAAATTTAATAAATAGTAGTTACGTGATTTTGCGCTTCAGATGACGATACAATTTTAAATAAAAATGATTTTGTTGTAATTGTATTTTGCTGTTACTCTGAATGTTTTTAAAAACTGATTAAAACAATAAACATGCAAAATGTCTGCATCAGTGAAATATTTACTTTGACGTATATCATATATAATAATTAATTTTCTTAAGGACACATAAAATGTATAAAAATGCAGTTTTAAAAAATAAACATCAACCAACAATAACCACTTCAAAAATATAAATATTTATATACATAAATTGTACTATTTAAATTAACTAATAAATGCACTTTGAAAGTCTCTTTGTTGAGCCCGTTAATGTGGAATAAGGATGTGCTTCGCTTCTAGTTGTAAATTTATTCTTCGCTAAGTTAACTAGTCTTTAAAATTTTTAATGGGGTAGAAGTCCTTATGAGCGGCAACGTGGCGTTCCAGTTCCTTTAATTGTTCATTTAAATGCTCTGGTATTTCATCATAAACACCCTCAAACATTTCTTTCCAGCTTGGCTTTAGTTTCTTTTCGGATACTGAAATCTGTTTCAACACCTGTTTACGAACGTCCTTTACAAATGCGTTTTCCTCCTCTTCATTAAACCAACCTTGCTTCAGCATATAATTTTTTAGTTTAGATATTGGGTGTTCCATCGAATTCCAAACCTCAATTTCCTGTGCTGATCGATAAGCGGTTGAATCATCTGAGGTGGAGTGATCGCCAACACTTAAAATGAAAATACCTAAAAAATCCGCAATTGTTATTAATGTAAGACTGACTTACCGATAAGCCATTGCTTCAAAAATAACTGGCTTATTTTCACGTAAAGTATATTCTCGAGCTAATTTCATGCCATTGTAAACAGCAAATACATCAGTGCCATCTACACGAATTGTTGCAATGCCATAAGCTGGACCTCTTGCAGCTATACCGTCCCCTTTGTATTGTTCATGAGAAGGTGTTGAAATTGCAAAACCATTGTTACGACTTAAACGAAAGAAATTTTTATCAAATATAAAAAAATATAAAAAACACGTAGAAAGAAGAACCATTTAGCAGCGACAAGAAAATATTCTCTCTGTGCCGATCCATGGTTTAAGACATTTCTCACCAGAACATAATAACCGGACAATCCAAAGTGGCAGCAAAATTGAAAGCTGCATGAGCGTCTCCTTCCGATGCTGCTCCTTCGCCAAAGTAACATACAACACAGCTGTTATTATTTGGACGACGTTTCATTGCATAGGCAGCGCCAACAGCTTGTGGCATTTGGGTGGCTTTGAATTATAGAAAAACCACGCGTGTTTAATTATAATAATCAGAAAGGTTCTGTAGAACGTGTAATTTAATTCGAGCGATTTATGATACGAAAGACATATCGAGAGCCTATATTCAAAATGTGTCAACTCAAACTTTTGAGAAAACGAGTTGCTGATGGCAAATGCTGCATTAACGTGCTCTCCACGTTACTGAAAATTTTAGAGCAGAAAGTTAAGTTTTGCGACTTTTGTAATAAATTTATAATAACTAAAGACAGAAAATTTATCACAGAAACAAGAAATAGTTGTTTGGAATGTTTAAATGATATCCGTAGTCATATAACCGGTGGACAGCTCGAAACTTTCGAAATTACAATTTGTTTCAATTAATAGAACTTTTACTTGAATATGTGCTAACTCTGAAAAAATATTTGTTGTTTGATATAATAAAATATATCTAAAAAAAATACGCAAACAGGTGCAAAATAAAAAATTTTATGTATAAAGTAGTAAGAATATTTAATCCATCTTATGGAAGGCACATTGTTTTTTTTATTGAATATAGTCTCTCGATATACTAATGATTGTTTGTTTTCTAATTTTTAACGTTTAATTTATAAAGCGCTATATCTTTGGATTAAAAGAGCACTGGAAGCAATGGAAAACGCTCGATTTAAAAACGGAAATTTCGAAAAAGTGTATGAGTTTGGAAATATTTTTAGAATCAATTTTGGAGCAATCTCAAATTGTTGATTTGTAAAATGAAATGCACTTACATAAGGGACTGGAAATGGTGACGAAGTTCAAATCTTTAGAGCCGTAATGTACGGGCATCTGTTTGCCCCTACCCATATCCAAATCATTACCATAACATTGATTTATAAATTGATCTATTTTAAATCCTCTCCATACTAAAACACCGGCTTCACGATATTGACCATATATTAAATCGCTCATATCAAGAGCGGCCGCACTGCCAATATGACTAGCTTCTTCACCAAAGTTGGTCATATAGAAGGATATGCGTCCTTGACGCTGCGATTCGTATAAAATCTTATCCATCGTGTTGAGCAAAACCATGTCACGGAACATTTTTCTAACAATTTCTTTGCACAGTTTAGGATCTTGTTGTTCATTTTTTATATTACCTTCTCGATCCATTACCCGATATATCGGTATGGGAGAATAATCCGTAGGCATGGTAAAACTGGGATATTCAACAAATGGTGCTTTAGCACCCGGAAATGTGGAGAGATTATCGGCGTTTTCGCTACTATTACATCGAAATTGTGATACAGCAACATTCTATAAAACAATTGGAAATAATTCTTATAAAATGATCGATACTACATATGTACATAACTTGTTTTTTATTGCATTCACCTTAACTTGGCCTTGAATAGCTGAAGATCGTGCAAAACGTTTTAATATATTTGGGATTTGGCGTAGGAAA
The DNA here is from genome assembly GCA_956483635.1 of Panzeria rudis. Taxonomy (NCBI): domain Eukaryota; kingdom Metazoa; phylum Arthropoda; class Insecta; order Diptera; family Tachinidae; genus Panzeria; species Panzeria rudis. The sequence goes on from OY101447.1 coordinate 5,300,725, forward strand.
GACATAGTAGTGTTAATATAAAAATCACAGATTAAAAGGTTACCTCGTAAATTTTGGGTTTAGAATCAGTTTTTATAAAAGAGATCGTGTTCAAGGCGAATTCATAACAGGTACACTCGCCTCAATTGAGTTCGCCTTGATGGCGAATTGATATTAATAGCTCTGTTTCTTTAGACAGCGTCTTCACGAGACATAAACTTTGAGATAACATGAGAAAAACGTCGGCAGAATACCATAAACAAAATGTCGAATTTTCTCCTAATCTTATACTAAGAGAATACGTAATTTTACATAAGATTTCATTTTATGCAAATGCTCATCGAGTTAACATGTACTACTTTTGCATAATTAGTTAGTACCAATTCACACTCTGCAAGTCTTATTGATAAGATTCTTATTCAGCTGTGAGAAAGACAGAAATAAGTACACATTTCTGTGTTTTCTAATTTTTTAATTTCTGTTTTTTAATTTTTCACACAAATTTAAATTTATAAATCAATTAAACACATTTATTCATATATTTAACACAGAAATTTTATCAAAAACATCGCTTTTCATTTATTTTAATAAACATTCACACATGCACACTATTTTATTTTCATGCACATGTTTTTTTGACAGTTCATCTCATAAGATTGTTGTTATAACTCTACGTCTCCACCTAACTTGAAGTGCTGTTGTAACTTGAAGTTATGACTGCGTTGTTAAAACAATTTCACTAACAACTATGTTATAACCTGAAAAAAGTTGCAAGAAAGTCGCAATACACTCACACTTTTTCACTAACACACTCAAACTTATTTTACTTTCCACTCGGCATTCAACGATTTTTTCAAGAAAGCAATTTTTTGGCACTTTCTGAAAGTTAAATGACAAAGAGGTAAACAGTGTTCCCCACTACAAAGATTTATATAAATTTGCAGGATTGTGAGAAAATAAAACTAGTAAATTTAACTTATTTTGTACATGTATGAAAAAATTTGAAATATTTTTCATTATATACATACAAAGAAGACAATTAATGTGCTTTAGTTTAGTTTATTTATTTATTTGATAACTAGCACAACAAGAAAATATATCCTATAAGTGACAGTGCTAGTTATATGAGAGCATACTGATATATACTAAATACAATAGTTTTAAATGATATACAAACATATTTGGAGTAATCAAACATTTTTGACATAGTAAATACAAGTTAATTTAAAAAACATTGAATCTATGATTAACTCAGCGTTTCCACCTGACAATGCTGTCTTGAATTTTAATATTTTGTCTTCTTTTTTATTTTTACATTTCTATTTATTTTTTTTTTAATTTTTAGTAAAAATAACTCGCAAAAATTACGTATTTCTAAAACTCAAAAATAATTGTTATAATTATTGCCGGAACGCCTACGTCACGAAGACTATTATTGGCGTTTTGACAATTAGTACGTATTTGTTATTGTCATGACAGCATTGCCAGTTGTAGGCTTAGTTAAAATAGGTATGTATACATAATTGAAACTATTATGTTACAGAACAAATATGTAATAAAGTGATGTATTATAATAACAAAATAGAAATTATAAAGATAATAATAAAATAGAAATTATAATGGCAATAAAAAGTAGTTATTACATAAATAATTTTTTTAACTCCCTTTTGAACACATTAGCGTTGCTTAATTTTTGCATGTAATTTGGCAATGAATTCCAAAGACTTATTGTGTGAATCAAAAATTGCCGTTGTGATAAAAGGCTCTTATATTTTATTTGAATTATCTTTTTACCACGGTTTGATCTGGCAAATGTGATCCTATTGAAAATATATGTGGGTTGTTGAGTTATGATTATTTTTTGCAGAAAGATAAGACATTTGTAGTTAAACAGATCTTCAAATTTCATTTGAAAGATCTGATAAGAATATAATGATATGTGATCACGACGTCGTTTCTGGAAAATATAGCGTGCAATGTTATTGTAGGCGATTCTGAAATTGCGAAAGTCTTCACAAGCGAAATTTGCAAAAAGTTCGCAACCGTATAAAAGTTAGGGTATTAGATAAGTTTTTGCCAGTAACATACGTACATCAAGTGGGGTCGAGTCCTTAACTTCCCATAGGCTCCTTAGCATACCATATACTCTACCTACAATGGTGTTGATGTGTGCAGACCAGGAAAGCCTTTCATGAAACATAATTCCCAGATTAGATGCCGAGGTAACAAAAGCAATGTCTTTGTCTTGGATTTTTATTCTAAAATGATCAAAATTATATTTAGATTTTGAAATAAAAATGCATTTGGATTTTGCAGGATTTATGTATAAGCCGTTTGCCCTAGCCCAGCTGTCAATTTTAGTCAAGTCATCATTGATTTTGTTAACACAGATATATATATCAGCGACATCGCAACTGTTGTACAACTGAACATCGTCAGCATACATATGAACTGAGCTGCTAATGGGAATAATCTCACTAAAAAATTAACAATAAAAATTATTTCCGACTATTGCTCTATAAACTTGTGTATGCGGTATTCTTTGTAACTCTACTTCTAATTCCATGAGTATAGAAATAATTGCAACTCTTCGCTTCGGTAACATTTTTAAAATGAACTTTCACTTTCCTTTGTAAGCGAACAAAAAATTTTCAAGGAAGTTGTATATTTCATTGCAATTTTTATTTATAATACGTATACAAAACTTTCATGAAAGCACTTTCATGTGTAAATGTAGCGTAAGAAGTATGTGTAAAAAAACAAACTGAAATTCAGGTTGGTAAATTTCTTAAGGGCAAAATACACCATCAAAATGCTTGACAAGCATGTTAATAGTATGAGTGAAAATTTCGTTAGTATTATTTTATATTTTTTTATTTATTCATTATTATTAATGTAATATAAGCCCACATGGATAAAATAAAATAATAACAAATAACAATTTCCTGAGTTTATAAATACCACCAATAATTCAAAACAATAATTTTATTACACTAATACATACAATATTAAAATAACAATTCATTCAATATTCATACCTGATCCATATAACTTACTAGTGACACCGACGACGCTTGATGGAAAATCTACTTGGCTTTAATTTTTCGTCAAGCACGCGTACACGAATCTGACATCAAGCATTTTGATGGTGTATTTTGCCCTTTAAAGAAATTTCTGTGTATTAGTACGCAGCTCCAAAAGAAAAGTACACGGAATTTTATCATTTATTGTCTATTAGAACAGGCATGTTATAATAATAAGTTTTCGTACATGTTAATTAATTTTTAGTTTTTTTGTGTGTTGTAAATTAAAAAAATAAATAAATTTGTGTGTATGCAAACACAATTATGTATAGAGTTTACAAGATTATCTTTCCAAACCTGAATTTCAGTGAGAACTGCATACTACGCTTTAAGCTAAATTTCAGCCGCCACCGAACTTATTATTTCGCGCAGTCGCCGCCGATCAATTTTGGTCGCACCGCCGAATACAAATAATCTGCTTGGCTCACTGATGCGTACCAAGGCGAATTAATACCGAATTAATTACCGAATTAATACTGAATTCGCCTTGATGCGTGCATGTCAAACACCATACATAGTGTTAAAAATGTAAACAAATGTTATTTTTGAGAAAGATACCAGGACGTTTAATAAAGATATTCCATACAAAAGTTTGTTAAACATGAATCCAAGTAAACAACAATTTTGGATGGGCGTAACAATATTATTAAATAATTACCACACTATTAATCGAAAATTGTCTGCTTGTTCCATTACCAGAGTGGAAAAAGTTATTGAGAATTTGCAGCATCTCAAATCCAACTTTAACAAACCGCTCAAACAGAATAAGGAAGATCTTGACAAAACACTACTTATACCCCAATTATTGCAAAATTCAGAAAACGATAATGCAAAAAATATCGAAGGGTTTGTCGTTCATTTTAAGTGCATCCCTAAAAAATGTGGAGATAGCTTTAAAGCAGTAGGATTCATTGGTAAGTATCGCAGACAGTACGGCGAGTCATTGAATTATTTTTGTACCTATTTGTTACCATTCACATGTACGTAGGTATGTCCATAAAGACACCCTATAGGCCAAACAGCTATATAATGGACACTATAGTAATAGAAACCAATATCAATAAATATATCGGACTTTTAGTTATCATGTCTGTTCAGAATGCCTTTGAGAACGTAAGCACTTTACGAACTCGCTAGTCCAGTATGTATGCATAAGAAGTTGCATGATATTAAAGAAAAAAAAAATATGTAGAAATTATTAACGAGTTTAAAAAGAGCTGACGTTTTGTGTTTTAAACAATGCAATTTGTTATACATACATACATATATATATGTATGTATTTATTTTATGTTTTCAATATTAGCGAAACATGGGCCGCGGAAATCAAGTAAAATTAAAGAACCCGTTCGTTCCAAAGGAGCCTGGAATAAATTTCAATTGAAAGAGGATGTTGTTAGATGTCTGAAAAGATGATAATTACATTGGTTCGCTAATCAAAAGTTTTCCAACCACAATAGACTAGTTCCGCATTGCTTTAATAATATGTAACATAAAATAAAATAATAAATGTGTACCTATCTCATAAGCGGACACCTCTCATAACCGGAGTAAAATAATGAGACGGTGTGTCCGGTTATGAGAGGTTTCACTGTATATAATAAATATTTGCATAGAATATGTACAAATTTATTTAAATTATCGTGATGCTATTTATTTATGATCAAAATCTTTCTTTTAAGATGTTTTAAACTGTGCTTTCAGAATGATATTTGAAAGTGGTACAATGGTGGATTTCGAGATAAAACTTAATTGTGAATTGGTTATTGATGTGCTCAATGTAAATCCGGAACTAGATATTGATTCAAGTTCAAGATGGTGTGACTACGTGCTAAAACCAAAATTTTATAAGTGGTGTCTTAGCGAGGATAATAGTTCGAAATTTTCCAAAGCCAACAGCAATACATCGTTGCGTTTGATAGACATCGAAAAGTATAATAGGCTTTATAATTTGTTGAAACAAAAGTATAGTGAGAGTGCTTTGAAGGTAAGAATAATTATATTAGCATTAGTTCAAAATGCCCGAGTGCATATCAATGGCTTAATATTAAAAAGACGTATCTCGTATTTTCGATATTTTCATTCATTCAATTATTTAATATCAATACAAAGGAAGCCTTATGGCCAATTATGTATGTATTGTACAGTAAGTATCTATGCATGTAGGAAATAAAAAAAATTTATTTTACGTAATTTTTATTTTATTTGAACTGAATAGGTAAAGTCTGAAAATGTATTTATTATTTCGGCTTTCTAGTTCAATAATTGAATTAATGTAAATTCAAATTATTTTTTATTAAGAGTGGAGTGCTGGAATATTCAAATCAGATTAGCAGAACGGATCAGTACTACTGATTTCGACTGAATTTACATTAATTCAATTATTGAACTAGAAAGCCGAAATAATAAATAAATTTTCAAAAAATAAGTTATATTTTACAGGATAAGGGAAAACTGAATAAAAACTAAATTATTTACATAGAAAAATAATTTTTTAAGTTATTTAAGAAGGATGTAATTACATGTTGGCAACCAGAAAACGTTAAAAACGCGGTTTCGAAAAAAATCGACATATGCCTTTTTTATATTAAACCATCGATATACATATCGTCGCGTTTCTTCTTAAGCCACGTAAGCATAAAATCATTTTTCAGAAATCGAAAAAAAACGTTAAAGATGGAGCTTAAAACAAAAACTTTTTTTACAAAACATGGCTGTGTGACTCTCTGAAGGGTGTAGAAACATTTCTTGAAAAAATGTTTTATATCAAAAACAAAAAATGTGGTGGGCGAGCCTAAAGATTTCCAACTTCAAATATAAAAACCATTGTATTTTGCATGTAAATGTCATTTTGTATGGCGCTTACGAGGTTTTCGAAATGGCTTTAAATTTTTGTATTCCATTCAAAGTTGTCAGGATGAGAATGCAATCGGGTGGCAATGTTAAAAAGTCAATTTAAAAAAATGGCACTTACGTGGTTTAATAAGAAACGCGACGATATATCTGTTTTTTTTTTAGTTTGTTACAAGTCAAATGGGGCAATCTGCTTGGGCCTATCTGCATCCAGCTGGCTTACAAGGGCTAATCTACATAATTAATTATTTTAAAAATTATATATTTTGGTACTTTTTAAAGTGTTTTGGCTTTGATAGCAATGCACGAAACTATGTAGGCACAGTAAGATTTTGAAGCCATATTTTACAAAAACAAACAAAAAGTGCTATATTTTGGGGCGTGGCAAAAATATATTTTTTACATTCTTAGAAACGTCATTGATTGATATACCTTTCATTCTACGATGTAGTTTTTTATTTTATTTGACCTGGTTTGATGTAATATGTATGCATTTGAAAAAGAAAAGGGGCTTGCCGTTGCATAAAAGTGTGAATATTAAAAGATAGACATACTAAGTTTCAGTAGAGCTTTCTTGCCACGTGCAAAAAATTTTACATTTATGGGGAAAGATTCGAGAATTCATAATCCTAGGGGTGACCGGCTTAACTTTATTTTCGAAACACCTTATTGAACTCTATGCTTTATGAGAATAAAGTACGCGAAAATACTTTATTTCGCATGATTTGATTTATCTAGAATTCAAAATAGATTCAGGTTATATTAGCCAGTTAGGTTATATAGATCACATTAATCGAACCAGCTTTTGACTCTGGGAAGTATACATCGAAAAACACAAAATTACTGCTGTCTGGAAATGGCCGAAATTAAATTTTTTTCTTTACTTTTTTCGTGTTAAGCATATCCTAATCACTCTAAAAAATGCATTAGAAACTTTATACATTTTGCTGGTAAAGCAGTATAATGTTGTTGGCTTGCCCTGAAACTAGTCTTGAACTTAAGGCCTCAGGGTTTGTAGTCAAACGTCATTCAGTCAAAAAAATTAATCTGTTGTCTTCACCGGAACTGAATAGCGAAATTAACACAGTTTTTTTTATTATTTATTGATAAAGCCTTAAAGCACCTGAGTAAATGGTTTGATTTTAAAAACAAAAACTTGTTATTTACAATTAGCAATATAAATTTAAAAAGTAATGTTGAATTTGATAATATTAACATAATCGAAAATTTCAAGATTCAATTAGACGTACCATACCATAACACCAATGCTCATTCGAAATTAAAAACGATAAGAGAAACCTAGACTATTTTCAAATACCTGTTGAATGGTACCCATATTAATTCAATATGGCGTCTGCTGGCCGCCATATTGAATTTGACAACTGCCATATCTTTAGTGACACTCACATAATTAAGACAAATCGATTGACATGACCAAACTACTCGTCAAAAACAATGAAATATCTAGGGTCCGTTAAAAAATAATTTTAAAAAAACATTACAAAAATGCGATGTTTTTTGGTTTATGAAAATCATGTACTTGATGATACGTTGCATAAAGTTTTGTAGGGACGTGAAGTTTCATCAAAAGAAACATAATCAAAAACGCGATTTTCAATTTTTTGATACGTTATTTTGAATTTTACGTGATGATTTGCGAAATACCTGCTAGAATTCAGCCAAAATATGTCTAGTATTCAAAACCATTCTACACAGCAATAGCTGCGTGAATTGTCGCCTCAAAGCATAGTTGTTAAGTAATGATTAATATTTAGATTACTTTTGTTCAAAAGGTGAAATAATTGATTAGATTAAGATTATTTTCAGTTTGTATTCGTAGTCCCATGATTACGATTACAAATAATGTCAAAAATAGTCGGGATTATTTGGGATTATATACTTTCAAATAACCAATCAAAAAATAATATGTCTACTTTCTACTATTACTTTCTGATTATTTTGGATTATTTTCAAAGTGGGTTGCATTTATTTGTTGAAAATACGAAAAAATTTTAAACGTGAAGCATATTAAAAACAAATATAAATATACGCCCCTGCTTTGTAAAATAAATAATGCCACCATTGATGTATTTTAAATCGTATATAATTAATATCAGGTATGATATTTTAAGCTCTAAAAATATGAAACTGCAAAAGTCGTAAAAAATGTTGCTATTAGTGGATTTAATTTCTCTAAATCGAGCGTTTTCAAATCTGCTCGATTTACAGAACACACAGGATAATGTTGAAATTTTTTATTTAAAACTGTTGTAAACCTCATATTTTTATTTTTCTAAAAATGTTCTTCGTTTCAATAACAACACAAACAAACAACACCGGTTAAGGGAAATCTATACATATAATAAAACTGTAAAAGGGGCGTGTCTGTACATTAAATATTTTTTGAAAATTTTTATGGTGGCGTAAACAGTATTCGATGTAGAGAACAAAACACCAAGTAGGAATTTTTGTCTGTCTGTCTGTCTGTCCGAATACGCTTCACGCAAAAAACCACTGAATGGATTTTCATGAAATTTGGTATGGAGTTATTTTAGAGTCCTGATTCAAACTTAGGGTACTTTTTACAACGATAAAATATCTCATTTTTAAGTTAAAATATGAAAAAAAACGAAAATGTTGTTGGAAGCAAATTATTCCGATTATTTGTAATCATAACTTTTTCTACCGAGATCAAGTGAAAATATATACTATTCTATTTTCATCAAATATGTAATCGGAAATAAAACCTAATTTTATTACCGGTTTTTTTTAAGCTCTACAAAACACTGAAAACGGCAAAAATGTCGCTTCGGTATATGTGTTACAGACCCTAAAATACATATTTTTAACATGATTACATATATTTTTCAGTTATGGAATGATGCAAAGGAATCTACCGACCCTTTGAAATTTATATATGAAGACTTGGCAATATCTGCATACTTAATAACTTTATGGCAAAGTGATCTAGTAAATGAACCACCTACAGCTTTTGCCGATTTAGGTTGTGGCAATGGTCTATTGGTATATATTCTTATTCAAGAAGGTTATAAAGGCTATGGTTACGATATTCGCAATCGAAAACTTTGGTCTCTTTATCCTGTGCAGGTTAGATCCAATTTGTATGAACAAGCTGTAGAACCATTTAAATTCAAGTTACCTGCTGAAGTAGATTGGGTTATAGGAAACCATTCCGATGAATTGTCACCATGGCTACCAGTACTAGCAGCCACAGGCCATAGAAATGTAAACTTTTTTCTTTTGCCGTGCTGTGCATTTGAGTTTTCTGGTAATAAATTTCAACGAAGAAATTCATCAATTTCTGGTTATAAGGATTTTTGTGATTATGCTGAACACATTTCAAATGTGTGTGGTTTTAAGACAGAAAAAGACCGATTAAAAATACCCAGTACTAAACGCAATGCTTTGATTGGCTTTACTCGCCTTTATAGTGACAACGATTTCTTAACTAGAATCGAACATATCAAAGAATTTGTTAATAATGAACAGCTGAAACATCCGAATTCCTCATTAGAAGAAATAAAATTAAGGAACAAAGCAGAAGCTGTTAGAAATTGTACACAAATCGAAAAGTCAATTATTGAAGCATTAGTTAAGGAAATTTTCTTTTTATTGTTGGCGGAAAGTTCAAATTTGGATCACACAAAAACGGACGATGCAAACAATTGGCAAACTGGAGGACGACTAACAATGTCTCAAATAGCTAAAAGGTTAGATAAAACAAAATTGAAAAAAATTAAATCTGAATGCGGTGGATTGAAAACATTACTGCGGAATAAACATGAAATTTTTCAATTTGAACAACCAGATTTTGTTTTGATTCGTAAACCACAACATCAACCCAACAATATAAATAAACCGCAGACAGTTAAGAAAAGGGCATGTTTCTTTAAGTTTCATCATCCTCAAGGTTGCCCTCTAATGGATGATGAATGCACATTTTTGCATTAAAAAGGTATGTATAACCTTATGTATGTACATATGTAAATACTTATGATTTGCAGACTTTATTAAAACACATTAAGAAATATTATTGTTCTTTAATTTATTTAAAGTACAAATTTTAATATTATTAAATTTTTAGATATTTGTTGTAAGCACAATTCAGATAATAAAATTTATGTTGAAATATCTTAGACTACATGTAATGTCAATTTCTTAACAAAAGTTTTTTTGTTTACTCTGTAGTAAGATAGTCTTTTTACATTCTCATGGAATGAATATTTTAACGAGAACTGTCTGAGCTGTTGCTGCGTCTACGCCTACGTACAGGCGACCGCGAACGTCTACGTGGTGAACGACGTCCACCTCTTTGTGGTGAGCGATTACGGTTATTACGATTAAAGCGATTGAATCGTGGGGGTGAACGCCAACGTTCATTTGGCCTACGATTAATTGGCGAAGGCCGCCGCTGGGGAAGTCGAATTTTGGGATTTAAAACCGCTGAAACATTAACTTCCTGCCCATCTATTTGGCCACCATCCATTTGTTTTATGGCATTTTCACATTCCTCGTGTGTTGCGTATTCTACATACGCAATCCCTCTCCCAAAGTTCTGATGAAAGCGATCTGTAGGAAATTCAATGTTTTTTACCTCACCGAAACAGCTAAATATTTCAACAACATGGTCTTTGGTGACGTTGCGTGTTAAACGACCAATATGTATACGAGTCGGCTTAGGTGTTGGTGAACGTTCCCTTGGTTTGCCAGCTGGACTGCGGGAACGTGTACGTTCACGGGTTTTTGCAACAGGGCTACGGGTTCTTTCTCGGCGTTTCGGTGGTGGTGAACGAGAACGATCTCGAGTTTTAAGTGGTGGACTGCGGGACCGTGAACGACTACGTTCTCGCGGCTTTATAGCAGGACTACGAGAACGGTCGCGGCGTTTTTGAAGAGGGCTCCGTGATCGCTCGCGACGTTTTGGTGGGGGACTGCGAGAACGGGAGCCACTTTTACGAGTTGAAGACGACGAGGATGAAGATGATGAGCTGCTTGAGCTTGAAGAACTTGATCGTGATCCTGACCCAGTACTGCTGCGAGATGAGCTGCTGTCTGAAGAGCTATTTTTTATTATAAAAGAAAAAAACATGTCAGGATGAAATTTTACAACGTGTATTGCTAAATTAGGCAATGTCTTAAAAATTGAATCCGCCAAAACTTTAGTGTTTTATGTTATCACCAAAAATGTTTAATTTTTTTATTTTTTCAGCATTTTAGCTATCTAGATTTAGCTTCACCTTTTGCGAATTACGGAATAAGGGGGCTGGTCATACTAAGACACCTATGAACTCAGTGCGTATATTTTACGAAAACATTCCCACCATTTTTACCCTCTCACACCTTTGATTCAGTTAGTCATAAATTAATGAAACTTGAAACATAAGTATACTCAATATAAGAAGTAACCTTATAGATAAAGTTTGAAACTTTTACTATAAAAGCCTTGCCCTTCAATAATATTTCTCGCAAGGGATTCCCAAATAGATCAGTTGAGCCAAGAGACACTTATATAAGATATGTTGGAAAGATTAAATTGGCTAAGCATAAAACCAAGCTTATTTTATTTCGCAATAAAGTTCATATGTAACATAAAAATAGGAAATTGTACTGCATATTTAACAGAAAAAGTTATGTACGGCCATCAAGTAAATGGTTATTAGGGCTGCCAGAAGTCTGAAGCCGTCGACCAGGACATTTATAATACATATCACAAGCTAATGTACAACAAAAGCTTATATATTCCAAGAACTAATCATATAAAAATGACCCGCAACAAATTTTTATTTTGATACATGTATCAACCATATATTTCAAATTGAAGTCCAACAATTAAACAATAGATACAAAACTTAACATGTAATTCGTACATAACTCTACGTCTCCACCTAACTTGAAATGCTGTTGTAACGAAGTTATGACTGCATTGTTAAAACAATTGCACTAACAACTATGTTATAACCTGAAAAAAGTATTAACTTGAGAGGTCTACACTTAACATTAACTTGAAGTTAATGTTAAGTTAAGTTAGTTGTAGACTGCAAATAAAAAACAATAAAAATAAATAAAAAGTTCATATAAAATTTCGAGGGGCGAAAATAAACAAACACATGGGCTGGCGAGGCAAGCTGTGTTTATGTCATCGAATAGTTGAAAGACGTAAGCCCCAGGCTTTGTGTAAATTTTTATATAGAAATGCTCACTTTCATACGAAAGCTTTGATTTTGATAGTAACTGTAAATCACTAAGTTTAATAAATTCAAATATCGTAATGAAGAAAAAGATCACAACCGCGATATATCCAATCATTTAATAAGGAAAACGGTTTACGAAAGGTTTCTGCTACTTACATAAGATTTTGAAATTATTAACTAATTCATTTTTCATTGCATTTATTTAACACTAATAATCTGTCTGTTCCCGTACGTGCACAAACTTAACCGAAAGCTCTTTTCAATACAAAATTTGTATTGAAAAAAGCTTTCGGTTAAGATTGGGTAACTTCGGACAAGTAAAGAATGGAATAAAAAGCTAATATTGATGAAACTTGGTATTTTACTTGATTTCTGATTTTTATTTTTTTATTTAAAAAAAAATTTTTTTTTTACTAAAAATTTATCAAAAATGATGATCGAGCACAATGAATGATTGACATCTCAGAAACCAAGAACAATTTCGCGAAACAGTTCTTGGATTCTGAAAGAGGGTATTCAAAATATATATGCCCCATACTTAACTCAATTTTTTTTAAATGGTCGGTGGGGCAAAACAGTACTAAGGTCGCGATATATAAGCTTATTTTCATCATAGAGAAGAAATTTTCATCTCCACAACAACAAAAAAGTATAATAATGAATTACCAAATGAAAATATAAATAAATTTAAGGAACTATTGTACCAACATTGTAAAGGTATGCCAATTAGAAGTTTAAAATTAGTAACATATAAATAGTTAACGCTTTCCGAGGCATGAAGGTGAAAAGTGCATATTTTAGTAACTATTCACTCTCACTCATCATAATAACTTGGAAAAAAGAAGTCACATCCGCACAGAAAAATGTGAAAATAAGGCCAATTTCGCATCCAGAAATTTCGGCTGTTAAATGTATTGAGATCAAAATGAGGATCAAGTTCTTGATAGGCAAAATAACATCTCATTTCTGGGCAAACTGCTAACTTGACTTTATGATTTTTATTGCACAACCAAAAAAACGAATCTATTGTTTTTGTTTTACATAACATACAAATACATATTTACTATTTATTTTGAGATCATCTGTGCATATTTAATTTAGAAGTATTGTGCAACCTATTGAATAGTATAGGGCAAAACGGCAGCACCCTCATTATTTTCTTATTTTGCTTGGCGAATATAAAATTTTATTTAAAAAATTAAATTAGAAAAAAATTTTATAAGCTTTGATATTAATTGGAATTGAAATATATATGTATTAATATTTGAAATCAAACGGTAGCAGCATCATATTGCAAAAGTTTAACATCTGTGCAAATATTTTTTGTTTCCGTTTAGTTTTAAATGTGAGTTTTTCCTGTTTCTCCAAGAGTTCATATTTTTTTACAGGAAAACTATGTAAACAAACCTTTTATTTGTTGGAATCTATCGGATGTGTTCTGTATTCCATGCGGAATTAGGAAAGCATACATAACTCCTTTTTAAACGCATTTGCATTGCCTAAATTTTGAACATAATTTGGCAAAGAATTCCAGAGACTTGTGGTATGTATAAAAAACTGTCGTTGTGACATGAGGCTCTTATATCTATGCAGAATTATTTTCTTCCCTCGATTAGGTCTAGCAAATTGGATCTTAATAACAAGTATATTGGCTGCTTCGACGTAATTATTTTATGTAAGAACATGAGGCATTTAATTTTTAAAAGATTTTCAAATTTAAGTTTAAATATGTGATACGAATATAGCGAAATGTGGTCGCGACGCCCTTTTACGTATACATATCTTGCTATATTGTTGTAAGCGACGTTGAGTTTTCGTTGAGTATCACTGTCACAGTTCGCAAAAATTTCACATCCATATAGAAGCACGGGAATTAAATAAGTTTTTGCTAGTTGCATACGTATGTTGAATGGGGTTGAATCTATGACAGCCCATAAGGTTATCAGGTCGCTGGTGAAAATTATAAAGAAAGGGTTCCAGCCCACTTGGGTCCAATAATAATGGTCCCTTTGTGATAGGTTAGCCCATAAAGTTCGAAGAATACTGTAGACTCTACCCACAACGATATTGTGATTTGACCATGTTAAACACCCAGGTTGAATGCTGATTTAACATATTCAATTTTATTTCCTTTGATGTTTAGCACAGGTACGTCTACGTCTCTGTTAGATTTCGAAAGCAAAATACATTTAGATTTGGAGGGATTATTACATAGCCCATTTGCATTGGCACAGCTATCAATTTTGTTTAAATCATTATTAATATAGTTTATGGTGGAATTTAAATTTTCTATACGTGTACTCATGTAAAGCTGTACGTCATCCGCCTACATATGAACTTTTCCGTTAATTATAATATCAGGCAAATCATTAATGTATATACAGAATAAAAGAGGCCCCAGTATAGAGCCTTGGGGAACTCCTCTATTAACATTTAGTGCATTTGATATCTTGTTATTTAGATGAACACGCTGATACCTGTCCATAAGATAGGAATGAATAAGTTTACAGGCTGAACTTGAGAAGTGAAATAGTTTCTGACGCTTTAATATTAATGTTTTATGATCTACCGTGTCAAATGCTTTACTGTGGTCGAGAAGTACTAAAAAAGATACCATATTTGCATCAAGATCCGATCTTAGATCTTCAACCACATCCACAAGAGCTGTAGTACAGCTTCTAGCTTTCATGAAACCAGATTGCTTGTCGGAGAAAATTGTTATACTCTAAGTAGTGATTGATTTGTTTGGCAATAAGGTTTTCCATAACTTTGGATATAAATCGAAGGATAGAAATAGGCCTGAATTCGCTGCTGGTTTTAGGAATAGGAATGATTTTAGATAGTTTCCACCCAGCAGGAAATGTGGATTTCAGAAGAGCGGTATTGAACAGATGTGTGTAGTAAGGCAATAACTTAGGTATTAGAGCTTTTAAAAACGTAGGATCTAAATCATCTGAACCAATTGCGTTTGATTTTACTGATAGTATACAGTCTAAAACTTCAGACTGATTAACGCAAAGAAAACTGAGGGGTTCTGTATAGAAACACAACAAAAATCAGCATAAATGTTACTAGTCTGAGATGTGGCATTAATATTTACAAACTGGTTGTTTAAAGTGTTAACGTCAACATCCACGTTGTTTGTTTTGTGGTATTTATGACCTATACCAATTTTACGGATTTCCTTCCATTTGGATTTGTTATCTATAGCAGCAGAAAATTTTCTGTGATAAAACACAATCTTTGAATATCTAATACGCTTCTGAACCTCCCTGCGAGCAGATTTGTGAATAGCTTTCAGATAATCTGTTTTATATCTCTTCCATCGACTATAAGCAATGTCGCACTTTTCTATTAGTAGTTTTATTTCATGATAAAACCATGGTGGCTGATAGGCTTTGATAAGTTTGGTCCTAATTGGAACACACATGTCACACAGTAATCGAATATTTTCTTGTATTAAAGAGAGTTGATAATTTACATTGTCCATTGTATAGATCTGGTCCCAACAAATATGATCAATATTATGAATTAACATTGTATAATCAATGTTATGATAATCCCGATATGTAAGATATTTGTCCTCAGCTGCCAAAGATAAGTCATAATTCAAAAAGGGAATATCATGGTTAGAAAATACTGAAGCTGAAATTTGATCGTAGTAGCTTTAGTAATTCCGCATGGAATACAGAACATACCCGTATATGTACTGACAAACCAATTGTATACACATATGTATGCACTTAATGCTCGTTTCCGCATACAACGTAATCGTCGACGAAAACGAAATAATATACATTAGCAACGAAAAATAGTTCCTTCTAGTGCATTTTTCGTTGCTTTTCGTGACGGTCTATACGGAAACGTGCCTTGTGCATGAATTAAAGTATAGCGTTCAAAATTTACCGCATGGAAGCACTATTTCGTCAAACAGCACTGACGTGCTGTCGCACATTGCAGCATACCGTTACAGTAATTTCGAGACAAATTGCAATTTACTGCAGGTACGAACGCACCTTATATACTATAGAAATATGTATGAACATGCATACATACATATGTATGTATGCATGGATTAAAGTAATTCAGGTCCGAACAATTTATATTACCTGTCGCTTGACTCGCTACTTGAAGAGGCACTTCCGCGCCTTCGGCGATCTCGTTCTCTTCCACGAATAGAATTAGAGGATGAACTCACTTTGTTACTTCCTTTGATACCCTCCTTACTGTCTTTCACTTCTTTATTTTTATCTACTGCATCCGCAGAGGGAGAAAGATCCCGGGCCCTATAAAATAAATAAAATGAATAACTAAACCACTTACAAAAGAAAAGTTAACCTACATAGCTTCTTGTATATTTTGTCAAAAATTCACTTATTAATGGCGACAATTGCCAATTATGTGTAAATTATTGGCGTTTCCAGCCAATATGTGTAAATTATTGTGGTTTCCAGTAGAAAATTTTTCACTGAGGTTTTCATATATCAAACGCGTTACCAAGGCGAATTAATAGCGGGTGGCTTCGAGAGATCAGCGGATTACGAAAATGTTTCCATATTTGAACTGTCATTTCTTCGAAATTGTCAATCACAACTGATGAATGACCCAGGGATGGAGTTTGTAATTTTACAAGCAACATAATTTAAAATAGTTCACCTACTTTGAGGCAATTTGCTCGTATGAAAAATGTATGGTAAATCATGTATAAATCAACTTGATTTGCTCAAATCACCGTGATTTGTCGAAATCATGCCAGTGGAAACTTACTATCATGATGAAATAATATAGGTGGCATTACTAAGGCAACAAATATAACATTACAACAAAAAAAGGAGTTTTTGTTTGTGTAATGTCGTCGTATAAGTCAAAAATTATTGTAAACAAAAATCAAAAGGACGCGCTGCAAGTGATGAATTACATAAATTATTGAATTAAAAAACACACACACATACGCGTTTACCGTCGGAGTTATTTATTATAATATTTAAATTAAAATTATTAAAAACTTTAGTAAACTAAACTAATCACAATTTCAACAAAGAACACAACACGTGGACTTTTTATAAACATAAACAAGACTTTGACAGAGATCTCGACAAACAATGCTAGAGCAAAAAATTGTCATCTGGCGTAGTAATGCCACCTATATTATTTCATCATGCTACAAATGAAAAAAAGACACACATAAGAATGTGTGTTTCAATACTGTGACACAATAAATACATTTGTTTATGTGATTTATAAAAATATTTTTGTTGCTACTTACTTACTAGTTCTTTTCGGCTATAAAACGTCTAAAACCAATTTTTATATAACTTTTTTTTATTATCATGTATTGTTATTACAGTATAATTCTGTCATCTATAAGTAAAATACCTGCAAAATATTTTTTATTTAGTCCATTAGTCCTATAGTCCATTTTCGCTAATACGCCACCAAGATTTGGTTTGAAATATCTTAAATATATGCAAGTTATGGAAAATATAATCCAAAATGCAAAAGTCAAAAATAATATATTTTGTAATCATAATTTTATGAAAATATTACTCATATTGAAGTAAAAATTCTTTTTATTTTAGCAATCTTAATTGCAATATTTGTGAATTGAGTAAATAAGGAAGTAATTTGTTAACGTTTGTTTTATTTTTCTTTGTTAAAAGAAATAATTATATGGGGATTCGCATATAAGCCACAAATTGGCTTATATAAAAAACAAGATATAGTCCAATTCGCCTTATAGGCCACCAAAAGGGTGCAAAAACCGCTGTCACCGACCAACCTTCTGTGTGGTGTTTGACCACCCGCCGTACAACAACGTTTTTTGACAACTCAAGCTAATTTGCAACAATTTGTGTATTGGTTTAGTAATGCCCGTACCTGTTATATTTGCCTTGGATATACTCCTCTGTATGTACTTCAGATAAATAATATTTATCTATTATCATTTGCGATGGTAGTTTGCAAATGAAAGACTTTGTTAAGAAAATTTTTTGCAAAATAATATTTTTACAATTTTAGAAAATTACTTGTATGAATACACATGTACGTATTTTTGTTTCAAGTAGTGAATTTATTCAAGTTAATTTTGTAATTTAATTAAAGTATTATTGAAAGATAAAATCCAAAAAAGTTTAATTATAATGGAGCCTATTGACATAGCCCGTCTGGAGGAGGCAGTTGTTGTATTTTATCGCTCAACATCTCAGGAACAAGCACAGTTGCACGAATGGCTTACAAAGGCTCAGGCGAGCACACAGGCGTGGCAGTTTTCATGGCAGCTTATGCAGATAGGAAAGGTAATTTTTTTTAATGCCGAATCGATTTAGTATGCCTGGCTGCTTTATTGTATTTTCTGCACATTATTTACATATAAACAACTTTGCAGAGCCAGGAAGTGCAATTTTTCGGTGCGATTACATTGCACTCTAAACTTATGAAATTTTGGCATGAAGTCCCACAAGAGAACCGAGACGAGCTAAAACAAAAGATTTTAGAAAAAATTATACAATTTGCAGGTGGTCCGAAATTGGTTCTAAATCGTCTGTGTATTGCGGTGGGTTGTAAACTGTTACATGTACATCACACATTTAATAAATAATTTATTTTGAATTCGTTCATTAGTTGAGTGCTTACATTGTTCACATGTTAGGAGAGTGGCCTACAGCGATTGAGGATGTGATCAATACATTTCAAAACCAACAAATACCTAATGTAACAAACGAAACCCAGTTGTGGATAATGTTGGAAATACTTCAGGCTATTCCGGAAGAAGTAAATTTGAATAAATAAAACTCTAAGCATGTTTATGTAAATTTAAAATATTTTAGATGCAAGCAATTTATTCATCAGTAAAAAGGACAACACTGCGCGCTGAAGTAGCAAAGAGGGCACCAATTGTTATTGAAACTACTGAAACATATCTACAAATGCAATTGGATAGGCAATGGGATGCGGAGGCCTTCAACAATATGACCAGAGCTGTAAAATGTGTCGGAACATGGGTTAAGTAAGTCCTCATTAGAACGTAAAAACTATGTACATTCCTAGTCTTGTATTCTTGCACATTTAAAAATTGCAGCAAGCTTTGAAATAAACAAAATCTTCCGACTTCATGAATAAGTTTGCAACAGAAAACTTCTATTGCAAATCTTAATCTGTATAGAATATGTTGGGGAATTTTTTTTTTTTGGGAAAAAATTTTTAATTCTTGATTAAAAACACGAAAAAATTGTACACCAAGTTTCTAAAATTATTTACAACTTTTCAAAAGTATTAACACATTCCTAAAAAGTCGCTAAAAAAGACCCAAACTTTTAAAACAAGGTCAGATCCAAATACCATTGCAAAAAGGCCACTAAAACTGACGAAATGCCAAAAATAATTGGAATTCCTTAATCGGCATATATCGGCATGGGAATTTGTAAAAAAAGGATGGAGTATGTTGAAACTCTATGTTATAGTAAAACAGTATAGTAAAACACGAAGACTCGAAACAGGGTCAGAACTAGTCGAAAACGTGTGACGAGTAATATGGAAGATCGTTCAATTCTTAACATATTCGCTAAAAATCCGGTACATAGCAAGTCTTCCTTTAGTTGCTATTAGAGATGAGCGATATTTCAGTACCTCTGATTTAATCACTGTTACTGAAAAATCATAATTCACAGTTGTGACAAGATTTGTAAAGTAACTGCTACTTGCAAAGTTGCTCTTTTCTATTTGTTACATACAGAAAATTATGATATTTCACTGTTTGTGTGGGTAATAATAAGCCTGTTCACAGAATCCAATACGGATTGGTTTGGTATCGTTTTCTCTACAAAACCGGTTGATTGGGTTCATGAAATCCGTTTATACTTGGATTTGCGAAATTTCCGTTGAGAAACGGGATTAATTGTTCAGGAATTGGAGTTCAGTAGGTTTTAATTTATGCAATTCTCAGGTAGAATAAGTTTTTTCTACTCTATAATTACTAAATACATAAGTTAGTAAACGATATTTTGAATTTTGAACGGAAATAAACAGTTTTTGAACAAAGCAATTTAGTTACGTCTTCATGAACGCACTCACAATTGGAATTGGATTAGAATTCCGTTTCCAATCCAATTCCGTATCGGATCCTATGAACAGCCAAATGTTTTTTATTTGTTACTTCTTGTGTTCTCTTCTTCCTTATTAGTATTTATTTTTAAAATTCAAAGTATATTTTAAGGCGTAATTAAATCTGCTTGGTATATTAAAGAACTACGTTTTTGTTGTAGAGATGCATGTGTGTTTTGATAATACATTGCTATAAGAGAACTGAAAACAGTGATCACAGTCACAGTTTTAAGTAACAGTGATTTTTAAATCACGTTCACTGTTCACGATATTCTTTAAAAATCACGGGATCGCTCATCTCTAATTCATTCATTTTTGTTTATTTATCTTCATAAAAAAATGGATAACAAATTGTGATACAAACGGACCTAATGTGTTCAAGTGCTGAATTATTATTTTTAGTTGTTTTCTTATTGACAGTTCTAAGTTGAGATTAACATAACAATGCTGCTTGGTTAAAACTAGATTATAAAATTATCTTTATTATACGGAATTTACACGATGAAATATTTCATGAAATTTTCTTCATGAAAGTTATTTTTATTTGCTTATACAAGCGCGGAGAAAGAAATGGTATAAAGAAAATTGTCAATAACCTTCTGAAATTTTATTTCCTACCAATTTTTAAACACAATTTGTTTCCCTGGCCGTTCTTTTAGCAAATAAAGAAAGTATCGTGAGCGGAGCTTACGTACAAGCAAAACCAAAAAAAAAAAAAAATAAAAATAAGAGTTGGCAAAATTGGAATAAAGAATCAGAAGGTGAAATTTTTTCGCCTCACCATATTAATAAAAAAGAAATGGGATAACTCATATTCTATTTCCTCATAAAATTTGGTTAAATAGCTGATGTTTCATTAATACTAGTATCCACGATCAAACGTGTTAAAAGCGAACAAAGGACGCTGATGATGACAGCGTAGCGGCTGTCGAAATTAGTAGTACTAATCCGTTCTGCTAGTCTGATTAGATATTCTAATATTCCACTCTTAAGACGAATTTGAATTTAGATTAATTAAATTATTGTGAACTTAAGCCGAATAATAATAACTTCCGATTTATAAATAAAGAAAGTTTCATGCCAAGAATTCCATGAAATATTTCATCATGTAAATTTAGTCTTATTAGTTTTAATCCTATTGGTAAAAATTTAATCTACATTTTCGACCAACAATATATCGGCTATTTTTGACCGGAAGAATATAAAAAAAAAATTACATTGAGCTTTTTACTTTTTCAAAAAAATTAAAATACGAAAATCTTTTAGGATTCTTGTTCCTTATCTAGCAAGCACATTTGAATATAGTAGTGTAATTCAAATGTAGATTAGACAAGTTCCTTCCGTATGACTTTTTAAATTGAAAATTCGAAAATAACTTTCTATGTACATAGTGCTGCCTGTTCTGTAAATCGATTCGATTTAAAATTACTCGATTTAGAAAAATTAAATCCTCAAATAGCAAACATTTTTTTTATTTATTTATTTGTATGATCAAGTCCTGTACAACAAGAGTTAATCTTATATTTAGAGTACAGGAAAATAGTATCCATAAGTTAAGTTAAAACGGCAAACATAAGTATACATGATATGATGATTGATAAAAATCAATCAAATTTTTGTGTTGCTGAATCTTGATAATTATATTTCTTAGTTTTGTATTGCTTCTAAGGATTCTTCTTAAATAAAAAACGTGTTTAGCTTTCCATTATCTATATATTTCGAACAATTTTAGTTCATCTTCAGGATCATGTTATTTGACTATGAATGTAGGATAAGAACATTCCATGTATGAAAAACTGCCATTCGGATACAAGAAAACGGTGTAAAGGAATTATAATCTTTTTTCCCCTGACTGATCTCGCAAACCGGATTTTATCAATAAGATATTGTGGCATTTATGAAAAAATGATTTTATGCAAAAATAAAAGCACACGTATGTTTTTAGCTTAAAATATATCTGAAATTTGTTTACTATATATGATTTAAGATTTTGAAACCGATAAATTTACCCGGATTCGGTTTACAGAAAAGGACCGACCATTTTCGGTCTCTGCTCAAAATAAAGAAATGTGAGAGAAAAAATGTATTTTTAACTACCCCTCGAAAAATGAGCCAATCATTAGCAAAACCCTTGAATGCTAAGTGTGTATGTATTCTATTTATTGAAACACGATAAATAACTAAATCGAAATTAAAATCGGTTTAACTGTTTGAAAGCTACGATACTTTTCTAGTGTTTAAATTATGCTATACATACACACATACATAAGTATGTAAATATGTACTAAAAAAATCTTAAAACATTACATTTGTTTAGGAATATCGGATTTTCTATTGAAAGCTGTGTTAAGATAACAAGTATCCTATTAAAAATGGTTAATAAATGTTACTGGTCATGTACTCAAGATCCAGATGGCGATGGTTGCATGTCAGCTGATGAAAATGATTTGGCCGAAACGTGTCTCAAAACTTTAGTAAACATAATTATACAACCTGACTGTCATCTCTACCCGAAGACGGCTTTTGTTCTTATTAAAATGTTTCTAGATTCATTGTGTAATATCACAAAAATGGAATGGAAGCCAGATAACAACAATGAAGACATAGTTTCTTATATATACACATTATTTGTATCGGCGGTGGAACGTCACTCTCAACTGTTGTTGAGTGGTATAACGACAACTGATCCTGAACTTTCAGCCCTTTACAGTCGACTAGTTCATGAAATTCTTCAATGTACCGATAAACCAGGCATCTATCCCGTTGAAGAATCGTGCAGCAGCATGGCTTTAGGCTTTTGGTATCTGCTTCAAGATGAAGTATTTGCCATGAGCAATGAAGAAGAGCGTCTTAAATGTTGGGAATATATAAAACCATTATATGCTCATTTGACTCGTATTTTAGTGCGTAAATCTGAACAGCCCGATGAAAATTCAATAGACAAATGGAGTTCGGACGATCTTGAATGTTTTCGTTGCTATCGTCAGGATATATCAGATACTTTTGTAAGTATATGCTAAAATTAAGTTTTAAATTTGTGCTTCGAACAATGTTAACAAATTAGTATGGTTTTGTAGTTATATTAAAAAAAGTACTAGTAAAAACTACTAAAAGAATTTGAGAAGTTCGTTTGCATTTCAGATAAAATCAATTCATAATATTTGTCGCTTTACAGATGTATTGTTACGATGTTTTGCATGATCACATTCTTGATATATTATCAGCTGTTTTAGATGAAACGATAGCTCAACTACAGACAAATCCCACACAATGGACAAAACTAGAAGCTTGTATTTATTCATTTCAATCAGTTGCTGAACATTTTGATGGCGAAGAAACAAAACAAATACCAAAATTAATGCGTGTTCTAAACGAAATACCCTATGAGAAAATGAACGAAAAACTACTGGGTACTGCCTTAGAAACTGTTGGTTCCTATTGTCAATGGCTAAAAGATAATCCAGCTTATATACCGTCAGCCATTGAACTTTTAGTGCGAGGTCTGAACTCAAGTATGTCGGCCCAAGCAACATTAGGTCTAAAAGAACTATGTCGAGACTGTCAGTTGCAAATGAAACCGTTTGCTGAACCCCTGTTAAATGCCTGTCAAGTCAGTTTGACTTCGGGCCAAATGAAAAATTCTGACTGCGTTCGTTTAATGTTTAGTATTGGCAAGCTGATGAGTCTCTTATCACCAGATAAAATTCCCAATTATTTGGATATAATCGTTAGTCCATGTTTCGAGGAATTATCGAACATATGTCAAAGTGAAGTCGTAAGAAACTTGTTTATATGATGACCGATGATATTTTTATTTTTTTAATATTTTGTTTTAAAGAAAACTCCACAAGCACGTATACGGACAATATTTAGATTGAACATGGTATCGACTCTGTTTTCCTCGCTTAACACAGATCTCGATGATGATGAAACTATAGAAGACTTACAAAATGTCCAGCCAGTTTTGATAGTAATGCAAAAGACTATGCCAATATTTCGACAAATAGCTGAACTATGGGTTGAAGAATTGGACGTATTAGAGGTAAGAGATCAGGCCTATTTAATAGTTATTACATTTCTCGCGTAAATATAAGAATATGAATAAAATACTTTATAATAGCCGATAGCCCAAGTAGCTAGTGCAATATTGTCACAGAAATTGCAAAAAGCCCTATCTGACATTTTAAAAGTTTTACAGGAGAAACATAAAACTTGTTTAAATGAAAAAATAAAATTTTCTGTGATGATATACTTATGTATACATATTAGTATTATATCTGTATATGGTTAATATTATTTAAATAAATAACTATCTATCATACTCGGGATCAATATGCTTCTTTTAGTACAGCACAATTTTCAACACAATTCTGCGGAGAAAAGTAAATTTTATATTTTTCACTATTTTCCAGACTGCTTGTACGGCTCTTAAACATGCTATAGTAAATCTTAAATCTAGCTTTAAGCCAATGCTGCAGGACTTGTGTTATTTCATAGTTGCCATTTTCCAAACTCGATGTTGTGCACCAACTTTGGAGATCTCAAAAACCGTATGCTTTTATTACATATTTCATTTTAATAAAACGTTACTGAATTTTAAAATAATTACTTTATTTTCTAAAGGCCATAGTTATCTTTTACAAGGATGCTGATTGTAAATCATTGATGCAACAACTACTCGTAGAGTTTGTTATGCATAGTTTTAAATTATTTGAGGTAAATTCGAAAAGACTTGTTAAAAGAAATACTAAAGAAGATACTTGTAACGTGAACTAACAAACTGTTTGTAATCTTTCATTTTCAGTCAACTCCGGAAAATGGATTTTCCAATATTGCCGAAACAATTGAGATGTTTTACGCTTGTCTTATGCAAATTATTAAGAAAATACCTCAGTCATTAGACGACAAGGCTATAGCGTACGATCGTTTGATATTTTATGCTTTGAAAGCAATGACGTTACCTGAAAATGGGCCTATACGCACAAGTGTGCAGTTTCTATCACATTTCGTTATGCAATCTCGTAATTATGCACAAATGACACAGGCTGTTTTGTCATCTGGGGAAGAAATTCTACGTACGGCTATTATTTGTGTAGCATGTGTTACGCCTCGTCAGCAAGTTGAAAAATTTGCTGATGTTTTCTTAGCCATTAACAAAAAGTATCCAGCGGAAATGGTCGTGTGGCTTAAGAACATAACACATGGATCAAATTTTCCTACTCCTTTAATTGACGATTCCGAAAAATCAAAGTTTGTCACGCAAATCTTGAGGTGAGTATTCAATTTCAATATTTATTTTTTAAATGCTAAAAATAAAAACTCCACGTTTCTATTTTTAAGGGAAAAGGTAAACAAACGTTTGCTACAACAACATCTCACAGAATTTGCCATAAAAGCTCGTGGTCTTACGGATAAATTCCAATAAATTAAAATAAGAATAAAAAATGCTAAGAAATATTTATACAATTAATAAAGTTCAAACTAAGTAGGACTGTTTTATCGTTTACATCTATCTTCTATCATCTATCTTCTTCTCTTTTTAATTATGAAAAAAAATTTACTTATGGGAAAACGTCTTATTATACACTTTAGTAAGAGGTTATAAATAACGATAAACGAAAATATAAAACACACAACGTACACAAAATTACATATGTATGTAATGTAATGTTTAGCATGTATTCATCATTGATTACGTAGAAAATTTAGTTTTTTTCATGTCAAAGAACAGAGGCCGAATCGTCGCTTTCGATATCGAGCTGATTCGATCGAGTTTTCTTAGCTTGAGATTATGACATTCGATATCGAACAATGTGTTTATATTGTTCGATAGCGAATGCCATAATCGCAAACTAAGAAAACTCGATCGAATCAGCTCGATATCGAAAGCGACGATTCGGCCCCTGAACTAATAATAACGCGTATAAAAGTTATCTGCGATTTTTATTTAAATGTGTAGCTTCTAAAAAAAATGTGATAAATTATTTTAATGTGTATGTTATAATTTATTTATATAAGTGTCAAATATAAATTATTTTAAAGTACATTTAAAATTATAACCCCCGCCCCCATATTACCATCATCATAAATGTGTCAAATATTAAGATTTAAACAAACCCTAATAAATGTTTTATTCTTTCCAACAAAAAGAACAAAAATTAAAAATTGTTTTATTTTGTTTATATTTGTGACCAATTTCGTTTGTTAATATCGTTGTTTTTAATTCAGGCTATTTATGGTCAGTTTCTTTAATTTATAAGATGCAAATAAAAGCAATCTATTTCATCTTTTTTCTCAACGTTTCGTCGGCTTTTTTCCGACGTCTTCAGGAGAATTTTTTATTGGATTCTAGCAACAAATTACAAAGATTTATTATTGTTAGTAGTTACATGTATGTTATTTTAATTTTTTATGTTGTACTCACGATTTTCAGTTTACATTACTAAATAAATTATAAGAAACTGGACAGCACGAACAATTAAATGTATAATTTAAATAATAATAATAAAAACTAGAAAATATCACAGATCAAACTTAAAAACTAATATCACAGAACTTCACTTGTCAGGATATTGCAATGGAATACTGTAGTTTGGTGTTGTCTTTGTCTTCTTTGGTGTTTAATAATTTGTATGAAAAGTTAGACATCGTAAAAAATATATGAACATTTTATCATTTTGAGGTACATGAACACAGCTTAGGATAAAAACGTGTTACCCTTTAACTGTCCGTAAATAAAGCTTTATGTGTAAAGTATTTAAATAGCAGAAATAAAAATACAACTGCTTATACATAAGGATTTTTTAGTAAAATATCTGTAAACAGTAGAAATAAAGTTAATTTCAAGAGTTTAAAACGCCTGAATTGGGTGGCAGAAAATTTTCCACCTTAAGGCTAAATCATAAAGGTTACACTCGAAATATTATGTGAGTCAAATATAAGAAAAAAAACCTGGCAAGTTCCTGCAAAGAACAAGTTCAACTAAATTAATAAAAAATTCCACAATTGCATTGAAATTAACTTTATTTCTACTGTTTACAGATATTTTAACTAAAAAATCCTTATGTATAAGCAGTTGTATCTTTATTTCTGCTATTTAAATACTTTACACGTAAAGCTTTATTTACGGGCAGTCAAAAGGTAACACTTTTTATCCTAAGTTGTGTCCATGTACCTCAAAATGATAAAATTTTCATATATTTTTTACGATATGTCTAACTTTTCATACAAATTACTAACAGCTAATGTAAAGTTTTTTGTGTGTACAAACTGTTTATTGTGTTACTTGCAAATTTTTGCTAGTAAAGCGTTCATTTACTTTTTCATATCTGGGAGAGTAATTTCATATCTGGGAGAGTAAGTTCCTGCTAGGAAAGTATATGAACAGACATAATATTTCGAGTGTCACCTTTATGATTTAGCCTTAAGGTTGAACATTTTCTAACGCCCAATTCAAGCGTTTTAAACTCTTTTAATGCCCACTGCTGCAGTCAAATTAAAGAAAAATATCCAATCTTACAGTATTTAATATTTTTGACTTCTTAAAAAGTATTAATTTCTTAATAATTAATCAAAATTAGAAAAAATTAACTTTTTCAAGAATTTTTCAAACATTTATTTTGTAAACGAAAGAGATACAAACAGCTGTTTGGCTAATTCCTGCTAGTAAAAATTTTACTAGCAAAAACCTGCAACAAATTCTTTTTCTCTCAACTTTTTATGCTCATTTTTCACTCTCACGTTGCTAGTTTTTCGAGTACGTGAACCAGCGATGCCAGAATGAAGATTTTACCTTAATTTTGAAGATTTTTTAGTCAAAATAAGATATGAAGATCTTTTTCCTAAAATGAAGATTTTTTGAGTTTAGTTGCTTAACACTTATTATTGTCACACGGCTTCTTTAAATTTATTAAATAAATTTACCTGTCAGCTAAATGTTAGCTCAATAAAAGAATAAAGTACTGTAGAGAGTTGCCATTTGCTAATATATAAAGTATACTTATTATGTATGTATATAAAAATGTATCATGGCGTTTTTTAGTAAAAAAAACCTAAAAAGTCTAATAAAACATTTTACAAGTTTAATTGATGACACTGAGGTTCAAAATTTAGATGGCGAATTCAGATAGCTCTACCACATATTAATAAATATGTATTTTCGAAATTTAGAAAACGTTACTGCGGAAGACACAATGTCAAAATACTAGAGCAGATAGAGAGTTAGTTACCTAGTTTATACGCAGAGCTTATTTGCAAATAAAAACGTAAAATGCTGCCAAGTCCTTTTTTATTGTAACTTATTAAATCACTGATTATTCATCTATTTGTGAATATATTTATCTATTTATTATTTTTTTATTAACAAACATATGTAAAGAGGCAACCCAAACTTCTTATTTGCAAATAGCGCGTTAATCAGTAATTGTTTTCGTGAGTTATTAATTTACAATAAAAATACATACTTGGTAGCACTACGTTTTTATTTGCAAATAACTCTTGCGTATAAACGTACTAAGTGTTTCCAAAGCTGTAGAAATTTGCATTAAATTTAATATGTCTCCTTAATTCATCTGCAAGCGTTGAACGGATATTTTCAAAACTAAATTTAAATAAAACGAAATACAGAAATGCAATCCCAATTAGTAAATTAAATAAAAAATAGGCATTTTTATGCACAAAAATATGAGTAATGGGGTATTTGTTATAGAGGTAATTCAAACTAAATGTTGTATTGCTTATTTGGTAAAATCATAAAAATTTTCTAAGCAATTTCTTGTTTTAAAATTTTAAAACTTGAAGTTTTGATATTGAAATGTATAGCAAATTTTTATGGTTTTACAAAATAAACAATATAATTAACATTCAGTTGAATCGGCTCATAGTTTTGAAAAATGGTATAAAAAGAAGTCAGAATGAAGCTTCTTTGAAGTCAATAAAAAGAAAAAAAGAAAACAACCGACGACAAAATTTAAAAGTTGTGTTTAATGAGTCACAAATTGCTGCCAAGTTGCATTCACTGAGTCTACAATATAAAGATTTGTGTTGTTACAATAATCGAGGTTGCGCTCGTCGAGGGTTGCAGCAATCGAGGGCGCACTGTACATATATTTGATCTTATAAATGTACAATTTAACTTACATACATAACTAATATATTATAAGAAATTTATTATTTGACATACTGTCATAATTTTATTTTAAATGAAATTTATTTGCTGGTGTTTAAGCATTGTCTATATGCATTTCATTTGAAAGTTTGTAACTTTTGAACAGTTACAGACTTTCAAAACCCATTTGAGAATTTTGTATAAGTTTCTAAGCCTACAGTACTTATTTTTGAAAATTATTTACATATTTGTAAATTCTCAAATGGTTTTTGAAAGTCTGTACATAAGATGAAGGGTTTGGAACTGTTCAAGTGTGTTTGAAGACTACTGACGATTTGGTAAAGCACCAATGAAATTCATATAGACAATGCTTAAACACCAGCAAATAAATTTCATCTAATATATTATCATTTTAATATAAGTAACCTGTTTGAGTTGAATTTTGGATTTCGATATTTACATATTCAGGTATGTGATGGAAAACGATCGTTTTCAAAACGATTTCAATGCGATTGTTTTGGAAAGGTGTGATGAATTCCGACCAATCTTTTCAGTTAGTTTTGACCCAATCTCAAACTATTGACTTTTAAAAAGCTCACTAGAAGATAAAATATAAGCAATGCAATGGAACTGTGAAGAGAAATTTATCAAAAATTGTTGCAAAACAATTAAAAACAAATTTGAAAATTATTGACAAAACTACTATAGCAAACACATCACACCTTTTATCGCTTTCAAATCGTTTTTGCATCTAAATCGTTTTTCATCACATACTTGATTAATTTTTATATTTTTATATACATATGACCATGAACTATATTTATATTACACATAAACATTTTTTGAAGATTTTTTTCTAAAATGAAGATTTTTTTTCGAAGAATGAAGATTTTTCCCGAAAATTTCTGGCACCACTGACGTGAACACTTTCCAGTAACAACTAGTAACAATAAAGTTGTTACTTTCAGTTATTGAACAGACCTAAAGTTACGAAACAATAAGAATCCATAATCCCCTCCAATCCACATGGAACCATATTTATCATTTATATTCAGTTTTAGTGCTGAAATTTTTGATGATTTTTAACGCTTTTGAAGCTTTTTGTAGCAAAAATGTAGTAAGCACTCATTTTACTCTATTTGAAGAATTTTTTTTACTGGGAAGTATGTATTTACATAAATAAAGGGGCCATTCACATATTACGTAACGCTATTTTCGGAGTTTTTATTTTCGTATAATTTAATCAGTATAATTTATCTTAATCGTAACAAATCTTTAACCCCCATCCCTGGAGCGTTACGTAGTAATATGTGCAAATGGGTTGATAGTGGGGTGCAAATAAAATTTTCTCCGTTTAGCACTTCAGCGAGCGATAACGTTCGACTTCGTGTTGCAGGCTCTTAATAACACAAAGAATACTTTTTCCTTTTTTTATTAAATACGAGTTTATTTTAATATAATATATATATTTATCATAAATTTATTATCTTTTTAATCAATACAGTTTTATAAAAAAGCATTTACAACAATGTTGACATAATATAATAATTTGTGTTTCATATTTGCTTCTACAAATTTTCCACCTCAAATTTAACTCTTCTTAAGACTGCTTTTATTTATTGTAATTAATAAAATATATATTTTTATAGCATTAGTTTAAATCATTTTTTTTTATTTGCTTTTAGCTTAATTATTATTAATAATTATTATTATTATTTAATTTTCTTTATTTTTTGTTAGTCGTTTTACAGATATACATACATACAAATATTTTTTAGTGTAGTAGATATTTTTCATATGTATTCTATGTGTATAATAATAAGGTTTTCCCATTTATCTGTGTAAGTTTTTTATTTGTTCTATGTATATGTTTGTATGTATTTATTATGTATAGCAAATGTGGATTACACTGTTTAACAAATAAATAAACTATTTTCATAGCTATATGTAAATCCTTATAATTAAGTTTAAAATTTATCTGTACTCCTACATTTGTTTCACTGCAAAAGAAGAAAGAAAAAAAGAAATTGTTATTTAATGGAAATTTCCATTTGTGCAAATGATATTTATCCTCGTGCTATAATTAGAAAACATTTCTAGTCAACTTGTGGAAAATAAATTTTATTAATACGAGGTATATTTTATTATAAAAATATATTAATTTTTTTTCTTATTAACATCACGATCTACATATTTGCTCATGAGTGTGTTGCACATGCGCCTAAATTTATACTCATATTCATGACCATACAAATTTTTTCTTAATCTCAATACTTATGCTCACGAGTTGCTGCATAGCTGTAGAACAGTGGCCTTCACAACTCAAACCGTGGTTGTATTGATCCTTTTACCTTTATTTTAACGATTTTTTTGTCAAAAGATTTGAAGATTTTTTCCCCCAAAAAAGTAGATTTTTTGAGATTGGATTAAATTTATTAAATACATATCTTTACCTATATACATATGAACGTCAGCTTATTAAAAGAAAACGTATGGTAGATAATTGCCATTTGCTAATTTATAAAGTATACTTACATAAAAATGTATCATGGCGTCTTTTAGTACAAAACTAATGGGAAAGGTAAGCGAATACATAGCCTATCCTTTTCAAAAGACAACCTCACCCTCTGTCTGCCCAGACTTGGTGTCCCCTGTTTCATACAAACGAGGCTCTGTCGTCCGAAGATGGGCGGTATAATCTTAAAAACTTTACAATAATTAAATCCATTGCCCGCTGCACTCCTGGTACGTTTCTAGCAGCCCCAGATTCAGGATCGGATGATGTAACCCAATCATCCAAGGACCGCTTTCCTCCACGCCGAGTGGTCACCTTGTCGCGATGTGGAGGCTTAGGCACGGTGAATTGGGTAGACCGCACTGGCAGGACAGCAGATTTTGAACGGCTAGCAAAATTACCGACCAAGAACCAGCCCCCTCCCCGGCACAGTGTGATTTTTAGCAATTTTAGGTGGCTAAAATTAATAGCTCTCGTTCCGGTGCAGATATCGAAATGAAATTTTGTACATATAAATATCTATACCAGAGTGTGCAACAAACGAAACTTTTCGCAAACGTTTCATCCGAAAACACAAACTTTTAAAATATTTTCAATCGTTTCATACATGAGCAAAACCAAAACAAATACTTTTGCAATGGCAATACAATACAATTGCAAACAATACAATTTTCTTTTCACTCATCCGCTTGCTTTAATATCCCGTTTCAATCGTACAACTGCAAAGGAAACTAAAGCAGAAATGGTCTGTAGATTTGGCCAGACCCACCTACCAAAGTATATTTATTTCGACTCGCTGGATCCGAATCTGATGTCCGTTTGTCTCATACACCCTCAAAGTTTGGAGTGAATTGCGAAAACCCGTAGAAAAATTCGTTTCTAAACGTTTCAAATTTGTATGAAAAATAACTCAAATAAGTTTCAAAACAAAAACTTTTTCCATATACAAATTTCAAAACGAAAAAAAAGGACGTTTGTTTTTACAAAGTCTGGCCTTAAAAAACTAAATTATAGCGACTTTTTAAACGCCAAAATGCATTGCAGTGATACGACTTTACATTGTTTACAACAATAAAGCACATACGACTTTGCATCACTGCAATGCATATTGGCGTTTAGGAAGTCGGCCATACTCTTTTATTATCCACTTAAAATTGTAAAATAATCAAATTGATTTGTATTGGTCATGATATAGTATATATTAATATATTTTACGACATGTAAAATTGTTAAAGCTTACATGGTTTTGTAATACGAA
Organism: Panzeria rudis; assembly: GCA_956483635.1. NCBI lineage: Eukaryota > Metazoa > Arthropoda > Insecta > Diptera > Tachinidae > Panzeria > Panzeria rudis. The sequence goes on from OY101447.1 coordinate 5,333,829, forward strand.
CGCGTTTTGGAAAATAGCGTTGCTAAAGTTTAAAACAAAACAGAAAAAGAGGGGATATATAAAACTAGTACGATAGCACGATTTTAACAATAATATCGCAATCCTTGTTTTTGTCCGAAGGTGAATGTCAAAAAAAGTTGAGAGAATGGAACTACCTTTTATTTATTATATCATGGTATTGGTTACGATATAAGTATGTCTATCTATTTTGCCCTTGCGAATTACTTATGGCGTTTTCTTTTCTACAAAAAAAATTTTGCATTGTTTGCACTTTTCAATGAAAATTTACAATATAATAATTTTTTGAGGAAGTTAAGTTATCATCACTTACGAAGGTAGATTTTTGCTTTAAAGTGATGCTAGATTGCGATTTTTGTAATAAAAGTAAAAAAATGTTACACTTTTTCCAGAAAAGAAAACGCCATTAAATGCATTGTAGAATAAAAGCCAACATGTATTTTTTGAAGAATACATATTCTCGATAGTTTCAAGTTTCATAAGAATCGGTTAAGTAGAAGTAGTTCCAAAATGATATTTATATTGCATGGGCGTGGCACTGCCCACTTTTTAATCGTTAAATTGTATAATGAGGGGGAACTCAATATGTGCTCAATCTTTCGTAGGAATTAGTTTAATAAAAGAAGTTAAAAAATAATATTTACTTAGGATGGGCGTGGCACTACCCACTTTTATAATCACCAAATTGTATTGTCATGAGAACCTAATGTGTGTGCAAAGTTTCAAGCTAATCGGACGTCTAGAAAATTGTAAAAATTACATTGACAGATTTGATTACATTGTTAGTTTGTAACGAATGAAAATCAAGATAGCAGATTGTAGCACCCAAGTTTTATTTTTATATTAGAGACTGCTTGATATTTTGGTGGCAATATGAAAGCTGAACTCGATTGATTCTTTCCATTTAGTAGATTTTTACTTCAATTAGCTAAATTATATATTACTCAAAAACCAACCCATACCAGTGTTTAAAAACTGCAATGATTTGGCATTTCATTTGATTTTACTTCAGCGTATGCTTTTGAAAAACATGGCAGTTTCAGTCAAAGGAAAATCACAAAACGATTTATGAGCAATTGCGCATCACTTCCTGTCATGATACTAGTTATTCCCCTACTATGTTAAGCTTATGATATAAGTGTAACATAGATGTAGATCCCTTAGAACATCAGTGGAATATCATACACAGCATACGTGGCAGCACTCGAAGATTTGAACATTTTGAATTTGTTTTTCTTTTGCTTTTGGTTAATATCACAAGTGAAAGCAGAAGCAGTCTTCTGAGATGGCGGGCGAGTTCGTTGAGCACATGGACTTCGCGGATGATGACGAAGACGTCCTGCTAGACTTTGATCAGTCGTAGTCGTAGACAGCTTGGCGCATGGTGAAGGTGTCTTAAATCAACCTCAGCCACTCGAAAGCAGCATCCGCTGCAATGCTTCTTCGAGTGCTTGAAAAGAAGTAGGAGCAAATTCTGGTCCAGAAACCCTGTGCCCACCAAGGACGGGTTTCTGGACTAAACCTTAAGGCTACATATATTATTGCGGTGATGAGGATACCGCAATATCGATATAGAAGACCGTATTCGGCACCATTTTATTGGTATCCAGCTATATGGTACATGACCACGAAGAACATCCAACAAACGAAAAGGTACGTGGTATTTTAGCTAAAGCGCAAGGACGCCCATTATCATATGTGCTGATGCCAACTCGCAGGGCATTGCATGGGGTAACAATAACACTAACACACGAGGTGAGTGTTTTTCGATTTTATTCTTTGTAATAATCTTGAAATAGTTAATAGAGGTTCAGAGCCAACTTTTGTTGTCTCCAATCGTAGATAGGTTTTATACATTACACTAGTTAGTGCACAGCACTCCAGTTTAGTTAGTGACTGGATGATTTCGGACGAGTGCTTCGTTTCCGACCATCGTTATATTGACTTTTCCATAGGGATTTGTGAGTTTAGATCGGATCCTATAGTAAAAATAATTACACTTTCTATGTCCATGGACTGAAGTAGTTGAAAAACGTGCACTATGCCATTAATTTATTTTCCACAAAAAAATAAATAAAAGTACATTAACGGCCCTTTTCACGATGTACGATTAAAAGTTAACGTGGACTTTAACGGCAATTTTGGCATACAAAACTTACGGTTAAAATCCACGTTAACTCTTAATCATACATTGTGAAAAGGGTCGTAAATCAAATTTAAATAATATACAGTAAGTATGTACATACATATTTATATCATCATTACCTTACATGCAAAAAATAAAGGAAATTATTTTTATTAAATCTGTACATTACAACTAAATGCTTGCATCTTATTTATAAGTATAGCAAAAATTTAACAAGCAAATTTAAAACTTTGTATATATGTATGTATATAAATAATATTTATTATTCAAGGCATGCATAAAAACTGTTAATACATTGGAGGACATCAAATGTGGAACCGATTTTTGTTTAAAGATCTACTGATGAGTTGGCATTAGCAACCAACGAAATGCCGGCATATACTTAGATCAGCTAACCACAACAAATCAATTTGATTTTTTCTTTGCACACTTTATAAAAATAAGTATACATATATAATATGTAGTGTGAAAAACTATTTCGTTCGTCATAATTAAAAAATACGTATTTTAACAGGTATGTTCTGACACTCGCACGATTGTCAAATCGCATGTGAGTTGCAAATCGCCAAACTTGATTTTTCATGATCTGTAACTCACGCGTTTTGCTTGCGATTTGCCGTATTAAATAAATCAGCTGTTTACTGAAATCGCCTGTGCAGAAGAAAACAATGGACAAACAAAACCAAACAAATTTTTTTAAATTTCATATTTTTAATACAAATTGTAAGAATATGATACTAGTTTTGGTGCAAATAAAAAGAAAACATATTTAATTTATTCGTCATTGTTTTGTTTCTTTAAAGTTGAGTTTAGTCTAAATTCATCAGTTCACTCAGTTTACTATTGCGATTTGAACTCGGCAAAAGTCTGGCGATGGCGATTTACAGAACACCTCTCTTGCGAGTTCATGTCACAATCGCAAATCTTATGCGAAATGCGAGTGTCAGAGCATGCCCGTAAGTTCTTATGTTCAGACATTTTTGCAACAAACAAAATTTATAAGCTCCTAATATTTCTCTACTTTGTATAACTAATAGGGTATTCATTTAATCGGGCTTTTTTTTAATCGGATAATCGCTCGATTAATTAATCGAGGTTTTGGCTTGATCGGTTAATAATCGGTTAATTTCGGTATTAATCGGTTAACCGATTAATAAAGTTTTTTCATAAATCAAGTAATTTTAACAAACAAAAATGCATAATTAAAAAGTTCTTTTTTGGGAATTATTAAATTACATTAATTTGAATTTTTAACTTTTTAAGTAAAAAATTAAATTAATATTTTACTTTTTAAGTAAAAAAATTAAATTTTTATTAAAATACATTGAAATTGATTATGGAGGGGTATTAGCTAGTTCCTATGGCCATTTCATTGATTAGGAGTTTAATATAATATTTTTAGTTTTTCTATGAGATTTTTGGGTAAAGGTTCCCTGACGATTTGCATTAGCCCCAATGAGATAGCCATAGGAACTATGTATTTCAATAAAAATTTAATATTTTACTTAAAAAGTAAAATATTAATTTGGGAAATCAAAAGTAAAATATTAATTTGTGAGATCATTTTATTAGTTATTTCAATAGTTTAAGGCTGAACCCACACCGAATAAGACAAAACTGATTTTTGTGACTTATACGACAACGGAATATTAGTTCTTATGAGACAACACACACCAAATTTTTTTTGGTGTGCGTTATAATCATACGAGTGTGTTTGACTTAAAAGACAAAACCGTTTTGTCTTATTTATTGTGTTTCAGGCTAAGGAGATCTTCTAAAACAATCTTTCAGAAAAATAATTTGGTTTAAATGTTCAGGATTTAAGCGATTCTTTTCTTAAGTTTGATAAAACTTGGCTTGAAAAAATCCTTTCACTTATCGAAAGCAGTCCATAATACAGAATATCTAGTTTCTCCGTCCTTTTCGTGGATTTCTCTAAACATATAAAATCTTCTATTATGTCCTGTTTTTATTTTTTTCAATTTCTTAACCATTCTAATTGTTTCGGTTAATTTTGTTAAAAGATTTCTTGTATTACTATCGATAGTTTTTTCTTCTGTTGGCAGGTGATCATCTGACTCATACTGGCAGAGCTCACCACCGAACATTCTGCAAAAACCCTTATTTCCGAATTCCTTAGTTTCCGTTTTTATACTGTATTTTAAAACAATGTTGCTAGAAGGAAATATTCCTGAGTGGATGTATAAACTAATTGAGTTCGTCTCTAATCCTTAGATTTTTAATTATTTTAATTTAGTATTATTGGCTTTTATTAAACTATTAAACAAAAGCTTAGTACTTCTCTCAAGTTCAATTAGAGCAGCAGAGTCTTTACTAAGGTCTTTTATAGCCACGTTCAAAGGTTTTAAAGTTTTACTTAAGTTCAGATCACTGAACACACTTCTTTGTTTGTATGAAAACTAATTTCTAAACAAATACACAAAAAATATTTTGTAATGAAAATTTTTTACGTCGGTTAAGTGGTTAATCGACTAAAATTAACCGGTTTAACCATTAATCGAAAATAACCAATTTTAAATTAACCGATCAGTTAATTAACCGGTTAACCGAATGAATACCCTAATAACTATAGTTAGGCTAATTTTTATTTCGGTAATGTGAAAAAATAAATTCGTTGCTTTTATTTAATACATGCAATATTTATTTTTAAATATCCTCTATTTTCTTAATACATAGCCGGTTTTTTAACAGGAAAAAGTCAATATGTCCATGATCTCGCCTAAATTTATTTCCAGTTCATTGCTTAAATGTTACTATTTATTTAAAATAAGACTTGCCAAAAACTAAATAAGTGACATTTTAAACCAAAGGAATTATTTTATTTTGTGTTTATTTTTGATTTGTTTATTAAATTAATTTATTATAAAGATAAGGTATTGTCAGACTGACCAAATATCTGACGAAATAAGCGTAAGCAAATATGAATTAAGTGCAACGGTTGACTGACTACTTCTTCAAAAAAAATTTATAAATATATCTTCAATACATTACATATTTCAATTAATTTTCTCTTTTAGATTTTATGTATGATTAAAAAAAATATGCCAAAAATATTTGTTACGCTTTTTTCGTCAAATATTTCCAGTCTGAGTACACGTTTAGACAATTCTATTATTAAAGTTTATATGAAGCATTTGCAAAAATAATAATTATCGTCTTGATAAAAAAAATCTACATATAAATTTTCAAATATGTTTATGTATATTAAAAAAATAATTACATAAATATGCGTTAAGTTAAAAACTGAAAATGATTAACATATTGGGTTTCTTAGAGTATGTTTGAATATTTGTTTTAACAGGCAGCTGTTTTATTTTTTGTCACTGCTGTGGATTGAAATCCGTATCGTGTATGTATCTAACGCCCGCGTTGTGCTGCTGCTGTAGGGTTACGTGTTATTTATTTAATTATGCAGTTTATTATTGAATAGTGCATATACATACATACATACATATATTTAGGGTTTTGTTTCATGCAGACTTCTGATTTATTTAATTATTTTTGTAAAATAAGTAGTGCTTTTAGCACAAGTTCGCATCTGGCGGTGTTTTTAAATATTCATCGGGTCTTTTGTGCTCAATAAGTGCATGCACTGTGCCGCTGTCAGCTGGCAAATCAGATTTTCGTCTTAGCAATGGTTTATCCTTATTACGTGGCGATTTCTGAGAATTGAAATTTACACCAAGTATCAAATACAGTTTATTATTAAATAAAAACAAACGCTAATATATACAATCATATATTCACATACATATACACACAGACACAAATTTATTAATTGTTTACACAGATACGTACGTACTTCGTTCGATGATTCTTCAAAAAATATTGAATTTAGATTTTATTCTGATACTTTTATGATCTGGCAACGTTGAAACGAGTGATCAAAATTAGAATTTATAAACGAATATTCATTCAATGGTTGAAACTTTAAAATATCTTATTGACAAGCTCTCCGCCTAATAGTTAACAAATTTGAGTTAACTATTTTCTACTGTATGTTCCTTAGGCATTCCTAATTCATTGCTTACTACGTAGATGTGCCTGCCAGCTTCGCGCGCTTAAAGTTCACTTTATGACTATGTATAAGGTGTCTGTAAAATATAATACATATCACAGTATGTGCGAGGTAAACTACACCAAGTCACATTTTGAAAATTTTACAGGAGACCAGAAAAACATGTTTAAAATTGCAAATGGTCCTATCTATGTAGGATTAACAATTTGACTTACCCCAAATATTTTATATACATAGCTCTAATATTATTTTTTTAAATCTAACATATCTGTAATAAAATTCCGTCATAGTATTACCGTTACTTATTAAAAAGGACTTGGTGTTGTTTACCACGCTACTACTGTCCTTTAAAACTTACTGGATTTCACCTACTGATAGAGGAAAAAATGCTGATTTCAACAGTATAAAAACGTATTTGGGAAAACATGTGACTTGGTGTGGTTTACCTCCCACCTACAGATATTATAAAGTAAAGAAATGAGATATTTTATCGCGGTAAAAAGTATCCTAGTTTCAACTAATGTGAGAGCTTTTCAATGCGAGTAAATTCGTTTCATCCTGTAGTCCTGTGCTCTGCGTAACAATAAACTTAAATTTTCTTTTTTCATATGATTATTTCAAACGTATTTGCTTGTGAATCCAAATTGATTATTAGGCTAAGGTTCGTAACGTTATATTCAGAAAGAATTTGGCAGGACTAATATTCCAAGGAACAAGGGAAAAATTAACATCAACTTAGTTTTTCAACGTACACAGCAGAACAGACAGAGTAGCGCTACTTTCAGAAGCCGCTACACTTCTATTGTCAGTGCTCACATGTATTTTGCTTATCACCACTTGTCCCTGTTGAATGTGATTTCAATTCTTTTATGTACAACTTTTTCGTGAGAATTGAATACGAGAATTATATCACTTCAAGTTGACATTAAACTGCACTTTCCCAGTGTTGCCGTCGGATTATTTTTCTTCATTCCCATTTTTCTGATTATTGTTCTACTCAAGACAAACTTTTTTGGTTTGATTTTATACTTAAGTATATATGAACATGTAAACATGCGAAAAGCTCAAGCCAGTAGCTAATTGTTTCTTAATATGATTATTTCGAACGTATTTGCTTGTGAGTCCAAATTGATTATTAGGCTAAGGTTCCTAACGTTATATTCAGAAGGAATTGGGCATGATTAATATTATTTTATGTCACCCTACAAAAAACGGGATGAGTCAATTATTAAATTTTGCTCGATGCGAAAACTTCTATCAAGTTACAACACATGGGCACAGGACTCTAAAGTACCTCCACACCAAATTTCATAAAAATCCGTTCAGTTGTTTTTGCGTGGTGTGTTCGGACAGACAGATAGACTGGCAGACATACATACTTGTTTTAATAATATGACTACATTGGAAATTTGGTAAACAGGATGTTGTATTGATGATAGTTGTACCCTCAGGCCATTATAACAACGTCATGCTGATTGTATTTTCCTGACTAGATATATAAGTATGCTTTATCCCAGCTAGCATTTTGGTGATTATTTTTTGCAAAAATCTCCTAAAATCTTCTCAGATCACTTTTGATGATTAAAAACTGATTTATCACTTGGGCGATTGAAAAAGGATTCACATATGATTCATCCATATGATCAAATAAGGATTTCTTGAAAATACAGGAACAAAATGTAAAGAAACCGCAAAAATATCATGATGATTTTTTTATTATAACGGTAAACTTTTTTATTTTCAATGAAACAATAGCTTCAAAATTTAATTATTTTGAATTTTTGTTTAGTCGTCTCGTTAAAGTCGCGGGGAGAACATTATTAGTTTTTTATAAAACTTGTCAAAAAAATTAATCAGAAAATCGTATCATCAATGATTCTTTGCGATGATTCATCTGTAGGGTACCATTTTCTCACAAATAGGGAATCATTTATGATTAAAAAATGAACTCATATGCTGATTCCCAAAAGATTAGATTATGATACAAAAAGTATATAATATACGATTGAAAAATGAGACGAAAAAGACTCCCCATTGATTACAAATACTACCAGAAAATTGCTCAGAAATGAATCAGCAAAATGTATCATAAATGATTCTTTGCGACGATTCATCTGTAGGGTACCGTTTTCTCACAACGAGGGAATCATTTATGATCGAAAAATGCTGTATCTCAAACGATACGATTATGATACAAAATGCTAGCTGGGATAGAGCACGTTGAGAGACTATTTGATATAATTTCTTATCAAAGCTTAATATGTATACAAAATTTCGTTACGTAGTCGTATCTGCGTTGTTTCATGTGTGTAAAACGGGATTCTTAAAATAATTTACCCTACTTATGTAGATGCGTGCTGAACTAGAGATGTAAAAAAAAGTTTTTGTACATTTTTGCTCGGCCTATTGTTTAAAATATCACAGCGCGAAATTCCTACTACTCGTGACTAAATTAATTCCAAATAAACAGTAGTTAATATTATCAATGTATTAAAATTGTTTGTTAAAATCAAAGCATATTAATTACCAAGTGGTGTTATGGAGTAGAGGATTATATATGTATGTATTTGTTTTAGAAAATAGTATGTTTCAGTTAAAAGTTCCTCCCGCAAAAGCCCAAGCTGGATCCGCGTCTGCGTACATGTTTGAGAATATTTTTTCTGGTCTTTCACGTTATAATGCCTCAAAAACGTATAGAACCACCCACCAAAAGTCACTTGCGACCAAAGCATACATTGTACATACATAAAAATTGTACACATAACAAAATAAAGAAACGAATGAATGCAGTGAACGGAATTCCACAAAACCTGTGACCGGCACAGTTATTCGACGTGGACCATTAAACAAAGTAAAAACAAAATAATTAGGGAATTCACAATGTGTATCTTAAAATTTCGAAATAGCAATATCGTTACAACTTAAAATTTCATTGTGAGCAACGATACAAAGCACAGCATATTAAAGTAATAAAAGTAACGACGAAGTTTGCCGAATATTTCTCACTATTTACATGGATAGAACACGAACTCAAAATACACAACAAACAAAACAACAACACAAGCACGATAGTGCTTGGTACCTACCCTGCAGCTAAATGTACAACTAGTTACGTTTTGGGACAGTCATATTACTAGTTGTAACGTTACTAGTCAACAAAGGACTGTCACTTACTAGTTGTAATGAGGCTAGTAACGATACTAGTGAAACAACATCGTTTTGGAACAGTCATGCAACTAGCTGTAATGATACTAGTAATTTAAATTATTTGTTATAAATTGACATATTTTCAGCTGTAAATACATAAAACAAAATTTTAGCTGTAAATATAATAAGTAGAAAGTGGCTTAGTGGATAGAGTACATGCCTTGAAATATGAGGACTGTGTGTTCATACCCCGCTTGAGCCAAATGTTTTTTAATATTAAAAAAACTATAAATAAAGAAACTAGTAAGCGCACTAGTCTATAATAACTAGTATTTCGACTTGCATATAACTATGGACAAATGAACTAGTTGGGCTCCTATGACAACCTAATGTTAAAATCGATAGTTCGATATATGGAAAAAGGATAGTTAGGCAACTAGTCTGAATAAAAAAACAACTAGTATATTTCTAACCACATACTAGTCATTTCGTCTGCAGGGTATCAACATGCCAAAGAAAAACTAAACACTTAAACCACACACAAATTGTCTATGTAAAATATTGCCGCATTGAAAAAACATGCTTCTTGGACGTTTAAACTTGCCATCTGGTAGTAAATTTCATTTACATGCAAAACAAAAACAACAAACTTGCCAACCCATAATAAAAGACTAAGATTGAAACGTCGTTATATCAAGACATAGTTTAGAACGATGTTGTGAACTCCCTAAATATTTAATATGCTTTTGTTAAAATGTTTAACAGAACAATTTTTATTCAACAAGCATATCTAGGATATTTAATTTAAAAATTTGTTTTACACACATCGTTGTGTTAATGCGTTAACTCTGACTTATTAAGTATATAACAAGCTGTTTTGTTAGTATGTAACAATGTATCCCGCTTTTCTAAATTACATAAAAACATTTAAATACGGGCAAAACTATGCTAAATAGTATTAATACACACAAATGAAAAGTTTTAAAACTGTGAAGTAAAAATATGTGCAAAGAAAAAGTTAATTGTTATAATAAAAATGTGTTAAACAACATAATAGCCAAATTCACAATCTTGTGCAAATGGTCTTGCATCGTAGCATTTGGAAATTGGTATAGTATATTGATACTCACCACTTAACAATTGTTAGTGGTGAGTATCAATATGCTATACCATTTTGCAAATGTAACGATGCAAGGCCATTTGCACAAGGTTGTGAATTGAGCTAATAAGAGTTAATTGCAATTTAACGATTAATTATGTCACTTTAATTATGCTACTACAATAACATATGTACATACGTGAGTGAAAATGGCAAATATATAATAATTTTTTAAATCTCCTGTATTGTTGATCCATGACCCATGAAACAAAGAATGCAATATAACGCATTCAGCTTTTGCAAAACATTCCATTTCTGCACATCTACGCCACAGTAGTAAATGTGCACAAACACCACCACACAAACAGGTGTATTTGGTATGTATAGGGCAATTTTGTTTATATTTCGATTTCTACGTCATTTTGACGTCACTGTAGTTATAAAAAGTTAACGGATCTGCGTAATGCGCTATCTTGTATTCTTTGTTTCATGTCTATGACCCTATAGAAAAGGTTAATTAGAGGTGGCGCACTAGGAGTATAATTTTTAAAAATTAAAGTATTATGTACGTATCTAACGCTTATATGCACACTGGTTGTAAGCATTTATCGTTTTTTTGCACTTGTTTTTATGCGTTTGTTATATAAAATACACGCAATTATATTTTATATAAGCATTTCCCGTTTATATGCACCAAAAGTTGTGCAAATTAAGATATGCAAAATATATTTTTTCTATAACTGCTTCTTGATATACTCAAGTAACGGAAAGGCGTATCAAGGAGCTGTTAACATTTACGTAACGCAATTTTCGGCATATATAACCCTCTCTACACCTTCGTACCGCTTCTTAACAGTTGTATTAGAAACTTTCAACTCAAGTTTCCAAACCCCTTAATTGTGTTACATAATATGTGAACAGTCCTCAAATTCGTAACTGAGGCTTCAAAATCAGTCTGTGGACCAGAATTAAAATACTTTTGCTCAAAAAATAGCTTGATTCAAAAATTCAAGTCCTCTGCGCCACCTCAAGCACTTGACCGTAGAAGTTAACTTCTTTTCCAGTGCGTTCCAGGCTATAAATCATCGAATCATAATACAGGAAAATTCAAATTAAAGAAACAAAACTTCGCTCCACCTTAATGTCCATTCATATCTACACACACTGAAAATAGTCCATGCAACATTTTATAAAAAAAAAACTTTCGTAGTTACATACATTTTTCGTAGAAAGTTGCATACATATTACGAAATAAATTTTAGGCTAGAATTTTATAATTTTGCGAAAGTAACAAGAACCTTTCGTAAACTTTTTTTTTTGTTTAATATTACATTTGAAATATAACAAAATTAATTTAAATTAATTTTTGTACATTGGCATATTTTTCAGGTGTAACCAATGCATATTTATACCGAGCATGCTCGCCCCAATCCGCCGAGCAAAATGCATTCTTGGAATATTAAAACCTTTACCGATAAATGTGTGTTGACATCTGAATGATATTCAAATTACAAGGAGCGAAAATAATTACCTGGGTGTAAGTACATTATAACACTTTTTTAGCTCGTTCTTGTCAGGTGATTATTTTCATCTCTTGCATTTTGATATCTTTCTGTTAAAATATGAAGAATGCGAGTTCGACAAACACTTTTTTCTTTTCTATTTATTTGCGTAAATTTCGATTTTGCGAAAGACTTTTTTCAGTGTACTTACACACACACATACACATATGCATAATAGTCATTATTTGAATTTATTAAAATTTCTTAATATTATAAGACGTGTATATAATATGTGTACAAATAAAATTTTCAACATACCTCGCGGTTATCCTGGACAGAATTATGTAGCTGTGATGATTGTTGTTGCTGCTGCTGTTGTTGTCTGTCATCATAAACCAATTTATCATAAGTTAAATCGCAATTGTCACTGTCTTGATCAAACTCATTCTGACTACTAGAAATACTTAGGCTGTCCATTTGGCCCACAATTTTCGACCATTCCGGATTTGTTTTAGCCATATTCTCAACCTGTTGCCAAAGACCTTCGCGTTGGACGAATTTCTCTCGTTCTCTTAAAAAGATATAAGACATATCCATTAAAGCGAGTCACAGAAAAAAAAATTTGGTACCCCTCTCATATTAAAGATCGGTCTTTTTAATGAGGTTTCCTAAAACATTTGCGTGGTCTAGCGATGACCGCCCGTGGGCTGGGCCGTGTCTAAAAAAGGTGTATTTTTGTAGTTTTTTTGCATATTTTCGTATTTCTCCCAAGACATAAAAAAAATTATATCGCTTGAAAGATATTTTCAAGCTGCATCCAATGGCGCATTAAACTTTACCATTCATACCATCAGCAATGTGTTATTCCATAGAAGTCACGATTTTTAAGCGTTTCTAATAAAGGTGCTACTTATATTAAAATCAAGTTTACTCTTTTTTAGTATTATTTGATTTGAGGCATTGATGTTTAACAGATGACCGCGTGCGAACTTTTGCGAGAACTAAAAACAGAAATAAATAAACAATGCCCCAAAGCAAATAATACTTAAAAAAGAGTAAAATTTATTTTAATATAAGTAGCAACTGCAATATCAATGGTAAAGTTTAATGCACCATTGAATATAGCTTGAAAATATCCTTCAAACGATGTAATTTTTTATGTGTTGTCAAAAAAGTACAAAAACAGACCTTTTTAGACACTATCCAGCTCACGGGCATTCATCGCTAGACCCCGAAAATGTTTTGGGAAACCTCATTAAAAAGACAGATCTTTAATTTGAGAGCGGTAACAAAAACACGTTTTTCATCTTCATACAAGTCGAGTCTCTCTAATATACATGTATTTATATATGTAAGTATATATGTACACCGATACAAGTTATGTATGTACATATATGTATAACTTACAATTGCTTTTCCTGTCGATAATTTTTGCTACATTCGTCAAATAGGCGTTGATTCATTTCCATAAATAATTTTAATGCATTATAAATGAGACCATGTATAGTTTTATTCCAATGAGTTTTCGAGTTACGATTTAGGGCAGGAAACATAATCGGTAAAATGACTTGGGAATTGTCGGATATCAATGACATTATATACTCGTTATTCCAATAGTATAGAGCACGTTCGGCCACTTGAAAGTGTGGTGAAGACACACATTTCGAGATTTGACGAAACAATGGTACCATTACTTTTTGAAATTCGGCTGGTTCTATGACATCTAAAAGTTCCTCAAGTTCGTTTAAAAACATTACCTCTTTCGGACTATGAGTTTTTGGCCAAAATTTTAGTAGACTCCTTAAAATAAACAATAAGTACATATTAAAAAAAAGTCCAAATGTCAATATACAATTTACATACTTTATCACGGGTTCTGCCAAGCTAGGATCCTTTTCTAAGAATTGCACAACACAATAGGTCAATTGTGGATGATAAACAGAAAGACTTTTTGCTTTATGTAAAGGCAACAAAACTTTAAGCAAAAACTGTTTATGCTCTTCCTTAAGGGGCAAAGCAAATCCATTTATTATGCTTCCCAGAATTTCCAACAATTCGGCGATACCATTATGATGTTCAGTTTCATAGATGAATCTATTTAATAAGAGATTTAATACTTTCAACATATTACATTCACATAAAATAATATATTAAAATAAATTTATATACAAAAGAATTATAATAAAATCTAAGGAATTTTAATCAAGTTCAAGTTCATTAATTTAATTTTTAGGCCCTAATTGTGTAAATCACATCACCGAAGTGAAATTTATATTAAAGCAACAACAAATTTGAAAAATGTTTAAAAATTTGTTTTTGTTTTTCATACAAATTCTTCACCAAACAATCTCATAGAAATTCAAGCGTTGCTTTACCTTTCAAAAAATATTAAATTTGTATGAAAAATAAAACAAATTTATAAAATATTTGAAATTTTGTTTTTGTTCTCTATATAAACTTTCACTTTGGTGACGTGATTTACACAATTAGGGCCTTAAATAAATTTCATGAAGAAATTTTAGCATTCAATAAATTTATTATTTGAGATATTCTTTATACGCTTATTCTATTGTAATTCTCAAGTCCTTCGCCAATATGAACAGTTCACAACCTATTGATTATTGGGACAGATTAGGGAATTTATCCCCGAATCGGGGATTTTTTTGATATGGGGATAAAGAACTTTGTTTGGGGATTTGGCACATTTTGGGGATTTAATTCCAAATCCCAAAATAATATGTCAAATAATAAATTTCTTACTGAGTATCTTAATTATGTCAATTGACCCCCTCCAATGAAAGAGCCATGTAAAAGTGACAGGTCCCTCTTATATAAAGTTCCAGAACTCTAACCGGTCTTGTGACTGGTTCTTTTCCCTCTAGAGGAACATCAGATTGTTATAACCACATACATAGCGAAAAAATTTGAGAAACTATAAAATTTTTTAAAATAATTTTGAGTTTGAAAAAAGCTATGTATGTGGTTATAACAATCTGATGTTCCTCTAGAGGAAAAAGAACCAGTCACAAGGCCGGTTCGAGTTCTGGAACTTTATATAAGAGGGACCTGTCACTTTTACATGGCTCTTTCATTGGAGGGGGTCAATTGACATAATTAAGATACTCAGTAAGAAATTTATTATTTGACATATTATTTTGGGATTTGGAATTAAGAAAATGAAAGTTATGTCATGGCACCAGAAGGATTTCTTCTTTACTCAAAAAAAAACATGCTTTATGTACATCAAGTTCGCACATGGTTCAATGAAAAATCGATAAAACGAAAACAAAATGTGTAATTTTCAGGTGGCCACTTTTCAGCCACTTATTTATTTTAGTTCCGGTTTGCTTATAGCTGTTTTACACTATCTCACAAGCCCTTCGACTTCTGTAGAAAATGCAACCCTGATCTAATAAGTTTATGGAAAGTTTTAAAGAAGCAATAACAACACATTATATAAGGGTATCATTTTGTGCAGAAGTCGAACAGCTTGTATAATAGTCTAAAAACAGCTTTAGCAATATGAAATGCTCATTACTGCCCTATAAAATAAAGCAAATATCATTTCAATATATAATTACTCTCTAAAGAACTGAAATTATATTTTTTAACTAACATTTAATGCATTCATAAGCTTATTTAATAGATCTCATGAATTGTTATTTGTTTTTTGTTCAAAGAAATTAAATTAAATGGTATATTGTATCGTTTTGTATTTGGGTTGAAAGTCCCGGGAATTCCCGGGAAATTTAAAAATCAATCTCGCTTTTCCAGGAAATGAAAAAGTCCGGGAAAAGAAAAACTCTAGATGTAAGAGAACATAAATATTCTTCAAGAAACTCTTTATAAGTGGCTGTGTCTACATAAATAGACATTATTAATGAAAACATTCATTAATTCAATTTTCTCCATTTGTATTTGAAGAAGAAAAGTAAGATTTTCAACAGAATCAGCGCAAAATCGCGAATTTTCTGATCAATTTTAGGTAATTTGGTGGTTTTTTACAAAATTCAAACTTTGATCTCAAAGATCTTAATTAAAGTAGACGAGGGTGTTTAAGATTTGTTAGAGAGCTAAAAATTCTAATTGAAAATTTGTTCAATAGCGTTATGGAGGGATTTAAAAACGCCAAATATGGCGTTATGCAATGTGGGAACAGCCCTAAATAATATTGAACCAATGCTTACCTGTAAAACACGTTATTGATTTGTTTGCGTATAAAAGCTCTCAAGCCTAAAAATTTTCCATATATACGATGTAAAACAGTCTTTAAGAAATCACGTTCACGTGGATCCTCCGAATCAAATAAGTCCAACAATTGCAAAACAAACTGATGATCTATATATCGTTTGGCTATGTTAGCTTGAAAGTCCGGCGATTCCAAAAACCGCAAAAACAATTCATAAACAAATTGCAAATGTGGCCACGAAGACTCCAAGGTAGGTTCATCTTCTTCAGGATCAAATTCAGCACCATTTGGATTTGAAGAAGGCGGCAAAGTTCGAAACAAGTTTACAGCGAACTTTATCCATAACAGAAAAATAAATAGGAAAACAAAATAGATTTATATATCGCCCTTGTTTAACTATACTGTAATAATTCAAAATTTTCAGTAGAGACAAAAAACTGATTAAATTATGTCGATAACATAAATATGCCATTCCTAAGAAAATACGGAAACTGTCATAATATACTAGTTTTCTTTCTTTTTTGTTAATCGGCTGCAGAGAAAATATGAGATTTTAAGTTACTTCCATCTATTTTAAAAAAAATTCCTTCAACAAAATTAGTATTATTTCAAAATTATTTCGCAAAATTTTAGCAAGGCAGTATCAAATAAAAATAAAAATTGATAAATTGAAACATTTGAAGGATGAAAACAGTCACAACTCAAAATATTAAAAAAAATCAAGTTAATTTGAAAACATTTATTTCACGATAAAGATCACAACTCGTTTTTTTTTTGTAAAGTAGAGATCAGAACAATAAAAATTTTTACAGTTGGTAGATATGAATAAATAATTCGGTAAAAAGTGATCAAATGAAAATTTTGAGTTATTACAGTATTGTTAAACAGGTGTGATATGTAGATATATGTAAGTATATTGTCATCTGAAATGCAAAAGGTTGCATAAAAAAAACAGATGAGTTTTGATTGATAATTTTTTTTGCATTTTTGCATTTTTGCATTGTCAAATTTGATACTATTTGTGAGATCCAAAAAATCTGTGATTATAAACAGTAGTTGGCATTTATTAAGTTTTTATCTATCCTTTAGTATTATGAAATGTGGATGCAACCTTTTGCATTTCATATGACGATATCTATGTAGTATGCCTATAAAAGAATTTTTACCATATTTATTGCTTCCGGGTAAATGGTTTCTGTTATAACATTATTTTGATTAGACAAATATTCAACCATTTCATGTAAAGCCGCTCTTTTCACTTCCTTCCATTTTAGGTCGCTTAATGGCTCGGAAAAATCGAACAGTGTACAACATTGTCGTATTTTCTGCACAAAGAGTTCCTCGCGCTCATTAGCTGGAGTCTCTGTTTAAATAAAAAATATGGTATTATGAACATTTTACTTAAATTTTCCCATAAAAACAAAATTAACAACATAAATAGCACTTTTTTCTATTAAGGAAACTTGCAATTAAGAGTTTTATTTGGCTGATTTGATGTTTTACTTACACCAAAAATTTTTTTAATTAATTGTGTATGTACATATCGATGGCTTAATATAAAAAAGGCGTAACTCGAACATTTACTACACAAAATAATTTTCAAGTGGCCGTAAAACCGTCATTTTCAACAGTAGCTTAATTAGTTATTTAATTAGTATTTAGAAGTTGGCGACCAGAATAAGTTAAAAACACGATTTCGAAAAAAATCGAGATAGGCCTTTTTTATATTAAGCCATCGATATATACATATATAGTATGTATGTATGAATGTATATACTTATATACGTAGTTACATTTTAGAAAATTTTGGAAAAAATGTGATATTTAGGTTGTCAGTATTTTAAGCAAGGCGGATTAATTTCACTAGATGGAAACACGGCGGCAACAAAACAACAGAAATTTTTGGTGTATGATGGATGTCAAACTCCATATAAAATATGTACAAAACTAAACAATACTTTTCATATATTATATGAAGTTTGACATCCATCTTACACAACAAGGCGAATGTATTTCGACGCTGCTGCCACCTTATAAAATTAATTCGCCTTGATTTTCGGCATTTAAAAAAATAATTTACTATATAAAATTTGACATAAAAATTTAAATGAAATTATAATAATAAATAGTAGACATTTGAACCGATTTCAGTTATGGTATAAAACTTGATTTTCATTTATCTGTTGGGATTTTAGTTTTTCTACTCGCAAATTTCTATAACGTCATCAAAAATTGGTGATTATGCCTAAAGGAACATTATTCAATCAGCCAATATAAACCTTCGCTTTCGATATATACACATTGTTCGATATCGAATGTCATAATCTCAAGCTAAGAAAACCCGATCGAATCAGCAGTTCGATATCGAAGGCGACAATTCGGCCCCAGAGCTCCCAAAATCCATTTTGTTTTATTTTTCTTATAAGAATTGCATTTAGGTCGCAATGGGTTTTTTTATGTACAAATCGAAAAGTATTTCGATGCACTTTAAAATAATATCATACTGAAGATTTCATAAAGGGTTTGCAAATAATCGCGATTTCGATAAACAAATATGCGATTAATCGCGATTATCGGTTAATCGCGATTAAGCAAACAAATATACTATCATAATCTTATATTAAAACAAAAATAAATTTCGTAAATCATAAGTAATGATTCATAATGTACGAGTAACAAAAACAATACTATGAGAAATCTCATGATAGGAAACTTTTGCTAGAACAAAATATAACAGATCTTTTTCTATCAAAAAAGGTCAAAGTCTTGTTTTTCATAATTTATAATATATTATATTATTCGCTTTTCTATTTTTATCGATTTCATTATATATGTACATGCATCTCTCTGCCTACCTAATGAAAAATATCTTTATCAATAAAACAATGAAAATCGTCTAAGTTTAAATTTTCGTGGCAACCGCGAGTCTGGTTTAATTTTATTTAGGTGCCCAATTCAATCTCATGGATAATAAATTTATATTTATTTGGATGTGTTTCTATTTATGGATGTAAGTATCTCTAAAAATATAGATGAGCTCAAATTTATAGTATCAACTAGGGTTTGGGTATCGGAAATTCCCAGGAAAAGTCTACTTTTAATTTCCCGTTTTCCAGAGAAAATCTCAAAAATTTACCGGGAAAACGGAAAGTTAAAAGTATACGTTATTTTATAAATATGTATATGGACTTTTTTGACATACATATTTATAAAATGGCGTAAGTGACCGCCAATTTTATTTTGATTTATATAAGAAATTTTGTATCATAATCCTGTTTTTCTTTAATAACAAAATTTTCCATGTTTCTTTTTTTTAATATTACAAAAGTTCGTTTGACTGACTGTAGTGCTAAATTTACACGATGAAATTGTTAAAGTTCTCTTTTAAAGTTGCTATGTATGTTTTTCATCGTCTGTTTAAATACTAATACCCTGTTTATCGATGTCGAAGGGCATTTTGCTTTCTTAGAATTTCATTGAAACAAACCCAAATTCTAAAACTTTGTCCTTGTTTCAAATGTAACTTTAAGAAAGGAAGAATTCCTTCGACATCGATAAACAGGCAGTAAAATGTACATACAATTTTTTTAATACAAAATAAAAATGTGAACGGTTCAAACTTATACATGTTTCATAAAAATTTCATGAAATTGAGTTATACCATTTCTTTTAAGCCGAGAAAAATTTTTGCTTGATTCGAAAAGTACATGCAAAATCTACATATTTAGTAATAGATGTCGTTTAATCACTGTAACAGAGCAAAGTAGAATACTTTGTATAAGCATCAATGATTACAGTGCTCTCTAATCGTTTCCTAAAGTAAATAAATCGATATTAAACGAACTTTGAGTGATTTTCCGCAGAATTGCTAAGCAAATTTTGGAAAGCCTATTTGCAAATAAAACTGTAAATTGTTGTCATGTAATTGTTTTATTACGACTTTTTAACTCACGAAAACAATTCACGATTAACGCACTACATATTTGCAAATAAAATGTTTGAGGTTGCCACGCTTACAAATTTTTGCTAATAAAAGAACAATAAATAGATAAATATTGAACAACAAACATTGATAAAAGAAAATAGGGATAATTAAAACAAATAATTATTTGTTATTTTATACATTTCAAAAAATTTTTTTTGTAAAAATACAGAAGTTTTTTAGAAGTGCTACCAAGTTTTTATATTTTTGCAATTATGTGATTTAGCTTATTTGCAAATATTTTTGTTTACAAATAGTGCGCGCATAAACGTAGTAAGAAGCTGTAAAAACATTGTGGTTTGACACTACTTAACTTTATTATAAGTCGACGCAATTACTGAAACCGGCAATACGGCAAGTTCTTTATAAAATGATTTGGAGGCCTTAAAATAAAATGTTTAACTAATTGCGATGTAGTCGTCAATTGGTCTTTAAAGAATCTTTTACTATGTAATAACTATAAACTATATTTGCTTGAATTCACTTAAAAATTCTTAAAGATTTGTTTTAGTATTGCTTTTATATTAACTTTTATTTAAAAAGAATGCTTACATTAATAAAACAATCGAAATTTCGCCAATTTTCATTTAATAAATATATTTAATTTAGAAAACTAACTTTTCCCGGGAATTTTCGGGAACGTGATTTTTACATTCCCGTTTCCCAGGAAGTGCAAAAGTTCGGGAAATCCCAAACCCTAGTATCAACCCATCTACTTAATATGTGAAAGCCCTTTAGATGTGACCGGAAAATGGTAGGCAAACAAACCAACGTTATTTTCATTCCTTAAGATATGATTTCGTTTGGTTCCCAAATGAGTGCAAAGTGAAAATAAGTCGAACACTTAATTTCTTGTAAGTGGTCTATACACGTTCAGTCGTTGTAGTTAGAAATAGTGTTCTTATATTTTGTTGTATTTTTAGCATGCTTTTATTAAATTCATTATATTTTATTTGTTTTATAATTTTTTTCTGCAAATTATTTTCACCTACTTGCGACTTTTGGCAAATTATCAATTTCCCAAATAAACAAAGAACATTGTACTTTTTCATATTTCTAAACGGGAGAATAAAAAGCTTTTGCTATTCATACGGTCATAAATTTTATTAAAAAAATTCAATTTTTAATGGCTATTTTCTGAGTTTTATTTGTTGCAGATCCGAACTGTTACTGAGTATGAATAGGAAGGTGATAGGGGTCTTAATAGGCACAGTGACTGGTCACTGCTCGGTCAGGGCGAGGACCAGCATTTGGGAGATTGGCACTCCAGATTTTTGTAGGATGTGCGATGATGAGGAGGAACCAGAAACTATTGAGCATGTTATCTGCCATTGCCCGAGGCTGCAACGACACAGACTTAGGTGGCTTGGCAAACGTTTTCATGAGAGCATTAGTGATATCGCTAAGTGTGAACTTGAGGATATCGGGGGCTTCATTATGGCAAGAAGGTGGTTGAATGGCGGATAGCAGGATGCTCCTTTTCTGGGTTTTCATAGCGGGTATGAATAGTAGGGAATCACAATAGATTCAACTAGGTCTCCGAGTGGATGTGCGGCATAGCACTACCCTTCCTAACCTAACCTAACCTTCCAAGCAAAAAATAAAAACTCAAAAAATAAGTTTTAAATTTATGTCGATAGCTCTCTTCATGTCATACAACTGTAACACGTATTTTTACTTTTGTTCTGAGATTTTATTTAGTAAAAATGCTCATTGAGTTAACATACACTATGGATGACTTCTAAATCGTATCAATACAAAGTTTGTATACAGATCTGCTGCGGTATTTAGATCGTGTATGTATGCGAAGTTGCTAAACATTGCATCAACTTCGAAACCGATACCCTGATTACTCTTTTGTGGCGTATCTGGTACTTGTCGACGACGTTTTGAAAAGGTATGCATTGTCAATGTTTTGTACTGCAACAATATGAATCACTATACATTGTTCGAATACAAAGAAATTGACGTTTTGGAAGTCAGCCTATTTTTGCACATTCATGCTAACTTTAGACGACAAGTTTTTTACATATGTAACTTCGCATGTTTGTCAAAATTGTCAATTAACATGTACATGTGCATGTACATGTGCAATTACATCTGACATAACCTCTGAGTGTTCAAAACATATATATAAAGCGTTCCATGCTTTGTTAGACAAACCACACTCTTGTTAATTCAAAACAGCTGATGTCATATGCTTTGTCAGATGAAAATAGAACACGCTCTAATTGAAAAAGTTTCATATGACTATCTTTCTGTAAAAGTCATCTGACAATGTTTCATATGTTTCACACGGCATGTATAACTTTTGCAGTGGACCATTACAAAAGTACGATTCTACGTCTTTTTGGTTTATGAAAATTATGTACTTGATTATTTTGAATTTATATTATAAAATCGTTATTTTTCAATCCAGCTGCATAAAACTTTGCAGAGACACGTAGTTTCATCAACAGAATCGTAATCAATCAAAAATGCGATTTTGAATTTTTTGACGATACGTTGTTTTGCATTTTAGGTGACGATATGTACATCGATATATCTTTTTCATTTGCCCATCCCTACTACTCAGATCGCTAATGGTCTTTCTTAATCAACATAGACCGTGTCAATGTACAATTGTGACGACATTACTCGCTGCTGACTAATGATGTCATGAGCTCCTCCCTTACTAATGATATCAAAAGCTGGATTGCCAACTATGTATCTCAATATCACAGAGAGGGTGTGTCACAAGGAGGAGTACTGTAGCCTATAATCTTCAATATTTATCTTGCCAAAACTCCCACCCCACCCACCACAGCTAACCTCGCTGGCGCCTTACGCCGATGATAATTTATTATTGCGATGCTCCGCGCCTTTATTTAGGCGCTACGTTTATTTTTGCGCAATGCGCAAAAAGAGCATGGAATATTAGTGAATGCAATGGCCATTATTTTCATGGACGTTATTGCATTCCATCGTAGTTTTTTTGGAAAAATTTTCCAAACGCACCGTATGGCTAGGTCCAAGTACAAATCTCAAAACGGATATCGCAATAGTGGAATGACGGTACCGTTTCCGGACTTTCGCCTGAAATGGTTCGGTAGTACAGTTCGCACTTCCGGTTTAGGGTCTGGACCGGAAGCTGGATCGATAGTTCGGTTCATATTTTAAAAATTGCATTAAGCCACCATATTTTTATGGGATCAAGAATAAAAAAAATGAAGAACAATATAATGCTACAAGTCGACTAACCACTGTTGGCATTAAAAAGAGCATACGCAATACTCTGCTCAATATGAGCAATGCGCAGAGCAAAGCGCTAGACACAAAATTAAAATACGCATTGCGCAGAGCGGCGCTTATAAAATGAAAGCGCTTGCACGGCGCATACGTCGCTCTTTTTTTTTTGCTCCACTCTTTTCGCTTGTGCGCATTTTCAATACGCTTGTAAGAAGTGCGCAATGCGCAAAAGGGGTGCGAAAATCCGAACTCTGATACTTCCCTTAAATTCCACATATTAAGTAGCGTTGTAAAATGTTTGAACATAAATTATTACATAACCACAATAATTTAAATCAATGAATGAAAAAAAAAACATTTGAAAATCAACTGAAGGGGTACTTTAGTTTTCGCCAATACTGTAAATCTTAGGTATGCATACAATTTAAACTAATCATTCGATAAAAGGCTTTGATAAACATATAACTTTTAATCAAGATGGCCGATAAAGGGGAGATCATTTCTAGCGCATCAAAAAACAATAAAAATTGCACAAATCATAATTTAAACAAATTAAAATAAAAGCCCAAACAAAAACGAAATAAACGAAAAATAATGTATGAATTAAATTTAAGAAGAAGAAAACCTCGTAGTAGTGGTAATTGTACTGATGTTGCTGATGATGTTGGTGTATGGAAAACATTTCTATCCCTTGCTCTTCCCGGACTACCAGAAATTTGCTGTAGAGTTTGAGTCATGAAAGGTTCCGTGCATTGTATAACAGTATCGTCTGAATTATTATTACTTTGACAGCCGTTGTCAGTAATATTACTCATATTTTCATTTCCATTATGATATTGGACATTATTAGAAGTTCCTCCTCCGATAGCGCTACTTTGTTGTAATTTTATTTGAGTAGAGTTAGAACCATTGTTCCGAGTTAATCTATTACTATTGGTGGAAGCATTTCCAATACCAAGAGATATACTTATGCCGCTGACAATTGTTTGCGTTACAGAACAAGAATTTGTTGTAGTTGTTGTTGTTGTCGATGCAGATTGTGAAGGCGATGATGCCGTTGTTGAAGCTGCTGTCGTTATAGTGGATGATTCTGCGTCATATTGTCCTTGATTAATACCACTGACATTATTATAAGTGACGTTAGTAGTATTATTAGATGTGGCACTGCCTACATTTTTTGTAGCATTAAGAATGTTTTTAATGGCTGTGGCAGCGCTAACTGGGGACGACTACAAAATCATTTATTTCCAATCGTATTTTTTTTTTTCAACGAAATTGTTCATGTTAAGTTTGTAAAATCAAAAAAATGGAATAAAAGAAATTGAAATGGTGTTTGAAAGAATTATTAAATTTTTATTACAAAAACTAATAAAAATTTTGTCATTTAAATTAAAATCGGAATAAATATATGTTTAGATAAATTCGAAATTCATGTAACCAATAGTTAAATATAAACTGCAACTAACTCGGTAGTACTAACAGTTAATGTCCATAAATACAAAATTTTAAAAATTTATTTAATAATCTAAAGCCTCAAAATATTTGCTTTTATTCTAGTAGTATTTGACAATATTAAAAAAATATGATGAATGTCATAACATAAATATTCTTGTCAATTCACATTCTATCGGTTATTTTAAAAGAAAAAAAAATAAAGACCGTGAAAGATTGTGATGCGATCGCTCATTGATTTCCTTTTGTGAATATTTTATTTCAGGTCTGCTCAAAAACTATTTCCGAAATCGTTTAAAACTCACCACTATCAGGTATGTGATGGAAATCGATTCCGAAAACGAAGATATTTTGAAAGGTGTTTTTTAATAATATTTCTTTATTAAAAACAATTTTATCACAAATATTATAAAAATATTTCTTTATTACAAAAGAGTTGTATCACAAAAACTATAAAAATTTGATGAAAAGTGCGTTAAAAGAGACTTTCAAAAGTGCTTCGTTTTCAAAATCGATTTCCATCACATACCTGTATAACTATAATTATAAAGCACACGACTATAATAAGGAATAAATTCTGTTACAAACAGCAATTTTTCACATGTTGAAGTAGTTGAGTAGATAGTTTTGTCATTTTTAAAAGTTTTACAACAGCGTCACAGACAAAAGAAATCACAAAGTTATAGGTATATTTGCGTACTTTTCCAGTAATAATTCTCCAGCAACTTTTTGATAAATGCTGGCATATAAAAGTAAACGAACGATGTAAAATGTATAATAATAGCCCTGTATAACACAAACAAATAATAAGGTTCTAGCGATTGATTCAGGTAAAGAGGACTAAAAGAGTATACGTTTATCGGCGTTTTGAAAGCTTACGTCTGGAATTCATTTTTGAGCTTTTTTATCTTTGAAGACTTATAGTAAAATGTTACAATCAGGGCTCGGACTTTCATGCAAAAGCATGTTTTTGTGGTGTTATATAAATATGCGAATCATTAAATTTAAAGTAGTTTGGCATCGATTTGTAGTTGCATATTTTTGCATATTTTGGTGGTAAGTGCATATTTTGGCAATAAATGCATATTTTTGCAGTTATAAAAAATTTTTTAATTCATATTTCTCAATTTTTGAAAAAAATATTAATTATACTACTGATGGCAACTGGCAACTGAGAGCTGTCAATTTCAGCTGCTATTTGCCTTTCTGGCAACCATTAATTTTCAGTTGCCGACTGGCAACGCAACTAAAGCTCGATTCCATTAAATAATAGACCCAATTATGTTTGTAGGCTAGTGGGTAGTGCGCTAGCCTATCAGTGCGGAGGTTATGGGTTCGATTCCCACCATAGACTCTGGTCTGTTTCACTACAACGAGTGAAGGTCTTTGTTACTATTCTCGTTTAAAATTAAGTTATGATATAATTTGTAACATTTAGTAAATAAATAAATAAATAAAAATAAATATTTCCATATTATTTAAGTTTTGGTACTTTGTTCGTAGGAATGTATATATTTTTAATTTTTAGAAGCATTTGTTATGCGATTAAAAACAATTTTTAGTTGCATGAAAGTCCGAGCCCTGGTTATGATAAATATTTTTGAGTTTTTTGTGTCTTTCAAGAAAGGGATAAAAGGTGCCATATTGCGAAGAGTTAGGGACTTAAAATGTTCCTCGTAGTGTCTTACATAAAAAGTGCCGACCGCGCCTAGTACCTAAAAAGTAAGGATTACAAAATGTCCCATGTGCAAAGGAGGGAGGGTAACTTTAACTCCCCCTAACTTGAGTCAGAGACGTAATCTTTTAAACCGCCGATAAACGGTATTTTTTTATGGTCTCCTCTACAAAAATCAGTATTTATAACCTTGTTATTTTGAACAAAATTTCCTTAAACTACCCGTCCATATACCTTTTCCGATTTTATTTATTTATCATTATTATTTTGTAAACTATAACGGATGAGAAATCAAACCTTGTTATTTGAACCAAGCGTAGATGAAGCAGTAGTTAAAAGCTGTGTAGCTGAAGTAGCAGCATTAAAATGTTGAGCCAGGGTTGAGACAATGGATGATGTGGTTGCAGAAATGGGATTTGTAGTTGAAATGGAAACCGCTGCTCCAGTACTTGCAGAAGAGGTTGCCATTGTCATTGATGTTATCGCATTCAATGATGATACACTGCTGCTAGTATTAACTACAGATAATGATGTCACCTGCTGTTGCTGCGTTAAGGATGAAGAAGATGATGATGTTACTGATATTGCTGATGAATTTGATGATAGTGATTGATTGGTTGAACTATTAATTTCTTGAGCTTGAGATTGTAATGATGGCATTTTATTGTTATAGACTTGTTTAACTGCACTTATCGTTGAAAAGGAACTATTTGATAATTTAGCTTTTATTTCTTCAATATTTGCAAACTTAAATTTACAGCCAATAATGCCACTATTACTGTCGCCTCCAGCGCAATTATATTTTTTAGATGGAGTATTTTCTTTCGGTGCCGTTTGTATTAAGACATCATTTATATCATCATACTCATCATCGGCCAATTGATCAAGACCACTGTGAAATGATGGGGATTTTGGTATACCTAAACCAAAGTAACCACACCCCACGAATGGTTGGCTAGGCAAATTTCTTTTTTGATCGCTTTTGAGAAGCTTCGCTTCAGTACTAGTGGCATTTATATTTTTGTAAAAACTATTGTTGGATTCTTTATTCTTTATAGCAGTTGAAGAATAACAACTATTGGTCGAAGAAGTTAATTTGCTATGTTCACTTTTATTCTCTTTCGATTTTGTATTTGTATTTTTTTCAATTTGTTCGGTATTATTGTTAACATTGGTACTCTCTTCAAATAACATATCATTAAGGACCATGTCATTACAATTCACATTTATTCAAAACTTTTTTTTAATGCAATTAATACACTTTAACCCTTTATTTTTTCTAAATTTTTTATATACTATAATCGTTTTTAGGTATATTTAATCTATTTAATGTAAATTAAAGTTAAGCAAGCAAAAATCTGTAAAATAAAGCAATTTTTATAAAATTTAAATTTTGACTAAGATTTTGGTTAGGGAGAAAAAAACATTCTTTATATTTTATATAGATATCCATCCATTGTTGGTCATGTGTTGACAACACGTATGATTTTGTTTTAGTAATTTTCAAGAGACGAAAAGAACATTATGCACACAGAAAAAAAGGAATGTAAAATCAATATGACGCAATTGTGATTGGAAATCATATTAAATTTAAAAGAAATAATTTGTCGTTAAGCCCCCATATTCATAAATGATTAGTAAAGTTATTGCATCAAAACCGGTTTTCCCATACAAAATTCGTACAGTAAACCAACATTAACTTTAATAAATGTTTATGAATATGGGGGTAAGTGTGTTAACCTGTACAAACGATTGTAATATCTTACAATATTGTCAGTAAAATGTGCTAAAAAGGTCTTACAATCGTGTGAGCTGGCAATTTTCGTCTGACAACATTGCCAGAAAAAACATTGTCAGTACATTGTAAGCCTAAAAGCGGGTAACAAATTGTCAGATATCTGACAATTGTGTCCACACATTTCGTTTCCATTGTTAGATTATTGTAAGATAATTTTCAGACATTTTTTATTGTCAGATGTGCGAAGTTTCTACATCTAACAATGGCGTCATTGTCAGAGTTTTCTTTCTATTGGCAGCACTGCACACATCCTTTTTTTAGGGAAAAAGGAAAATAAAAGAAACTATGCAGATAAAATAGTTGCAATTGCTTCTTTATATTTAATAATAATTTATATTTTCACTTTCTAAAAATAACAAACACAGACGATAAATGATTGATAGTTTCTGTTAAATGCTTTGAGTCTGGCAATGCGTAACAACAGATCTGACAATTTTTGCATCTGATAATCGTGTGAACTGCCAATTTTCTTACTTGACAATATTATCAGATAAATTTATTGTCAGAAAATTGCCTGGCAATAAATTGAAAGCTTTTCTGTCAAATTTGATACAACCGTGTGTGTGACATGTTGTTGTTTATTCTTACATGTGTCGGCTATGTAGACGACAAAACACGAATTACCAGAGAAAAATAACTGCTGCTGATTTAAAATTAGCATTGTTTCATCTTAATTTTAAAGGGAAAATTATTAATCTAACCTTAAATCTATTTGATTTAATATTTTTCCCTGTTAAAACATATTTTTTATAAACGTTACATTTCATTTTAAGTCAGTCTGACTGTAACTTTAATTTCAAATAAGTTTTATCTTAAATAATCATCTAAATCATGTTGAATTAAAATGAAATTCATTTTACGTACGATGGTAGTTATTTAGTGTATAGCCAAAGTAAAGTTTGAAGCTGTTGTAGCTGCAGTGTTTAGCGCGTAGACTATCATGGATATGGCACGAGTTCAAATCTTGGCTGAGACAGCCAACTACAACACGAAGTTTTCTGATGCATATGCTAATACACATCACGTAAGTAACATAATTAATAAAATAGCTACATTAAAGTCATGTTGTTTCATCTTGATATAACTTTAATTCATCATGATTCTTCGTGTTGTTTCAATATCAAATTCACGTTGTTTCAGCTTGAAATAACTTTGATTCAACATGATTCTTCGTGCTCTTCCAATATCAAACTCACGTTGTTTCAACTCGAAATAGCTTTGATTCAGCATGATTTTTCGTATTATTTCAGTATCAAATTCATTTTGATTTAACTGTACTGGAATATTAAATCAACATGAAATAAATATAATTAATTCAAGAGGATAAATGTTCTTTCAAGATTATGGTAAATCATGTTGAATTAACATTAAACACCTGTGAAGTAAAATCACTACCGAAAAATGTTAATTTAACCTTGTTTTCGACGATTTTACATTGAAATTTTTCTGTGTGTATAGTATGCATATATGCAGCTTATTTATAGTACTTCTCTTAATACGTTTCGAAATACATATGTACATATGTATTTAAGAAAAAAAACGTATTAAACGAACACAAAGTTTTTAACTGTATTAAAGTCAGCTAGTTAGCTATAAAGTGAACATCAGCGCAACATTCTGTCTACCAAATTTCCAATATCATCATAGGGCGTGTGTGAAACGGTAGCAAAGTACTAATTGTACTACATATTTGACACTTCTGATAAAATTTCACTAGCCCTGGGGGATAGTAGAATTTTTGACACAACCACATAAATTTTTGACAACACACAAAATTTATTATTGTAATAAAAAAAAACAAAAAGTTAACACAACATTAAAATATAAAAAAATTTTATTAACTTAAAAAAATCACTAATGATGTTTGTGTAGGTGCCATTTATTCTAATTTGAAAAGGAAAATAGCGGTCTGCAATACCATTTTGCCTATCCAAAATAGTTTCTTCGCTGAGTAAAGATTTTCTACCTATTTTTGTAAATTACTCACTTTTATAAATATTTATTCTTTACAAACGTGAAAATTTTATATAATAAAGAAATATATAATTTCACACAGCAGAAGAAACATGAAAAATTTTCCCCACAGGGAAATATTTTTTTACCATAGTACTTGCTACCCTTTCACATACGCCCATAATACTAAAATGATAACGCCAAACGACCGTCCTTCGACTTTAGTTTTCAATATAGCAACGACTCGGTATAAACATTAACTAAAATCAGTTACGTGGTGCCAGTATATGACCATCATATTTATTACTTTAAAAATAATAAAAAATTAAAATAAACTAATATGATATTAACTTATTGATAATGATAAGTATGTAAACAAAAATCAAACTTAAAGTTCATCAATGCATATCAAATAATTCTATAAATTAAAAATTGTAAAATTGAACATCTTTGCTGCACAAACAATATAAAGTTTAACCGATTATTTTTATATCAATGCTTACTAATCGGGAAATTTACGACATATTTATTTCTAAACTAACTACTTTCCTACAGGTAGAATAGAAGAATAATAATACTAAAAATGAAAGCTACAAAATGAGAAAAAAGTTAACTGGTGAAACATAAACAAGAAATACATAACTACATAAAATAAAAAATTTTCTTCATGTATCATGTACATATACATATATACTATATATCGTCTGCATGATGTCTGGCCCCCACCATTTTGCATATTGTTATGTATAGTGATTCGGCATAGGAAATCTTGTAATCCTTACATTTAAGGTATAATGGCTTAAGTACGAAAACAATCGTTAATAAACACATATTAAGTTTTGACTTATTTCTGGCATTCAATTTCATTTTTAACTTTACTGTCTGTGAAAACAGCTTTATGACAAATATTTTGTAGGTCGTTTCACATCACTATATCAATACTTAAGAGGAGCTTTTTGTGCCTTTTTCAAGAAAGGCACAAAAAAGACTCAAACAGCGAAGAGATAAAGAGTTTAAATGTTGCACAAAAATTTTCCTTGTAGTGTTTTACATAAAAGTACCGAACACACCTTATACACTATAACAATGTGTAAAAGAGGAGGAGATGTAAACTTTCAAAACGGAATCAGTCGTTAGAACCATTCATTGTTTTAAATGCTTATTTTTGTTGCACGGTGTTATTGGTACATGATCTAAAAATGTTACACTACATACCGTGTCGGTCAAAAGATTTCGAACAAAAATCATTTTTTCATATTAATGGTGATAAAAAATACATTAATAACTATGTACATATCGTTACCTGAAACGCAAAACGCCCTAACATTTTAATAATTTTACAGTAGAAGCAAAACATTCTAAAATAAAAAATAATAGCGTTTCCAATGCGTATTTCTGTAATCTTATATATAAATAGGCCACACAATATATTGTCGTACACTTTTAAGTTTCTTATTGTCCACCAATATTGATGAAACATATCTGGTTCAAAAGGTTTTTTTCTAGATATGCAGAATACAAAAAAAACGTTCGAATACCGACAAAAGAAAATTTTTTATTCAAAAATAATAAATAGATTTGTTGGAAAAAAACACATTTTATTCGCAGTTTGAAAAACAAATCGACCAAGTATTATACCATTTTCGAATTCGTGCTAAACTCGCCAACTTTTTATGTCATTTGCCAAAAGTATCTAGTACATTTTTTTTCAACACGGCCGGTTAAAGTTGGGAGTAGTAATAATTTTAAGTATTTACCTGGTTTAGCAAAAGGTAAGTTTTTCTTTGAAAATCAGGCCACTACAGTATGATTTTTTAACTGTCACTTACAGAAGGATATCTCACAATAATATAGGAGAAAAAAAAAAGTAAGAAAAATTAAGATTTGTAGTCACAGCCATAGAAAGATCATCACAGGGTGATTTTTTTTTTAAATGACAATAACTTTTAAAATAATTGACATAGATTTTTTCCTAACTTTTTCGGAGCAGTCATCCGCCTGTATTTTTTTGCCTAAAAACCGACTACAAAAAAACTCGATTACGGATCAAGTGGTTGAATTTCGACCACCGGGCGGCACCCTAGTAATATATAAAAACTTTTCAAGAATCCATTTCTGTAAAAATTTGTGAATACATATTCCTAATATTTTACAAATTATGTTAGTTAGGTCTTTTTGTTTCACATTCTTTCTGAAACCAAAATTCCTATCTTCATTGAAAGTTTAATGTTTTAATAGTAAGTGTAAGATTTTTTCACGCCTTTCTATCCTGGGAACAGGCTTACCATATTTGCCGATTTTTTGCCTCAAAATTATCAGTGCCGATTTTTGCTCCAAAAATTCCGATTTTTCGATAAACACTTAAACAGAGTAACTTTGTTTGTTTTAGTATAATTTATTAATTATGGGCAACACTAGAATACTTGTTACATTAAAAAGATACAAATGTTAATCAGTCAGCGCTTCTACTAAAGAGAAAAATGGTTAGGTTTATTTACAATTAGCAAGGACATTTTTTTGCCGACATGTCTAACGTCAGATAAAATCTGAGGCAATCAACCAAGTTGTCTAATTTTCTGGTACGATGTTTCTGCAAATATTTAGAAATATTTTTCGATTAATTTCGTTTAAGACCTTTAACAGAACAGTCTGCACATTTTCTGTTCTACGTGTTACGACTTTTAGCAGTCTGATTTTAGTTTTTGTAATAGTTTTCATTTATCTCTTTAGAGTTTGCGCATAAATGTTTGAACTTTTAAATTTATAAAATATTGGTAAATATTTTCTGGTGAGCTGCCATTGGCAGCAGAAAAATGTATGCCAGAAGAAGAGTCAAAGAGGTCTTACAACATTTTGATTCTATGTGCGAATTTAATACATTTCTGATAAATTTCAAATTTTAGCTCCGACTTTTCGCAGATATTTTCTCATTTTTTGTCAGACATTTTTCCGACATTGCTCAGACATATCGAAAATTTCTTTCGAATTTTCCCAGAATATTCTTCAGAATTTCTAGAGAATTCTCTGAGACATTCGGCAAAGTTTTTAGAATTTCCTCGGACAAACAGTTCCGATTTTTTTGTCAACAATTCCTCTCCTACAACAATTACAACAATAAAAAACAACAGGGATTTTGTTAGTGTAAAATGTTCATTTTCAAGTTTCAAAAACAGAGCAACAAGTCGATCGTTTTAAGTCGACTGCCGCCGTAGTTTTTGAAAATTCGAGCCGCCGCAAAATACATCGGCTTGTTACAATTTTTATATGTAGTTAGGCTATGAAAAATGCATTGTTTATTTAAATTTACTTAATGTGATATAAAACTTTTATTTACAGCACAGAACTTTATGTTTCATATACAAATGTTCACATAAAATTTTTTTCGTAACAGGCGGCTTGTAGTAAATTTTTTTGTTTAGCTGCCGCCGCAAATCTTTCATAGGCCTGTTTCTCTGATAAATCGAGTTTGATATTTGGGAAATATAAACTAACATCTACAGCTCCGCTGACAGTTTTACCTTGTATTATTGCATCATTCAACAATTGAATTGAAATTTCTTTTTCTATTTTATTTCCACTGATTTTTATGTTATTTGATATGTTATAAACATTAGTAAATGCAATTGTTTTGTTGTGTTATTTTTTATGTTAACAAATATATGTTTTATTGTATTTAAAATAAATATTTTGAATTTGCCGATTTCTTGGCAATTTTTTAAAATTAAAGTGCCGATAATGCAGATTTTTTTCTGAAAATATGCCGATTTTTTATCAAAATCATCTGACACCCCTGCCTGGGAGCCGTTATAGGTATGCGGTTGAAACTTTCACATGGTATTTAATACTATGCCCGCTATAACCAGAAATCCGAAAAATAAAAAAGTTAAAAACTAAAGAGTGACCTAAAGTAACAACAAATAGAAAAATTAAAATTTTAAATTTAAAGGATGTCCTGTAATAATGTAACATATAGCCACTCGAAATTCTCATAGGGAGTGTATTAAATGACTGCTACAACAAAATAAATGAAAGTTAAACGTTAAATGGTACATAGATATAAATAATGTAATTAGTTACATATGTATGTCCTTTTTATTATTTTTTTATTTTCTTAATAGAGCCGCCATTTTGTTCGGAGAAGTCTGAATTGTTTCGTTGTGCTGTACCTTGATCAATTATATCGGAGTTCGTAAAAAGTTGATTGCGAATTTATGGTTAGTTAGGGCGATTTGCGTTTCAGGTAACGATATATTTATTACAACTAAACTCCATAGTAAAGAGTTAAAATCACGCTTCATAATAGTACAAAAAAGACCATATCTCGAAAACGAAGCGAGATATAGAGAAACTTTAATAGGACTTTTCGTCTTATTTCGTCGAGCTCTATAAAGAACTATCGTCAGATCATGGCACCGTAGAAATCGTAGAATCAAAAAAAAAACGTTCCGGTATTTATACACTGCAAATAATATAATTAATAAATAATAAATAATATAAGTAATAAATAACAAAGTTCAAAAATTGAATTGACTAACATATTGAACAAAACCAGTTTAAAGTAAAAAATGTTAAAGAACCCCGCTAGTTTTCTTTTTTAGTTAAACTTTAATTTAGTCATTTTCTGTTTAGTTTTAGATTTTCCTAAAAAAAATTATATATAGAAGTTCAACAGTTAAGTTAGGAAGTAAAATATAGGTACTACCTATAAATCAAAATAATAAATATGTGCAAAAGTTTGTATAATTCCAAATACAAGGGCGGATCAATAAGTACGTGACTTTTCGAACTTCCCTCGTAGTTATATGAAATGCAGCACTGTTCCCATCAAGTACCACCTGTTACACCCCGTCTTCACGAGACATTAGTTTGGAAATTTGTGTGTTAGCAATTGTCAAAATTCTGTCCTAACACAAGAAATTAACGTGTGGACCGAATGTGTTTGTGTCCTAACACATGTTTGGAAATCAATGTTAAAACACAAGCCCGAGGAAATATGTTAGAACACAACCTGTCAAATTTAATATATATGTGTGTTTTTTTTACAAATTGTTTGATTTTATTGAAAAAAGAATAAATGAAGTTAATAAATAAATGTTTTTTTTATTTTTTGCATATTATTTATGTTCATATTCATAAAATTTTTACAAACAGAAAAATAATAAAGTGAAATCTATAAAAAAAATACAAAATGCCGTGCAAATTTACTATATGAATATATAAAATTTCTGTCAAAACATCAGTACGTTTACTCCACCCTTAACACAAGTTTGAACACATGAATTTTTTGTGACGTCATTCTGCCGACGTTATTTCTTATGTTAAGAAATATCAAATGTCTCGTGAAGACGGGGTGTTAATAGACTACTGTCAAATTTTGAGCAAGTGTCGTCATTTACTTTGCGTTTAACAGCTGTTCAAAACATACAACCTCGTGTATTTTTCTAAAAATGGAAAAAAGTGAATTTCGAGTGCTCATTAAACATCATTTTTTGCGAAAAAAAAACCGTCAATCAAACCAAGGAAAAGTTCGATAAATACTATGGGGACTCTGCACCATCGATTTCAATGGTAAAAAAAGTGGTTTACTGACTTTCGTTGTGGTCGCACAAGTACAAATGACGCTGAACGTTCTGGACGGCCAATTGAGGTCAGTACAGCCGAAAATGTCGAAAAAATCCACGATATGGTGTGCCGATCGAATAGTAAAAGTGCGTGAGATTGTTGATGCCATAGGCATTTCAGATGGCAGTGTGGTCTCGATTGTAAGTGATCAGCTGAGCTTAAGAAAGTTGTCTGCAAGATGGGTGCCGCGACGCGTTTGCTCTCAATTGACCATAAACGTAAAACGTGTGCAGTCTCAATGGCAAAACTCTATGAATTGGGCTACGAATTGGTACCTCATCCGCCATATTCTCCGCATTTAGCCCCTAGTGACTACTTCCTATTTCCAAAACTAAAGAAATGGCTCGGTGGAAAGAGATTTAGCTCCAACGATGAAATTATTGAGCAAACAAATGCCTATTTTAAGGACCTCGAAAATCCTATTTTTTTGGAAGGGATACAAAAACTGGAGAAACGTTGGACTAAGCGTATTGATTTAAAAGGAGATTATGTTGAAAAATAAACTTTTGTTATGCAAAAAAAAAACTGTGTTTCATTCAAAAAGTCACGTACTTATTGATCCGCCCTCGTACAAACATTGTGAAACTTATCTCAAATAATTTTGGAATGGCAGGCAGTATGTAACATAAGCCCCAAATAAATATAACAGATAATACTATTAAGCAAGGTATTCAAATTATTAAATAAAAATAAAATAAAAATATGTAAACAAAAGAATAACTACAAAAACACAAATAATTAAATTGCTTTATTTACTCAACATAGACTAACCAACAACAATAATAATACAAATATTGATTTTTTCACTGCCGGTGTTAATATATGCAGTCTTACCTTTCAAACATAGAGACGACAACACATTTGCATAAACATCAATAAATTTGTGATACTTCTTTTGTTTTTGTATTATTCAGTTTACATTTTAAAAGTTTTAATAATTATTTAATTTACAATTAGCCAATTCAAAGCAAGTTTACATATTGCACTATGGCGTATTGTGTATTTTAACCTGATTTGATCCTATGGACAGCTTTCATATGTATCACAACAGTTGTATTTTTTTTTTCAAAACTCAAATTTAAAAAGGCAACTTGGATTTAATGGCGATCTGCTTGCCATTTTAATTCTCCGCAATAATAATGGTTTATTTTATTCTTTTTTATTTCAATTTAATTATACTACTTTATTTGAATTTAAGCTAAAAATGTTTAAACAAAATATGAATTACTTTTTTTTTTAAACACACCCCATGCATGTGTAAAGTTGTATTAATTTTTGATAATTACCAACAACGATTTTATGCAAGTGTAACATATGAAATACGAAAAATAGAAGTGATGATATATATGGCACTGTTTTGAACCGGCTAAATTATAGAACATTTGTTTGATAACTTCTTCTGAAAAATACTTTTCTTTGCGAAATAATATATGAATGTATGTATTTGACTTGAAAAGAATGCAGATAAATACAACCGTCTGTATAGATGTCAGTCATTACATATAGAAAAATCAATATGTATCAGTTTGACAGTCTAACTAAAAAAAGAAGACAATGAATTTTTCAGAATTGCGCAGTTGCTTTTTTAGTAAATGGAATTTAAAAAATGTTAACTATCATTCTTTATAATAAGCCTACGACTCCACGTAACAAATTTTTATTGCGGCAATTGCCAATCTTCATATAAAAAATATACGATAAAAAATAGTGTAATTTTGCAGCAATAAATATTGCAGATAAAATTTATCCCCCCGTCTCAACTAGAAATAAATATGTCAACATACTTATATTACAGCAATTGTCAAAATTATGTTATTGGTAGACAGCTTCATTGCAGCTGTTGGCAATATATGTTGCAATAATTGTCAACGAATTTTTGTTAACAATTATTGCAAACATAAAACTTCAAATTGCATAGTAATTTGTGCTACACATTTTTGTACTGTGTTTGACGTTTTGATAATATGAATAAAATTAATAAATACAGGTAAGCCTCGATTTACGCGGTACTTCATTTACGCGATTTCGATATAACATGGATCAATAATAGTAACCATTTTTTTTCAATTACGCGTTTTTTTTACGCGAATTTAATATAACACGCTTACCAGATGATGGCAAACGTCCAGTGCGAGTTAAAAAACAATGCACTAGTACATAATTAATACAACTAAAATTATTTTTAAATGGTTTTATTTAACTTACCCTGTTTGTGGAGTTTGTCGCGTTTGTGTCGTCGGGTCAAATCTAGTAATTGAAAATTTATCTCCTTCCTGTGGATTGCTCCGATTGCTCTATACAGCAAATATGAAGCATAGTATTGAGAGCAATGTAAATAAATTAATTAGCGAAATAAATAATGCACAAATTCCAATTCTTGACAATAAAAGTCTTATAAAATTAGAAGAAGTAAAACATCAACTCATGAGGCTTAAAACCAACAAAACTACCGGCTTTGATGGAATTCTTAACACATTTTTTAAAAAAAATACCAGATATTGCATATACCTTTCTAATGAAAATATTCAATGCGTGTTTGAGGTTAGGCTGCTCCCCAAATAGCTTTAAGTCGCAAAGATTAGTCAGTCCAGAGGTCGCGGGTTCGATTCCTACCATAGACCCTGGCTGTTTTTCGCCGACATGCTAAATCGCTTTGCGGATTATGTTTATGTATAGTTGTAATGTTACAAGAGTGTAAACCACTATACATAAACATGCAAATGACCCTAGATTAAGCAGCAGTTATAGAATAATAGGCCTACTTAGTTCAATTGATAAATTTTTGAGAAACTCATACTTTCCAGAATGACTATTTTTATTGAGAATGACAGTCTGACTAATAAAGAACGTTTCGGTTTTCGTCATCAACACTCAACAGTTCACCAAATAAAGAGAAAAACAAATATGATTCGTAAGAATAAATGGCACACGCTGTCAACAGTTATTATAATCATGGACTTAGAAAAAGCATTTGACAGCAAGCACATGGCATTACGGCTTAGTATATAAATTAAAAAAATACATTTTTTTATCGGAAAGATGGTTTAAAGTCAGCTTAAACAACACTTTGTCATCTGCACGAAGTATCCCTACCGGTGTACCTGTTATACTCATTGTATGTTTCTGATTATGTCTCCAAAAGATGTTCAGATATAGCAGTCTACGCCGACGATATGGCTATAGAAGTCAAAGGCAAATTATCCAATGTTGTGTTCAAAAGACTAAAGAAAAGAAATATATAAGGTATTTCGAAGCGAGAATGCTGTTATACCATTTAGCGGTACGAAACAAAAATATCTCAGAGTTAAACTAGATAAAAAGCTAACATTTGCAAAACATTTGTGTAGACAATGCCACAAAATGCTTCCGTGTCCTCTATCCCTTACTCAACAAGCGGTCACTGCTCAATTCAAAAAATAAAGTAATAATCTACAAAACCGTAATCAGACCTATTTAGCTCTACGTGTGCCGGGTTTGAGGTAGAGTAGCAAAAACTCAGATCAAAAGGAAGTTGGCAAAAAAAATTGATAACAGCGGCATAATAGTAAGTTTAAGATTGTTTAAAATTCGCGAAAACTGTTAAGAAGCAGAATACTTGTCAAAGGTCGCTTTTATCGCGAACATTGCAAAAATTCGAGAGAATTTACAAAATCTAAAATCAAAATAAGCTCGGAAAGAAAGCGAAAAAATCGAAAGTTCGCGAAAATTTTCTAAATGTAGTGAAGAAACATTTTTGATATTTTCGAATTAACAAAAAATTCAAATAGTTACTCGTCGTTCGACGACGTAAGAAATATAAATAA
Source organism: Panzeria rudis (assembly GCA_956483635.1). Lineage (NCBI taxonomy): Eukaryota > Metazoa > Arthropoda > Insecta > Diptera > Tachinidae > Panzeria > Panzeria rudis. Next base: position 5,373,482 of record OY101447.1, read on the forward strand.
ACCTATCGCAAGTTCGTTACACACGGTGTGTCATTTCCTACGACGATAGCATAAACAGTTGTTCATCACATACTTGAATATTCTTTTGTTCTAGGCAAATACGGTTTGCACCATTTTTCATTATTCGCTATATTCTTTATAACTGGATCTTAACACCATTAAATCTTTTTGTCTAAACAAAATTACCATTCTTTAGGTATAGTTTTGTTGGAATTTTGATCCCTATCCCTATCAATTTGATACGAACGCAATTTTTGTTTTTGCAATCGCAACACTATCTCTTTTACTACAGCGAGTGCAGTTCTTGGTTACTATTCATGAAACATTAGCGGTTTTCACGCTTGATAGTAAACTAGTATTGTAGATCTAGCAGATCTTGTTGATATAGTACATATACCACTCTTGACAAGACCACAAAAACAAAATACATTAAACTGTAGTTTACCACATGGTTGTTAAAGTACCATACCAAAAACTGTGTTAAAGCTTGTACATGTATTTACTTACAAGTATGAAAACAGCTGTACGTTCTGCCGCCGCTTTGCTAAGCTGTAAATTATTTTTAATTCCTTTAAGCAATGCAAATTGCCGAAAAAATTCTATTTGCTATTTTTACAATAGAAATTGACGGAAAAACCACAACAAACATCAGCTGTTTCGATTTGCTTACAATACCCACAAAAAAGACGCTCACACTTTGTAGTCAAAACTCCTAGTATATCTAAAAGGGTTTTAAATGTACCACCGAGCGTGAAAATCGCTATTAAATAATAATAATTAAAATTTGCAATTGTATCTGCAACATTTAGTAAATGAATTGTTCATAAAGTTTTTAGTTTCAATAAATAAAACATAAGTCAGCCAAATAATTTCATTGCGTTACATATCCCAGCAAAAACTTTTGTCATTCTTGTAATCGGTAGTTCTTTATTAATGGGTTGCAAAATGTTGCATGGATTATTTTCAGTGTAGACAACCACTTTTTAAGTCAACATGTGTTTGTATATGATAACTAGTTTTGTTGACCCCAGCTGGGTCAAAAAAATAAATAAATAAAACATGTGTATAAATTATTTTTTATTTTAATTTGTTTATTTGACTACTTATTTTTTAGCTTCAAGTAAGCCAAATAATAACTAGTTAATTGCTGTAACAATGTAAATACATTTGTAAGGGGTACCTTTTATTTTGTGGACTTCTCAAACAAAAATAAGTCAAATTGTAAGTAGTTACGACTTAAATCCTCATATATTTACTTTTTTGCCACCAGTAAGCAAAGTTTTTGCTGGGATTATAATAGTAGAAGTTAAAATAAGTGTATTTCTTTTGATTTACTTACTCTCATTTAATGGAGACAATGGTGTGAGTTCGCAATTTTTAGAGACATTATAACGTGAGCTACTTTGACGTTTTTCTTTCTTCACAAGAGGTGTTGAAGTAATGTCTAATCCTTTGGTTATTGGCGACACGGGAGGAGGAGTTCTTTTATTTTCCTTGTTTGCCTATGGATACACATACACAAAAAAGTTTAATAATATTTAGAATTAAAATATGTACATATATAAATACATCTTCTATATTCATACATATCAGAGCTGTGAAAGATTGCAATCGATTTAATTGTAATCACATGATTTCATATTAATGATTGCAAGTTTTTTGATTGCAATCAAAATCGTAAATTTGATTTCCTGATTTCAGTTTGAAATCATGAAATCAATTCAATAAAAATTATTGCAATCAAATCCAGTAATTGCAATCAAAATTAAATCAGAATCAAAATAATCGTTCTCTTCAAATGAAACTCCTTCTAGAATTAAAACTTACTCTAATAATTTAAAAAAATGCATGAATGGCACCTACATTTTGCTAAGTTTTTTATATTATTTCCTTGGACTTTCACCATAGTTGTGATTTCAGGGGAATTGATTGAAATCATATGATTTCAACAAAAATTTGATTGCAATCGCATGATGGCAATTTTTTACAGCTCTGATACATATCTGTGGACTTTTGACAAACGCACTTAGAAATATTCAGTCTGTTCCCGTACGTGCACAAAGTTTGCCCAAACTTAACCGAGAGCTTTTTTTAATGCAAAATTTGTATTTAAAAAAGTTTTGGATAAGTTTGGTTAACTTCGTGCTCGTACGGGAACTCTTCGCTGTATGAGTCTTTTTGTCACTTCCCTAAAAAAAAGGCCAAAGAAAAACGTCCCTTCAGCGCTAATAATGTGAGCTGAAATGTTCTACAAAAATGTTCCTCGTGAGGTTCCAATAGGGTATTCATTCGGCTAACCATTAATCGGTTAACCGGTTAATTACTACCCGATTAACTGACCGGTTAATTTAAAATTGGCTTTTTTCGATTAACGTTTAAACCGATTAATTTCAGTCGATTAACCGATTAACCGACGTAACAAATTTTTCGTATTTTGTAGTATTATTATATTTTTTTGTGTTTAATTATTTGTTTCGTCTCATATATATGTTTAGAAATTACTTTTCATACAAACAAATAAATGTGTTCAGTAATTTTAACTTAAGTAAAATATTAAAATCTTTGGACGTCGCTATAAAAGAATTTATTAAAGACTCTGCTACTCTAATTGAACTTGAGAGAATTAAGTATGAAGTTTTTGTTTAATAGTTTTATAAAATCTAATAATACTGTTGCCAACGATTTGATTAAAAATCTAAGGATTAGACTTAAAGAGAGACGAGTTCAATTATTTTATACCTTCACTCAGGAATATTTCCTTCTAGCAACAATGTTTTAAAATACAGTACAAAAACTGAAACTAAGGAATTCGGAAATAAACTTTTTTTCGCTGAGCTCTGCCAGCATGAATTAGATGATGACCTACCTGACAACAGAAGAAATTATCGATAGTAATACAAGAAATGTTTTAACAGAATTAACCGAAACAATTAGAAGTGTTAAGAATTTGAAAAAAAAATTAAAACAGGACTCTAATTTTATAAGTTTAGAGAAATCCAGGAAAATTACTGAGAAACTATATGTTCAGTATTATGGATTGCTTTCGATTTCTTCTACATCTACGATAAATGAAAGGATTTTTTTAAGCCGAGTTATATCAAAACTAAAGAAATTATTTAGAAGATCTCCTTAAACTGTTGAAATAACTGATAATGATCTCACAAAATTATTTATTTTTAAATGAATACATATTTTTTTTGCTTAATTAAGTTCAAGAATTGTTATGTTTGTTATGTTATTGATTTTTTTACTAATAAATTCAAAATAATAGATAATTTATACAAATTTTATTTGCTAAAATTACTTGATTTATGTAAAAACTTCATTAATCGGTTAACCGGTCAATACAGCAATTAACCGATTAAGCCAAAACCTCAATTAATTAATCGAGCGATTAGCCGATTACAGCTGAAACCCGATTAAATGAATACCCTAGGTTCTATATACAAGTGCTGAACACATCTTATACGTCCAACGTAAGGCTTACAAGATTTCCTATGCCGAGTAATAATTGTGAATAATAGTGCATTTACATTATAACGCATTTACATCACACCGAAATCTAGTACTTACGTGATTTCAAGCAAAATGTAGTTTTTAACTAGATTTCCCATATAAAAGAAAATCTGCTTCGTCACTAGATTTTGACGAAATTTCCTCAAAATCTAGTCGTACTTAGTGATGCAACTATGTTTTTTTCTCCAAATTCTTTAAAAGGTGTGTGAATTAGCTGTTTTGCAGTTGCTTGGTTGTAGTTTTGGAAAAGTTTCAGTCAGTCGTTTTTGTTTTGGATACGGAATCTTGATAAATGTCAACAAAAGCTTGGTGTAAACGTTACTAGATTTTGATACAGATTTCAAATGAAATCTACTAGATTTCGCTCAGATGTAAATGCGCTTTAAGTACAAATTAACCCTTAACACATTTTTTATTTATTTCTGGAGTTCAAGTTGAGTCTAAAGCTTGGGTGTCTTTGAAAACTTATGGCAGAATTTTATGGCAAATATTTTATAGAACATTTCGGCCCGCTATATCGCCGCTGAATCGGATTTTCCCCCATTTTTTAAGAAAAAGACAAAAATTCCCATACTAGCTGTATGACATTTAGAGGATTAAAATGTTTCACAAAAATGTTTCTCGTTGTGTTTTATATTAAAGTCCTGAACATATCTTATACGTCAAACGTGAGGCTTACAAGATTTCTTACGCTAAGTTACTATAGCTATGTGGAAAAAGGGCGGAATTTTAACACTCTCTAAAATTAGTCCCAGATGTAAGCTTTCATATTTCCGGAATGTGGATGCACAAAATAGTTGTGTAAAAATATAAACATCAACTTTTTAAAATTTCCTACCCTACCTGGTGTTCGTCAACAGGGGCTAAGAGCCTGCAAAATTTGTGAAGCTGACTTGTCTAAAGAGCCGATCGTTTGTTCAATGCATTTTTTAGAGACAGACATTAGCATTAACAACAAACGAATTAGGCTACAAGTAAAGTATAAATTCAATATATTTGTATATATGAGTGATTCCACGTAAAACGGGTCTATGCAAGGAAAAAATAATTTTCTCATTTTGAATAAAAATCTCTAAATTCATGCTTTTTAGAGAATGGCAATTACAGAAAAAAATTAAAAAAATACACTAATATTTTTCAATCAATTTGAGGCACTTTTAAATGATCTTGCAAGAAACATTTTGCTCTCCCTCTTTGTATATTTAATATTTACTTCAGATTTTCTTTTATTCCCTTTCTCATTATTAATAAATATCGTTATCTCTGAAAAGAATATAATTTTTTTTTGCTTTTTATTGAATTTAAAAAAATATTCAGCTAAAGTATTCTGCAGTTTATAATAGAACGGATAGCAAATAATTTAATGTCTTATTATTTTCTTATGGATTTACCTTTATATTATTTATATTAATTAAATCAATAAAAAGTTTTATTTTTTCGAATTTTTAAAATTTTCGAACTATGGCACACCCATTGGTCACACTCGTCTCATTTTAAAACTGGTTTTTTTATACGAAAAATAATTTTTTGTCAAACAGTAAATACATAATACAATAAAAAACACTTTGAACAGATATATATACCAAAATTATTGTGTATTTTATAGTCAACATTTTACAGAATTTATACTGAAAGTCATAATTCTTTAAGGGTGCTGTTGGCTGAGTGGTTAGCGCGTTTGACTACAAACCCTGAGGTTTTGGGTTCAAGACTAGTGTCAGGCATGCCAACAACATCATGCATTTTTCTCACGTGCATTGGTGTGTTATTGTGTTGGTTTTTGTTGGACTAGTAAAGTGATGAAGACATAGCACTGACCACTTTGGCAGTACCGGCAGCGAATAATACTTCCATATCCTAATGCACTTTACAGCACCCTCCTTCGTCGGTATTGTAGCAGAACCGTCGGCGAAGTAAAATAATTAATAAAATGGCTATACAGCTTAAACAACTCAATGTCTCTACTTGACACCAGAGGGGCTTGCAACACTGCTCTACAAAAAACGCGCAATAGCAGAGTTGTAAATTAATTAAGCTTTCTAACTCTCTCCCACTTCACCATCTATTCTCTCTACACTACCCCTTTCCCAAAAAAGTTAACACATTAATTAATTAACTGGTAGCAATTGCCTGATTGTGTGACTTCTCTTAAAAAAAAAAGATTTATAAGGTCACACCCGTCGCAGCTTTCTGACGACCATTCTGAGCAGAAATCGTGTTCTATCAGTTTCTACCCGTTATTCAACGACTTTAAGCTTAATGTCCTTGCGAGCCGCAACGTTTTTTTAAGTAAAAAATTTTATATTCTTGATTTATAACGAAAAATGTGTGTAAAATGGTCACACCCGGATAAATGGAATTACTCATATATAAAACATTACTGCAGAACGATGTTTCATATAACACTGTACAACAATATCAAAATTTGTTCAACTGACTCTACACAGAAAAAACTAAAATACGATTTCAATTACGAAAACTGCAGATTCAATTAATTGTGTTGTTGAAGTTCAACCAACGACTAAAATTGTATATTCAATCACTGAAATTAAAATTTTCAATTACTCAAAGTTTGTAAAATTGTTTAGAAAATTTTGTTTTTGATCACATTCAATTACGAAGTTAATTGAAACTAATTTTAATTTCTGATCAAGTGTATTAATTGAAAAGTTTTTAGGAATACTTTTTTCTGTGTAGTAGAGGTATTCATTTTAGGGGAGTTAAGTTTCCACACACATATGTAGTTATAACGACTGGGCATAGAAAATCTTGTAAGACTTACGTTGAAGGTATAAGATGTGCTCACTTTTTTTATATAAAACACGAAGAGGAATATTTTAATCATCTAACTCTTTGTTGCATTTGTATTTAAAAGAAGGAGAAAGAGCTCCCCTCCACCGGCAATGAAGAACAAATTGAGGTAAATATTTTCCTATTATACACATCTTTAAGTTATGCTTAATATTTTTTATAGATTACGGAACAACAAGACACGGAAAGACTTTGGAAAGATTTTAACAATTTAAATGATATTGGATTTGATGGCTTGGAAAATTTCGGTGGACACATTATTTCAAAAATGGCGTTAACACGTCGTATGAAAAAGTTGAAAATTTGTTTATTGTCTGAGGGTGGGTATATAGGGTGTCCCAAATTAACGCAAGATTTGAATTTGTCCCCATTTGTGCAGTAAAGTGTTGGCAACCCTAAAAAAGACAATTCGACAGCTGACATTTTAGGGTTAGTAAAAATGTAGCGTTGAACGTTTTAGCTTCGTCAACTGTGAAAAGATTAATTGAAAAATTCAGGGAGACTGGATTTGAACGATCATTGTGTCCAGTCTCCCTGAACTTTTCAATTAATCTCTTTACAGTTGACGAAGTAAAGCACTATTCCGATCATATTTTGTAATTTTCGAACTGCTGCAGCCAAACTTTTATTATTTTTGAAATATTGCTCAATAATAAAAGCACGTTGTTCTATCGTTTAACGCTACATTTTTATTAACCCTAAACTGTCACAAATGGCGAAAAATTCAAACCTTGCGATAATTTTGGCACACCCTTTATAAGCCAAATTTCGAATTTTAAAAATCTATACTAAAATTCAGTATTTTTTAATTTTAATGGAAGTATTTTATCGATTCGTAAGAACTATATGGCAAATTTATTATATTTAGCAACCTCAAAATTAGATGAAAGTACTGTTAAAAGATTTTTCTTATGCAGAACATTTTTTAGAATAAGATTTTTAAATTCTCATTTAAAGCAAAACAAATATATGTGTGTAAATAAAAAGATGAAAAAATTTATTACTTAACTACCTTTTAAACCTATATAAATGTGTTTTTATTGTACATGTTAATTTTACAATTATTTTACAATTAAGGTGACGATATATTATTTTCAAAGCCGCTTAATTATGTTTACTTTTCACTTTTTTATAGCTCTTGAAAAAATTTTAAAACTTACTTGTTAAAAGTAAACAAAGACCTATAAAAGTCCACAAAGACCTACTATATCACTTTATTATTCCTAATTTCTTCAAATAAAATTCAATTACACGTTTTTGTAAAAAAATTTCAGGAGTTTCATTGTGTGGCAACGCTCTTTTATACTTTACCTTAAAAACATACTCAAAAATCCTTATTAAAATAAATAAAGACAGAATTGAACTACCTTCTATTTCTATTCTTTTGACGAATTTGACCGAGTTCTTGACATTAGAGCTAAAGTTTTAGCAGTTTTAATTAATTTTAGGGCTTGTTTAAATTTTTACTATTTTTGCGAATTTTCGCGATATTGGCACTCATTCTACTTTAACATTTTAAGAATAATAAAACAAAAACAGAAATTGAGAAGACATATAAAACTAGTACTTTAACATGATTTTAAAGAAAATGTCACAATCCTTATACTTGTCAGGTAGTGAATGTCAAGAAAAATTGAGAGAATGAAACTACCTTCTATTTATTATATCATGGTTTGAACTAAACGCTCCAAGAGCTTTGGGATTTTAATATACCAAACTAATAAGTTCAATTGGCATGGGAATTATCTCTAACAGCAAAACTAATGTTCCATAGTCAAATCCCTTTATCATCTAAAAATGCAATTTTCCATTAGCCATAACATACATGTCCTCAAACGATTTGACCGTTGTCAGGGAAATCAATTAATCAATAAATGACTCATCCAATTCAACATCCAATTAATCAATAGCTACCAATGGTAGATCTGCACCAGAATTCATGGACATTGCAATAAATTTCAATAACTGGACCTTACAACTATATTATTTTGGAATATACTGAACGTTTTGTAGTTAAATGAAAATCATTAAATGCATGTATGCATTATGAGCCTGATGCTTTTTATTTAAGTTTTCTTTAAGGTTTCTAACAACCGGCCCACTTGGGTCCTTTGGTCCCTTTGTGATGCCTGGGATAGATAGTAGGGAAATTCAGAGATAGGAGGGACTCCTATCCCAGAGGTTGGGCCGGTGTCAAACCAACCCGAGTATCGTATGAATGAATTCATTCCCCTAATGTCGCATTCCCCCAGGTCTGCTAGTTCGGGTAGTGACGGATTTCCCAGTCGATGTCATTTTCATGTAGGCGGGCACCAGCCTTGGATAGACCGTCCGCGATAATGTCCTAGGTTCGCATGTCTCGCCATCTCATTCAGAGATGCCCGGCATTCTTTAACCAATTCCGATGTTGTGTAAACACCAGATATAGCATGTAGTGCCGCCTTACTGTCGGTACAAATTCGGATGTCCTGATCGAATATCCTGTACCAGTTGGCTGCCCTTTTGATTGCCGATATTTCAGCCTGAGTGATGCTACATTGGTTTGGTAGCCTAGTTTATCCTACGTTGCATTTGTGGGATGTAGAAACCCCCGCCCACTCCTATGCCCGACTTTGACCCATCGGTGTAGATCTCGAGCACATCCTCATATTGGTGTATGTAGTTTGCCTCAGAGGATGTGCCCGAGAAGTCCACCACGAATCTCTTGTCGGGCATCAGAGTAGGTGAGCAGTAGTCAGTGTGGTGGGGAAGATCTGAGATTTGCCCTAATATCGTCGCATGGCCTACGTTACCCCGCTTCCATGCACCTGAGGCATCTAGTCTAACCGCCGAGTTCATGGCCAGTTGTTTGATCATGAGTTCAGCAGGAAGCCAATGCAGTATGGTGAACAGTGCTTTGGAGGGAGTAGTGCGAGGTGCACCCGTGATCAGCAAAGCAGATGTTCGAAGAACCTTTTCTATTATTTTAGAGTATGTGGCTTTATTTAAGGAAGTCCACCAGACGACAGACCCATACATTAGTATGGGCTTTACCACCATTTCAAAAAGCCAATTGACGTATTTGGGACTTACGCCCCACCTGTTGTCGATCGCCCTTTTGCAGGTGTATAGAGCAATAGCAGCCTTGGCTGCCCTAGCTTGAACGTTGGGGTACCATGAAAGCTTAGTGTCCAGTATAATACCGAGATACTTCACGCTATCTGATAACCTAAGGGTGACTCCGTTGAGAGTCGGTAACGTGAAAGTCGGTGTCTTGTATTTTCTCGTAAAGAGGACAAGATCCATCTTTTGAGGGTTAGCATTAAGACCACTTTCAACGCTCCATCTACTTATGATAACCAATGCCGATTGAAGACGTTGAGATAGAATATCTAGAAATTTACCAGATATTGCTACTGCTACGTCATCCGCTTAGGCTACTGATTTAAACCTCATAGAGTCTAGTTCCACCAGTACCGAATTTATGGCGATATTCCATAGGATAGGTGACAGAGCACCTCCTTGGGGAGTACCTCGCCTAACCGTTTTTAGAATAGTCGTTTGCCCCATCGTGGAGGAAGTTACCCTATTTGTTAAGAGTCCTCGCATGAAGCTAATTTTTGAACGATCAATCTTCAGTCTTTCTAGTTCCATAATGATGGATTCAGGTCGTACATTGTTAAATGCACGATCTATATCGAGAAAGGCCACGAATGTATAGTCTTTGTTTGCCAGGGATTTTTCAATGAATCCTACAAGCGAGTGAAGTGCCGTCTCAACTGATTTGCCCTTCGTATAGGCATGTTGGGAGGTTGATAGGAGGTTCGGAGAAATTGTTGATCTAAGGTGTAGATCAATTATCCGTTCCAGAGTTTTAAGGAGAAAAGATGATAGGCTGATGGGTCTAAAATCTTTCGGGTTTAAGTGTGTAGTTTTACCGCCTTTGGGAATAAAGACCACGAAACATTTGGTCCATGCTATCGGAATATACGACCAAGTTAGACAGGCCGAGTATATCCGAATGAGCCATGGAGTGATCACGTCTGCATTACGCTGTAGGTCAGCTGGAATAATGCCATCGGGACCCGGTGATTTGAACGGTTCAAAGCTGTTGATGGCCCACATTATTTTTTCCCTATTTAGGCTAATCGTGGCCATGTTAGAATGTATTGATTGTATGGCTGCAATCTCTCCCGTGTAGGGCAAACAACGAAATTCTTTCACAATATTAATGAAATTGTCATTGGATTAATGAAAAGTCTAATGAAATTGTTGCAATGGTTTTATAACACAAAATTCTTTTAGTGTACAATTAAAGTAAACATTAACAAGGATTAATGACACGAAGTGAAACAATAAATGAAAAAATGAACTTACCTCCGAATTTTTATTTGCATTTTGGGATGCTGGAGTTGACGATGAGCCTGAAAAGCCTTCACTGCTATCAAAACCAGCGGATGTATTTGTAACTACAATCGAAGTTGAAGTTGTTAAGGCCGTCGTTATGTTATTACTATTATTTTCCTTTATTCCATTAGTTGCAGCTAATTTTGAGTTAATATTAATGTTGTTATTGTTGTTGGCAATGGACACTGCTTCTGATGTTTTAGAAGCTGGTGTAGTTGGTAACATAGATGCTGCCTTATTGTCCATAACGGGTTAAGGAGCCTCTTCAGCGGTCTATGCTTGCTCGTCTAGAATTTCTTTTTTCAATTTTGTTGCAACGCGTATCTTTTTTGCATAAAAGATATCAAAATTTGCGATACATATGTTGTTGTTATCGAATGGAACATATAGAACAAATGTCAACAAATCGACTTCGATGATTTTAACGATAAAGCAGACAAACTAATCAACTAAAAAAACCAATGAGAAGTGAAAATGTAGGATTCATATTAGTCTTGATATACATATAGTTGTGTGTACATATTTATGGGGGCATTCACTGTAAGAGGCAAATGGCACAAATTTAAAAATTCCATTAATTATCCCTAATTCAGTAATAAGGAGCTACTCGCGTTTTACGTAACGCTCCAAGATTTGTTATGGTTCCGATAAATTATACTGAAAATTTTCTAAAAAGCTTTACGAGGGGGGTTTAAGAACTCCGAAAATAGCGTTACGTAATATGTGAATGGGCCCTAACATATATCCAATCATTTAATAAGGAAAACGGTTTACGAAAGGTTTCTGTTACTTACATAAGATTTTGAAATTATTAACTAATTCATTTTTCATTTCATTTATTTAACACTAATAATCTGTCTGTTCCCGTACGTGCACAAACTTAACCGAAAGCTCTTTTCAATACAAAATTTTTATTGAAAAAAGCTTTCGGTTAAGATTGGGTAACTTCGGACAAGTAAAGAAACAGACCTAATATATTCTACAAAAAAATAACCACGAAAGTTTGTTTTTTTTTGTAAATTATTTTAAAGTACAAATTCTTATGTATAAATTTTTAGCGTCCCGATTTTTCAATGTTAAAATATAGTCACTTTACAAAAACACAAAAGAAATCCATTTGGCTCATTTACAGAGGTATAGAACTTCGAATTGAAATATAACACAAGAAAATCGTTTTAATGTCCATCAATTTGGCTTTATTGGAAGGATAATTTTATGCCATTAATGTTTAAATATGATTTCGGGCATGTGGCCGCCGCGGCTGGCTCGAATAAAGCCAATTCTACAGGTCCAATTTTCAACCACTTTTTCGAGCATATGGGGCCGTATGTTGGCAATAACGCCACGAATGTTGGTTTCCAAGTCCCCTAACGTTTCTGGTTTGTTGGCGTAGACGAGCGACTTCACATATCCCCAAAGAAAATAATCCAATGGTGTCAAATCACACGATCTTGGTGGCCAATTGACAGGTCCATTCCGCGAAATTATGCGCTCATCGAATGTTTCCTTCAATAAATCGATTGTGACGTGCGCTGTGTGGCATGTAGCGCCGTCTTGTTGGAACCACAACTCATCCACATTCATGCCATCCAATTCAGGAACAAAATAGTCGGTTATCATGGCTCTATACCGGTCTCCATTAACGGTAACTGACTCTCCAGCATTATTTCGGAAGAAGTATGGCCCAATGACTCCACCAGCCCATAGAGCACACCAAACAGTCAGTTTTTGTGGATGTAATGGCGTCTCAAGGGTCTCATGTGGATTCTCTTCACTCCAAATGCGGCAATTTTGCTTGTTGACGTAGCCATTCAACCAAAAATGAGCCTCATCACTGAACAAAATTTTGCGATTTTGCTTGCGGTAAACTTCGCGAACTGAACCATTATTTTCGAAATAAATTTGCACGATTTGCAAGCGTTGTTCTTTTGTCAACCTGTTCATGATGAAATGGCAAACCAAACTAAATATTAATCACTTGACAGCTGACAAAATGGCCGCCAGTTAAAAAAGTGATGCCAACTTAAAGTTCTATACCTCAATAAAAAACACCCAATATAAGCCAGTCCGAAGGTATTTAAAAGCTCTTAAAATGATATTCGTCTTGTTTCTGGAAATAATATAAAATTAAGTGAATTTATCTGATTTTCGAAATATCATTTTTAAACTCGAATAGTGGCTATTTTTTTAGATTTTTTAAGATAGTGTAAAGATATTAGGTCTATTCCTGTACGTGCACGAAGTTACCCAAAATTGCCCAGAAGCTCTTTAGCCACCCAACCAAAAAAGAGGGCTGTTATAAGTTTGTATCCGAAAAATCCATCGATGTTTCGGGATTAACAAATCCCGAATCGTGGGATTCATCTAAAAAATCCCGGGGAGTTCCGAAATATTTAAATTACGTTTTTAAATAAGTTCTTATACAAAAAACTCGTAATGAAAAGTAACACTAATTTATGTATTTAAATGCATTATGGCTGTCAAAATGTATCCTCTATCCCATCACCACTCCCCTGGTCAGTGGTGATAGACAAACTTCTCCACCTTCTTAGTAAAAGTCGGCATGAAGTGAGCGGATACGCCGATGACTCGGTAACTGGTAACTGAAAAATTCGGCTGTATTCTATTTCACTCTTGATTTTGGTATATTATCGTTAAATGGATACAATGGCTAGTATGAATAAAAAAAAGTATTTGCTTTTTACTTAAAAATTTGTTTAAAACACAAAATCTGGAAGTTATTCAATATAATATTAAGAATTTTTTTGATTTTAAAACAAATTTTTAAATAAAAAGCAAATACTTTTTTTATTCATACTACCCAATATCTGTTATACTATAGATATCATGTACTTATGTGATTTTCTTAACAGAAGGCTCACTTGGAGTCCCTATGAAGAGTTCTTTATAGAGGAAGCCTCTAGAGTTGTGCTGGATGCACCTGGAGCATGAGCCCTAAAATTAGAATGTGGATTTATAAAATTGTAATCAGTCCCTTTATTTTATAATTCGCTAACACTAAATCGCGATCGCTAAAATGCTAAACGAATACAAAATTAAAATTTTTTGGCGATGGCGTAAAACACAAAAATTTCGCCGGAATAAACTTTTAAGACATCGCTTAATTTAGCAATCAATACTCGTTGCAAAATTACATTAGAAAAATCAATAAATCGACTTTATAGATGTTTAAGGATAGGTATTAGGGATGGGCAAGTGAAAAAAATATATCGATATATATATCGATATCGATATATTTTTAAATATTGATCGTCATCGATATATCGTTATTTTTTAAACAATGATAATTCATTCTTAGTCCCCAAATTTTTTTTTTAAATAAAACAGAAAAAAGTATCTTTCTTATAAATAATTAAGCTGGAAAGAGTTAATTTCCAAGATCCTTACTGTTCCACCAATATTTCATGGAACATACATACTAGTGATGTTAAGAATATTCGTATTCGTATTCGAATCGCCGAATATTCGCCTCTTTCATGATATTCGTATTCGCCAAATTCAAGCGAATATTTCCCGAATATTTTGTGAACACGTTCCAAAAAATAATACATAAAAAATATTGAAAATTAAACAAAAAATATTAATTTTTACTAAAAAATTTGGCTATAACGCAAAAAAATAATCTTGTTTTAGTAAAGAAAAAAGAAACAAAATATATTTCAGAACGACATGGTATTTTCCCTTATTTACTTGCCACTAAAAATTTAAAAAAGTGGCATTCAGGTGCTAAGTTAATAATTTCAAATTATGTCATCAGAATATGATAATAATGTTAAATACCTATAGTATTGTGAGTTTTTCTCAATTTATTGTTATTGCCGCAAAGGCTAGATTTTTTTCAATTAAATTTGAAATATTAAGTGGTACTAACTATTTAGATTGAATATTCGTATTCGAATTCGGCGAATATTGTTTCAGATATTCGTATTCGTATTCGCGAATATTAAAAATTGATATTCGTAACATCACTAATACAGGGTGTTTTTTTTAGAGGTATAGAACTTCGAATTGAAATAAAACACAAGAAAATCGTTTTAATGTCCATCAATTTGGCTTTATTGGAAGGATAAGTTTATGCCATTAATGTTTAAATATGATTTCGGGCATGTGGCCGCCGCGGCTGGCTCGAATAAAGCCAATTCTACAGGTCCAATTTTCAACCACTTTTTCGAGCATATGGGGCCGTATGTTGGCAATAACGCCACGAATGTTGGCTTCCAAGTCCCCTAACGTTTCTGGTTTGTTGGCGTAGACGAGCGACTTCACATATCCCCAAAGAAAATAATCCAATGGTGTCAAATCACACGATCTTGGTGGCCAATTGACAGGTCCATTCCGCGAAATTATGCGCTCATCGAATGTTTCCTTCAATAAATCGATTGTGACGTGCGCTGTGTGGCATGTAGCGCCGTCTTGTTGGAACCACAACTCATCCACATTCATGCCATCCAATTCGGGAACAAAATAGTCGGTTATCATGGCTCTATACCGGTCTCCATTAACGGTAACTGACTCTCCAGCATTATTTCGGAAGAAGTATGGCCCAATGACTCCACCAGCCCATAGAGCACACCAAACAGTCAGTTTTTGTGGATGTAATGGCGTCTCAAGGGTCTCATGTGGATTCTCTTCACTCCAAATGCGGCAATTTTGCTTGTTGACGTAGCCATTCAACCAAAAATGAGCCTCATCACTGAACAAAATTTTGCGATTTTGCTTGCGGTAAACTTCGCGAACTGAACCATTATTTTCGAAATAAATTTGCACGATTTGCAAGCGTTGTTCTTTTGTCAACCTGTTCATGATCAAATGGCAAACCAAACTAAATATTAATCACTTGACAGCTGACAAAATGGCCGCCAGTTAAAAAAGTGATGCCAACTTAAAGTTCTATACCTCAATAAAAAACACCCAATACATACATCAACAAAATTACACTCAAAGAAGGATAATTTTTCGAATATGCAAAATATTATAAATAAAACAAAAGATTTTGTTAGTAATATTCTATTTGATGAAGACTGTGCCGAAATGTTTTTAAAAATTGCACGAAAAACAAAACCAAAGCTATAAAAATATCGAATTTAATACTGTCGATATTTTTGGAAAAAACTCAGAAAATAGCATTACGTAATATGTGAATATCCCCTTAAAGAGTTACAGAATAAGGGGCAAAGTCTAGCTTCACACACAGCAAGTTTTCTTGGGCAGCTGGAAGAAAAAATAGAAAGGAATACAAATTGTATATATCTCTATTTCATCTTTCACAAATTAAAAACTTGCGCAAGAAAACTTGATGTGTGAAAATAGAAAAACCGATTATCACGTTCGGTGCGATTGTATGGTGACCGAGAACTCGGCAGGTTGTAGATACTACCAAACCATACAAGGTCCAGACGTAAGCATATCTTCTTGATGCCGGTGTAATGAGGATATGTCCAGCATTGGTCATTCAGGCCTTAATTTGTCCAACGCCTATTCAGATCTTCAACTCTGTTCATTTTGTTACCAACGACCATACATTGATCCTGAGTATAATATCTTATAGAGAACTATAAGGTATGCTGCCTTTTGCGATTCAAAATGACCGTAAAAACCGTTGCAGCTGACTGGTACATACATATCGTAAGCTTATTATTGGCTTGGCGCATATGCCACAAACTCGGAACGGAGAAAAACGACCAAGAAGGTTTACATAAAGTTTTCTCAAAATATACCCGATAGAATTTGTTTGTATTTTCACCATTGCTTCCGGCATATGTTTTAAAAAAATATGTACATTTTTGTGAGTTGTCATAATTTCTTTTAAGGTCATCCCCATTCGGCGACAATATTTATTTGTTTAAAAAACTTTTAATTTTTTGTAATTTTGCAGGAATTATTGGGTATTAATAAATGCATAATTTTTCGGAAAGATTTCATTTTAAATTTCGTTTTAAGCACGTTTTTTATAATGTTGTTAAAAGTTACTATTTCTTTATTGAAAATTAAAATTCTTGTTTTGTACCCCATACACAATTTTTTCTCAAAAGTAGCTATTTGTGCTGCATGTGTACACTTATTGCCGTGTAATGAGTTTTTTGTTGTGGATATGAAACTTTCTTTTAGGGATGTAACGATACGCCGTTTTGCCGATCCGATACCGACACTCCAAAAGAAATATCGCCGATACCGATTCCGATACGCATATTAAAATTGAGTTCAAGTCTAGATTAACAAAACTCAAGCACGTCAATTTTTTTATTATACAAAATTACAGTGTAAAAGATTATTAATATTTAAAATTGAGTTAACCCAGTATAAAAAATTGGAAGCAATTTTTAAGGAACTACATTGCCATTGCTTCAAAAGAATCTATATTAGAAATATGCAGATAATTAGTAGAAAATCAAGTATAAGTTTATTTAAGTTATATAAAAATTTTTAAATCCTTTATAATTTTAAAAAATACTCGAAATGCTTTTTAAAAAATCTATTTTTAACGGACATTGATCAACTAATATTCTTCTAAATAACTTAATATCTTAATTGTTAAAATTCGTCTAAAAGTTTATATTTATTCACTTAAATTTACATGAAAACACAGTGTTGCGTAAAAGAAATTTTTCCTAGCATCGCTTCCAACTCGGTGATTGGTAGTCGAAAAAGAGAATTTGCAATATTTTCGGATCGCGAATTCTATATTTTCATGACTTCTTTGGAGTGTCTTTTTTTCTGGGAATAAGATTTAAAAAACAACGAATTGAATTCGAATTCATGATAAAATTAACAAGAAATAAATTATGTTTTTTTTTTACAAAATAACAGCGTAAAATATTATTAATATTTAAGATTGATATTAAAAAGATTTAAAAAACAACGAATTGAATTTAATTCATGGTAAAATTAACAAAAATAAATTATTTAAAAAAAAACTCTGAAAAATATGTAAAAAGTATCGTCGTATCGACAGTAAAATATCGCCGATACCGATGCATCGGAAAATCTGAAGTATCGCCGATATATCGGTATCGGTTACATCCCTACTTTCTTTCTTCTCTCTGATGAAAATTCTCTTATAAGCAGGGCTCGGACTTTCATGCAACTAAAAACTGATTTTAAGCACTTAACAAATGCACCTAAAAATAAAAAATATGCGCAAAAATATGCATTTACCTACGATCAAACTACCAAAACTAAATAAATATGAAAATATTTTTTTTAATTTACTATTATTATTAGAGAAGGAAGCATAAAACAAACCATAATTGGGTTCTATTATTTAATGCAACCGAACTTTAGTTGAGCTGCCAGTCGGCAACTGAAAATTAATGGTGGCCAGAAAGGCACTAAGTAGCAACTGAAATTTACAGCTCTCAGTTGCCATCAGTAGTATCATTTTCAGCAACTGACAACCCAACTGCGGCTCGGTTGCCATGCCTAATCGGCCTTTTAATATTTTTTCAAAAATTGCGAAATATGCATTTAGAAAATGTTTACAACACCAAAAATATGCATTTATTGCCATAATATGCAAAAGTATGCACTTACCACAAAAAAATGCAAACATATGCAACTACAAATGGATGCCAAACTACTTAACATGTTTATGATTCGCATAGATAATTAGTTAATACGTCTTTATCTATCGCCACAAAATGGCTCCATGAACAATCGCCCAAAAATAAAAATGAAAAATCGCCCAAAATTTTTCTAAATAAATTTTGGGTGATTTTTCATATGAAAAATCGCCCAAAATTTTACACCCAAAAATTATGGTAATCATCAAAATCGAATATAGAATTTAAAATATTATATTATGTTAAATAATTGAGAGTTTCTGCAATGTGTTCCATCTCCACCATTATTTGGCTTCTATAGCAGTAAGTGGTTTAGAAAATTGTCGTAAGCAAAGTAGATATTTGACATACCATAGAGTTTAAAATTCTTCCACCCGGCCAAAGGCCGGCTACACGGAAAGTCGTTGAAAGCACGTACCAACTTAAGCATTCCGAAGGCTATTAATATTGAAAATTGTCGTAAGCGAAGCCGAGATTTAACTTACCATAGAGTTGAAAATCCTTCCGCCCGGCCGATGGCCGTCTATACGGAAAATAGTCGAAAGCGTTTCTCAAGTTAAACATTCCAAGGTTCACTAATATAAAAAATTTTCAAAAACGAAGCGGATATAGAGTTTAAAATCCTGCAGGTGGAACCATGTCTTTGCTTCGCTTACGACAATTTTCAAGTTGCCTTCGGAATGCTTAATTTGGTATTTGCTTTCAACGACTTTTCGTGTAGACGGCCTTTGGCCGGGTGGAAGGATTTTAGACTCTATGCTATGTCAAATCTCGGCTTCGCTTACGACAATTTTCAATATTAGTAGCCTTCGGAATACTTAATTTGGTATGTGCTTGCCGGCCTTCGGCCGGGTGGAAGAATTTTAAACTTTACGGTATATCAAGTCTGGGTTTCGCTTACGACAATTACACGGAAAGTCTACTAATATTGAAAATTGTCGTAAGCGAAGCCGAGATTTGACATACCATAGAGTTTAAAATTCTTCCGCCCGGCCGAAGGCCGGCAACACGAATAGTCGTCGAAAGCACGTCCTAAATTACGCATTCCGAAGGCTACTAATATTAAAAATTGTCGTAAGCAACTGAAGCACAAAACAAGATATTCTACTTTCAGTAAAAAGATGTTAATTTCTAATCGGATTGATGAAAGTTCACAAAAATGTACATTTTTCTTCCAAACATATGACGGAAGCAGTGGTGAGAATACAAAAAAAATCTATCGGATATATTTTGAGAAAACTTTATGTAAATCTTCTTTGTTGTTTTTCTCCATTCCGACTTTTTGGAATATGGGCTAAGCCAATACTAAGGCCGCGATATGTGTTATAAGAAAGCATATTTACATGGAATAAAAAGACAATATTAATGAAACTTGGTATGTTACTTAGGCCCAAATTGTGTAAATTACATCACCGAAGTGAAATTTATATTAAAATAATAACGAATTTGAGAAATTTTTTAATTTGCTTTTGTTTTTGATACAAACTCTTCACGAAACAAACTCATAGAAATTCAAACGTTGCTTTGCCTGTCAAAAATTTTAAAATTTGTCTGAAAAATAAAACAAATTTATAAAATATTTGAAATTTTGTTTTTGTTTTCTATATAAATTTTACTTTGGTGACGTGATTTCTTAGTTTCTGATCTTTTTCTTAATTGTTTTTTTACAAGAAATGTATTGAAATTTTTGATACATATTGAGCAAAATAAATGCTTGATATCTCAGAAACCATAAAAAATTTTGTGAAATATGTAGGTTTTGGATTCTGAAAGAGCTATTGCTCACGATATGTTACATAGATCACTTTTTGAGATAACGGAACTTTTACTTAAAAATTCACGCCAAATATTACTAGATATTTGGCTTGAAAATGTGTTTAAAAAAACATTTGAAAATTTTATACAGCAAAAGAAAGGTATTTCGGACTACTTTAAAATACTCATTCGGGTATGTTCTGTATTCCATGCGGAATTAAAATGTGCGGAGTTATCAAAGCATTGTTGTTGCAAATTAATAGTTATAACAACAATGCTATGATAATTCCGAACATTTTTATTCCGCATGTAATACAGAACATGCCTAGTTATTTTAATAGTTATGAATAATTAAAAATAAAAATTTTGTTTCCTGTAACTTCGGAACTAAGTCAAAAAGTGCTATTTCATGATTTTTTGTTTTAATTTTCAACAGTGTTCTTATTCTAGATCTGTACCAAAGTCGACCAATAAAAACAAATAGTAACTAGGAGGATATTCAATCGTTTAACCATCAATCGGTTAACCGGTTAATTACTACCCGATTAACTGATCGGTTAATTTAAAATAGCCTATTTTCGATTAACGATTAAACCGGTTAATTTCAGTCTATTAACCGATTAACCGATGTAGCAAAGTTTTTCATTTTTTGGTAGTATTTAGGTCTGTTCATTTACTTTCCTAGCAGAAACTAGCAACGAGAGAGTAAAGCAGAAATTTGTAAAATTACTCTCTCAGATATGAAAAAGTAAATGAACGCTTAACTAGCAAAAATTTGCAGGTAACAAAATAAACAGTTTGTACACCCAAAAAATTTTACATTAGCTTTTAGTACTTTTATGAAAAGTTAGACATATCGTAAAAAAATTATGAAAATTTTATCATTTTCAGGTACATGAACACAACTTAGGATAAAAAAGTGTTACCTTTTAACTGTCCGTAAATAAAACTTTGTTTAAAGTATTTAAATAGCAGAAATAAAAATACAACTGCTTATACATAAGGATTTTTTAGTTTAAATATATGTAAACAGTGGAAATAAAGTTAATTTCAATGTAATTGTGGAATTTTTTTATTCATTTACGGCCCTTTTCACAATGTAAGATTAAGAGTTAACATGGACTTTAACGGCAACTTCGCCATACAAAACTTGCCGTTAAAGTCCCCGTTAACTCTTAATCATACATTGTGAAAAGGGGCCGTTAGTTGAATTTGTTCTCTGCAGGAGCTCGCCAAGTTTTTTTCTTATATTTGGCTCACATAATATTTCGAGTGTAACTTTTATGATTTAGCCTAAAGGTGGAAAATTTTCTGCCACACAATTCAAGCGTTTTAAAATCTTTTAACGACCACTGCTGCAGTCAAATTAAAGAAAAATATGCAATCTTATCATATTTAATATTTATGACTTCTTAAAAAGTATTAATTTCTTAATAATTCATTAAAATTAGAAAAAGGGTACTTTTTCATGAATTTTTCAAACATTTATTTTGTAAACAAAAGATTTAAAATGCTATTTCGCTAATTCCTGCTAGTAAAAATTTTACAAGCAAAAACTTGCAACAAATTTTTTTCTCTGAACTTTTTATGCTCTTTTTTCACTCTCTCGTTGCTAGTTTTTCGAGTACGTGAACACTTTCCAGTAACAACTAGTAACAATTAGTAACAAATTTCAGTTATTGAACAGACCTTTTGTAAACCTTTAAGAAATTTATTATTTGACATATTGGGTAGTATGAATAAAAAAAAGTATTTGCTTTTTACTTAAAAATTTGTTTAAAACCAGAGACCGTATATTAATACTTTTAAACTAGGGATGTAACGAATACCGATACCGATACCGATATATCGGCGATACTTCAGATTTTCCGATACATCGGTATCGGCGATATTTTACTGTCGATACGACGATACTTTTAAAATTTTTTTCAGAGTTTTTTTTACTTCGTTATTTTTTAAATCTTATTAATATCAATTTTAAAAATTAATAATATTTTATGTTGTTATTTTGTAAAAAATTATTTATTTTTTGTTAATTTTACCATGAATTCAAATTCAAGTCGTTGTTTTTTAAATCTTATTCCAGCAAAAAAATACACTCCAAAGAAGTCATGCAAATGTAGAATTCGCGATCCGGAAGTATTGCAAATTTGGATAACTTCTAATTAGTTTTAAATATCCTTGCCACTGCAAGAAGTTCTTTTTTCGATTACCAATCACCGAATTGGAAGCGATGCTAGGACAAATTTCTTTTTCGGTGTTCTATAATGATTTTTCAAGGAAAAAGGATAAAAAATTACCCATTTGCACAATTTTTTTTATGCAAATTTAAAC
Organism: Panzeria rudis; assembly: GCA_956483635.1. NCBI lineage: Eukaryota > Metazoa > Arthropoda > Insecta > Diptera > Tachinidae > Panzeria > Panzeria rudis. Next base: position 5,395,864 of record OY101447.1, read on the forward strand.
TCAAAACTCTATTTTCATGTAAATTTAAGTGAATAAATATAAACTTAGAAGACTTTTAATAATTAAGCTATTAAGTTATTTAGAAGAATATTAGTTGATAAATGTTCTTTAAAAAATCGATTTTTTAAAAAGCATGGCGAGTATTTTTTTAAATTATAAAGGAATTAAAATTTTTATCTTAATTATCTGCATATTTTTAATATAGATTTTTTGGAAGCAAAGAAAATGTAGCTCCTTAAACATTACTTCCAATTTTTTTATACTGGGTTAAAATCAATTTTAAATATTCTCTCTTACAATGTAATTTTGTATAATAAAAAATTGCACTTGAGTTTTGTTGATCTAAACTTGAACTCAATTTCAATATTCGTATCGGTATCGGAATCGGTATCGGCGATATTTATTTTTAAATATCGGTATCGGTATCGGATCGGCAAAAAGGCGTATCGTTACATCCCTATTTTAAACCCATATTTTTGGTTTTTTTCGTATCAAAAAACAAACACTTGTGATTAAAAAATTATATTTATCCATTTGAATTTTTTTATTTGAAAAAAAGTATTTTTATTTTCTTTTCGAAAGAAAATAAAATAAAAATCGTTTATTATTTATCGTTTATGATATTTCCAAATTTTTTCAATTAATGAAAAAATTGTATATGTACTATAAGAAAAATGTGTTGTAAGAAAAAATCATTCAAGGAAAACAGTAAAATGATAAAATGTTTATATTCACATTTGGAACACATTTTTAATCAATTAATACAAGAAGAGCACAAAGATTAATTAACATCCAATTAAAAAAATTATTAAGACTTGGGAAAAAATCGCGAAAATTACGAAAATACGTAAAAACTTTCTTGTACATGAAAGATTACAATGTTACGATTGATTGATTGATTGAAAGCTCCAAAAATGTAAGAAAACCATAAACTTTGGAAAATTGTCGCCTATTGCAAAAATAGCGAAAATTCGCGAAAAATTGCAAAACTTTAAACAAGCCATAATTTTGATTAAAAATTGCTCAAACTGTAAGGAATGACAAAATTTTGAAAAAAAATCGCGAAAATGGCGAAAATTAGGAAAAACTTGCTAATATCGGCATGATACCAAAGTCTAACTATGGTTTGAAAATCGTGTAAGGTAGAAAGAGCCTAACAACTGGCAGAAAGTAGCTCATATCCCGAACATTGCGAAAATTCACGCGAATTTGCAAAATCGAAAACAAGCCCTAACATTGAAAAGAAATCGCCAAAGCCGCATGTTCAAGAAAAATTTTTAAAAATATTAAAGAGATCACTAATATTGTAAGGAATAACAAAATCTCAGAAGAAATTGCTAACATCGCGGAAAGTCCAATGTATAGTAAACGTTTTTGTTCTTTAATTTTGGTGTGAAATATTTTCAAATATTTAAAATTTGAAGAGTTTGAAAAAACAATGGTTTGAAAATTTTTCTTTTCTGATATTTATCGTTGAAGACTTTTTATTTTTTCATCATGATAGATATTTATATTTGAAAATAAATATAAATATTTTATTGTTTTGTACAAATGGAAATACATTTTCATCAACAAAAATATTTATATGATATGGAAATAAAAAATAAAAAGTTTGCGGGTCTCTGTTTAAAACACAAAATTCCGGAAATTATTCAATATAAAATTAAGAATTTTTCGGTTTTAAAACAAATTTTTAAGTAATAGCAAATACTTTTTTTATTCATACTTATTGCCATAAATTTATTTTAAATGGAATTTATTTGTTGATGGTTAAGCTTTGTGTATATGCATTTCTTTGGTGCTATACCAAAGCGTTAGTAGACTTCAACCACACTTTTGAACAGTTACAAACCCCTATCTTATGTACAGACTTACAAAACCATTTGAGAATTTACAAGTGTTTTTCAAAAAAAAATTCAATGGATTTCTAATTGTATAAAGACGTAGAAAAATAAAATAGATTCACGTCGAATACAAATTATTTGTTGGGTTTTGTATAAGTTTCAAGGACTACTACGTATGCTTAGCTTTGAAAATCATTTGTAAATTCTCCAATGGTTTTTGAAAGTCTGTACATAACATAAGAGGTTTGTATCTCTTCAAAAGTGTGGTTGAAGTTTACTGACGATTTAGTAAAGTGCCAATGAAATGCATAGGTTGCTGTTGGCTGACTAGTTAGCGCGTTTGACTACAAACCCGGAGGTCTTGAGTTCAAGACTAGTTCCAGGCAAGCCAACAACATCATGCATTTCTCTCACGTGTATTGGTGTGTTATTGTGTTGGTTGTTGTTGGACTGTTAAAGTGATTAAGGCATAGTACTGATCACTTTGGCAGCACCGACAGCGATTGATGCTAACATATCCTAAAGGCTCATTTAGCCGACCGTAACGTCGATGTAGTTGCATGTGCTGATCGTTTCTGTCATATTAAAAAGCTATGACACAAAAACAAGCAGCACATGCAACTACATCAACGTTACGGTCGGCTAAATGATCCTTAATGCACTTCACAGCACCCTCCTTCGTCGGTATTGTAGAACCGTCGGCGAAGTAAAAGAACAATAAAATGGCTACACAGCTTAAGCAACTCAACGATTCTACCTGACACCAGCGGGGCTTGCAAAACTGCTCTACAAAAAACGCACAATAGCAGGGTTGTATATGAATTAAGCTTTCTATCTCTCTCCCACTTCACCACCTGTTCTCTCTACACTATCCCTTTCTCAAAGAAGGTAACACATTAATTAATTAACTGGTTGGCATTAATTGCCTGATTGTGTTACTTCTCTTAAAAAAAAATACACACAATGCTTAACCATCAACAAATAAATTTCATTATTACATATGTTTTTGTTGGTTTAATTATTTGTTTTCTTATTACATATGTTTTTGTTGGTTTAATTATTTGTTTTCTCTCATATACAAAAATAGTTGTTTAGAAAAAAACCGACTAAAAAATAGGCGTGGAACCGCGACCCCATATTTTATCAGCATGTACTTTTACGAGAACTAATTGTGTGTGCGAAGTCTCATAAGAATCGGATAACTAGAAGTAGTTAAAATTAATATTTACTTTTCATGGGCGTGGCACCGCCCACTTTTCTAAACACATTGTTGTATATTAACGATAACTAAACGTCTATGCAAAGTTTCGTAAGAATCGGCCAAGTAGAAGTAGTTAAAATGCTTATTTAATTTTCATGGGCGTGGCACTGCCCACTTTTTTATCCTGATGTAGTATTTAAACAGAAGCTTAATGTGTGTGCAAAGTTTCATAAGAATCGGTTGAGTAGAAATAGTTGAAAACTAATGTGTATTTACTTTGTCTGGGCGTGACCCCGCCCACTTTTCAACGGGACCAATCTGGAAGTACATCCTTTTGAATAGAGGAAAAAAAATCCGAAATCGGTTCATAAATGGCGGAGTTTTGAGGGAACATACATAAAAAAAAAATATATATATATATATATATATATGACGAATTGATAACCTTTCTCCTTTTTTTGAAGTCGGTTAAAAAGTGTGTTCAGTGATCTAACTTAAGTAAAACTTTAAACCTTTGGACGTGGCTGAAAAAAAGGGCTTAGTAAAGGGCCTGCAAATCTAATTGAACTTGACGGAATATTACGCTTTTGATTAATATTTTAATTTAAGCCAAAAAATACTATTGCAACGATTTAATTGAAAATCTAAATATTAGATTTAATGGGAGACGGATTGAAGCTTTAAATACACTTATTTTATACCTCCACTCAGGAATATTTCCTTCTAGGAACAGTGTGTTAAAATACTGTACAAAAACAAAAACCAAGTGCCTATTTCACAGGGCTTAGTGCAATAACTCGGTAAGCCACATGAAATTAAAAATTGGTTTTATGTGCTCATTCCGTTGCTAGATACACCAAAGCTTTACATCCTAGAGAAATTTTGGATAAATCCTAGTATTTTGCAAAAATTTATGTTGCGTATTTACAGTAGAAAGTTCCAAAAACAGAAACAATTTCAAATTTTGTTTAGACTTCAAAGCCGATTTATTCAATATTTTGCTTTTGCGCCTTACCTAGTTGTTGCACTAAGCCTCTCAATTCATATTAAAAAGTAATTTTTTCAAACAAAAATGAATGAAAATCGACATTTAAATATGAATTGATATTTAAATTGATATAGGATCGAAGGAATTCGGATATAAACATTTTTGCAGAATGTTCGGTGCTTAGCTTTGCCAGGACGACAAGCACTCTTTTAACAAAATTAACCGAAATGGAATTAACCGAAACAAGTGTTAAGAATTTAAAAAAAAAATTAAAATTGGACTCTAATGGCATAATGGAAGATTTTATATGTTATCTAAAACTATTAAACTATTCCTATAACTAATAAAATGATTTCACAAACTTGTGTATTTTTTAATTAATACCGGGTAGCCCAAAAATAACGAAGGAGTTTGAATAGTCTATAACTCCATTATTTTAGCATTATTTTCTTCTATTTTTTTCAGATTGTTGCAAAGAAGATTTTGGGAAATTTAATCTGGAAAGGCTTGCTTCTGAACAACGATCATACCGCAAGAGAAACAATAATCTGGTATGTGATGGAAATCGATCGATTTAAATAAGGTGACTTATTTGCGTTTTTTATTGTTTTTAGTCAAGAAATATATTCGAATAAAATATTCTAAGCCTTGAAAACATTGAAAGGGGCAAAACTTTTAAAAGGGATAATAAATTTGTATTTAAAATAGGCGCCGAATTCAAATCGAACGATTTCCATCACATACCACAATGACACTGCTACGGAGCGTTTTCCCCCAAACGCATTATTACAGGAAGCAGTGATTTTATTAGCCGGACTAAACCGCTCCCGAAGCCTTTTCTTTGGGGTATTTTAAAGATCGAGCATACTTCCCTTGCTGTATGTTCGTTGTTCAGTAGTAAACCTTTTCAGTTTCAATTTCCCAAATCTTCTTTACACCAATCTGAAAAAATTAGAAGAAAACATTTTTTAAAATAATGGTGCTATATACTAGTCAAACCCTTTTGTTACTTTTGGGCCACACTGTACATATTTATGAATTCTCTTTTTTATTGATTTACTTTCTGAATTGTTACGTGTTTTTTTACTAATAAATACCATATTTACACTATATAACTTTGTTGCATGCAACTCTCTTTTTTCAGTGAGAAAGACAGAGAAGAAATACAAAATGTAAACATTTCTATTTCAACACTCTCACTTAAAATGAAAATTGCATGAAACAAAGTTGCATAGTGTAAATATGGTAGAACTCAAAATAATAAACAATTTATGCATTTTTATATGTTGAAATTACTTAATTTATGAAAAAACTTTATTAATCGGTTAACCGATTATGAAATTAACCGATTAAACCAAAACCTCGATTAATTAATCGAGCGATTAACCGCTTAGAGCAGAAGACGTATTAAATGAATACCCTAGTAACTGCATAGTACATACATATGCAAACTACCTAATAAGTTTTACGTTGATTCAGAAAATTCAATTATTACATATTTATATGAACAAACTTCTGTGCATAGGTATTACTTTTCTTTGTATTTTAATAGTATTGAAGACACTGTGAAAAAATTAGGAGAGAGTAGTTATTTTCATCAAAACAAATGGCGGACATAAGTAGGCAACAAGTATAAATATCTCTGTAAGTATTATGTATGGATGTATTTGAAGAAATCATCACAAATGATGTTTTTATATACACATATGTAAATATTTCCATATGCATGTACATACATAAATATATTATATACAATTGTTTTTATCGATGGATGTATGTACATATATATATACACACACATATGTATGGATGCAAATAAATATGTACATAAATATCTTCAAATGTACCTATTCGTTTATAAACACAACGTTTCAAAACAACTATTAAAGAAATAAAACGAAGTACATATGTACCTATAAAAAAAATTAATTATAAAAGAAAAACATAAAAATAGATAACATGGTAATACGCACCCCTAGACGATGAAATATTTTATTAAACTTTTCTTTGCCTCGATTTAAATTTGAAAACATTAAAATACAGTTTTCTTTTCGTAATAAATAGCTCAAAAAGCTTCAGTAAATTTACCAGCACCAGAAAAATATTCTAGTTGTATTCCAAGGTGTAGAACAAAATTGTAGCAAGGGTGGGGGATCGCGCAGCGTTTTAATAACACACACGCACTTATAAACGCGTTTGTCAACCTTTGAAGTTTTCTCTTATGTATTTCTTCTTTTTTATACACTTCAGTTTGCTTTTGGATTCTCTTTATTTTTAACAATTACTAAAAAGATACGGGTTGTTGCGAATATTTTTATTTCCTTTTACACTTTCAATCTCCCTAGAAAGTGTAATGAAAGACAAAGCAAAACGTATAAAAAATGTTTAAGGCTTTGGTTTTTTACGTGTTATAAAAATGTATCACCTTTTAAATATACATATTAAAACACTCTTTTCATAAAAGTTTTAACAATTAGGTAATTTTATAAAAATATATAATTAGCCAAGATTTCCTTTTTTTCGTTTTTCTTTTGCGAAACTACCGCAACGTTGCAACGAGCCAAGTGACTGAAGTTATAGTGCTGCCAGCCTTTAACAAGAAAAACGAAGAAAAAGCAATTGTAAAACTACTTTTCATGGTTGTCAGATATCGCGATTTCTCGACAAACGTGGTGATTTTTCAACTTGTTTGGCATAAAAATTTTTGATTTGGCGACATGGCGATTTTTCTGGCGATAAATAAATTTGTTGGCAATTTATACCCAGTAAACACATGACCTAGGTCTTACATCAATGGTAATTCAAAGCTAGGTAATAAAATTTTACATAATATTGATCTACCAGTGACATACATTGGGACTAAAATATGATATACGGATAAATGATGTCATTTTATATATAAAAATTTTAAGTTCCAAAATAATTTAATAAAAAATGAAATTTCAATTGTAAAATGGAACTATTTCCAAAAATAGCAAATTAAAAATTTGTTTTACATCTGACTTGTCAGTTTTGAGACCCACATGTAACTTTGCTTGTCTGTCAAAATTGTATATTTGCAGACGATTTTTAATTTTTGCTTTCACACGTACATGTATAATCGCATCTGACATAACCTCTAAGTGACGCCAACACATACTTGTTAACTCAAAACAGCTGATGTCAGATGAAAATAGAACGCGCTCTAATTGAAAATGTTGTCGCCTAACTTTAGTTCTGTAAATTTCAGGTGGCAATGTTTCAAAAGGTTCACACGACATGTATAGCTTTTGCAGTCGGAAATTTGACAAGTCAGATGTAAAACACAGATAGTATAAAACCACCTTAAGATGTATAAGTATATTTCATTTAAAAATATGTATATTGTTTAAGTTTATCTTTTTTCAACTGTCGTATGAAATGTTCTACACGTTACAAGTTCATGTGAAGTGCAAATTTAGTAAAAAGCATATTTCATTTAACAATATATATATTGTTTAAGTTTATCTCTTTTCAACTGTCGTATGAAATGTTCTACACGTTACAAGTTCATGTGAAGAATAACTTGAAAATTTTTGCATACAAATTTCTAATGTCCAAAAGAATAGGGATGGGCAAGTGAAAAAATATATCGATATATATCGAAATATTTTTCAATATCGATCGGCATCGTTATATATGGAATAAAAAATATCGATATATCGGAATATCGATATTTTTTCAACAATGATAATTCATACGTAGTCCACAATTTTTTTTAAATAACACAAAAAAAACGTATGTACCTTATAAATAATTAAGCTGGAAAGAGTTAATTTCCAAGATCCTTACTGTTCCACCAGTATTTCATGGAACATACAGCAACAAAATTACACTCAAAAAATTATAATCTTTCGAATAGACAAAATATTATAAATAAAACAAAAGATTTTGTTAGTAATATTCTATTTGATGAAGACTGTGCCGAAATGTTTTTAAAAATTGCACGAAAAACAAAACCAAAGCTAAAAATATATCGAATTTGATACTATCGATATATTTGGAAAAAATATCGATATATCGACGATATATATCGATATATTTTTAAGAAAATATCGATATATAGATATTTTTGCCCATACCTAGCTTAAAAACGTGTAATAAAAATTTATTTTATAATAAAATAATAAATAAAATAATAACGAAAAAGTCACTAAACGAATATCATTATAATGTCACGTTAACATAATTTTTCAGTCATTTCATGTCAGTATCTGATGTACCTAAGTGCGAAATCATGAGTCATATATGAGTCAATAATGAGTCATTTCTTATGTAAAGTATGACGTTCCATGATATCATGCTGACGTCAGAATGACAACAATATGTTCACTGGGTATGCCTATTTTTCAACAAAATTAAACTTAAAAATGTTTATAATACAGGGAAAACTAATTTGTTTAAAGAGAATTTTCGAAAATAAATGCCGTCAAAAATTGTCTGCAAGAAATGGAACAAATCAAGTTAAGCCAAGTAGGTCTAAATGAAAAAAATAGCCTATATTATAGGAAATGGAAAAATAAGAAGAAAATATTAAACCAAAAAGTTGGAGACAACCCATTATTTCCGAGCTATAAGCCTCTGAAGTTTTTATATAAAACTGTGATTATCTTCTCTCTGTATGTAGAATAGTGGCTTCATTGAGTAAAGATTCTCTGCACAGCCGGCCTTCCGCCGGGCTTAAGAATTTTCTCCTCTATGTATGTCGATTAGCGGCTTCGCTGAGAAAAGCTTTGTGCACAGCCGGCCTTTGGCTGGGCTTAAGGATTTTCTCCTCTATGTATGTCGAATAGCGGCTTCGCTGAGAAAAGCTTTGTGCACAGCCGGCCTTTGGCTGGGCTTAAGGATTTTCTCCTCTATGTATGTCGAATAGCGGCTTCGCTGAGTAAAGCTTTTCTGCATAGCCGGCGTTCGGCCGAGCTTAAGGATTTTCTCATTTATGTATGTTGAATAACAGCTTCACTGAGTAAAGCATTCCTGCACAGCCGGCCTTCGGCCGGATTTAAAGGTTTTCTCCTCTATGTATGTCAAATGGCGGCTTCGTTGAGTAAAGATTTCGTGCCTAGCTGGCCTTAAAAAGAAAATTTACGTATAATCACAATTTTGTACTAGCACTTAAGAGGTCAATAACTCGGAAACTAAAGCTCACAACCAATTTTTTTATTTAATTTGTTTTTCTTATTTTTTTATTTTCTATCGGATAGGGTATTTTTTTCTTATTTATTATTATTATTATTATCATTATTATTATTATTGTTATTATTATTACTATTATAATTATTATTATTATTATTGTTATTATTATTATTATTATTATTATTATTATTATTATTACTATTATTATTATTATTATTATTATTATTATTATTATTATTATTATTATCATTATATTATATTATTATTATTATTATTATTATTATTATTATTATTATTATTATTATTATTATTACTATTATTATTACTATTATTATTACTATTATTATTACTATTATTATTATTGTTATTATTATTATTATTATTTTTATTATTATTATTATTATCATTATTATTATTATAATAATAATTATTATTATTATTATTATTATTATTATTATTATTATTATTATCATTATTATTATTTTCTTATTATTAAATGCAAACTTCAATTTTTTATCTGATATTTTCTTCTTATTTTCAATTTTCTATAAGATAGGCTCTTTTTTCATTTGGACCTACTTGGCTAAACTAGATTTAAACCTTATTTTATAGACTTATATTAAAAAAAATTATATAAACACAAATTTACTATAAAATATATATTAAGAAAGACTACATAAAATGGATTTGGCGACTTTTTTGTGATTTTTAAAATTAATTTTTGAAATATATATTATTGCACATATTATTGTCGTTTTGACCTATATTATGCAATAAATGGCACAATATTTTCAAACAAAATATTGCCAAATTTCCTGACACTGAAAAGGTAAACACATTATACAATTTTCTTGATTGTACAATAAAAATCAAGTCTTTGATTTATGCTACTATATATATAATATGCTACTTGTGCCACTTTCGGATATGACATACACATTGGCGATATTATTGTACAAAACGAAGAATTGCACAATTATTTGCAAGTGGGTGGGCCGCTTTATAAGGTTCTTAAAAAATCATGCTTGGTTAAGCACTTATCTTTCATAGTTAGTGAGGTATACTCACTTCAAACTCAGAATTTCTAATTTTTTCAAAACTTTAGTATTCTATTTTGAAGATATCGTATCCAAGTAACAACTTCAAAAGAAGTCATCGTGAAAATCCCGTATTTGAAAGTATGCATTACCAACACATTGATTAAATACAGCACAACACTTATTACTAACTTTGGCAACCCTCAAACCATCTGTTTTCTATATTCTTATTTCTCAATAACAAGCAATTTAAGTATAAATAAATTAAAATGCAAATTATAATTAAAGTACTTAAAGGACAGGACTGCACACTTGATGTTAGTATAAATACGTATACATCTTATAATATTTATTTTCAAAACTAATGATAATATTAATACATTGCAGATAACGCCCAGAACCACTATTCTCCAAATCAAACAACAGATTGAACAGATATTAAAAATTCCACATTCGTCGCAAAAGCTTTTGCTTTTAGGACGCACTTTAAACGATATAGAAAATGTATCATTTTACCCCAACATTAAAGATGGTACAAAACTCAATTTAATTGTAATGAAACAAGGACTGCGTGACATTATCTATCGCTCATTTCGCAAGTACTTTAATGAAACCCAATCGGAAATATACACTCGAAGGTTTATGGAGGATTTTGAACAAAAGCTTAAAAATCTTAGTTTAGATGATATCGAACGCTTAGCCGAAAACGTACTTTGAGTATGATGCATTTAAAAACTAATATGTAGTATGTTTTTAATATTTCCTTTTTAATAAAAAAACGAGAACATATGTATGGTTGGCAACTCTTGTAATTATTGTCGATTTTTATTTGTGTTCGCATATTTTTACTTGCTTTTGGTAATTAAGAGCGAAGGTTGAAAATGCAAATATCTCGCAACGTTCTAGGGAATTATCTGTTGAAAAAATATACAATTCGCCAATTATCCTCGTCAATAAGTGCCATGGCTCCCATAAAGGTATGTAGAAGGAGTGATAAATGATGTATATTATTTTAACTGCGAAAATTTTGAAGTTATGTAATTTTACTTATTCTTTAAATTAATGCATGACAAAGAAACGTGTAGAAACTGGTACCGGCATAGGAATTAGCGCTTTTATTAGTTTTGTACATATATATATTATTTAAATTAAATTAAAAAGTATGTATAAACTAGACTATTCTAATTTTCTAGTAATATGTATCTGTGCCCACAAGGAATAACGACTAAAATCAAATTTGCCAAGTGGTCAAAAGATTAAAATTCTCTTCTCGCGTCTAAAATCAGGCAATTTAGATTAAGCTAATCTTCGTATGCTATATGTTAGCAATATTATGCCATATTAATTTATAATGAAACAACAGTTAACTTAAGAGAAATAAACAAAAGTATAATGATAAATCAAATTTGTCCTAACTGGAATTTAGCTGTTATTCCTTGTGGCCACAGATATATTGGTATCCATACTGTAACACAAAACCCTCCAGGCCAAAACATGTACATACATACATACATATGTATGCGTTCCTATGAATATTACTTATGTACGTACATATTGTTGTTTCTTAAAGTAATGCACTTAAAACTTAATTTAGTTGGTCTTATAAAATTATTGCTTCAAATTATGTTTCATTGATAATGACTTAATTCGCCAACCTTTTAATTATTAGGAAATACTACAGATATTAAATTTTAATACTAGGTGCATATTAAATCTTAATATGTATATTGCTTAATCAATATTGGTACATTACTATATATACACGCATTTATAACTTGAGACAGTGTATGTAGTAAGCTACATATTAAAATTTAATAACCGTTCGCTGAAATAAGTGACTGCATCGCAATAAGGAATACATTATATACATAATGGTTTTTCGTAAACTATATACTTATGGAATATGTGTAACTTATTTATTTAAGAAATATTTTTTATTTAACTTTTAGGTTGGGGATAAAATCCCATCCGTTGATTTGTTTGAAGACTCGCCAGCAAATAAAATCAATACATCTGAGTTGGCAACTAATAAAAAACTCATCATTTTTGGCGTTCCCGGAGCTTTTACTCCTGGATGTTCGAAGGCAAGAAACAAAACGTTTTGTATGATAAATTTAGTTTCTAACATATTCTTTCATTTAGACTCATTTGCCTGGATATGTTTCGTCTGCTGAAACATTAAAATCTGACCAAAAAGTGGATGACATTATTTGTGTTTCTGTTAATGATCCCTTTGTGATGTCTGCCTGGGGAAAGGAACATAATGCGAGTGGAAAAGTGCGTATGTTAGCTGATCCTGCAGCATCATTTGCCAAAGCGTTGGATTTGACAATTGACTTACCACCCTTAGGCGGAGTTCGTGCTAAGCGGTTTTCTATGGTGGTAGAAAATGGTGAAGTTAAAGAACTAAATGTGGAACCAGATGGCACAGGACTAAGTTGTTCCTTGGCCAACAATATTGGCAAAAAATAATTTGAACATAATACTAAAAAACTTGGATTTAAAAGTCAATAGCAAGCAAAATTATAATAAAATGTATATTTTAGGTTTTTAATATGATTAAAATTTTAACCATTAGTACATTCGTTCGCAGAAACCAATATAGATTGTTTTGACAGCACTTTCTAAAAAAAAATCTGGCTTTGTGCTAGGAATATTTTTATTTCACCCTCTGAGGCAAAAGATATAGGCTAACATAATAAATTTATTTTGGTGTTCGTATCCCGCTAAACGACTTGTTACCTCGTTCGTTACAGCTAAGGTCAAGTCATCAAAGAACTAAATTAAAATCGGTCCAGACGTTTGGATGCTACGGTGCCACAAATAGACACACTTCATATGTTTTCAATACAATTCCGAACTGTTTGATCAATTACATTGTAAGCGCATACCAATACGCTAGCTAGCATCCTAGCATATGAAACATCCCAAGTTTTACATACTTAAGCCATTAGCATGTAATAAGCCCTAACTATTGAATATCCTGGTGGCTCAGTTTGATAGTCTCTATGATTTGAAATAGATCTGTGCCCCCGTGCTATACAAGGGATGGGAGGCTTATTTCATTTCATTTATTTAATATCAATACAAAGGAAGCCTTATGGCCAATTATGTATGTATTGTACAATAAGTATCTATGCACGTAGGAAAATAAAAATAAGTTATTCAAAAAAATTAAAATATAAATAAAAACAAAGCTAGCAGTTAATAGGTAGCCCCCAGCCATATAAGCATTGCAAAAGAAAATAATAATAAATGAGAAAAAGAAAGTATGTGATCCTATAGCCAACAGATATTAATTTGGCTCAATAACTATTTAAATACTCAAGAATCTTTTTTCTGAACGTGGAATATGAATAGGAGAAAAGCTTAAGATTATTCGGTAGATAATTCCACACTCGATAGATCCCAACTAAGGAACGATCAAACACTGAAATATGCCCCCGAGGTACATGGATCTGGACATTACGTGTTGAACTAATGAACAAAATGTCATTAACAAGGCTTTGTGGTTGTCTGACTTTCATAATTTTATTTCGCTGAACCTTAGGTTATAACGCCACCAATAATTTCTGAAAGGAGTTTCTTCCAAGATGATTCCGAACGACGTAAATCCCGGAACTCCAAAAATCCACTCCTTGTTTCCTTGCAATTGAGTTTTTGTTTGGTTCTCCAACCAATTATCAATATGTATCTATTTCAATGTTTTTGCATGTGGTTAACAACCAAACGACACCGTTAACTGACGATAACCGCTAATCACATGCGCGGCTGAGACGCAAAACTCTCGAAGGTCTGGTTGCATTTACAAAGTACGACCTTGATAGTAATACCAAAGCGAATTCGCCTTGAGTAATACCGATCTAAACATTGTTATGCTAGTTTCTTACTTACTAGTTAAACTTAGTTTAACAAGTGGCAACATTAAACCAGAAACAAATAACGTTCTTTAATCACCAAAACTCTTTTTCAATAATGGATTAGGAGCTGTCAATTTAGATAGCTCTTATTAACTGGATAATATATATTTAAAAATAAATTTTTTTTATTTTAAACTACAGTTAACTGACAAATGTAGTTCAGCTGGCTAAAGCCATAACTGCTAGTTTATTTGTTATACTCAGACTTGGGCAGTAATGATTACATTTTGTAATTGATTACACACGCAATTACAAATTTTTTTGTAATTGTAATTGAAATTTTCTAATCACAATTACTTTTTGCTGTAATTGAAAATGAAAAAAAACAATTACATTTAAAAGTAATTGTGGTGGAAAAAATTTCAATTACAATTAAATATAATTGTAATTGAAAAAAACCAATTACAATTACACTTAATTGTAAAAATAATATCTTAATGAAGTAATTATAGAAAATGTATGTAATAATTACTTTTTTTATTAATTACAAAAATATTCAATTACAATTAATAGTAAATTTAAAAGCTATAACATAAATCCCATTTGTATAAGTAAATAATGTGTTGCATATCGTTAACTAAAACGGAAAACGCCTTAACTCGTCGTCAGTTTGAAAATTGACTTTTTATAAATTCAGATGTATTTAACCAACAAAAGAAAATCGAGCTTCCCCGAACAAAATTATCGATTTTATTTAAAAAAAAAACGACAAACTATATTATATAACATGTGTTTTGTATCTCCGCTAGAATTATGAAAATATAAGCTAGGTGGGTTTTGTGTGTGCCATGCATGATTCGCCGAAATCACGTTCACGGCTGGCATTTCTGTTATGTATGTATATTGTACACATACGTATGTTAATACTTTTTGGTCTACTAAACATTTAAAAAGTTTGTTTAAAAAAACTTCTTTTCACAAAAATGTAATTGAATTTCGTCAACTAAAAGTCATCATTATATGCCTAATTACAATTACATGTAATTGCAAAAAGGCGTTACAATCAGATGTAATTTGTAATTGAAATCTTTTCAATTACATGTAATTGTATTTGAAAGTTTTCAATTACAAACTACATTTTTGTAATTGAAATTTTTCAATTACATGTAATTGAAATAAATGTAATTGAAATTGCCCAAATCTGGTTATACTCGATATTTTGATTTTTCAATATACCACGGGCAGTTCTTACCTTCGTAGTTTTAGTTTTGGAGACTCCAGATACAGTTAAAAACTAAATGTTCAAAAGATAAGCATGTTTTATTAATCTTACTTATGTTGTAAATGATAAAAGTGTGTATGGCCCAGATTAATAGTGCACTTTAGGGCCTTTTTGCCTGCGGCTGTCACAGGTGAAAGCTAGTATGAAATAAATCGAATAGAAAAGTGTGACTGAGTCCACCAACATACTATACTTGTCTTATATAAAAAAAGATTAGGCCTTGTATATAATTAGCTATGAACATATGAACAGAATACATAATTGATACTTTTATATTTAAACATTTATTTAATAAAATTAATTTTTTTACAGCTAAGTCATCGGGTATCAGTATTTGGAACAAGTTTTTGCGATAATAATTTGCCATAACCACCTCGTCCTGCATCGTAATCTGTACGATATTCATCACGTACTTGACCCCCAGTCTTGCCGCGACCATATTGCCGGCCCTCAATAAACCCAGCATCCCAGTCCACACGAATTAATCTGTCATCTAAACGAGTTCCATTAACATACCTGCAATAGATATGTAAAATAAGTTATTCTTTAATTAAAAACTTGTTTTTATATTAAACCTCATAGCTATTTCAGCCTCATTTCTCTGGTAATATTCTACAAAACAAAAACCACAAGGCGTCTTTTTATATTTATCTAGTCCCATTATTATGCGCCTCACTTCACCACATCTTGAAAAAAGTTCATGGATTTGCTCTTCGGTTGTGTAAAATGATAAATTTCCAACATATAACGTGGTAGATTCCCGTAGAGAGCGCTCTTGCTCAGACCTGGACCCCTACAACAATAAAATTATTTTATTCGATGTAAGCCACACGTTGCAGCAAAAATACCTTAAAATGTTGATCACGGTATGAACTTAAGTCTACTGAGCTACTTGACATTATAGAGTTAATAGTAGTAAAAATAAAATAATTTTATAAATCTTTGTTTACTTCAAGAAATATCACCGCTTTTTCTTTAATGGTTGTCAAAATTTTTTGTAGCTTGAAGATGGCAAGAGATACTTGAATTGCCAACCAATTTTACGTGCAACATCATTTGTCATTACCAAGGCATTTTCATTACAGGTACCACCATAACTAAACCAAATACAACACCAAAAAACATGTATTTTGTTAGTAGAAATACCCAAGAAATATGTCAAATCCATTATCTGTGAGTCGCACACATTCATAACCTCTCTCAAATTTACTAACCCATGCCCTTCGTTGATAGAAAAATCCCAGACATGTGTCAAAATCTATTGTCTGTGAGGCGCACACATTCTCAAATTTACTAAAACATCTGTTCTTGTAGTGGTACCTGTTCAATCTACCTTGGTCATTACTAAAACAGAGTAGTTTTATATAAAACGGAGAGGAAGGAAAACAGATTAGATTCAGTGTATTTTCTTTTCACACATAAACTAAGAATAAATAAATTTTTTACAACTGCTTCATCTGTTTTAAGTGATACTGTGATAAAATGTTTTGATTTCTCTGTTGCTTAATCCTTTTGTCCAGAAACATGGAGAGTTTTGTGCCCGAAGATAAATATCAAAAGTTAGCAAGCGAATATGCTAAGGTAGGTTTATTGAAAACGGGACAAATACCGTATTATAAACGCCCATGATTTTCTTGCAAATTGTCTTTGAATGTAAAAACATCAGCTAAGAGCACAGGCTTCTGTTCTAAGGAAAGCTTTACTAGAAGATCAGGCCAAGAGTTCATCATTGAGAGACCAACTCAAACAAAAGGACACTACCCTAAGACGTGCTGAACAAGAGATAGATTCTTTAGGATTTCGAAACAAGCAATTGGAGCATCGCGTGGCTTCTTTGCAAGATGATTTGGCCATAAGTGAGACTCGAAAGAAAGAAAAAAATAGAAAGAAGGGAAACAGTGATAAATTAGATGTTCAACAAGTGAATTTAAATGAAAGCAAAGATAACACATTCCAGGACTTATTAATATTCGAAGAGCTACAAAAAAAGATCATGGAAAATGCCGAATTGGCTTCATTGGTAATTTTGTACATACTAGATGAAAATATTCAAGTATTTCTTTAACATTATTTCTTTTGTAAAAAATCAGGTTGATGATAAAGAGAGAAATTTGCAAATGCATACGGAACATATAAAAAATATGGAACAAACGATTGAAAAGAGAAATCTAGAACACGCTGAAATAGAAAAACGACTAAGAAAAGATATGGAAGTATTACAAACTCGAAACCAAGAACTAGAAACTAAACTTGTGGAAGCCGCTAGTATGGTTAGTTTTGAAAATTCTACAACGTTTCTCCGTAATTCGACTCCAAAATTAAACGATTCGAAGTTATATCATTTACATTGCAACTCTAAAGCATTTTCTTTCGATTCGTATTGGAGAGTAACCAACCTTATTCTTCGTCGTTAAGATTATATGCCCTTGTTAATATTGTTCATTTTCAGTTGGGGAGTGAAGATGCATTGAGTGCTTCAGGCAGTGACTATATGTCCTACCATAATAACAATCAGATACAACAAAGTTCACAACAAACGATGACAGCTGACAGTCGTATAACAAATTTAGAAAAAGAGGTGGCGCATTGGCGCTCACAGTATGAATTGACTAAACTTTATGTAGATAACCTGCACGCAAAACAAAAAGATGAATCAAATCCTCTTAATACAATGTTATTTGACTGCAGTTGTACGACTGCAGCAGCTGGTATTACCTCTATATCTTCGTTTGCAGATGGTAAAAGGTAAATTGTTTAATTTGTTCTCTAAGGAATCATTATTAACTCTCTCGCAGCTTACGAGATTCGAAAACAGAGCAAATAATACCAATTACCAAAGAACTGCTTTTGTTTAATAATTTTGGGAATAAATTTGAAGACCTACTAAAAGAAAAAATATCTGTTGAATCTCGTCTTGCTAGTTTTGTAACAGAAATTGATCATTTACAAAACTGTCTTGAAAATGCGACTCATGAACTCAAGTGCAAAGATGAACAACTGGAGAGCATAAATCAAGCTTTGCATATATTAGAAGAAGATTTGGTAGGAACTTATTGCAATGCTCTTGATTTTTGAAAAACTTACACATATGTATATATTTTAGACTACAACTCGCGTTAATTATGATGAGCAAATTAGTGTTCTAACTGAACAGATCATTAGCCTGAGTGAACAATTGGCTGCAAGCAAATAAGACAAAAAGGGACAGGATTCTCAAATCATCGTTTTTTTATAAAAGTTTTTCTTGCATGCCGATGTGTAATTAATTAAATCCATTAGTTGTATATAATACATATTAATTATATATATATATATATATATATATATATATATATATATATATATATATATATATATATATATATATATATATATATATATATATATATATATATATATATATATATATATATATATATATATATATATATATATATATATATATATATATATATATATATATATATATATATATATATATATATATATATATATATATATATATATATATATATATATATATATATATATATATATATATATATATATATATATATATATATATATATATATATATATATATATATATATATATATATATATATATATATATATATATATATATATATATATGTATATATATATATATATATATATATATATATATATATATATATATATATATATATATATATATATATATATATATATATATATATATATATATATATATAATGGGTGATTTTATAAGAACTATCGGAAAGTAAAAAAGAAAAAAACACATAAAATTCAGAAAAATGCATGAAATATTTATTTGGATTGATAGTTGGGTCGATATAATTTAATGTTTGAAGATTATTTCATGCAAATGTTGGCCGCGGCTGCGCCTCAAATGGTCCATCCGCTTAGTCCAATTTTGGCATACTCTTTCCAACATTTCGGCCGGTATCTCACGAATAATGTTGGCAATGTTGGCTTCCAGTGCGTCAATCGAAGCGGGCTTGTCGCTATAGACATTAGCCTTAACATAGCCCCACAAAAAATAGTCTAGAGGCGTTAAATCGTACGATCTGGGCGGCCAATTGACTGGTCCCAAGCGTGAAATAAACTGTTCACCGAACTCGCCTCTCAATTGGTCCATTGTTTCGCGTGCTGTGTGGCATGTGGCACCGTCTTGTTGAAACCACATGTCATGCAAGTCAAGCTCTTCCATTTTGGGCAGAAAAAAGTTTGTTATCATCGCACGGTAGCGCTCACCATTCACAGTAACGTTGTGATTCGCATCATCTTTGAAGAAATACGGCCCAATGATGCCGCCAGCCCATAATCCGCACCAAACGGTTGTTTTTTGTGGATGCATTAGTAGCTCTTGCAATGCTTCTGGCTGCTCTTCACTCCAAATACGGCAGTTTTGCTTGTTCACGTATCCATTCAACCAGAAATGAGCCTCGTCGCTGAACACAATTCTTCGATAAAAAAGTGGAGCGATGAACTTTCTTAACATAGCACGCATTTTGGTAATAAAATTCAATAATTTGCAAGCGTTGTTCGTTTGTAAGACGATTCATGATTAAATTATAGACCAAACTGAAGATGTTTGACAGTGACACAAGATACAAAACGTGCGTGAGCTGTCAAAACTAGTGTTGCCAAAAAGATAATAGCAAAAAAATCACTCGTTATATATATATATATATATATATATATATATATATATATATATATATATATATATATATATATATATATATATATATATATATATATATATATATATATATATATATATATATATATATATATATATATATATATATATATATATATATATATATATATATATATATATACACATATTAAAAGAAAACCTCATTAAAAT
The DNA here is from genome assembly GCA_956483635.1 of Panzeria rudis. NCBI lineage: Eukaryota > Metazoa > Arthropoda > Insecta > Diptera > Tachinidae > Panzeria > Panzeria rudis. Next base: position 5,416,109 of record OY101447.1, read on the forward strand.
TCAATTTAAATAACATTTATTAATATTTACATATGGATATATAGATATTTGCTAATTAGTCTAACTTAATAGCGAACGAGGCGCCGCATGAACATCCTTGTTCCGCCAAAGGATTTGCGAGCATTCGAAATCCTGAACGAATTAACTCCGTGTGGTAATCCACAGTGGCTCCCACACAATAATCTATGGAAACATTGTCTATAACAACCTTTGCTTTATCTTCGCCAAACTGTAAATCATCCGCTTTTATTTTGTTATCTAAATCGAATTTATACTGAAATCCAGAGCAGCCACCTCCTTCAACTGTTATGCGCAAAAAATTCCCATCTTGACAAATCTCCCTCAATCTTTTGATACAAGAATCACTTACTAGCAATTTTTTTTCAGTACTTATACTAGAAATTTCATTCTTTTCGGATCCCAAAGAAGCAGAAGTCTTCATGGCTCGTTGTGGACCAAAACTAAGAAACCTTAAAATAGTGTATTTAGTAAAAATATATATTTTTTCAACTGTATCTTACCATCGTTGAGGAGGAATTCTTATTTTTCGTAAAAAGAACATCTTTTAAAATTTTTCAGCAACACAATGAATTTAAATCATTTACGCAATTATGCACTATCTATTATCGGTTTTTATTTGGAAGAGTAATCAAAATAAAAACTGAAAAACATTTCTAGTGCCTTCCGTCTTTTATTTGTGTGGTTTAGATAATACGAATTGACTTCGTTTGACGTTTATGAAGACAGCTAATCACCAGCGTTATCATCAGAGCACGAAGCCGGTCGGCTAATAGCAGCCGCCGATGATTTTCAGAATCACTTAGCCGCCGCCGATTACTGCGGCTAATATCGGCTAGCGGCTAAGCCGATTTTTTATAATAAAAAGTGGGTTTTTACTAACATGCGCATTTAAAAATATTTAATTTGGTTTTGAAACATATGAAAAAAATTTCTTATGAAAATTATTTTTATAAATAAAGCAGTGAATCGTCTAGAACGGCAAGTTTATTTATAATTGGGCCGAGTATACATGTTGTAAATATGCCTTGTATGTAAGTAAACAAGAAATATTCTGTTAGCCGACCGTTAGCCGGTAAATTTGGGTAGCCGCCGCCGGCGAAAAATGTTCGGCTATTAGCCTGCTAATAGCCGCCGCCGACTATATTTGTTCTTAGCCGCCGCCGATCACCATTTTACATCGGCTTCGTCCTCTGGTTATCATATCGTACGCGTTTTTACGATATGACAGAGCGGATATGCCAACAGTAAGATATCCACACACCGTGTATGGATATTTCAGTGTTGTCATTGCGTAAAGAACTTACGATATGACGACACTGTATGGCTACTTCCGTTTCGCCATATCGTAAAAACGCGTACGATATGACAACGCTGCTAATCACATTGTTGCTCATTGTGCTTGTACCACATAGCTGTCTAGTTCTATATAAATAAATATTTCCACGTGCTCACTCGATCTGTCAAACGTTTTTTTATGTTTTCATATTATTCGCCACAGACACAATCCACCTATATATATATATATATATATAAGTTCCTTTCACTCCTCGAGGGAGCATAGGGCCATAACAAGGTGGTTCCAATAATCTCGATCTTCTGCTCGATGCTTAACTTCGTTCCATACACTTGCAATATAACTGTGCCATTTTTCATATTGTATGTTTCATATTAAGCGGCCCACCCTTCGAGCCGGCTCACAGCCGCCGCCGAAGCTAGTTTAGTTGATTGAGCCGCCGCCGAAGCGTTTGGCTTATGTCGGCTTAAATTTTTAGCTTTCAAATATTAATTTTAATAAGAATTTACTTTATATAGCGTCTTGACGAATCATAATTTTGTTCTATCATTTGCTAAGCTTCATACAAAAAATCAGAAAATGTTAGTGCTATATTGTCATATCGACTTTGACTTTCGTCAAGAGAAATCAATGGGTCGCGAAGACGCTATGTTAAAACTAATAACGAAAATAATTAGCTTCAAAAGCAAAACGAAAATATATAAACAAGTCCAATTGTGGATAATCTAGCGGTCATACACTAGAAAAATATTATGCACATGAAGTCGATTTTTCGTCACATCACATGAATGTTTATTGTGCGTTTACATCTGCAACATTGTTGTCAGTCTCGAATAAAAGTATTTCATTCGATTATTTTGTTTATCTTGCAGGCAGTCGGCTGTAAGCCGGCTTCAAGCCGCCGCCGACATATTCTTACCAAGCCGCCGCTACCGCAAATTTTAACTCGACTTCGCCCTCTGGGCAGGAATATTGGACAATATTTTCTTTGATAATATTGTGCCCAAGGTGTATTTAACTAGCTGGCATCACAAGCTCATCTGACAATTTTTTTGCTTTGCAAACTTTTAGTCAAGTTTATGTCAAAATTTTGTTTATGTTTGTACAAAGTGAAGCAAATACAAAGGAAAACAAATAAAAATTTAAACCATTTAAAAGTGCGATTAAGAAATAAAATTTTAGATAATTTAAAGTGGAAGTGAACTGTTAAAAATGCGTTACTGCTTTCTATGTAAAAAGAAAAATGTTCCTGGAAATGGAGTATTTTTTAGCGACCCCAAAGACGAAAATAAAAAGCAAAAGTTAATGACAATATGCCAAAATGATTAATAATGTTTCCATTGATTGAAATCACACAAAACAATTAAAGTTCACAATTAGTAATGTTTATGTAAGTTAAAACAATTCTTCAAAATTTTTCTTTCTCTCTTTTGTTTTGCACATACGTTTTTGACAGCAACTTGTCTATTGCACAAACAAAATATGAATGTGGCTGTTGTACTGTTGTACAACAACTCCTTAAGGTGCCACCCATGGTAAAATTATATAACATGCAGCCACATAACCAATACAAATGTACATTTGGGATACGAAATGTCAAACATTAATAGAGAGGGTATGTGTGTGTTTGTAGAACATAAGCAGCAAACATACGTGTGGTATTGTGTGTGCAGCGTAGTTATTTCACATATACACAAGATATGACAGTTCGTACCATGAAAAAGTAAATAAAAAAATAAACAGCTGGCGTTCCAGAGCTACCTTGTATATTATTCTACCCATGGTAGAATAATATACCAGGTAGCCGCATAACTAATACAAATGTACATTTTGGGATAGAAAATGTCAAACATTAATATAACATTTGTATAACAGGAGTAGCAAACATACCGCGACCTTAGTATTGGTTTAGCCCATATGCCAAAAAGTCGGAATGGAGATAAACAACAAAGTAGATTTACATAAAGTTTTCTCAAAATATATCCAATAGAATTTTCGTATTCTCACCATTGCTTCCGTCATATGTTTGGAAGAAAAATGTAAATTTTTGTGAATTTTAATCAATCCGATTAGAAATTAACATCTTTTTACTGAAAGTAAAATATCTTGTTTTGTGCTCCAGTAACCACTTTGTTTATTTTATTTGTAAAAAGTAGCTTTTGTTGCTCCATATGTATATTAACTGCTGTATATTGAGTAACTTGTTATTGAGAAGAAATTTTCTACTTTTTATTGAAAATAAGCGTATAAATATTATTAAAAAAGATATTTACATGGAATAAAAAGTTAATATTGATGAAACATGGTATTTTACTTGATTTCTGATTTTTATTTTTTTATTTAAAAATAATTTTTTTTTTTACAAAAAATTTATCAAAAATGATGATATCGAGCACAATGAATGCTTGATATCTCAGAAACCAGGAACAATTTTGCGAAACAGTTTTTGGATTCTGAAAGAGGGTATTCAAAATACATATACCTCATACTTAACTCAATTTTTTTGAAAATGGTCGGTGTTTTTTGAAAATGGTCGGTGGGCCAAAACAATACTAAGGTCGCGATACGTGTGGTATTGTGTGCACCGTAGTTATTTCGCATATACACAACATTTGACAGTTCGTACCATGAAAAAAGCAAATAAAAAACAATCAGCTGACGTTCCAGGGCTACCTTGTATATTATTCTACCATGACTTTACCATGGTTGGCAGTACTAAATAAAACAGAGTAAAAATAAAAGAGCACAATCATAATAGAATAATATAACATGTAGCCGCATAACTAATACTAATGTACATTTTGGAATAGAAAATGTTAAACATTAATAGAGAGGGTATGTGTGTGTTTGTATAACAAAAGCAGCAACCATACGTGTGGTATTGCGTGTGCAACGTAGTTGTTTCACATATACCTAACATTTGACAGTTCGTACCACCGACCAACCAGACGCATGAACAGCAAACTATTGCGAACTCACTCTTGACAGACTGGCGTTCAAAAGAGAAATAAGAAAGTATTGGTGTTCAATTTTGTTTTGTTTTTCGCATACATACGTAAGATTTACAACTCTTTTATTTGGATAAAATGAAACAAGAACATATAATTGTTGTCTCTTTCTCAAACGGCTGCCCTCAAAATATGATTTGGGCAGTTTTTAACTGTCAAAATTGTTGTGTCCGGTTGGTCGGTGGTTCGTACCATGAAAAAAGCAAATAAAAATATAATCAACTGACGTTCCAGGGCTACCTTGTATCAAGGCATATTCATTACAGGTACCACCATAACTAAAACAAATACAATACCAAAAAACACATGTATTTGTTGGTAGAAATACCCCAGAAATATGTCAAATCCAATAACTGTGAGTCGCACACATTCATAAGCTCTCTCAAATTTACTAACACATGCCCGTTGTTGATAGAAAACTCCCAGACTAAAACAGCTGCTCTTGTAGTGGTACCTTTTCAATCTACCTTGCCTTGTATATTATTCTACCATGAGCACAATAAATACACGTGCAGCCAGGGCTGCCAGCTTCCGGTTCTGACCACAAATTAGGGGAACTGTCATCACAAAGAGGATGAAAATTTTCATTTGGGGCTAATTCAAAATACAATGGGAATTTTTTGGGGAAATTCCTTAAAAGTTTCTTTCCTTTGATCTACACTTAAAACTACTTCTTCTAAAACATAAATTTTATTTAAAAGTTTACTAACTCTTGGTTTGCCTGAACTTAGGCTTTATCAGTATGTAAACTTTCGTAACACTTTATAACTAATACAAATTATCTCCTGATACATATATCGACTTGTCGATATCGTGGTATATAGCCTATCCTTGAATAATATAGACTAAACGTACATGCTGAAATATTTCATGTGACATTTTTATTTACTTCTTGCAACTGTCGAGATTCAAATGGGGTAAAGAAACTTGATAATAATCATCTAAACATTCATTTCATACAACTTTCTTACCCAAATTTCTTTCCTGACCATAAAAAAGTTTAATCAACAAATTTAATGAAATATTTCATTGTGTAAACTTAGAATATTTTTAAAAAATACGATTTTCATGAGGATTTTCTTAGAAGGTTTTCCTTTTAACAGGGGATTTCCTGGGGAAATATTTTTTAAAATTTGGGGACAGCGATAAAAAGGACCTGGCAGCCCTGCGTGCAGCTTTGACATATGCACTCCTTTTATTTAGTTAAAATCAGGAACAATAATAATAAACCATGGCAAGAAGACCAGAACATTCAGCTCCACCAGAAATTGTAAGTATGTATTTAGAAAATGATAATAAGTGTTACTAATGTTTTAAAAATATTACAGTTTTATAACGACGATGAAGCTAAAAAATATTCCAATAAGTATGTAAAAACTAAATATGTATGTATGTACTTAAGTAAAAATATTAAAATTTGTCGTATTTAGCTCTCGAATAATAGAAATCCAAGTAGAAATGGCAGAGCGAGCATTAGAATTGTTGACACTAAGTGAAAGTGAGTCCTGTCTACTACTTGATATTGGTTGTGGCTCTGGTCTCTCTGGGAGCGTGTTAGAAGATAATGATCATATATGGATTGGCATAGATATTTCAAAATCTATGTTAGATATTGCATTAGATAGGGAGGTTATTGGAGACTTGTTATTAGGGGATATGGGACAAGGTATCCCTTTTAAACCCGGTACGTTTGATGGTGCTATTTCGATTTCTGCTCTACAGTGGCTTTGTAATGCAGACAAAACATCCCACAATCCGCACAAGCGTTTATATAAATTTTTCTCTACGTTATTTGCCTGCCTTACAAGAACAGGCCGTGCAGTTTTTCAGTTTTATCCCGAAAATGCCGATCAAATTGAAATGGTAACTTCACAGGCAATGAAGGCAGGGTTCTATGGCGGCATTGTTGTAGATTATCCCAACTCTATAAAAGCTAAAAAGTATTTCCTGGTACTAATGACAGGTGGCTCTGTACCTATGCCAAAGGCTTTAGGTAAGTTTCAAATTTATATAAAAATTTCTTTAAGAAATCTATTAGTTGATATATTGTCATAATTTTACTTTAAATGAAGTCCATTTGCTGATAGTTAAGCATTGCCTATATGCATTTCACACACAGGTTTGTAACTTTTCAAAGTTGTGGTTGAAGTCTACTGACGATTTGGTATAGCGCCAATGAAATGCATATAGACAATGCTTATAGCTGTTTTGCACTATCTCACAAGCCATTCGACTTCTGTGGAAAATGCAACCCTGATCTAATGAGTTTATGGAAAGTTTTAAAAAAGCAATAATAACACATATCAGGGTAGCATTTTGTGCAGAAGTCGAACAGCTTGTATAATAGTCTAAAAACAGCTTTAACTATCAGCAAATAGACTTCATTTAATATAAAAATTTCTATATAATAATAGTTATTTTTGGATCAATATGTTTTCAGTCAAAAAATAATGGCTATTTTTGACTATTATTTTTAAAATTTGACTGTTATTTTGTTGGCCAAAAATTAAAGTAAAAATTGTACCGTTTTTTTTGGACAAAAATAAAAGTTAAAATTTATTTATTTATTTATTTTATTTTATTTATAATAAAACTCAAAAATTCTTTTTGAGTTTTATTACTTTAGACCTCAAGCCAAATAATAATTGAATATATGTATAACAGTAAAAAAAACTAATGTGCTGTTTATAGAACCCAAACAATCGAATTGAGTGAACAATTTGTATTAAAAGCACTCAGTTTCTCGAGTGGTTTCCATACAAATTTTCTACTCAAGTCGATTGATTGGGTTCTAGAAACAACACATAATATGTTGTTTCCACAATACAAACAAGCACTGCTTGTCTAAAATTTATATCAAAGCACTCAGTTTTTTGAGTGATTTCCATACAAATTTTAGACAAACAGTGCTTGTTTGCATTGTGGAAACAGCACACACATAAATCTAGAAAAGAAAAATTTCACAAAATATACATAGTTGCGTGATTTTGCATTTCTGCTAACAATATAGTAGTTTATTGATTTAAATCTATTGCATATTAATATCGATCGCATCGCTTTGTTTTGTATTTTTTGTAATCCCGTTATTTCTGTTGCTGTTTTACTTTTAGGCAATGAAGAAGATGAAAGGCGCATAAGTTACATAAAAAAGAGAGAAATGTGCAAAGATGCCCGTGGTAAATCGATAAAAAAGTCGCGTGATTGGATTTTAGCCAAAAAAGAACGCAGAAGGCGACAAGGGTTGGATACCAGACCAGACACTAAGTATACTGGGCGCAAACGTAGCGGTCGCTTTTAAAAAATAACCATATTTCGTTATAATTGTCTTCATAAAAGTAAAGTACGTACAGCTTTTTCTTTTCTCTTTTTGTTCAAAAACAATTATTTAAACTTTTTGTAAATACATAAATAATTATAAATCTACTTTTTCATTTTGTTTATCTACGACTTTTTTTATTGATCTTTCTTTAGGATTGTCGTACGATGATTCCGCCATAAACTTCAGGTATACAAGAACGCAAACAAAAGCTAGACTAAACAGCAAAATTTCATTCTGTACCGCAAGAGCACGATCTTTCTCTTGAGCCTGGTTACGTTCATATTTTGTTTTAGCTGCTTGACGCCGCTCAAAAGATTTCCCATAGTGTGCTTTCGACCACTCATCGAAGTTATAAATTGGTGTGCGACCTTCACTATCTGAAACTTTAGACTTTGTAAAGCGGGATTTATAAAATTTTGTAGACGGGTCATCTTCAACTTCCTCTCTCACAATTTCTTCAGTTTTCTGCTCGTACTGGGAACCTGCGGTATGAATGATTCCTAAAAACATATTTCATAAAAATAAATTTGGCTTCAAGCTATTGAGAAAAAAATAGGAAAATAAACCTTTGTCATACAGCCTGCGCAACCTAAAGTTCCCCAGAACCTCATACGCTTGTGTTATTTCACGAAATTTAATGGCTGCTGATTCGCTTCCTTGGTTTTTGTCTGGATGGTATAGCATAGACAATCTGTAATATGCTGCTTTTATTTCGCCTTGTGTCGAATTTTTTGATATACCAAGAGCTTCATAATAATTAGGGCCATAGAATATGCATCCAGTAGATATATTGCTTTTTCGAGCTGTTATTGTTGTTAACATCTTGCGTACTATTAAATTATAACGATGCGTTGCAAACATTTTACTTATTATTATTTTATATATATTTACAATACAAGTTTATTTATTCATAGTAACAATCTCTTGTTATATCATTTTATTTACGTTTTTTGCCACAAAAACAGATAAACACCAACAGCTGATTGAACGAGAGAGCGAAGCCGATATATAATAGTCGGCGGCGGCTGCTGAGTGACGTCATTGATGCCGAAAACAGCGAACTAGAAAATAGTATCCGTCTTAACCATAGACAACTAACTAGACCCGTCATTATACAAAAACATTACGAAGATTGTATGAAAGAGAAAGCAAATCTTATTTTCTAATAGGGCATTTACATTGTCGCGAAATCTAGTAATTTTGGGATTTCGAGCTAAATCTAGTCGGTTTTTAGTAGATTTCCCATACAAAACGAATCTACTTTGTCAGTAGATTTGGACGAAAGTGATTAGTGATTAGCGTCTGTCAAAATTGTCCATTTACAGAAGATTTTAAATTTTTGCTTTCACACATACATGTATAATAACATCTGACATAAACTCTAACGTGCGGTCTCCACGTAGTAATATTTATTCCCCCAAACGTCAAATGTGATTGCTTATGACAATTGTGTGGCAATTTATCAAACTGTTTGATCAAATTCATGTATGTTTGGTAATATTTGGTTTTACTTAGCACAGCAACATATCAAATTCATATCATCAAACTTCATTTGAAAGTTGTTGTGAAAAAGAAGGAACATGTGATTTTTTGGGCGGAAATGTTTAATTATTTATTAAAAAACTTTTTGTTTGTTGAAAACTAGTTTTTTTACTGCCTTTTTTAATTCCTTTTAACTCCTTTCCATATGTAGTTCGAAGAGAGTTAAAATTTTGTGCGACATCCTTTTTTAGCATTTGGGTTTTTTTCTGTATATGTTTCAAGCAATATCTCGTACTAAGCTTTTTTTAATTTCTATTGCTATATTGCTTCGATTTAACTCGCCATAAAGCAGGCAAACCACGATAAGCTTCAATAAATTCAATTTTGTTCATCCGTTTTTTTAAATAGTGCGTCTCCATAGAAATGATGTGGTCGCTGCGAAAACTAAACAAAAATGACATTTGAAGTAATTACACAGCCACACATCAAACAAGCTTCAAATTTCGTCATCGGCGGTAGCAAGGCATATTCATTACAGGTACCACCATAACTAAAACAAACGCAACACCAAAAAACACATGTATTTTGTTGGTAGAAATACCCCAGAAATATGTCAAATCCATTATCTGTGAATCGCACACATTCATAAGCTCTCTCAAATTTACTAACATATGCCCGTTGTTGATAGAAAAATCCCAGAAATGTGTCAAAATCTATTGTCTATGTGACGCACACATTCCCAGATTTACTAAAACAGCTGTTCTAGTAGTGGTACCTGTTCAATCTACCTTATGCGGTAGTGGAAATCAAAAGTGTTTTGTTTTTCATCAAACTCAAATCAAACTATACGTGTGAGGTTTTTTGCACTAATACAGTCACAAAAATCTCTGTTTGATCAAACAGTTTGATAAGTTGTCATGCCGCTTAACAATTTCTACATGTAGACCGCAGATTGCCATGAGTGGCAATCCATTGCCATGAGTGGCAATGATTGCTCAAGCAATCTGCTGTCACTTTTGTTATGTTTTTTGTATATTATTACAACAGAAAATTCGGAAAAAATATAAAAAGACGTCATCTGAAAATATAATATAAGAACAAATTCATATAAATTTGTCATAGTTTTACATTGGAATTACATATTTTAGGCACTACCCGGTCCATGAATGTGTAAAATTTGTTGAAAAAATTGCTATACGTGCTCTCCCTCCGCCTCAAGCAAGAAGTAAAAAAATTAAGATATTCTGCCGACGTTTTTGCTTGTGCTCAGCAATAAATATTGCTGGAATTTGCCATTGATTAATCAATTAACCGATTAATCAAGAACCATAATTAATCAAAATGCTGATTAATCAAATAATTTTAAATTTGATTATTTAAAATATTTCAAATCTAAATTTCAGCTTATTTTCTTACACACACTTCTTATGGCAGCCTGAATTGCAGGCAGAGGTGCGTACAAGGCTTTAGAAAGAAGTTCTAAAGCATTTAATAATTGAACATCCAAAAATTTTGTTGTACGAACATCGAAACGTCTGATGTCAGTTCAACTTTCCGTACAACCAAATGTATGTCACAGCTAGGAAAGATTTAACTTCTGAACGGCTGGACCGATTTTATTTGAACATAGCTAAGACACTCTCGAATAAGTCACTTTTCAAACATAAAAAAACAATCAAATTCAAGGTAGATTTATTTAAATAAATCTGCCTTGAATCAAACTAAATTAATTTTAGAATGTTTATTTTTGAAAACAACGAATACTGAGAAATAAAAAATTAAAGATAGTTTGTCAAGGGTTTGGTAAAACATATGACGAGCGAATTCAACAGCTGAGCTTATGCGGCCACCTTATTGAATTCGCCTTGGTTGCGTTGAAAGCATATATGACTATTTCGCCGCGTTGGCTGTAGCTGTCAATTGTTTTTAATCGTGTGTTGTTAAATGATTAACAAGGCATAGACACTTTTATGTGGCAATAAACAAAAGAAGGTATTTATTTTAGGCATATGAATTGTAATCGCAGTTGTTAAAAGTACATTTAAAAATTTTTTTTCTTCTGTTTTTGACAGATACGGCCAAACAGGAGAATTGATATTGTGTTTGTTGTATTAATGATCCAATAATACAAGTCGTGTTGAAAGCACATATGACTATTTCGCCGCGTTGGCTGTATCTGTCAATTGTTTTTTAATCGGTATTTTTAAATGATTGGCATGGCATATACCTAGTTTATACGCAGAGCTTATTTGCAAATAAAAACGTAAAATGCTGCCGCTGAATTCACCCATTTTGTCCAAACAAAATTTTTGTCCGGGCAAAATTTATTTTTTATGTAGCCTGACGTTCTCTTCATGAGATAGACGTCAAATTATATAAAATAAATTTTGTCCGGACAAAAATTTTGTTCGAACACAATGGGTGAATTCAGCTTAGCACTGTTGACAGGTTAAGTGTGTAAACATTTTCGAAAACAGTTGAGCTCTGGCATTCACCTGGTATGAACGCCTTGGTCCTTTCATAAACTCCCCAAACACTTCCTAGAGATGTCAAATTACTAGCATTTATAGTTTGGTAGCACTGACAATTTCCGCCCTCCATCTTTTTCCATTGAGGTTTTCAAGATGGTAAGTTGTGTGGCCGAATGTTATTTTATTTGAATCAGTGGAAAATTAACGAAAACATTGAATAACGCAAGTAAATGTGTTGAGAAAACAATGAAAAAGTGTTTAAAGTAATTGTAAAAATGTATAATCATGATATTAAATCGAAAACATTGCAAGACATAACCTTCAACATAGCATTTTTATTTATTTGGTTTCTAGCCGCCTAAGAAGGACTCGAAATCCTCGGCCAAACAGCCGCAAAAAACACAAAAGAAGAAGGAAGGAAGTGGTGGCGGCAAGGCCAAGAAGAAGAAGTGGTCCAAAGGAAAAGTTAGGGATAAGCTAAACAACCAAGTGCTTTTCGATAAGGCCACTTACGAAAAATTGTATAAAGAAGTGCCTCAATACAAATTGATCACACCCTCTGTGGTATCTGAGCGATTAAAAATTCGTGGTTCGTTGGCCAAGAGGGCTTTAATTGAATTGCGCGAAAAAGGTACAAACCAGCATTAGAAATATAAAAGATTCGCGATTTAATTCCTTAATTTTTTTCAGGATTGATTAAACAAGTCGTGCAACATGCCTCACAAGTCATATACACACGTGCTACCAAGGGTGATGATGCGTAAATTATTTTTACCTTTGAAAGGACATGTTCAAATTTTTTGAATTAAAATGACTTAAGGGTAAACAATATAATTGTTTTTTTATTTCAACAATCATTAAACTATTTGGATTGGATCTTGTGTACGTACGTATGTATACATTTTAAATACGCTTATTTTCCCGGAATTTTCATCTGCAGTGTCTATAACGAATCGAAAGGCGAATCGATACCAGGTACCCCTATTAGTCCAGATAATCATCAGCTGATTACACTAAAGATCAAACTATAAAAGAAAATGAATACGTTCTATCGGGTCTGTTCTGTAAATCACGAGATGTCAAATCACGGTGATTTCAAAAAAGTAATAAAGGCTAAATTATTGCTTTCGTAAATTTCATGATTTATAGAGTTGGAAGTTCGAATAGAATGTTCTATAGTAAATGACAAAAACCTGAATTACGATAAAAACCCGTTAAAAAATCAGCTATTAACAACTTTTGAAATCGCCGTGATTTTCGGAACATGCCCGTATGTATGCTCATAACGTGACAGTTTGGTAAATGCTAGTTGTACTAATAAGGCCACTTGTTATTAATTCGCTTTGTGTAGGACCAAACTATGGCATTCCATATCGATTAAAAGTTCCAACAGTATTTCAATGAAAATGTCGATGGATGTCGATCGCCGTAAACTGTTCGTCGGGATGAAATGAGACCTTATTACATTTTTGGGGATATATTTTACTTCGAATTTGGGAGTTATTTCATAATAAAATAGGACCCAAATGGAGAAAGTAAAAAAAAAATTAATTGGGCCTTATTTCATATAATTTTGCGCTTCATTTCATTTTGTTTGGGCTTTGTTTCATTTTCTTAAAAAGTAAAATTTCAAAAGATTTTCTAAAAAAAATATATGTATATTGAAACAAATTTCGCCGCTATGCAGAAGTCTGAAATAAGCAGCGCCGTTTTTGGAAATTATTAAAAATTTTAAGAGCCAAGAGTTCCGTAAGAGCCCGTAAATATTTGTGGCTTCGCTGAGTAAAGATTTGCTGCCTAGCTGAATGAAGAAGTATTTTTTTCCTCGGATTGGAGTAAGGATATTCTGCATTACATATACAGTCGAACTTCCATAACTCGAATTTTCCCTAACTCGAACCAATTTGATTGGCAGTAGCGCTAAGATAGTAAATAACTTACAATGCTCCTTCCCTAACTCGAACGAATATATGTATATATTTGAATTCTATAACGAAGTTTTATACCTTTTTCTACATCATATGCTTCTTTTTGTTTGCGTAAGTTCAGCTCTATCCATACCTGTGAGTAGCGTTTGATGATAAATGTAAATAAAATCGTATTTGTATACATATTTGCGAACGAAGGACACTTCAACTGATGAGCACTATAAGTCTTTGAACAAAGTGGAGTAATTTTTAACTGAAGTTAGCAAACAAAAATGTAAATTTTCAGTATCTAATTTCAGAATATTTACTTCACTTTCAGTTAGTGCCAGTTTTAAATAAAAAACATATTCATCATTTAATATACAACACACATGTTTGCAATTTTTTTTTCTCAAAAAAAAAGGAAATCGATCGAGATATTTTGATACACAGTGGAGCACTAAACAAAACTCATATTGGAACAAAACAGAATAGCCCAATTCACAATCTATAGTGAAAAATTAATGATAAAGTAACAGAAAAAGTAAAGAATATAAAAATATCCAGGTTTTATCATAGACAAAGATTTAAAATTTAAAGAACATATTGATTACATATGCAAAAAGATTGGTAAAAAATTGGATTTTTTCAACGTTTAAGAAAATAAGTTTCAATAATGACCAATTAATATATACAATATTATAATAAAATAGCATTTTGAGTTTGGTTCGACAATTCTACATACGTGCTGCACAAATACACAAATACAAAGACTTCAAAATAAAGCAATGAGATCAATCTTAAAATGCAATAGATACACGCCAACTCAGTTTATGCTTGACGCGTTGAGATGGCTGAATATACAACAACGGATACAATTGAACACACTGAAATTTATTAGAAAAATGAAAACAGGAGATGCACCCCAATACTTGTGTGACCAAATAGAATATGTTGGAAAAGTACAACCATATTGCCTTAGAAATTCACAAAACTAGGCTCCACAGGGTTTCAACAACAGCTATGCAGCGATCATTATTCTACAAAGGACTGAACCTGTATAATATGCTACCCAATGATGTAAAAAATGAAAGAAATTTTAACATTTTCAATAGAAAAATTATAACTTTTGTGAAAAATAATTCAACATAGAGCTTTCATAAATGTTAACTTTAATACTACTATGTAATTGATACAATTTGTAATGAGAATCGAAAGTATTTTTAATACTACTACTAAATAAAAAAAATTTTTATTCACCACTAACAATTGTTAAGTGGTGACTATCAATATGCAATACTATTTTGCAAATGCTACGATGCAAGACCATTTGCACAAGATTGTGAATTGGGCTAATATGAATTTGAGGGATCCGACTGCCTATTCAAAAGTGTAGGTCGGCGCGAGATTTTTAGGCGTAAGCCATAATTTGGAATGTCGTTATGGGAAATTCCACGGCCAAGTAACTCGATTCTAGTGACATAGGGTGCTAGCAGCGCAACTTAAACACTGAACAAAAATTTTATAACTCGAAGTCTCAACAAGTCGAATTTTTTTTTTTTTTTTTTTGATAATGGTGATTCGAGTTATGGAAGTTCCGACTGTATGCTATGTTCAGGATAGGCGGAAATCTCGACCAAGCCACTAGTGGACACTCCTAGAGGAGGAAATATTTTTAAAGTTCAGCCGATGACCATCAATGCAGAAAATTTTTTACTCAGTGAAGCCACTATTGGACATCCCTAGAAGAAAAAAACTTTAGCCCGCTCAGAGGCCGGCAATGCAGACAAATATTTACTCTGCGAAGCCAGGGGTCTAATTACCGCTTTCGATATCGAGCAAAAATAAAACTCGTTATCTGTCGAGTTGCCTCATGATGGCATTCGATCGCTATCGAATCGAGTTTTCATACTAATTGTAAAAGACTATTAAATTTGTAACAGAGTGGCAACACATATTTACATGAATATAAACAAAACAAAATACAAGTGATGTAAGTAAAAACTAGAATTTTTGTTATTTTAATGAAAAGTTTGCATTTTATAGAAAATGGATCAACAAATATTGATGAACATGGTTTGGTACGTATTAGGGAACAAATGCGGTATAAGAGCGACGTTCTATCCTTGCCAACAAGAGTGTAAGTAACAAATTTAGTATTTGGGATCAAATAAATTCTTGAATGTAAATTTTGTTAGATTTCAACAGCGGTTCAGATTGTCGAAGGAGGTATTCAATTATGTCGTCGCAATTGAATTTTGTCAACGGCAGTGCCACCAACGCTACAGTTAGCCGCAACACTTTCCCTTCTGGCTACTGAAATGTACATCATAATTACAATTGTTTTAACTCGAAAAATATATAAAACACATATTTCACAATTTATTGTTTGCCGTTAAAATTAATAAAAACCATTTGTTTTGTTTACGATTGACATTTTGGTATCGAACAATGTTTGCAAAGAAAACACTGGATCGATGACTCGCTATCGAAAGCGATCATCTCAAATTTTATTTATTTTTGTTCGATATCGAATGCCATAATCCCAAAACAAAAATGTTCGATCTAACTAGATCGATATTGAAAGCGGTAATTAGACCCCAGGTCGAGTTCCAAAACATTTAATCAGTGAAGACACTGTTAGACATATTCAGAGGAAAAATATTTTTGGGTTTTTTGTTTTGGGCGATTTTTTATTCAGCCGAAAACTTCAGAAAAACAAAAAAATTGTTACCAGCTATCTTGTAATACATTTTGGGAAGAAATAAAGCTAAAAAATTGGGCTTTATTTCATTTTTTTAAACTGGGCTTTATTCCATTGGGCCTTATTTTATACCGCCAAACTGTTCCTGTGTGCTTTTTAAATCGATTCGAAAAAATCGGCCTGTTTATAGAATAACATTTTTTAAGTGGAAAATTTCCCTTCGGATAGGTTTAATTCATCTTTTTACAGCTAGAATTAATATCACCAACCACAAACTGCCAGAATTTATGTTGAAAACGATAATTGTTTTTGTTGGCAACATAATTTCTCACACAAAATTGTCACAAAAACTGGGACATGATAAACTTAATGACGTCCATTTATCTTAATTACTTTTTGAATATTAATTGTGCACCCAAGGTCGATATATAAGTTCTGTGCATCAGTCCATATGTTCGGTAATTGTGCTGTCAAATTTATTATATTTGATCAATTCACTCACATTTTAATATTCGCTTTGAGTTTTTCTCATACATTTTTGACACCACAATTCCCAAAAAAGTTGCTTTGTTGTATTAATTCCCCGATAAGTATACCTTATAGATCTACCTTGGTACCGCCTGGGCTGACTGGTAGCGATGCCATAGACTACTAACATATTCTGTGGCGACGCTAGCATATTAGTCCAGAGGTTGCGGGTTCGATTCCCGCCATTGACCCTGGGTGTTTTCCGCAGAGAAGTTAAATTGCTTCGCGAATTGTTTGTTAAAAAAGAGATGGTTTTTAGTTGCATGTTTAACATTTTGCTTTCAAAGAACACGGCAATTCAATAAGAAGATTAGCAATAAAACGTAACAAGTACAGAAAGTTTAGAGAAATATGAAAAAAAAACTTGGGAAATCTAGCATTTTATCTATCCCGCTTATCTACCCTGTTCGCTTCTAAGAAATGCGGGTTGTCGCATTCTGAAATACTTGCTTTCTGAAGTTATTCCCAGCGAACTTGAAAATCTTTGTAAATTTAGAAAAGTTTGCTGGGTATAACTTCTGAAGGCAAGTAGTTTAGAAAGTATTGATTGCCTTAGTCATTATTTGATTTTTCTTTTTATAAACGAAACATTTCGGTGATCTTTGACTATTTTCCAAAAGTTTACTGGCTATAACTTCTGAATTCAAGAATTTTTATTTATTATTATTAATACAAATTACAAAATAACCGAGCCGATTAACCATATATGGCTCTGTACATATGGTTAACAATTCTACTTAAAAAATTACAATATATGTATATTTATATGTATGAAATAATATAAATAAAAAAGACTATATAATATCAGGTAAATACATATGTAGCATAGAAATATGTAGCTTATGTTAATAAACAACAATTAGTGTAAAGTAGAGATGTGCAAATGTCGTTAATTTTTCGTGTCAGGCGTGATTCACGCGTGATCGTGATCAAATATAAAAAAATCACGCAATCGTGCGTGAGCGTGATTTAAAAATTAAATTCCGTGCGTGATTTTAAAAATGTAATGTAATACGAAATTACATTTCGTAGCTTATTCCTACAATATTTTGATTTAATTTGCGAATTTTATACGACATTTCTGATAAGTTTCTAATTTTAGATCCGAGTTTTCTGCGACATGTCGAAAATTCCTTAAAAAATTCGTAGAGTTTCGGCAAAGCTTTTAGAATTTTCTCAGAGAAAGAGGTTCGTTTTCTTGTTAACCACGCATATGGACCGTCTTCGAATACGAATTCGGCATCTTGTGCAGACTTTCTGCCCTACTTCGACAGCAGAAGAAACCAAGTGAACCTTTTATGCCGACATGTCTGACATCAGGAAAAATATGTTTGTAAGCTGAAGACAACCCAGCACACAAAAAGTCAAAACGTTTGAAATACGATATATCGCTTATTTACTGAAACAGTGGACACAAAGATTTTGTCTTCTATGATATTTCACACCACGGCGTCACTTACTAAATATTCTGTGTAATACGAATTTTTACGAAATATTTTGCAAATCTGGTACACAAACTAATATTAGAAGTTACATAGCTTTCATATTTAATAAATGACAGCTTACAAATATACACCAAATGAAAGCTTGGAAGGTTCCCTATAAAATAAAATATTGAGTACCGCTATATTGTCCAGTCTTTAAGATACCGGTGTTTTTACGTAAAAAGCCAGGCGAAAATGCTTAAAATTCCATTTCACTCATAATGGGTTATGACTTTGAAAATATTTAAAGTATTTCATACAATAAACGCATACATTTTAAAATGAAATTACTCCAGCATGATTTAATATATTAAATATATAAATAAAGGTACATAAGCTTTTTTAATGTAACACTGACGAGAACAAAAATACTGTTTATACTCTCTTCATACAAACTGATGTATCGTAATTGTATGGTGCTTTGCATCAAATATTTGAAAAATAATAGGAGTTATAACTTTTTTAAGAAATTGTTGTAGTCCGCAGTTATGTGTATTGAGCGTTACTCGTTTTTAGCATGCTTCAATATTCAATTTAATTCATAAAACAACAGCGTGGTTGCACTTCTAAATATTTAAAAGTTTTGGCAACTTTGTTAAATAGTTTAAATTGCAAAAAGTTTCATCAATCAATAATAATGTATTGTAGTTTTTTAATTTAATTGAAATTTTTTAGTGTGTAAATAAGGAGTTCATGTTAAAACTTATCGAAGGTTATACATCTGAACTGTTTTAAATTCAAAATATAGTGGGTTCTAAAAAATATTAAATTCTTTTCTTACGAATATACATTGAGCATTACTTTAACAAAATTCTTAAATATAATTATCTATAAATTTTAGGGTGATAAAAAAAGTTAACGGCAGCGGAAGGGCAGAAACGATATGGAGAGCATTATCCGTTCAGAAATTTCTGATTTGCTTTCAAAAAGTCATTCCCAGAACAACCGTGAAATATAACGCTCAATCCACAAAAATTAAAAAAAAAATCTTAAAATCTTATTTTATATTAGGATCCATTGAATGAGGCGAAAACTATAACACCTTCTCATATTTCTATTAATTAAATTGGTAAAGTTAAAAAAAGAAAATGAAAAACCAAAATGTACACTCACAATGAGAATCCATGGATATTATTTCAATAACTCGTTTTCATATGAACACTAAAAAATTATTAAAACTTTAATGTTCGATTTGTGTTTTTGTGGGACATAAAAAAAAAATATCGTGAAAGTTTAAGCTTTTGTCGTGCGTGAGCGAGCGTGATAACATCAAATTTGATCGTGAGAGTCTTAAAATTTGCTGTGCGTGAGCGTGCGTGAAAAAAATATTTTGTTCGTGATCGTGAGCGAAAACTCACTCACGCGCACATCTCTAGTATAAAGCAAAGAGCATGGTAGAATAATATAACAGGTACCCGCATAGCTAATAACACAAATGTACATATTAGGATAGAAAATCCCACTTGACCTGAGATTCGATATAAACGAATGTTCGCTAAAGCGAAGAAATTTTGAAACAAAACTTCGATATCTCTTCGCGAATATAAAAAAAATCGAATGTTCGCTAAAGCGAACTTCTCTCGATAAATTTTCGAATGCGTGACGATGGCCTATTGAATGTGCGTTAGTCTGTTAGCCAAGAGGTACCGTGTTCGAATATGTCTGACTGCATCGTAAGCTAAAGAACTAAAATTACACATACGTACATATGAGCAATAATTGAACAGAAAAAAATCTGCCACGATAGCCTAGTGGATGTGTGTTAGTCTGTTAGCCTGGAGGTACCGTGTTCAAATCTGATTGACAGCAGGGTAAGTTAAAGAACAAAAAAATAAATTAAGTAAAAATATAAAGATAATAATTTTATAAATTGCTTTTGCTCCTGCCTCTGCGATATCGAAATTTGTTCGATATTGGCTCACTTTTGATATTGCTAACGAACCTTCGAAATCGAATGTTTTTTGAAACAAAACAGCGACAGGTAAACTTTTTTCGATTCATATTTGAGTGTCATTCTCGATAGTTTTACACGATAATGTTCGAAATCGATGTCATCAACGAAATTCTTGGTCAAGTGGGATGTCAAACAGTAATAGAGAGAGTGTGTGTGTGTTGGTATATCAGAAGTAGCAAACATACGTGTGGTATTGGGTGTGCAACGTAGATATTTCACATATACACAACATTTGACAGTTCGTACCAAGCCATATACATTACAGGTACCACCATTGCTAAAACAAATACAACACCAAAAAACACATGTATTTTGTTGGTAGAAATACCCCAGAAATATGTTAAATCCATTATCTGTGAGTCGCACACATTCATGAGCTCTCAAATTTACTAGCGCATGCCCGTTGTTGATAGAAAAATCTCAGATATGTGTCAAAATCTATTGGCTGTGTGACGCACACATTCTCAAATTTACTAAAACAGCTGTTCTTGTATGTGGTACCTGTTCAATATACCTTGGTTCGTACCATGAAAAAAGCAAATAAAAAAATAATCAGCTGGCGTTACAGGGCTACCTTGTATATTATTCTACCATGGCAAAGAGGTGCAAGTAAAGGGCTCCATACACTATACCAGTATGCATGCGCAATCACGTGTTGGCGCCAGTGGCTGGGTCGTATATGGGCATGTGGTGTAATTGTACGATTTGTGTAGCGATGTCAAACAGAGTTTGATATTTTGCTGATGATACCAGTTTGTGGTATTGTGTATGGTGAATTTAGCTCAGTTGAGAAAAGTTGTCAAAGAGTAAACATCGGGGTAACACACATTTACTTGAATAAATTAATCATAATTTAAGAAAAAAGAACAAAATATGTATTGTAAAGTATTTCTGAAATAAAACATATCATTCCTAATAATTTTTTAATAAAAAAAACCCGCGTTTTCCTTAATTTTGGTTTTAAAACTAAATGCTGCGGTGCGCACTAGGTACAACAACTCATCCGTACAGAATTTTTAAAGAACTGAATATTGCACCAGTATGCTTTATGGTATGTGTTTCGAGCACGATTCAACATCACTTGTTTGTGCCAGTACACTGGAGTTGTGTATGCTCTGCTTAAGTATGCAAGAAAATATCGCAAGTCTCAATTACATCACAAAATGAGAAAAAAAACCAATATGTATATATTCATACTAATAACGTGCACAGATACATCCGTTTATATCAGTTTCTGTGTGTTAATTCTTATGAGTGATCAATATGTAATGTAGTGTTTCTGTTATTAGGTGGTATTGTTATTGGCTGAAGTATAGTATATATGAGTGGATACAGAGAGATGAGAGAAACACATTTGTTTTCCTATGTTTCGCCCAAACAGATATTAACAGATACTGATGTCGTACAATAAGTACTTATTGTATAAACAGGCAAATTTGTCATGCAAAACGAAGTTTGTTCGCAATTGATCGGCTATTTAAAACTAACATTAAAATAGAGAACAAAACAGTAATAACAAAGCACATCGCTGTACTGTACCTATCAACAAGTATTAACTCTTATTGTAAGCTAGCAATGAATTTGCACATGAAGTGTATGTGAATGTGTTTTATATGTATGAAACATACGCACACACATCTGTTGTACTAACAATTATTTTAAAATATCTGTGGTACAACAGATATTTTAAAACAAAAATCATGTAAATTCTTTATCCATTGCAAAATACTATGTTACTCTTATTGTTTAGTACACGTAGAATGTGTGCGTGGAATAAAATCATACAATATCAGTTACACTCATTCCATCATTTATACTTATAGTAATTGATCGGCTATTTAAAACTAACATTAAAATAGAGAACAAAACAGTAATAACAAAGCACATCGCTGTACTGTACCTATCAACAAGTATTAACTCTTATTGTAAGCTAGCAATGAATTTGCACATGAAGTGTATGTGAATGTGTTTTATATGTATGAAACATACGCACACACATCTGTTGTACTAACAATTATTTTAAAATATCTGTGGTACAACAGATATTTTAAAACAAAAATCATGTAAATTCTTTATCCATTGCAAAATACTATGTTACTCTTATTGTTTAGTACACGTAGAATGTGTGCGTGGAATAAAATCATACAATATCAGTTACACTCATTCCATCATTTATACTTATAGTAACAGGTATGTATCTGTTATATCTGTTTTAGCAATACTTTGTGGTGTAGCGGTGCACGTGTTTAATTCATACCACAGAAAGTGACAACCCCCCATTTCTGAATTGATTGTTGCCTCTATTGATCGCTATTAGCCATTATTGCGTACACCGAAGATTTTTCTTTTTATAAGGAAAAACGCGAATTTTGTAAATTTTCAAGAAGTTTTCTGGGTATAACTTTAGAATACAAATAGTTCAGAATTTGACAGCCCCGTTGACAAATTGTATTTTCGTCCTCTATCGATTGCCATTAGTCAATATCGCGCTCACCAAAGATTTTTCACTTTATAAACGAAACTGGTGATTTTTGTCTATTTTGAAAAGTTTGCTGGGTATAACTTCTGAATGAAAGTATTTCAGAAAGTGACAACCCCCATTTCTGAATTGTATGGGGCGGGGCTGCCATAGAATCCAATCTTGTCGGTATTGGATTTGAAAACGACAAAAAAAGTACTTTGGTGTCACAGAAACCAAAGCTTTTTTGTTGGAAATAAATCAAGCAGCTTAGAGCTGTCGCTTTTGTTATTGGAAATAAATCAAGTAACTAAAAGCGTATGTTTTTATTTAATTTTTTTCTGCAGTAGGATATTTTGTAAAAATTAATATTAATTTACTAATGTTAATTTTACAAAAAATAAATACATACCCAGAAAAAAACGAGTTAAAGCATGGGTTCTAAGGCCTCTGCTACACGTTCAATATATATTGAGCGCGATCCAGTATCGCGATATTTATTGAACGTGTAGCATACAGTATTGATGGATCGCGATCCATATCGCAGAAAAGCCTAATATTCCGAAATACAAATTCCAGATCGTGAATCACGCGATAAATATTGAAAGTGTAGCATACTTCGTGATATCAATCGCGATACTTTGGTAAAAAGTACAAAAATAAAAGAAATAAAATAAAAATATTAGCGATATGCAGTACAAACAATTAAACAAATAAGAAACTTAAATGTTTTACAAAATTTTGGCATATAAGGTGTAATGGCACAAAATAGTGAAATTGAGTATATGTGTGGGTGTTTGTCGTTTCCTCGTGACATTTTTTAATCAACGATCCGCACAGAACAAAAATCTTTACTCAGCAAAAAGTCTTTACTCAGCGAAGCCACTATTCGACATACATAAAGGAGAAAACCCTTATGGGTTTCTTTTAAATATGTTTTTCATGGAGTAATTTTGATAAGCTTTTATATGACACCCATATTGATATACTGAATTAAAAATTTTACAAGAAAATCGCTAAGACCTGTAAAACTTTGTAGATCCGTAACTCCGAAAATATGCGATTCCGACGATTTTTGTACTTAACTTTTTTTCTTAGAATTAAATAGGAAATTTTTATTTTATTTGGAGGAGTGTAGCTAAAGTAAATTTGTTCCCGCACCATAGTGCTGCAACAAGTATGATCAAGCCGTCTTATTCACCAGCGGTAAATAACAAGTACAAGCCAATCAAGCCTTTGGCAGTTTTGTTCACATTCGAGTATAATACACGAACCAAAAAAATCAACTACAAGTATGTCATCGCAACATTGTACTTGCTTTGCTTGGTATACAAACTATGCGGCTTGTTTATGAACAATCGCTCAATCGGCTCGTCTGTTTTTGGCATGATTTGATTGTGATCGAAACAAAAACACTCGATTATATTTTTGTGTTTTGCAAAGTATTGTTGTTGTTGGTAGCAAACACGTACATACGTGTGTATGTATGTATTATGTAGGTTTTCTTATGCCACTTTGTAAAGTGGAAACAACACGAATGAGGATTGTACGGAACAACTGCAATAGCACGAACATTTTATAGCAGGTATATATGTATTGTGTGCGTATTAAAACAAATATCTAGCGCTGCTCATAATAGTTTTACAAGAATGATGCGAATTACATGTTCGTTTCAATCCGGTGCTGTTACAATCATACCAAATAAACTAATCACAAACATTCATGTTCATTGCGAATACAAGTGATTAAAACTGATTGTTTGAAATGAGCTATTGAGTTTACAATCATTACTTGTTGATGAGCAAAAATGATCGCATCACAAAAAACCAGAGTACGTGATTGGGTATACTCGCAAGTTTGACACTTGTTGCAGCTCACTGATACGCACATCAATCAAACTAAGCCATAATACTAACAAAACACACATAAAGTAAACAAATCGGACATTTCTTGACGAAGTGAGAAAGCTTCAGGGAAATTCAAAAGAGAATTAAAAAATGTGCATCAACAAATGTCTCAACTGTGAAAGGGCACTTTCATTCGTTTTAATGGCAGCTCTTCTCGATTAGTACTGTTGTGTACAACTCTGAATTTCTTCATGTAGAGAAAAATCTTATGTTTTTATTTTCGTCCACTAGAGAGCAGCACATGATCATGTGATTAGGGGAAAAGTTTTTTTGTGAGACAGTCACCTGTCACAGAATAATCTAAAAATCTGAAAAGTTTTTGTAAGTTCCAAAATTTAAACACGTAATTTACATATATTTCATTAAAAATATTTATATTAGTCCAACAATACTTTATTGAATCTTATTGTGAATACTCACAACTTTACAGATTTTATTTAAAAAATACTACTGCACGAACAGCTGAAGAAATGGCCACCCAATTACGTACTGTTGTTGGAAAAACTTTCGGTTCTCTTTTTGTTGCCGTCGTCATCGTACTCATCTTTTATCATGTTTTCACGGGAAAGGGCGAGCGTGTAAGTGTTGGCTGGTTTCTTGCATCATCTTCTCCCTATATGTGGGCTTGCCTGGGTATTGGTTTGGCAGTGTCGTTGTCCGTCGTTGGAGCTGCCCTTGGTATTCACACTACTGGTACCAGTATTGTGGGTGGTGGTGTTAAAGCACCCCGCATCAAAACAAAAAATTTGATTTCCGTGATTTTCTGTGAAGCCGTTGCCATTTATGGCTTAATTACTGCTATTGTATTGTCCGGTTTGTTGGAGCCATTTAAAATGGAGACAGCCCTTTCTAGTCAAACAGTAATGAATAACAATTGGACTGCCGGTTATGTCATGTTCGGTGCTGGTTTAGCTGTTGGTTTAGTCAACTTGTTCTGCGGTATTGCCGTTGGTGTTGTTGGGTCTGGTGCTGCTTTGGCAGATGCAGCTAACTCGGCCTTGTTCGTAAAAATTCTTATTGTGGAGATTTTCGGTTCAGCTATTGGTCTATTCGGCTTAATTGTAGGCATCTACATGACCTCAAAAGTCAAAATGGGTGACAAGGAATAATTCTAATGATTAGATAATTGTCATAAAAAAAGTGTAAGTTGAAACAAATTGTGTCTTTTTAAGATCTAAGTACATATAAGTGAGGCGATGAGTGTAAGAGTGTCATATCCAGCAAGTCTTTCAATGAGCTTTCCTAAAACATTTGAGGGGCCTAGCGATAGCCGCCCGTGAGCTGGACCGTGTCTAAAAAAGGTATATTTTTGTATTTTTTTTGCATATTCGTTTTTTTTCTCCCAAGACAACATAAAAGAAATTACATCGTTTGAAGGATCTTTTCAAGTTGCGTCCAATGGTGAATTAAACTTTATCATTCATACCATAAGCAATGCGGTATTCCATAAATAACACGATTTTTTAAACGTTTGGATTGCAAGTGCTACCTATCCCAGCAAAATCTTACGTGACAAGAAAGTAGTTTAATCATGTGTTTGAATGGCGTCGAACTGGTTCGCTGTAGGTGAAACATGCATGATTTTAACACAAGCGTGACATTGGAGATCATGTGTTTACGTGAAAATTTAAATAAATTTATCTACATTAAAATGAATGAATTGAACTCATGCAAGTTCCCTGATTCGATGACGTTTTTCATGTAAATATAAAAAAATTAAAATAAATAAATAAATATTGTCGCAGCTGGGATACGAACCATGCTCTTCTGACTATGGAGACATGCTCTCTACGAATGAGCTATTGTATTCTCATTTTTTGTTGCAGCTAAAACTTGTTTTATGAAAATGTGCCAATGTAATGATTTAATTCTGTTTTTGAATGCCTTTTTCGGTAGATATTTTATGCAATCTATTAATCGCATTCGTTTTTAATGAGTTCAAAAACTATAGCTTTATTTACGATTTACGATGGCATTCAGAATGCATTCGAAGAAACAAGTGCTCAAGAAATCATGAAACACTATTTCATTTTGAACGCGTTCATTAATTTTTTGCTGGGATATTAAAATAAATTTTATTTTTTTCAACCATTATTTGATTTGAGGCATTGTTTATTTATTTCTGTTCTTAGAAACGTGCGAACTTTTGCAATAACTTAAAACAGAAATAAATAAACAATGCCTCAAATTATATATGTAATACTAAAAAAAGTAAAAGTAGTTTTAATATAATAAGTAGCACCTGCAATAAAAACGATTAAAAAATCGTGATTTTTATGGAATAAAGCATTGCTGATGGTATGAATGGTAAAGTTTAATGTATCATTGAATGCAGCTCGAAAAGATCTTTCAAACGCTGTAATTTTTTTATATGTTGTCTTGGGAGAAAATACTCAAATATGAAAAAAACTACAAAAATATACCTTTTTTAGACATGGTTCAGCTCACGGGCGGTCATCGCAACTGTTTTGGGAAACATCATTAAAAATACCGATCTTTAATATGAGAGGGGGCAACATTTTTTTCCGAGAGTCGTTTTAATATACATACATACACAATGTTTTACTGGGTCTTATTAAAGTTCTCGAAAACAGTAGAGGGCGATTCCTGAACCGTAATAAGCCTCATTAATCAATCCCATTTTCCTCTAACTATTTGTTGATGTCTGAACCAGACACCAAAAATTTTTCACTTTTCTACTCATCGGTAACGATTGATTACATACTAAAATTGGCAGTCTGTTACCATATTCTGTGCTCTTACTATTCTCTAAACCCTAGAAAATTGTTAGATGTTGTCAAAACTGTAAATTTTTTTGCCGACAACAAGTAGACAAATGCAAAATTTTTGGTGTCGAGTTGACGTGAAGTTTACAAATAGTCACACAATAAGGAGATTATTATTATATGTTTTGTTTTCAGCTTTTGCAGAACCGGACAAGATAAGAAATTCTTCAGCCATTCCATCAAATAAGAACTACATTGGAAAACAGCAAATAAAATAAGCACATATATGTACATACTTTGATTAATTAAAAAAATTAAAATGCTCAGAACAGCGATATATCTTTAGGTACAAATAAGAGTGTATGTGCAATTCAATAACATGTATGTATAGTAAATCTTTATAATTTGAAAAAAAGATTGAAATATTTATAAACTACATAATTGATTTAAACTGTTTTTACAACTAAGGAGGGTCTTTTCATAACAACTATTCCACTTTTTGTGTTTTTGTACAATTTCATTTATTTCAATACATAGGAAGCCTCAAATTCCAATTATAAATGTATCTATAGATAATATTCAAGTAGTCGTTAAAGCTAAAAAAATATACCATAACTAATCAATAATTTGTCTATAACAAAATTAATGAAAAGTATAAGTGTAAGTACAAGTTAAGTGACTCCCCAGCCACACAAATATAATTTAAAAAAAACCAAATAAAAGGAAGAATTGCCACAGATACTTATGTATATCATTAAATTAATGAGCTACAGAATATGCATATTTATGTCATGATAGTAGATTCTTGAGTAAACGGATCAATTTTGGAAAATAGTTTTTTTAGGAATGTCATTTTGAAGTGGAATAATCTACTTTTGACAAAATCATGCCTCATCAATGTTAAAAAAAATCCAGTTCTATCGAAAGTGGAATGTCAAGTTTTGAAAAAAAGAACTCAACCAGCGTTGCCAGAATGATGATTTTATCATATTTTTGATGATTTTTAAACTAAAATATGATTTGATGATTTTTTTTTCTCCCAAATTATGATTTTTTTAACTTGCTTGAATCCAATTTAAATAAGTATTAAAAAACTTGCGTTTTTTAATTATTTGAATAAATTAATATAATTGTCCATAGTTTTTAACATAAAAGTTTATGGTAATGCATTGTGCCCTACATTGAATTAACTATGTAAACTTTCTCTGACTAAAGTATTTTGAATTTTGGAATATATTTCTTTATTCTGCGAATTTGGCTAGTTCTTGTAAAGTAAACACTTTTCCGTTCTAGCGACTTTTAAGTATAATGCAGTGTACACACTATCGAACTTGTCAAAACTTCATCAGCTTTGAATGACAGTGACAAAACTATCATTAATGTTGGGTGCTAAATCCATCATTCAGGAAAAAAATTTACTGGAAAACATGGAAAGTACGAAAATTGAACGCACTTCGTTGAAAATAATTTATTTTTTCATAATATTTAACAACTCCTGGGATGCTTTTGTTTTAACATCATGCATTACACACCCTAATCTTGTTATATACGAAAGACAACGTTCCATTTTATATCATCATATAAATTCTTTTAAAAACTAATTTTCCGCGCTTATGCGAAAATTTTAGCATTCATGTACCCTGGTTAACTATTTTTCGGAATTTTCTCTATTTTTCATTGATTTTTTTAGTTTTTGGGTGCCTCCAAAATATCAAATCACATTGTAATGTTGCGGTTTTAGTAATATGTATATCAAACCAAAGCAACAAAAACATTTATTTTACTTAACAAAAACTTTACATATTTTATACATATGTTTTTGGACAATACCTTTTTATAAAATTCGTCTTTTTCGAGATTAAGGAATTTTTTTTATCTTTAAAGTTTTTGGGAAACTCGTAAAAACATAGAGGTTAAAATATATTTGTTTCAATTTTTGGTGATTTAAAAAAGGTTTACCTAAAATATCCTAAAATTACATATTGGTTTTAGTGATATCGAACCAATTCAAACATTTTTTCTGATGTTAACATGGTTTACCGAATTTTCAATATTTACTTGAGTTGACTTTTTCGAGTTTTTCCTAGCTTCTTTATAATTTTGGAAATTTGTTCGTGAAATCAACCATTTTCGAGGTGGAATTGATTCTGCCGCGTTTATATACATTCTTAGTCATGGTGATTTTTAATATACAAATTTTTTTGGGGATTGCTCCCGAATTTAATTCTTTTCCACAAATTTTAACAATTATATAAAATTTTTAAAAACATAATCTTATTAACTCCCATAGCTAAAAATGGAAATGTAAGGAAATCATCCAAACTTAAAATAATGCGTTTTTGTTTTAGTTTCATATAAAAGTTTTATTGTTCAGCTTCGATTTGAATATTTTAGAATAAAAAATTGCTGATGATTTTTTATATCAAAATATGATTTTTATTTTGTCAAATGATGATTTTCTTCGAAAATCTTCTGGCAACGCTGAACTCAACTATGATATCTTTTGTGGAACTTGGATTGCAACTACATCAGCAACAATATTTTATGCAGTCCAAGTTTTCTATAAGATTAAACTAACTATATATGTACATACATATATACAATGTTCTTGTTTCTTGTTTAGTTTTTTCTTTGATTAAATTGTTAAGAGTTGGTTTTTGAGTACGAGATTAGAGATTAAATTAAATTTAATATTTGTATTTACTCTTCAAGTAGACTTTTTGGTTAATTTTTTGTTTAGGGTTAAATTTGCAACATTTTCCGTTAAACTAGGAAAACGAAATAAGAAAAAAGTCATCTCAAACAGTTAACACAGATATACAGGTATGCTCTGTATTTCATGTGAAATTAAAATGTGCAAAATTAACAAAGCATTGTTATAAATATTAATTTACAACAACAATGCTTTGATAACTCCGCACATTTTAATTCCACATGAAATACAGAACATACTCAAAAACTGACTCGTAAGAGTTCGTTTTTAAGAACGAGATTAGAGATTAAGTTAAATTTAATATATGTATTTGAGTTGAAATTTTTTAAATATTTTCTTACTAGTTTAGCTGTTTATGTTTGTGGCTTTATCCTAATCTATCAAAAAAATTAAAAAATTTAGTGAACTTAAAGAGTAAATAAATACAGATATTAAATTTAACTTAATATCTAATCTCGTTCTTAAAAACTCACTCTAAGTGTACTAAAAAAATATTAAGTTAGGTTCGCACCGCAACTATTTTTGCGCAATTTTTAATTCAGCCGTGAGAAAGGCAGCGAAATGAATACTAATTGTATATATAAAATTAAATTAAAAATTGCACAAGAAAACTTGATGTTGTAAACCTAGTCTTACTATACCTACCTACATATGTATTTTAAGTATTTATCATAAAACTACTCAAATGTGTAAAAAGTGTTCGATATATAAATAAATTGTTCTTTTTCTGAAATTTACTGTTTCGGCTTTTTAGTTCAATATTTGAATTAATGGAATTACAAATTATTATTAAGAGTGGAGTGTTCGAATATTCAAATCGTATTAGCAGAACGGATCAGTACTACTGATTTCGACGGGCCGCTACACCGTCTCATCAGCTTTCTTGTTCACTTTTACCACTTATGAAGGTGGATGATTTCTTTCAAGGAAAGAAATGTTGTAGTATGTGATGAAAATCGTTCTATTTAAAATCGGCGCCGATTTTTTTTTTCAAATAAAACAAAAACTTAAATACGGAAGGAAAAGTTTTAATTACTCATTTGTTGAATTTTGCTTCTTACGTCTTTAAGCCGATTCGATAAAAAATTAATCGATTTCCCTGTGTAATTTGTAGAAATTTTATAATAATAAAAATCCCATAGTGCAACTGATAGACTTCCTTTTCATTTAATTCAAAAAGTTGTAAATTTAAAGTGCCACATTTTCCTAATCTCGGGTATTTTTGTATTTTTATAGCGGATCCTTTAATTTTGATTAATGTTATTTTTTATATCGAATTATCTTCTTTCATCTAAAGTAATTTTTTATACGAATGTATTTATTAAAAAAGAAGGTTTCGGATGTGAATAGCTTCGCCAGAGTAAGTATAAGTTAATCAACTACATTATAAACGGTATAATACCAGCATATATGATGTCTGTTGAATGTAGATTTCAGCTTTATATACAAATTACTTGCGAAAAAAAATATGAGAATCTTATTTATAAAAAACATTGTTAATGAATAAAACCAGCGTTGTCAACTCGATGCTTTTAGTACTGTTTTGTATGCTTTTTAAACTTTTCAATGCCAAAATATTTATAGATACTGCTCGGTGCTTTTTTAATCCATTTTTAGTGCTTTTTTTGTGACGGTGGCACTAAACCCAAAATTCCGAAATAAATTTGTTTATCTAAACAATTTTTTAAGGGTAAAATTTTTTGTTAATGTAACTATTTCCTGAACATACTTTTTTGCAGTCTTGCAGAAGAATAAAAAATAGCAAAATTTACATGAATTACATTCGAGAAAAAAACCTGTAGTTTATCTTTTTTCTTTTAAAAGCGTAAAAGGACATACCGAAAAGTATTTTTGTACGTATTTCGTTTGATTGACACTTAAGAGTAATTTAAAAAATGTTTGACACAAAAACAAGAGTATATATTTACCCTGTTCGATTTCAACGAAATTCGACATAGGTGTGTATATTCCAGGTGGCGTACAATAATGTTCATGGAAATAAAGTCCACCGGACAACTTGAAAACTATGCACAATAGACCCTTGTCAGTTAAATGCATTCTGTTAAAAAAAATAAAGAAAGCTAAAATATTATGTTTCAGGATGCATAAGGATAAAGAATACATTGGCAATTTATATGCACTTGTAGTAGGAAGCTATACCCTTTTTAATCAATACTTGTTAAGAGGAAACTAAAACCTTTCGAATGACACCAACATTATCTGATAACGCGCTCTAAAGATATTTAATTTTAAATATGACGAAATTTTCTCAAAAATGGCCAAGATGTTCAATAAAGCCGGTCAATTTGTATGGAGGGAAAAACCGAAAAAATCGTATAACAAAAACGCAATACACGGACGATTCTGAAGAATTTTCTCCAAGAAACCCTGGGTCGGAAATGAGTTCCTAGCCCGCGCAAATCAATATTTAGCTTTATATATAGTTGAAAACAAATAAATACTAACAAATCGGTTTATTTTCCACTTCCGAGTTTTATAAAATTTTGTATGGATGATGATTCTGGTGTAAATAGTATTAGCGCGAAATCTTGGCTCAATATACTTTCTGGTTCGCAAAATATAGCGGCTTGAAAATTTAAAAATTCAAGAAAAATGTATTAAGCCGACATTTCAAAATTATTTCTACTACTTATCCTAAATATTATACTGTGGTTTTATATTAAAGGGCACAAAATGGACTTTAAAATGACATTTGTTTGTTACGATTTTATTTTTCAATCTTCAGAGGTAAATTTTTACTGATCTTCTGTCTACATTATTTGAGGTCTGAAGACTGCAAAATAATAGCATAACATATCAAAAGTCCACTTTGTTTCCTTTAATATGAACCTCAATGGAATATCTAGTGTAAGTAAGTTTTTGGATTAGTACATTTTTGTTCAATTTTCCTATTTCACTAATACTAGGTATAGCAGAGGCATAATTATACTAAATTTTTTAAAAATCAGAAATGGCAAGACGTTAAATTTTCGAGAAAAAAGCACAGTAAAATTTGACCTCTGAAGATTGAGAAATAAAATCATAGCATATGCCATTTTAAAGTGCATTTTGTGCTCTTTAATATGACACCACTATGCAACATCTAGCGTAAGTAGGTTTAAATATATACATAATTTTGTAAAATCGGTTTAGTACATATATACATATGTATATATATTTTTTTAATTTTCCATTCTTTAATCGTTATATTTTGCGAACCAGAAAATACCCACGCTTATACTTGATAGCCGTAAGAGGAGTAATTCGTGCGCCATGTGATGCGCATGTAAGAGTAGAACACATATATGTATGTAAAATTTCATTATAATCGGACAGCGTAAAATCCGGATCTTGTCGGAAAATTTTTAAATCACGCAATATAAGAATTTATTTAAATAAAATGAAAAATAAATTTCAGTACTTTTTTTCAAATACTACTCGTCATTTTAATTGTTTCAGTGCTTTTTGAAATTGAAAAGCTGACAACGCTGAACAAAACGAATTTCTTTTACTTTGGCAAAAAAAAAAAACAAAACATGCTACTCCTCTCTTCTCGCTTCTCATAGAGGCGAATGTTGAATGTGTATCTTATCTTTTATACGGAAGAGCCGAGGCGTTCTTTAAGGTGTTCTTTAGCAGTTAAATAAGAAATGTAATTAAATTAAAAAACTGTCTAAGCAGGCCTTTAATAAGGGCTGAATTAAGGTCTTCTGAGTTTTCCCGCTGGGTCTATATTAACATATACATATGGACATTTCCAGGTCCACCGAGACCAACAAATTAAAGTTCTTGAAAACATTTTGTTTTATCATATTTTCATAGGGAAATAATCAAATTTAACTAACGTAAAAAATTTTACATTCATACATAAAACATTTTGAGATATTCCAATGTAAAGTCACAAAAGCGCAACTTTTTTGATTTGAATTCCAGCGGGAAAAGTAGTCATTGATTACACATATAATGAAAGATATAATGCATTATTTTAAAAAGCAAAACAATGCATTCCTTTAAGAGCGAAAAGGTAATTTAATCAGACACAAAAATATACATTCATTACCACGTATATTACCACATCTAATGAAGAAGGAATGTATTGTTTCTGCTCGTAACAATCCCTCGTGTTTGTTTTGAAAAATCACTATTTCTCCTTGCTTTCATGACGCTTATAAACTTTGCAATTTTTATTTTATAACGCAGTTTATGTTTGGACGCGTACCTGAATAGATCGAGCAAATACAATGAATATATATGTATAAATATATATTTTAAACGGAATTAATAAAATACTTATTTATATATACTTAGATACATGTATGTATGTTTATATAGGTATATGTAATTTATTTCTTCAAACATTTAGCTTTTAAAAATATATGGGAGAAAGAATTGTATTACGAATTAAATAGAATGCATTCGCCGGACACATTAAAATAATTCATTACTTTCCTAGGACATCTTCTGTGTTAACAACAATGAATTCTGGAATGAAAAATTATACATGCTGTGCATTACCTTCTCGTTTACTATTCATTACTAGCGTTGTCAACTTTTTATAACCAAAACGCGCTATTCCCCTTCTCAAAACGCGCTAAATCGCAGCGTTGACAAATATTTTAAACCAAAATGCGCTAAATTAAATTTGGATAAAACCAGATGCATATTTTGGAAAAAATCCAATATTTATTAAAAAAAGAAAATAGTTATCTACATATTTGTTTTTAAATTTCATTTAGGGACAAAAATTAAATGGTTACAACTATTAAAAAATGTATGAAGCTTACAACGATATAACAACTTAAAATATTCTTTTGGTATGTCCAAGGTGAATTATCGCGTTTGGTATACTTAAAACGCGCTAAATTAGCATCGCTGTTCATTACCTTTTCCCGCTGGGATATATGTATTTCTATTGCACGTTTTGTTTTTATAAACGTTCTTAAAGAGAGGGATGACATCCATGGAGTTTTGCTCTCTACAATTTGTCTACATTACATTGCGCCTTTCTCGCCTGGCTTTAAAGGCAGGCTTTCAATTAGATATTGGTGTTGGTGAGAAGCTAGCGGGGTAAGTGGCTTTGCATACTATGCCTTTTTACCCTGGCTTTTTTGACAATTTTCTTTTAAATCGCCTGCGAAAAGTCACACACATTTACATTACAGACTTTTTATTTATGCATTTTTTGACGATTATACACATGCGTAATGCTGAGAGTACGAAAATGAGTAGTTGAAAGACGTTAGCCCCAGGCTTTCTGTAAATTTTTGTATAGAAATGCTCACTTTCATACGAAAACTTTGATTTTGATGGTAACTGTAAATCACTAAGCTTAATAAATCCAAATATCGTAATGAAGAAAAAAATCAACACTATTTTTGATATTATTATTTCATCGAGTAGTTGAAAGACTTTAGCCCCAGGCTTTCTGCAAATTTTTATATAGAAATGCTCACCTTCATACGAAAACTTTATTTTGATGGTAACTGTAAATCACTAAGCTTAATAAATCCAACTATCGTAATGAAGAAAAAAATCAATACTATTTTTGATATTATAAGAAAGTTCAGAATTTTATAGATTGAAAGTTCTTGCATCTGAGCAAATATTCAAAAAGACTGAAATTAATGTATATAAGTTTTGGAAAACAATTTCTAAAATAAAGCGAGGCGATGCCACAAAGGCTTTTCCAGTTTTAGCAGAATTTTTTAAAAAAATTATGGTTCTCTCACATTTTAATCACCCATGTACTGAAAAACGCGCGATTGTTAAATCACTTTCGAGACTAAAATCGCAATTCTCACTTTTGCATGTGCTGAGGCTCGCGCGTTCTGTTTATTTTTCGAAATAATCTTTCAAAAAGGTTCTTATATATGCTCCTTGTTTTTTTGGAACCATAGTATACATGATCCATTAATTAGGTCTATACATCTCTACAACAAAAATTCCATAACTGTGAAGATGTGAAACAAACTCCATATATAAAAAATTTTGTTTAGCTTTTTTTATATATGGAGTCTGACATCTTTACGATGGTAAACAATAAACTGATGTCGAGTTGCATTGACCTGATTATTGGATCATGATAGTCTGCCTGTTCATAGGATCCGATACGGAATTGGATTGGAAACGGAATTCCAATCCAATTCCAATTCTGGGCGCGTTCATGAAAACGTAACGAAATTGCTTTATTCAAAAACTGTTTATTTTCGTTAAAAATTCAAAATATCGTTTAATATCTTGTGTATTTAGTAATTAGAGGGTAGGAAAAACTTATTCTACCTGATAAATGCATAAATTAAAGTGCTCCTGAGCTCAAATTCATGAAAAATTAATTCCGTTTCTCAGCGGAAATTTCGCAAATCGAAGTATAAACCGATTTCATGAACCCAATCAACCGGTTTTGTAGAGAAAACGATACCAAACCAATCCGTATTGGACTCTGTGAACGGCCTGAGTATCAAACACAGAATTTTTCAACTATTTCTAGTTTTGGCCTTGCTTTTTTCTTGATATTTTACGTTCTATGCGTCTGGCAACAATATTGGTTGACAAATGTGATAAATAGGTGTAGAATAATGACGCGCATTATATTTGTGGTATTTTATGGTGCTGCCATATTTTTGTCACAATTAATTAAGAACAACTAAATACGACTGAAGTACAGAAGTTGTATTTAATTACAATTTAAATTTATATGAAAATTAACTAAATAAATATTTAATTACTGAGTGAAAAACTGGAGGTTAATCTTATAATATTGTTGTTATAATTTGCAGTCTACACCTAACTTAGCTTAACATTAACTTCAAGTTAATGTTAAGTGTAGACCGCTCAAGTTAATGGTTTTTTCAGGTTATAACATAGTTGTTAGAGCAATTGTTTTAACAACGCAGTCATAACTTCGTTACAACAGCATTTCAAGCTAGGTGGAGACGTAGAGTAAGATTCTTATAACATTGAGAAAATGCCGGCCATACACTACACAAGTTCACTGCACAAGTCTGTCACTGTACAGTGCGTTTGTGTAGTTTATGGGGGTGGTTGTGCTATTTACGCAGTGAACTGAGTAAATATCAAAACGATTTTGATATTTGCCCAAGTTTGTAAAACTGTACAGTGAACTTGTGTAGTTTATGTTGCAAACACTCAGTTGTGTCACGATTTTTGAAGAGTTAAAAACAAAAAATGAGCGCAGAAAACATGTTCTGGACAAAGTTTGTAGAATTATACGGAGAATCGTTTGCATTATGGCATATTGAAAGCACCGATTACAGCAAGAGAATCATAAAATTCGAAGTCTACGAAAAATTAATTTAAAAAAGCAACTTTTGTCTTTGTTTTATTTTTGTTTATATAGCAAGCAATAAAATAGCGCTGTATTTGCATATATTGTCCTCTTCGCTGTAGCTTTAAAATAAAAAACTGCCCAGTTTACTTGTATAGTGTGTATCACAAGTTTCCTGCGTAAACGAAACTTGTGATACACAGGCTTGAGCACTGAACTTGTGTAGTGTATGGCTGGCATAACACATATTTGAAGTCGACACGTAACAATCATAAATCAGCGATTGAATTTTTCTCATCTTACTTATTCCGTTACGTGTAGACCTCAAGTGATAGCTGTATATGGCAGCCCTAACTGTCATGAAACTGCAGCCAGCTTCACATGCATTTTGGTGCAATTTGACAACCAATCCGTGAACTAATTTTGATTATGTTTTTAAATATTTGGAGAAGCAAGATTCTTTTGGAATTATAATACATATAAATATAAATAAATGTCTTTCAACTATCCGCGCCGCGTCAGAGACTTACCAAAACTAGAATTAGATTCTGAAGATGAGGTTAACACACCCCATAAAGCAAAAATTAAGAATATGGATTTGCATCAACAGTAAAGCGCAAAAAGTTCAGAAGGAAGAAATTGGTATTAATGGTATATATTTTTTAGATTGTGTGAAACTAATAAGGAAAATTCTGAAGTGTACCACAGCTATCATGGATCAACAAATTCGTTTAATAGTTTGCGGATGTTGTATGTTTTTTTTCAAGTCTCTGTCGGTATTAACTGGCTATATACAAAATAGTTAAAAATGTGTGAAAAAATTCCACGGAATTTTGAATTATCCGATGATTAGAGTTTGTATGCTTATTAAGTGAAATATAATTTAGATTATTTATTATTTTAGACCCAAAAGAAGAGCCGAACTGCCTACTTTAGAATCTGACTCCGAGGATGAAGAACCCTTTAAAATTGACAATCTCAATTGTGCGATTCTCAATGATTCACTCGCAGTAAGCCCCGAGAAAAGTGACAGGGAAGATGAAAGTTCCAAGGAATCATGTGCCGTTAAACCTGATTTCAATACTTCAGTTAACGATAATTCGTTATTAGCGCATTTTAACAATTTGGGGATTAAGAATTCCCCAAAGGAGAAGGTTCAATGTATAAAAGAAGAACCAACTGATAATACAAATCAAAAGAATGCGGAAGGCGATAATAAAAATATATTGCCATCTGTAACTAAGAATAACACTACTGTAGATGCTCAGTTCGCAACGCCGCAGATACGATCGTTTTCGGTGCAAAGGAGGCCTCGCGATTTATGTTCAACTCAATCAAAACAAAATAAGTCTGCCATTGTCAATGAGTTTCGTACCCAAAAGGTTTTATTTCAAACGCCAATGACCATTTCTCGTGCTCCAATAATGCAAAATGATAGTATTTCACTATTATTATGCGATACAATGAATGAATGTGCGACACCATCAACAGCTGAAAAGACACAGTGCGAAAATGAAAAACGAACTAAAAATTCAGCAATGTCTAAAAAATCACTAGAATGTGCTTTTAATGAAGTAAGCAAAATAGAAAAGAATTTAGGAATTACAGAAAATGACAAAGCAAGTGTTACTATTAACGATGCGAGTTATATAATAATAAAAAAATTAGGCTGTGGCGGTTCCAGTTCTGTATATTTAGCCAAAAGAAAGGACAATGGTAAAGAATGTGCTTTAAAGGTAAGGCCTGCAAAGGGTATATCAGATTAGACATATCCGAATATAACACTTTTACTTGTCTTAAGCTCAAATAAGCAAATGCTCTTTTTCTGTCATGCCTCTAAACTTAATAAATATATAGCTGTGTCACAGATTCCATTTTACTTCCGTAGTTGTGTTCCGAAAAAATTTTATGCTTTAAGCAGGGAATACATCCCCAATATGATATTGAATCGTGCTCGAAACATATACCATACATGCATACTGTTGCAATACTCATTTCCTTATATGGGGCATTTATGTTTGTTTAGTTTTAAGTTACGTCGCCTACAGCAACGAATTATTGGGCCGGGAAATATTTTTCCATAACGCCATCACCAATTACGGCTTTCGCCTAAGGAGCCTCCTCCAAGAAAATCGCCCTGACCTACACCGTCGTATAGGAAACCGGATTCCCCAAATTCTCCTGTTTTATCCTTTGAGTTTTGTTTGGTTTTCCACCATACATATATCAAAATACGCTTTAAAAGGCTAGTTATATAAATTATGTATGTGTTGCATGTGGTTAGCAACCAACGCCACGAAACAGCAACTCGGTACCGTTAACTGACTCCAATCACTAATCACATGCGGGAGTGACGCAAAACTCTCGAAGGCCAATAAACAACAGTGGCCTGGTTGCATTTAAGAAGTAATTGCCAACGACGCGTGATGTTGACTCGCCCAGAGCTGCTTTACGAATGATGGGGCTTTTATATTTTGTTTATTTTGTATTTCGATTTTACAATGATACTAAAGTGTCTACCTAGAGTCGTTTGTTTACTCTTGTTTTTAGAAGCAAACACAAAGCACATTATTAAGCTTTTTATTAGCATGGAAGGATTATGGCCAAATATTTATTTGAGGCTCCTGAAAGTATGCATGTTTTTTATTATTTACTGCAACTGAAGGTAGTAGAAAAAAAGTTTTTGTCAACTCCACTTTGAAATTAAAAAGTGGTTTAATTATTGCTGGATCACACACGACAAGTTTTCTTGGTCGTTTTAATTTAGCTACGAGAGAGACGGAGAAAATTTTTTTTATTTCATTTATTTGTACTAGAGATAAATTATTTTCATTTCAATAAACTCCCAGCGCCTTAAAGGCATTATTGGGACAAGTTGGCAAGTATTCTACATAGTACAAATAAAGTTCTAAACTTTTAACTAGAATATTTTTATGGCTTTGGTTTAAAGAAAAATAACTAAATTATTTTAAAGTTTTCATATAGAGAGAAATATAAAAATAAATTTAAAGATGCAATAAAATGTACAATGTATGTATGAATAATATTGTATGAATGAGACAGTGTATGTACATAAATGTTACAAGAGGGTTTCGAAACTGTTCAATAGTTTTTGTTTGCAAAGCGATTTAAATAAAGAAATACTATGTATAGATTTTAGTTCTACCGGCAAATTATTAAATTTTACACTTCCCACAAAATCAATTATTTGTGTAGTTGTTTCTAACCTACATCGAGGGGCTCTAAAATTTGATCTATTCCTGGTGTTAAAATGTTGTTGAATTTGAGAAAATGTTATGGTATGATGACCAACATGGTTAATACATAAAAAAAACGTTAAAACTTGGTACTCATGTAAACCATATATTGGTAAAATGGTTTTGCTTATATCTTTAAATAATGAGATCGTTGAAAACGTTATCGGCAATTTATAAACTGTTTTTAAAGCTTTGTTTTGCATACTTTGAAGAGATTTTAGTGCTGTATTGTTTTTGTTATACGCATACACAATTGCAAGGTAATTTAAGTCTGATTGAACTAAAGTTTTAAATATCATAAGCTTTGACTGAATATCAAGCTTGTTTTGTAGTTTATATAAAACTCCAATTGCTGGTGCTATTTTCCTTTTCAAATCATTTATATGTAAGTCCCACGACAAGTTACTTTGAAGAGTAATTCCTAAGTATTTTACAGAATGGGTTTCATAAACATTTTTTCCATCAATATACACACTAAAGTTGTTGTTAATGCTTAATGAATGTGGTCTAAACCTAATAACTTTCGTTCTATTAGGATTAATAACTAAACGGTTTAAACGTGCGAATTCAAATAATAACGCAGAATCCCTTCCGATATTGGTTTTCAATACCAAGTCATATTTATAAGGCAAGAAAAGTGAAATGTCATCAGCAAACATAAAAAGCTTTCCATTTAACCCTAAATTCTTTAAATCATTGAGAAAAAGAGAAAATAATAATGGACCTAGTCCACTCCCCTGCGGAACTCCATAACCAACAGACGCCATGAAACTTGTAGTATTATTTATATTTACATATTGTTTCCTATTATTAAAGTAATCTTTAAATAACAAAAGCTCACGTCCCTGAATACCGTAAGACATTAATTTTTGTAACAATATTTCATGGTCTACTAAATCAAAAGCTTTTGTGAAATCAAAAAATATTCCAGCAACTCCATAGTAGCCTGTATCTAGTCCATTGCAAATATACTGAATTACATTCAAAACAGCGTCTTCAGTACCGCATCCTCTTCTAAATCCAAATTGGCAGCTGTACATAAAATTTTTTCAAAAATTTTATCAACTGCCGAGATCACAGCAATAGGCCTATTATCTATAGACTTAGCACTCACTTCCTTTCGTATTGGAATTATTTTGTGAATCTTAAGGATGTCAGGATACAATGAATAATTAACCATTTTATTGAATATATTGGTTAAAATTGGCAGTAGTTCACATCTACATTCCTTCAGGAACTTTGGCGATATATTCAGGTATGTGATGGAAATCGATTTTGAAAACGAAGCACTTTTGAAAGACCCTTTTGAAGCACTTTTCATAAAATTTTTATAATTTTTGTGAT
Organism: Panzeria rudis; assembly: GCA_956483635.1. NCBI lineage: Eukaryota > Metazoa > Arthropoda > Insecta > Diptera > Tachinidae > Panzeria > Panzeria rudis. The sequence goes on from OY101447.1 coordinate 5,457,971, forward strand.
ACAACTCTTTTGTAATAAAGAAATATTTTTATAATATATGTGATAATATTGTTTTTAACAAAGAAATATTATTAAAAAACACCTTTCAAAATTGCTTCGTTTTCGGAATCGATTTCCAACACATACCTGATTATCATATCCTGGGCTTTTGTTATCATTCATGTTAAGAATTATTTCATTAATTTCAGAATCACTTACATCGTTAAGTGCAAACTCATGAGAAGATGCATTTAGAGTTCTAAATTTGTATTCCTTTCTCTGTCTTTCTCCCAGCTGAATCAAAACTTGACCAAGAAAACTTGACATGTGTGAACCAGCACTTTCGAAGAGAATTTTAGTTTTTCTGTGACATGGCTGATAGTATTTAAAAATGTTTATTCTAAAAAGTTTTTGTCTTTGAAGTTTCCAGCATCTTAACCTTACCGACTTTTATCTAAATCGCATATTTAACGAAATAAACAGCAATATCGAAAAATCCCGCAACAATTATAATTTCAAACTAATTATGTAGTACACTAATTTAAACATTTCGGTAAACCCTTTCGTCTCCTACAACTTGAAGTTGATTCTGTAATTATTTGGACCGCTGAACGCGAATCTGCACTATAATTTAAATAAAATAAATAAATAAATAATTTTTTATCAGCTCTAGTTTGTGAGATATACCGTAGTATAAAAAATGAAGGCACTTGCACGACATACGTATATTAGTATAACTGGAAGAGGGTTCTCTATTCAGTAAAAAAGAAAAAACAAAATAATATTTAAGCCAAGCGAACATTGCCCCTTAGTTTCAGAGATATCGTAAAAGTTTGAGTTTAAAAATTTCTTAATGAACTTAGAAAGTTCGCTCACTAAATTGTGAATAAAATCGAAAGATAAAATTGCAACGGAAAAGGACTCAGTTCCTCTGGAATATATTAAGCAACACGATACTGGACAACAAATGGAATCGCCGTGCAAGTGCATTAATTTTTGTCATGCGGAATATTTCGAAAACTATACCTTATAAATAAAATGCACTGCATATTCGCGTTCAGCGTCCCAAATAACTAAAGAAACAACTTCTAGGGAACAAAAAAGTTTAACGAAATTTTTAAATTTATGGTCTTTTATCGATATTTAATTAGTTATGGGCTATTCCATATTTTCCGCTTTATTTTGTTAAATATGGTATTTAGATAAAAGTCGGTATTACTGCGTTTACATCTGAGCGAAATCTATTACTTACGAGATTTCGACCAAATCTAGTAGATTTCGAGTAGATTTCCCATACAAAACAAAATTTAATTCGTCACTAGATTTTGGTGAAATCTTCTCAAAATCTAGTAGTACTTTAGCTATGCAGCTATGGTTTTTTTCAAATTGTACAAAAAAATCGTGCTCAATTTTTTTTGTTTAAAAGGTGTGTGAATTATCTAAGTTTCAGGTTCTTTGGTTATAGTTTAGGACAAATTTCAGTCAGAGGTTTTTGTTCTTGATAAGAAATCTTGATAAATTGTCAAAATAGCTTGGTGTAAACGGTATGGATTTTTATAAAGATTTCGAATGAAATCTACTAGATTTCGATCAAGTGTAAATGCCCTATAACGCAAAAGCTGTTCGAATCCTCACAAACTACAAATTTTTGGAAGCCTTGATCTCAGCTGATTGACCTGCAATTTTGTACGGTAGTTTCTTATACATATCCTTAGATTTGGGGTAGGAGTAACGTGACCAGAAGGTTTTTGTCAAAAGCGTGATAAGAGCGATTGGACAGAGGGATTCTGAAGAAAATAATACCAAAAAAGCGGGATTTTTTAAAATATCTTATGGAAAGCGGTATGTTGTAAATACACTGATGATAATATATGATTTTTTAAAAATGTATGCAACTACACAGTTCCATATCGTTAGCTGAAATGCGAAATAGCGTAACTAACAAAAATTTTAAAGTCACATTTCCAAACTGCTGTTCAAATTTTCAAACTGTTATCATAAAAATCAATTGCATTAAAAACGAAGATTAAGAGAATTTTTACTTAAGTCACTTATTTTATTTACTGCCTGTGCCACTAAAGGCGTACGATAGCTTCTTTCTCATAAATATTTTTGTTTTCAATATATTTATAAGACGGGCACTGTCGCACGCATTTATTGGAACAGGCAGTTAGTCTATTTTCTCTTCTGTAAAATTAAAAAACAGTGCAGTTAAGTAATTTTGCATTTCAGCTAAATATATGTTCTTAGAAAATTCATTGAGTTAAAGTTTAAAAAAGTGCATATTTAGATTTTTTTTAAATTTATCATTTTTATGAAATAAAAATTTTATAAATTGCTTCAAGACTAAAGATAATTTTGTCTTTAACACATGAAACATAAAATCGTTAAGACCCGACAAAAATAAGGAAGTTGTAAGTCAGTGAGTGAAAAAATCCGAAGTCATATTTTATAAAATTCAGAATATTTTTGATCAAAAGTTCTGTTTTTTCACATAATGTCTTGTAACTGTGTTCTATTTTGTCGGTTCTTAAGCATTTTATGTAACATGTGCTCTTCACCAAATTAGTTTCAACTTTGGGCTTTGAAGGCTATTTCCGGACTTTCGTTTCATTTTAAAGCTTAGTACTCTGTTCAAATTGCGAAAAATGTTGATCAACATGGTTTTTTCATACGAAAAATATGACAAGTTACCCAATCATAACTAGACCTTGAAAGTATGCTGCAATTGTGTCCGTTTAAAAAAAAACCCAATCAGCCTGTTCATAGAATCCAATACGGATTGGTTTGGTATCGTTTTCTCAACAAAACCGGTTGATTCCGTTCATGTAAACCCTTTATACTTGGATTTCAAAAATATCCGTTGAGAAACGGAATTAATTGTTCATGAATTGGAGTTCAGGAGCCCTTTAATTTATGCATTTACCATCTAGATAAAATTTTTTCCTAGCCTCTAATTACTAAATACACAAGTTAGTAAATGATATTTAGAAATTTTAACGAAAATAAACAGTTTTTGTACAAAGCAATTTCGTTACGTTTTCATGAACGCATTCACAATTGGAATTGGATTGGAATTCCGTTTACAATCCAATTCCGTATCGGATTCTATGAACAGGCAGAATGTGTTTGTTGTAAATTCCACACGAAAAAAGTGGTGTTCATATTATTTCGCATGAAGACTCAAAAATGTTGTAGATACATACATTTCATATGTTTTTCATAAAATAAACAAAGTACTACTTCTTCAACAATTTTTCGTGAGCAATTCGTGTAAATTTTTTTATATGGACTTTTGACAGCACTTCGCACGAAATGATGAATAGAGTACCATGATTAATGGAGAAAAATTTTAATTGAAGGTATCAATAGCTCCAATCCCGTACTTTCTGTGTAAAGTTCGGTAAAATGAGAGTAAGCAAGAATTACTCTCACTAAAGTCAAAAGTACGGGAACAGCAAAAACCAAATTTCTATTCCAAAACTTAACATGAAAGTGTTGTGCAAATAAACCAAAAAATAAAATCCAACATATTGATTTTTAATGGAATTTTTAGTTTTTACGATTCCGTACACAAAAAAAAAACGCAAAAAAACGAAAAAAGTCGTCAAACGAAAAAAGCACTAAAGCTAAAACTAAAAAAACACTAAAACTAAAAATCACAAAAACGAAAATAAAAGTGCCAAAACTGAAAAAAGCGCCGAAACTAAAATAAATCGCTAAAACTAAAAATTTAGTCAAAAAGCGAAAAAAACGTCAAAACCAAAAAATCTTAAAAAAAACAACGAAAAAATCACGAAAATGAAAAAAGCGCCGAAACCAAAAAAATCGCCAAAACAACTAAAAATAACTTAAAAAAATAAAAATTTAACAAAAAGCACAACGAAAAAACCGCCAAAATGAAAAAAGAAGCAAAAACGGAATATGTGCGAGCCAAAGTCGCACTTTACTTAATTTATTATATACTTTTTTGCATATATACAAATGTATTTTGCGTTGAATTTTGCACAATTAGCAATTATTTCGTCAGTTTTTTTTTTGTTGACTACAATCATATTTTTCATTTATTGTTTTGCACTTTACTCAATCTGCCCGAAGAAACAGTACGGTCTGTTTCGTGCAAGAAGAAGAATATTATTCTCTCAAACTCACTCTCATTTACCCAATCTTGCAGTAATGGTACATACATTTTTCGTGCAAATTGGGATCCCGCGGGATCCCAATGTTTGAGTACAGGATCGCACCTAATGTTAGTCGAACTCTATGGTTTTTAAATCGTTCAATTTAATTTTTGCAATAATCAATAATTTTCAATAATATGTGCCTTAGTTGATTGACTTCACCATCCTCACACTGTGAAAGGTATAACAAGAGCTCTGATCATGAGATCGTGGCTATGGCGAATCTTGAAATATCATGGTGTCAGTGCGACCCCTATACAGTCAAGAATTACATGCATTTAAAATTCCTTTCTCAATAAAAATAATTTAATTGAAGAATTAAATTGAACGAACTAAGCCTAATGTGTTGTTTCCACTCAGATTTTTGAGTGATTTCCATACAAATTTTAGACAAGCATTGCTTGTTTGCATTGTGGAAAGAGCACATAAGTAACATTGGAATAGAAATGTTTAAGTATTGAGCTTTGAAGCACTGTCTAAAAACACACTTTTTCAATTTTAAGTTCCTTTAACTTAATAAGTTTTTATTCGATCAACACAAGAAAGACCTATTTTGCTCAGCTTAAACATTTTTGGGAATAATTAAAAAACCAGAACTGTAATTTTAAAACTCGGAAAAGCGGGATAAGGTGGGATAGCAATTTTAGGTAAGATCATCCTCTTAAAAGAGGTATAATCCCGCCTAAAGCAAGATGTCTGGTCAGGCTAGGTATAAGACTTGAAGAAATATAAATTTTAATTGATTATTAGGCTAAGGTTCGTAACGTTATATTCAGAAAGAATTGGGCATGATTAATATTCCAAGGAACAAGGGAAAAATGTACATCAACTTAATTTTTCAAAGTGGCGCTACTCTGTTCTGCTGTGTACGTTGAAAAATTTAGTTGATTTAAATTTTTCCCTTGTTCCTTGGAATATTAATCATGCCCTATTCTTTGTGAATATAACGTTACGAACCTTAGCCTAATAATCAATTTAGATTCACAAAGCAAATATGTTCGAAATAATCATATTAATATATAAATTTTATTTTTTACGCCCTCTGTAATGTACACATTTTGCTGAAAATTTGAAAATGACAGATGACCCAAATAAAAAAGAAATCTTAGAATAGATATGGAAATAAATTAATAGATTACATATTAGATTTTTTTAATATTGTAAACAATTTTCTATAAAGGTTGTCGATTTACAAGGTGACCCTGCTGTTGTTGAAGGATACTTAAATGAAACGAAACTGTTGGCTAAACTGCAAGGAAATGTATGCGTAGTTTCTCTTTATGAATAGTATGTAGTTTTGAAAAATATAGAAAATAATCGAAAGATGTATTTACTGTTTTTTTTTGTTTCAGCCAATTATTGCAAAAAGAATCTAAACTTTTTCTGGTGATGGAAAAGGGGGACTCAGACCTACATAAAGTCCTTCAAAGTTATACTACAAATTTGCCTTTATATGTGCTTACAAACTTTCTTTATCAAATGCTACAAGCAGTTAATTATATTCATCAAAATGGAGTTATACATTCCGATCTTAAACCGGCTAATTTTTTAATGGTCAACGGACGATTGAAACTGATCGATTTTGGAATCGCAAGCAATATAGCTATCGATTCTACAAGTATAATAAAATTTTCTCAAGCTGGTACCTTTAATTACATAAGTCCAGAAGCGCTGACGGACACATCCACTGGCAGCAGTCCAATGCGTAGCAATCAGCCAAAAATCAAGGCAAGTATATACACTATTCTTATTCTGTAAAACGAACTAGAATCAATTTTTAAAACGAATAAACATTTACTGGCTTACTGCAAATGGAATTCACAAAAGTCTACTCGTTTTAAAATCGAGTAATCAAACCATTGCCGAAACTAACGGCCTTTCCCACGTTGTTCCAACGCCTTCGTTCTTTTGATATCGTGGGACAGGCCTTAAGTCGAATGCGGGTTTTCCGAGAAATTCTTTCTAAATCTGTGGTCATCACAAAGAGAAACATTTAAAATGAGAATGTATTGGTGTTTTTGCAAATTTCATAAAATAATGCCACTAACAAACATTCATTGCTGTTGCTACTAAGTGAAATGTTTATGTATTTTGTTCTCTTGAGTACACACGTATGGTACACGTGTTTTTAGTGGTGTTGGTGTTTTTCCCTTGAGGCAATGTTTGGTAAGCGTTGTTCTAAATGATAAAACGAAATTACTGTGTTTTTATCTATGTTTCAAATCTAAAATCAATTCTATTCACATCTGTAAATAATTTGCTGTTAGATATCTTTTTTAGTTCGTATTTGTACTTAACTTCTATTGCAGTAAATCGTTCGATTTACAGAAACCAAATTGAAAAATTATCGGTTTTGAAAATCACTCGATTTAAAATCGAGTCGGTTTACATAACAGGGGGTAGGTATATTGTATATCAAATAAAAACAATTCAACTTTTTTTTTATAGATTTCTACGAAATCCGATGTCTGGTCACTTGGGTGCATATTATATTTGCTGCTATATCAAAAGACTCCATTTGGACACATAAAAAATCTTTACAATAAAATATCTGCTATTTGTAGCCCCAATCAAAAGATCGAATATGGCCCCTTACCGCCGTATTATCCTGCCATTCTGGTTCATGTCATTATCAAAATAAGTTTCTTTAATTATAAATATTATAACTGCTAATTATTTAATTACAGATGGCTAAACATTGTCTGCAACACAATCCAAAACAGCGTCTGTCATGTGCCGAGCTATTAAAATATCCCTTTAATATGATAATACCAGTACAAAATCTATCTTTACCAACTGAATAACTAACTACATTTTTTATATTAAGATTATAATAGTTTAGATTATGCTGTAGAACAAAAATAAATCACTTAAGCCTACTGACTTGAAGTTTCATTGTTGAAAAAACGCTCCTCTAAATTTGCCATTGCTGTGTAGCCTGCACAGAAAATATGAAGAAAACAGCAATAGCCCAAATACAAGAACAAGCGCTACGCTATTAAAATATATATGTATGTATGTACTAGAGATGAGCGATCCCGTGATTTTTAAAGAACATCGTGAACAGTGAACGTGATTTAAAAATCACTGTAACTTAAAACTGCGATCACAGTTTTCAGTTCTTTTATACCAAGGTAATTATCAAGGACATACATGCATCTCTACAACAAAACATTGATCTTTTTTCATTGGATAAATATACCAAGGCAGGTTTAAATGCGCCTTAAAATATACTATGAATTTTAAAAAGAAATAAAACAAGAAATAGGAATATTATTCGTTTTTTGTGATTGTATGCAAAAAAGAAACGCCCACACAGTGAAATATCAAGTGTGTTCCCGAACTCAAAATTGGGCGCCCGCGGGCACGGAAAGCGTTTCCGTACTCGAAAATTGGGTAAATGGGAGCGCTTTTGAGAACATAACATTCTTCTTCTTCTTGCACGAAACAGCCCGGACTTTTTCTTTGGGCAGATTGCGTAAAGAGCAAAAAAACAATCAACTGCTTGGAAAATAATCAATAACAAATGAAAAATTATAATTTTAGGCAACAAAAATACTAAAGAAATAATTGCTTGTTTAACAAAATTCAAAGCAAAATACATTTGTATGTATTTATGAAAATACCTAAAACTGAAAAATGGCATTAAAAATCATTGTGTTGGTTTTTATTTTTATGTTTATTTTCGCAACACTTTCATGTAATTTTTCGGGATAGAAATATGGTTTTTTGCGTTCCCGTACTTTTGTACATTTTTATCTCTCAATGAGAATGCTAATTTTTCCTTTGTTCCTTGGAATATTAATCATGCCCAATTCTTTCTGAATATAACGTTACGAACCTTAGCCTAATAATCAATTTGGATTCACAAAGCAAATACGTTCGAAATAATCATATTAAAAGAAAAATATCTGTTTGCTCTCATTTTACCGAACTTTACCCAAAAAGTACGGGAACACACTTATCATAACTTTGAGTATGTAACAAATAGAAAGGAACGACTTCCCTAGTAGCAAAGATTTTACACATATTGTCACAATTGTGATTCGTGATTTTTCAGTAACTGATTAAATCACAGCTACAGAATATCGCTCATCTCTATTGAGAACCGAAAAATCGAAGAAAATAGTTGCGTTTTGTATCTCCTGTATAATTTCAAAAAATTGTCTGAACGTTTGTATGTTAAAGAAAACAATAATACGTTTTTGTGTATCATTCTCCTGATTTTGAGGGAACGACAGCTAAGCTGTCATCATCAGCGTCCTTTGTTCGCTTTTACCACGTTTGATCGTGGATACTAGTATTAATTTGGTTAAATAGCTGATGTTTCATTAATACTAGTATCCACGATCAAACGTGGTAAAAGCGAACAAAGGACGCTGGTGATGACAGCGTACCGGCTGTCGCAATTAGTAGTACTAATCCGTTCTGCTAGTCTGATTAGATATTCTAATATTCCACTCTTAAAAATAATTTGAATTTACATTAATTCAATTATTGTGAACTTAAGCCAAATAATAATAACTTCCGACTTATGTTTTCTTTTTATTTGAAGAAAAACTTGTAACATTTTTTCATGATTTTAGTTAAAAAACATGCAATTTAAAAATTTGCTTTGAGTTTGTCAATTGTCTGTCTCAATTGTCTACTTATGAACTGACGATGATTCTAGTTTTGTTTTAAGCCAGTATAGCAAGCAGGAACGCTGTAGGGATTTTAATTTAAAATTTATTTGTTTGTGTTTTTTTATAATAAAAAATATGTTTCATTGCTCGAACACAACTTCGGAAAATAGCCAAACGCTAGCAAATCGCCCGGTTTTCAGAACATGCCGAAATGCTTCTTGCGTTCTTCAAATCGTAAGCGATTTGAAAACGCTGCGTTTTCCAGAACATGGGCGATTGCTTTTGTGTTTTTAAATTCTTTGTTTTTGTCTAGTTGTTGATTAAAATATTGATGTTTTGCATACATATATTCTTGTTTATTATTTTTGTATCTAGGTATTTATTATCGGCCATGTGGAATTATGAAAGCATTGTTGCTGTAAGTTAATATTTATCACAACAATGCTTTGATAATTCCACACATTTTAATTCTACATGAAATACAGAACATACGCGTATATTTATATATCGCGTCTTGTTTTGGCCCACCGGCCATTAAATTAAATTGAGTTAAGTATGGGGTATTTATATTCTGAATACCCTCTTTCAGAATCCGAAAACTGTTTCGCGAAATCGTTCCTGGTTTCTGAGATATCAAGCATTCATTGTGCTCGATATCATCAAATATTGATAAATTTTTTGTAAAAAAAAAATTTTTTTAAATAAAAAAATAAAAATCCGAAATCAAGTAAAATACCAAGTTCATCAATATTAACTTTTTATTCCATGTAAATATCTTTCCTAATAACATTTATACGCTTATTTTCAATAAAAAGTAGAAAATTTCATCCCAATAACAAGTTACTCAATACACAGCATTTAGTATATACATGGAGCACAAAAAGCTACTTTTTACAAATAAATAAGTGGCTACTGGAGCACAAAACAAGATATTTTGCTTTCCGTAAAAAGATGTTAATTTCTAACCGGATTGATGAAAGTTCACAAAAATTTACATTTTTCTTCCAAACATATGCCGGAAGAAGTGGTCTATCGGGTATATTTTGAGAAAACTTCATTTAAATCTTCTTTGTTGTTTTTCTCCATTCCGACTTTTTGGCATATGAGCTAAACCAATACTGAGGTCGCGATATGTAATTATATTTATTATATTAAATGAAATTTATTTGCTGGAGTTTAAGCAATTGTCTATATGCAGCATTTCGTTGGTGCTTTACCAACTCATCAGAAGACTTCAAACACAATTTTGAACAGTTACAAACCCTTTAATTAATTTTCTATTCAAACAGAAATTAAGTTTAAAAACCATTTAGTTATTACACACAAAAAAATATAAGAGGTAATATTAACTAAGCTTGCATAGGTAAAATTATTTTATATGAAATTAAAAATCCTTGGTGTTTTTACCTATGACATTAGGTAATTTTTAGAATACATTTTACTTAAAATCCAAGTTAATTTAGCTAATAGAATAAGGTGCCTTATTCGAAAGTATTTTTGTTCTTGTTTTTTATTTTTTTTGTCAAATGAAAATATATTTTGGGTAGAGCGCTAAGTACATATTATTTTAAATAAACATTTATTGATTGTTTTGGAATAAACACACATCTTTTATAGATTAACATCAACTTTGGAATGAGGAACAGTTTGGAACAATTGGGATAAAGACTTTATCTAAGAGAAGAATTGATTGGCTTACGAAACGATAATTTATTAATAAATTTTCCAGGTGTAATTATTTTTATTATTATAACACCGGTACACAAAAGAACAAAAGTTGACTGTACATTTATTTGGCCGGGTCCTCCTACCTATAAGTATTTTGACGCACTGATTCAGAATCTGATATCCGTAGGATTCGTACACCTACGAAATTTCGAGTAAATTGCGAAAAACTTTATTTTCCAAAATTGTTTGTGTTTTCCCTAATTTACTTGAAATTTGGCCAAACGGACCTCAGATTCGGATTCGGCGCGTCAAAATAAATATACGTAGGTACACCAAGTGCCGATGTAATCATCATTTATTCTAACTTATTACTTTTATGATTGTCTATACAAATAAAACTAAAAAGAAATACAATTTCATTACATATATACACAGCCATGTTCTGAAAACCATTTCGTTTTGAAATCGCAAAATTTCAGGAAAAAATTCAACTAAAACGGTCATTTATTGCAATTTTTGAATTTATTTTTATGTTTTAAATGTTTCAGATATTTTATTCGAATTTAACTTCGAATGCACTAAATTGTACAATTAAAAGAACACTGTTTTTCATTTTTGAAATTTTGCGATTTCAAAATGAAATGGTTTTCAAAACATGGCCGATAGTGGATGTTTGAAATATAATTATCAAAAATTATTTAAAAGTCAGCTAAAATCATCGGTAATTTACCAAAAACAAAAGGTGGAATTGACCTTGTTATCATAGGTAATTTAAGAAAACAATTTACTAGTTTTAACAAAATTTTTAATTGATTTTTCGAAAATTGACATCAACCAAAATTTTTGGTGATTTAACTAAAAAACTTTGTAAATGCCATTCTACCCTTTCACTTAGTTAAAATTATACCATAATTTTAGGAAATATAACCTATGATTTTTTTTTTGTGTAAGTAAAAAACTGGTGGTAAATGATTAAATAGTAGAAATATTCGACATACATAGAGGAGAAAATGTTAAAGTCCGGCCGAATGCCGGTAATGTAGATGATCTTTATTCAGTGAAAATTTTTGCATTTTCTAACAGATCTTCTCAAAAGCTTTTAAATGATACCAATATTTACCGCATTGTATGAAAAATACACCATATAATCACAATTTTCTACTGGAACTTCAGAGGCCCATAACTCGGAAACCAAGCCTCGCCGACAATTTTTTTAATATTTTTTTTCTACGGCTGCACTGCTGACTCTTGTGTATTCGGTAACAACAAAAAAATTATTGACGTTAGTTAACCGACAGCAAATATTGTTAAAAATTGTATAGAATGGCAAAATCGTTAATTTGCTTGTTAAATATTTTAACAATGACAACTATTGTTAAAATTGAATAGAGAATCTCACTACTGATGATGCTACGCAAGGATTGTAGCGAAATATTGGCATAGAAGAATAAAATTTTACACCCTACACTTGATCTCGAGCTCAAACAAAAACGTATTATTGTTTTCTTTATAATTAAAAAGGTCGAAAAATAAACTAATTAATTATTTGCATATTAAGCGAGCGATATATCTGCAAATCACGAGACGTCAAATCACGGTGATTTCAAAAGATTAAGAAAGGATAAATTATTACTTTTGTAAATTGCTCGATTTATAGCACTGGAAGCTCGAATAAAATGTATTTAGAAAACCGTAATTATTTTTTGTATTTGCATTTCTCGCTTTTATGCACATTAAAGAAATATAAATCTTTTTAAAGTGTATTAAAAAAATACTCATACATATGTATATGCACCGTACATATTATGTACATTTTAAAAAAAATTTGTGGATCAATTTTTCAACCGCAAACAAAAATTTCAATCTCAATTTACTTTACAGACATGTCAAGTCTGTGTAAAACCAGCTGCTTCATTCAATCAAGAAAGCAAATATCAGGCTGCTGTGGCAAAACTTGTGAAAATATTAATAATTATTTTGAAAATAAAATTCGGGGTTTTATTTTTTATAAATGCATTTCTCGCTTATAAGCACAAAAAGTCGTGCAAAATTTGGAATGCATATAAGCCGTTTTCAGTTCTTTTATAACAAGGTAATTTCATTTGCAGTCTGCACCTAACTTAACTTGACATTCATTAACTTCAAGTTAATGTTAAGTGTAGACCGCTCAAGTGAATGCTTTTTTCAGGTTATAACATAGTTGTTAGTGTAATTGATTTAACAATGCAGTCATAACTTCAAGTTACAACAGCATTTCAAGTTAGGTGGAGACGTAGTCAAGAACATACATGCATCTCTACAACAAAACCTTTTTCAGTGAAGAAATATACCAAGGGATTTAATTACGTCTTAAAATATACTTTGAATTTTAAAAAGAAATAAGGGAACACAAGAAATAGCAACATTATTCGTTTATTGTTATGGTATGCAAAAAAAGAAACGCCATTACCCACACAAACAGTGAAATATCATAAATTTGAGTATGTAGCAAATAGAAAGGAACGACTTCGCAAGTAGCAGTGATTTGACACATTTGGTCACAACTGTGATTCGTTATTTTTCAGTAACAGTAATTAAATCACAGGTACAGAAATATTGCTCATCTCTAATGTCGATCGCACGAACAATCTTAAATATCAAGCGAAAAACAACTGATTTGCGTCCCACTATAAGCATATTTTATTTTTGCATTAATATATTTATTTACTAAATAATTAAATAAAAAATAAAATGTTAGCGTTACGCAAATCAGTTGTTTATCGCCTGCTATTTCTGATTTTTAGTGCGATCGACATTGTGGAACAGGCAATTAATCTACTATGTATAATCAATTAATCTGAGAATAAATTTAATTGAGTGCTAATTCTGCTTGCCGTTTTTAAGTGGAAACTTAAACCTCTAAAAATTGCCGTACTAAATAATAAAATATGGCGTCTCTGATCAGCTGGCTTTGCAAATTGCAGAAAATAAAAGAAAAAAAGATAAAATAAAAAAGGAACAATAGAAAAACTTAAGAAATAATTGTTGTGCTGTGAAATAAAAGTATAGACGCGTTTACAACATAAAAACAGAATTAATATCATATTATTAATATATATTAAAAAAAATAGTACAATCGAATGTGTGTGTTGACATACTTATTTTTTACAGCTTAAACCACCAACGTTGGCCGCTATCGTCTTAAAAACAGGAAACGAAGATTAAAGATGACTAAATCTCTAATGTTCACATTAAAAACCCACCCAAAGACTGAGTCTTTTACATACAGCTTAAATGACAATTAATAACTTGATTAGTTAATCTTAAAATAAATGTAATCGAGCTTTAATCTACTTGCTCGTTTTTCAGTTCTAGCTTAAACTTTTTAGCATTGCCATACGAAATGACAGTATTTTTTTGTATTAGTATGGCAATCTCACTAAATTTTACAAAATGTCATCAAAATAATGAATACATCATTAACAAGAAGAAGAAATGATAATTCATACGTATTCCCAATTTTTTTTTAAATAAAACAAAAAAAGTACCTTTCTTATAAATAATTAAGCTGGCAAGAGTTAATTTTCAAGATCCTTACTGATCCACCAACATTTCATGGAACATACATCAACAAAACTACACTCAAAGAATGATAATTTTTCGAATAGACAAAATATTATAAATCAAACAAGAGATTTTGTTAGTAATATGTATTCTATTTGATGAAGACTGTGCCGAAATGTTTTTAAAAATTGAACGAAAAACAAAACCAAAGCTAAAAAAATATCGAATTTGATACTGTCGATATATTTGGAAAAAATATCGACGAAATATATCGATATATTTTTAAGAAAATATCGATACATCGATATTTTTGCCCATCCCTAAAAGACAACGTTGAAAGATTACATTTAATGTAATCGCTAATCTCTATGTAAAAGACTAAGCCTAAGAGTTTGGTTTTTGAAATCAAGTGATTTGAAATTAACGGGGTTTTCAGAACAGACTTGATAATTAAAAGAAAGATTTTTAATTTTATGGTTATTTTTAATTTTATCATAATATAATCATAATTGCATTATTAATAATTTTTATTGCATACTACTTTAGCGCTTAAATTTTGGGACAGACATTAAATATCCTAAAACGAAAAGTTAAGAGAATTTAGTTTATTTTTCAAGTGTTAAAAAAAAGCAAAATTATAATACTTACTTCCTTGCCATTAGAGTGTTGTAACGCTCTAATTTGTTCATCTTTTGTGTGCATTATATTACGCCAATGCTCATCTTGTTCTTCAGCTTGTTTCATCAGGTCAGATAATGTGTTTTCCTTAAATTCAAGAATAAAAAATTATAAGAATTATGTAGATATATGATAAAAATATTGAAAATAAATAAATAAAACTTACAGTTTTTCTAGCGAGGTTGGTCAGCTCGTCGATACGCATACGCAGGATTGAATTTTCTTGGAGTAATTCATGTTTCTCACTGTCCTTAAGGCCCGTGGTTTCACCACCTGGACTGTTACTCACACTAGAACGGCTACTCCGACTACCATTAGCCGAGTGTGCATTACTATGCGAGTTTTGTTGTGGAGCGGAAGGACATTGTAAACTATTGGACTGTGTAGACTTGTGACTACTACTGGCTTGCTGTTCCTGTTGTTTAAATTGTGTGACTAAAACCTGCTCTAACCACTGGTTAAACGATACTGATAGAGCTGTGCCAGAACAAGCCTTAACTGCCTCTGGGCACAAGCGTTGTAACAAATCCCGCATGAGTTTGTGGTCAGTGTTTTCTTCAGTTATGCCCCCTAAGGAAGGTTTTGCAGATGCACCAAACATTTTTTCTTGTTGCTGAAAGAAAGTTTATTTATTCATTAACATTATTATTATTATTATAATGTGTCATACTATCATATAAATTTTCTAAGCAGGTATAAGTCTACACTAAGATATATAATATAAGCGAGATAATCACACGTTTTTATAATTTCATTTCACAACAAAGAGTAGCAATTATATCGCTCATTGCTTGTTATTCTCAGATAAAGAAGAGTTTTTGTTAAACTGAATATATGTATATTGATTACATGCACTTACAACTAAAATTAAATTAGGACTTTGTTTGCTAACTTTATCTTCGGCATTTCGCAAAGCCTCAACCAACTTCCAGTTTTTAGTGCGCAAATCCTAAATTAAAGCATACAAGATTTTAATTAGTTCAAAGCAAACAAATAAATTAGTTGAGTTTGGAAATTATAATAATAAAATGTGTTCGAAATGTGTTGCAATGAAAACTGGAAGATTTCGGTTTAATAGTTATTAGCGGACAAATTAAACGAATTATTTTTTGTTTTACTTAGTTGCCCGAATCAATTTAAATCATATACATACATAGTATGTATGTGTATGTATGTAATAGAATTCGTATATGCATCAGATATAAAATGAAATTAGATCAAACTTACATTATTTTTCTCTTTTTGTTCGTGTAACTGTTGCAATAGTTCTTTTTCGCGTTTATTGAGCTTTTCCGTTTCATTTTCAACATCTTTGAGTTGTTGATTCTTGTTGCAAACTTCTGCCTTAAGAGAATCTATGAGTTTTTTCAAATCTTCTTGCTGTTTCATTTGTTCTACGTTCTCCTGCAATTGTTGTTCCTTTTTCTGTACATCAATTTTTAGAGACTCGATTACTTTCTGAAATTCTTGTTGATTTTCTGCTTGCTTTTCAGAGCTTTGTAGTTGTTGAGTTTTAGATGAAACGTCATTTTTAAGAGCCTCAATCATTTTTTGCAGTTCAGAATGTTCAGCGGCCTGTTGTTTAGAAGCGGTTTCAACTAAAGAAAACTGTTGTTGGATTTGAGAATTGATAGTTTGAGCTTCGACCAACTGTTTTTCTTTTTCAGTTATTTGTTTTTTAAGAGTTTCAATAGTAGTTTGTAAGCCCGAGTGCTCCTTTGTTTTTTCTTGTGTTTGGTTTGCAATATTTAAAAGTTGTTGGGTTAAGTCAGTATTTTTAGCTTGCAAAGCTACAATCTCTTGTTGTTTTTCCTTAATACCTTTGTTGCATACTATGGCCAATTCATTTTTCAAACTGTCTAACTCCAGGTTTTTCTGATTGATATCTGATCTAGCCGATTCAAGAGCATTTTGTAAATTGCGTATTTCAACTTGAGCATCACTAAGTTCACTTTCTAATTGCTTGGCCTTTTCCAACTCGAAAATGCGATTGTTCGAAACTTGTTCTAATTCCTCACGCTGCTGTTCCAAATTGCGGAGCTGTTGAACTTGATTTTGAATAATTTCATTTTTCTGCTGTGACTCCTCCACAGCCTGTCGAGAAGCGTTCACAATGCAAGTAAGTTCAGCAATACATTTATCTTTATGGGCAATTTCGTTCTGCATCATTTGTAACTGAGCTAAAAGATCCTGAGAACCAGACTGTTTTTCGTGAATGAGTTTAGCTTGGAATTGCTGACGTTCAAGTGATAAATTGTCATTAAGAGTTTTAATTTTTTGCTCTAATAACGCAATGTCTTGATCTTTTGTTTGAATTTTTTCAACATACGACTTAATAGTGTTACTCATTGTAGCTCTTTCTGTATTAATTTCACTGCGTAACTCACGAAGCTTGGCCTGAATGCCTATGGATGCTTCTTGTTCCTCCAACAATGCTTTTTCTTTCTCTTCCAATTGACGTTTTAATTTTTGGCATATATCATCTGACCACTCGGAGTGTGAAGATGGCATATCTTGTTGGCGATTCAACAAATAATCAATTAGAATTTGTATTTCAGAACGATTTAGTTCAGCTCGGCGGAACAAATTCATCAATAGAGAAACACCTACAGTGTCCGATTCCGAGAGTTTCTCAAGACCAACTACAGTATCTTTTAATTCTTTTTGCTTTTTATTTTGCTGTTTGCTCTTCTGTTGGTTATTTTTTGGGGAACTTTGGCGCACTTTTTCATCCAACTGTTTCACTTCCTTAATGACAACGGAAGAGGCAACCACTTCAGATGCAGGTTGAACGTTGTTTTCAATGTTTAAACTTTTATCAACAGTTTGACGATTATCAGATTTTTTAACACTCTTATCTTTTTTATTTTGTTGGAGCTTTTCATCCCTTTTCTCAACCTTTTTCAATTCAACTGCATCCTTGGGAACCTTTACATCGAAATTATTAGATAGTACATCAATATTTTCAGCTGCAGCTGACTCCTTAATAATATTTTGATCATTTTTATGAATTAAAATACCCGATTTAGCCGCAGGTTTCTTATCCTTTTTGCCCTTATTCTGCTTATTAATATTTTCTTTTTCTGCATTGCTTGAACGTCTTGAAATCCCTTGATTGTTATAAGAGACAATTTCTGGATCAGGTTCAAATTCAACATGACTTTTCGACATTCCGTGGGGTTCGCCATCAACAGATGCTTGTTCGGAGTGTACATCCGAATCTTCTTGTTCAGTTGTTGTTACTTGTTCGCGCTGCCGTTGCTTCTTCTCTCGCTTCAATTCTTTCTTCAAAGCCTGTTTTTTAGGTTTTTTCAATGAACTCTTGTCTTTTCCGTAGATTTTTTCAGTCAAAGCTTTCTTTTCAGCCACAATCTCTTCGAAAGTTTTACGACGTAAGAACTTGTTAATAAATAAAAGTGAGCCGAGCGAAGCCAAAAATACACAAGCAATAACTATTAAAATGTGTAAATCCATTATTGCATAATTTGTTTAAGAATTCAACTAATTGCGTGATATGAAAAGATAAATAAATTAAATTTAATGAAATTAGTTAATAATAAATTACAACTTAATATTTATAATTACAATGTCTTAAGAGCTAAATATTTTGTTGCTTTTGGGCATATCTCTTTATTACTTTTATATTTTATTTTATACTATCTGGGGGTGCTTCGCTACCCCCTTTCTCATAAAATAAAAGTAACATTTATAAGTATAAATTATTGATTCTGATATCCTACTTTTGAAATTTCATTATTTTAGATAATAACTATTATTTAATCTTGGTATTTCTAATATTTAAAAAATAATCCCCCCTATTATGAAAGGCGACGTCGACGTTACATCAACGCGACAGTAAAAAATTGTCACTTGTCTACTCATTGTCGACAACAATTGGCTGCTATTGACAGTCCCTTACTATTTTCTGAAGCTTATGAAATTAGTCCAGTATGTTAATATTAATCAATTGTTGTCGACAAAGAGTAGACAAGTGACAATTTTTTGATGTCATGTTGATGTGACGTCGACGTCGCCTTTCACAATAGGGGGGAATAACTCTGCAAAAAACCGATTTCAATACAAAGAGCCAATGGAACAGAATACAAAGCTAACTGCAAGCAAACCTTTTCAAACAAAAAATATATTGAAAATTAGGTCTACAAATGGAGGAGTTATACGATAATCGATATTTCGGCCTTGCAAATCGCCTGTCCGATTTCCAAAAAAATATTATGGTATAAAACTGCAATAAAACCCTTCCAAACCAAAAAATAATTTGAAAATTGGTAAAAAAAAGTAAAAAATACACACGAATTTATAACCTCCTTCAATGTTGAATTCGGTTAAAAATTATTTTAATGTTTTCTTGTATACAATATTTTTTGTTTTTCCACTTGGAGCATAAACATAGTTGTACACGTGAGCATATATATAGTTCTACAGATATAAGAAAATTAATAATTACCTCCTATGATGTGTACACGTTTCCACCATCCTATACCGCCAAGAATTTGCTGTAAATTGCACGTTATTCTAAGAATAACACACATCGAATTTAAAGAGCATTTCTCTTATAGTTGTACAGATATGGGAAAATTAAGAATTACCTCGTATTGGAGATACCCGTTTCCCCTATCATATACCACCAATCTTTTGCTGAAAGTTGCATGTTGTTCTAAGAATAACACACATCGATTTTAAAGAGTCGTGCTCTTATAGTTGTATAGATATATGAAAATTAAGAACTACCTCGTATGGCGGGTACCCGTGACCCCCTCGTATAAGAATTTATATGTTATTATAGGAATAACACATATCGATTTTAAAGCGCCTTACTCTTATAGTTTTACAGATATCTCTTATAGTTTTACAGATATTTTAAAATTTAGAATTACCTCGTATGGGAGCTACCCGTTTCCCGCTCTAGTATATAGATATATAAAAAGGACATTTATGTGAAACGGTTGTTAACTATGTTATAAAGGGGGGAAATTTAGTAAGAAAATTAATAAAATGTTGGCTTTATTTTTTTTATTTTAAGGGATCCTTCGAAACTATATATATATATATATATGCTTCTCGATAAAAAAACTATAGTAATCAAAGTTGATATTCGTACACCCCTAATGTTTAAGAAAGAAAACCTCTTGTAATAAAAAACAGCCCAATTATGAATTTTTCCGGGGATTTTTTTCTCATCCATTCAGTTGTTCCCGAGGAAAAATCCTCCTATTCTAAAAAGCCGGGGAATAAAGAAATAAGAGAGAGGGAAAAATCTAGATCAGCTGTTTAGTGTTTACATTTTATTCTGCACTAACGCATGAGTTCAGTAATAGAAATTAGTAAACATTTTATGTTTTCATTGATAATAAGATTGTGTGTCAATATAAATATTTGTTTTTGCTTAAATAAAAGTAAAATGTACAGTGTATTAAATTTTAAAATTCGAGATGGTGGATTAAAAAAAAACAATTTTAAAATTTTTTTGAAAAAGCCAAAAGAAACTCTGGGGATTTGTGAAAGATATTATTCAGAGGCTCTTAGAGTGGCGGATTACGAATCCGATAATAAAATTTACAATTCCAATATGGCGGATCCAATATGACGGTCGAAATGTTTAAATAATTTTTTAAATTTTTAAAGAAGTCAAAGGAAACTATGGAAGGCCGTGATAGATATTTTATAAACAGATATTTGGAATTTAAAATGGTGAATTCAATATGGCGGCCGTAATATTGATACTTTTTAAGAGATCATTAGTTTTTAGTTGCTCTAAGGGACATTATTACGACTTGCTGGTAAAGCAGACGTTAGCTAAAGGCACCTTTAGCAAAAGTGAGTGATCCTCAAATATTTTTTATTATTACAACTTCCCTGTAAATAAAAAGTATGGCTATACCAGAGCATTTACCGACTATTATGAATAGTTAAATAGTGCAGTGGCAACGTTATACATACACACATATATATTTATTTGATGAAGTAGAATATATGGCAGCTTAGGAAAATGTGGAAACTTCAAATGACTAAACCACCCGATAAAAGTTACAGGAAGGATGAACTTACCATTAACTTATCGCTCACATTTAGCTTACATTAAAGTTGTAATAATGTAAAAAATGTTTATTCGTCCGATATAATCTTACCTTTAACTAACGCTGAGTAGTAATAATGGCCATAAGATTATGAGCGCCAAAGGTTGGTTATCAGCTATTTGGTTTTTTTTTGGAATCGAAGATTATGACATTCAAATTTACCAATTAAGGATGGCGATAAGAAATTTTTAGATTCCGACCGAATATTCGGATTCGGCCAAAATTGTGGTTTCGTCTGATATTCGGTTTAGGCCAAATTTTTGACCGAATACCGAAACGGAAACTTTTTATTCTGTATAAATAAGGAAGTTAATCGAAATATTATTTTCCAAATTTAAAATATGTCACCTCCATTAATCTGTTTTCTCGCCCATATCTTTTCAAACTGAATGAAGATTTTACTTAGTTTTATAAAGCGTAACCAAAAGATGTAGTACCATAAATAATTCAACTATTTGTTGCCAAAATAAATAACATAAACTAGGGAATGGCAAACCGATTTCGATACCAATCGAAAATATATTTTGTGTTATAATAAATCGATTTTTCGCAATCGAATTTACTTTTGCGATTTTGCACTGAAATTGATTTTATACTGTCGAGAAAAATTCTTTATTGTGTTGTTTATCATAGATGAAACGCGGACGCAAATCAAAAAACTTCACTTTAGTAGAGATGAAATCGTATAAATATAGCGTCAATCAAAAATAGGTAAAGATTCCACTTTGTTATATTTTTTAGTTATTCCGACTCAACTTTTTGATTGGAGCTCTTGTAACGTCATCAATAAAATGATGAAACACGCCTAAATGTATGTGTACCGAACACAATATTCCAGTTCTATTTATCATTTACGCTAATTTCATGCCAAGTTTTTTATTTGTCATATGCTCGTAAATGTTTAAGTTTTATTTTTGCCCGATGGAATAAAATATATTCAATTTGTGCTATTATTTTGACTGACACTGTATGTATGTAGAAATACTCTTACGCCCCTTTTCACATTGTACGGTTTAAAGTTAACGTATAATTTAACGGGAAGTTTTGTATGCCGAGTTTGCCGTTAAAGACCACGTACTTTTAATCACATTGTGAAAAGGGCCGTTGATAAAATAAATGAGTTTTTAATTCTTATAAGTCAATATTAATTAATGCTAAAAAAGTTTCGGTAAGGTTTGGATTCGGCCGAATATTAGGTTCGGTTCGGGTTCGGCCTCAAAAAAACTGGGTTCGGTCGGACTCTAGAAATTTTGAATAAAATTCTATAATTTTGTTTACTGTTTATAAGATTTAAAGCGTGGTATTATAATATGTATTAAGATATAATTTTTTAAATTCAAAATGGCGGAATATATACATGCATTATATTTATAAATTTTTTAGATTTCGTAACAGATCTTTAACTGTAATATGTATAACCAAAGTTAGAATTTAATATATTTAGCATAAAAGACGTACGGCAAAAATTTTTAAATAATCTAGCATGTGATGGAAATCGATCGATTTCAAATCGCTCGATTTGTATTTAATGGTTAAGACGCGCTGAATCCGAGTCTGAGGTCTGTCTGTTTCGAACACCCTAAAATTTTGCGTAAGTTGCGAAAAAGCCCTAAAAACCAGAAAAACAGAAGTTTTCGCAATTCACTCGAAATTTTGAGGATGCACGAGCCAAATGGTCCTCAAATTCGGATTCATTGGGTAGAAATCCATGTAGGATGGTGGGTCTGGTGAAATGTACACCAACTTTTTTGGTTTGTGTGCCGATGTAATTACCACTTGTAAAAACCCAAAGCTTATAGGCTGTTTTTCTATTTTTTTTTTAAATCTTTTTTTGTGATATTTATTTTGATTTTTTGCAGTAGCTGTATAGAAAAAAGCTGATACAAAGATTCTTAGTTTAACTTTTTTAATTATTTCTAAAATTATTAAGGTCAGCTTTAAGTATAAAAAATGGTATAATATATGAAATTTTTACTTTAAACATTTGTCAAAAAATTCCAGAGATCACAATCACAAAATATTTTAGGTGAATAAAGCTTAATTTGTGCTCTTTTAGATAGTACAAATAAATTTTACATTTACCTGAAATGTACTTTTGGTCAACATATTTAAGTCCTGGCCCATCGTGCTGCGGTGGGTCTCTGATAATGGTCTTGCTATTAATGCAAATAAAACAAAAGCAATGTTATTCCACAGAGGTGACAATAACTCGTTTGCTGTTACTTTGGGAAATGATAAAGTAGAGTTTGTCGATAAGCTGAATTGTCTGGGTTTGATACTTGATTTTAATTTGAATTTCGAAGGTGACATCAATTCCATAATATCTAGGTTTAACTTTACATTACGGAAGCTACATATATAGTCTAGATTTGGTGCTACCATTTCATGTTAAGAAAAGGGTTGTTTATGGGTTTATAATGCCTGTATTTGTATATGGATTGGAGGTGTATTCGGGTACTTTTGGCTATATTTTAAGAAAATTGAAGTTAGTTTTTAATAGAGTGATAAAGATACTTATACTCTCTTCAATTACGGCAACATGTGTCGCCTTTTGTTTCGAGATTTTTAGGATTTTCTTTTGCTGATCTCATAATTTTTAGTATTCTTTTTCACTTTTTCAACTTATATAAGTTTCAAACACCTAAATATTTGGTTGAATTATTTGAGTTCTGTAGATCATCTAGAAATAGACAGCTAAGAATACCAATGGGTCGATTATGGATAGCAACCGAACTTCAGTTGCGTTGCCAGCTGGCAACTGCCTGAAAATCACTAAATAGCAACTGAAATTAACAGTTCTCAGTTGCCAGTTGCCATCCATAATGCCGTTTTTGGCAACTGGCAACCCAACTGAGGTTCGGTTGCCATGAATAATCGACCCACAAGATTAAGTGGTGTATTAGAACGGTCCTTTTATGTACGAGTGGTACGAGCTTATAATCTCCTGCCGAATAATTTGAGAATGTTTAACTTTTCCGCTGAGACATATAAAAAGAATTATTTCTACAATTTTCGAGGAATAGTTTATTGCAATGAGCACTAATGTTAACTTTCATTATTTGTTTGCTATAGCTTTTGAATGCCATTGTTTTTTTTTTCTCTCCCCCTCAAGACTCGTTTAACAAATGTTACTATTCTTTGAAGGATATCACTGTTTGCCTCTTGATAATTATCTCTGTGACATGTTTGAAGGCCATATCCTTAAATTTGTGACAATTTCTATTTTCTCTCTTTTAAGATTGTATATATCGCGACCACATTTCTGTTTTGGACCACCGACCATTAAAAAAATAGAGTTAAGTATGGGGTATATATGTCTTGAATATCCTCTTTCAGAATCCGAAATCTGTTTCGTGAAATTGTTTCTGGTTTCTGAGATATAAAGCATTCATTGTGCTCGATATCATTAACTTTGATACATTTTTTGTTAAAAAAATGTTTTTAAATAAAACACAGAAATCAAGTAAAATGAAAAGTTTCCTCAATATTTACTTTTTAATTCATGTAAATATCTATTCTAATAACATTGATACGCTTCTTTTCAATAAAGCGTAGGAAATTTCATATCAATAACAAGTTACTCAATACACAGCAGTTAGTATACACATGCAGCACAAAAAGCTACTTTTTACATATAAAATAAAAGAAGTGGCTAGTGCAGCGCAAAATTTTTAACTGGATTGATGAAAGTACACAAAAGTTTACATTTTTCTTCCAAATATTTCTTTGAATCGACGATGTCGATAGGACATATTTTAAGCATTGTTGACGCTATTTGCAAGTTGTTCTTGATTTTATTTCACTTTTTAAAATACAATAACGTCAATTGATCTTTTATTACTTGTCACCGATTGCAGAAGTAAAAAGTGAATAGTCAAAAACATGTGCATATATTTGAATTTGTTTTAATTTTTAAGTGTGGACATTATGACACATTTCAAAGTGTCATAATGGTCATAATAATAATGTCATAAAGTTCATGGCACTATTAAAAGTGTCACAATGTCCATAGATGTTATGCCATTTTAGCAGTGACATAATATCTTTGGACATTATGTCACTGGATATTGTGACATGGCAAAAAAATTTGCATGAAAATAATTTTAAAAATATTTAAAGCTGCGTGATTTTCATAAAAATTTTTAACAAAACGTTCTTTTTTGTCATAAGACTTTACATGATAGACTCAAAAACTAATTTTTGTCTTGAGATTTTTTTTATAAAAACAGTTTCGTGCCATAAAAAGCTTATATTAAAACAAGAAGCATCATTTCATAAAAAGGGGCAAAAAGGGGCATGATATTACAAAAGGTGGCAGATTTAGGTCATTTTAAAAAAGGGGCACTAAAAGTGGCAAGGCAGTTGAAAAAGTGGCAAATTGCCACTTTAGTCGCAAAACGGTCACGCTGCTAACACGCAATTAACATTATGCCAGAGAGAGAGAGAGAGAGAGAGAGAAAGGTGGTGAGAAGGTGGCATGTCATAATTTCCATTGGACATTATGTCGCTCCAAAAAGTGTCATAAGGTCCATGGACATTATGACACTTTTGAAAGTGTCATAATGTCCATGGACTTTATGACATTTATTATTAATATAGATATTATGAAACTTTTAAATGTGTCATAATGTCCATACTTTTAAAAATGAAAACAAATTAACAATGCTTAAAGTATGTCGGCCCAAAGAAATATTTGAAAATCATTTGAAAATTTTGAGAAATGTTATTTTTATTACTAAAGATTTTCTGCGTAGACGGCCTTCGGCCCGGCTTAAGGATTTCTTCCTCTCGGTATATCGAAAATCAGCTTCGCTAAGTAAAGATTTTTGCATAGCAGGCAGTGCTTAAGCATTTTCTCCTCGATAAGTAGTAAATCTTAGCTCAGCGAAGCCGCTATTCGATATACCAATAGGGGAAATCCTTAAGCACGGCCAAAGGACGGCTATGCACAAATCTTTACGACACTGCACTCATGGACATTATGACACTTAAGAGTGACATAATGTCCATGAACATTATGTCAATGGGCGGGGTATGAAAAAAGGCACGAATTGAAATTTGAGGGGTTTTTTCATATTTCTCTTTTTCTTTTTCGTTCTCTCGCCCATGATACAATAATAGAAGCAAGATAGATCAACACCAGGTAGTCGCAAGAGAATTCACCGTGGAGAATTTACATTTGGGCTGTCAAAAAAGTTGATACATTAACACTGCTGACAGCCCAAATGTGTAAACATTTACGTAAACAGCTGGGCTCTTGCGGCCACCTAGTATGAATTCGCCTTGAATATAAGGTAGTCCAATTCTCTCTTTTCGTCGCCATATTAACGTTCTGACATTTAATCGAATTATGAAAATTCATGCTATCATATTAATTTATGAAATCCAATTTTTACCGTTTTATTTAAAAATAAAAATAATAAAAAAATACGAAAAAAAATCTGATAGTTTTTGTTAAAATACAGTAATACAAGACACTTTTGTAAGGATTCAGGTGTAAAATTTGTTAACTTTCCAACAATTCCTTATGTTCGGCAAAAGTGGCTTAGTTTATGCAAGATCAATAAGTCTGACTTACCAAAGACACCTTTGGTATGTTCATTAAGAAACAATCCCTTAAATTTGTTCATACTCACAAGCTTGACGAGCAGCACAAAATCGCAAAACATCACTTTTACTGTGAAAATACGCGAAAAATTGCCAAATTTCAAACAAGCCGTAAAATTTATTAAACATCGCTAAAATTCTAAGGAATACCAAAAACTCAGAAAAAATCGCGAAAATGGCGAAAATTTACAAAAACCTGTTAACATTAAAAACATAGAAAAGTCTGAGAGTGATTAAAAATCGGTAAAACTATAATAAATACAAGAACTGGCAAAAAATCACGTTTTTCGCGAAAATAGTGAAAATTCGCGACAAACTGGAAAATTTCAAACAAGCTTTAAAATTGCTTAATAATAGCTAAAATTGTAAGGAATGCAAAAAGCTAGTAAAAAATCGCGAAAGTGAATACAATTCGCAAAAACTTGGTAAGATTAAAAAGATATCAATGTCTGATATTGATTAAAAAAGTGACAAAACTGTTCAAAACCAAACTCTGACAGAAAAAATTAATTTTATCACAAATATTGCGAATTTTCATTTTCGCGATTTTTAACGACTTTTTTGCATTCCTTACAGTTTTAGCTATTTTTAAGCAATTTTACGGCCTGTTTGCAATTTTGAAATTTTCCGCACATATCCGATATTTTCGCGAAAAAAGTGCTTTTTTTAGCCAATTCTTTGATTTTTGATAATTTTACCAATTTTTAACACACTTTTCTATCTTTTTAATTATAGCAAGTTTATGCGAATTTTCGTCATTTTCGCGATTTTTTCAGATTTTTTTGCATTCCTTACAATTTTAGCTATTTTTAAACAATTTTACGTCTTGTTTGCAATTTTGCAATTTTTCGCGAATTTTCACGATAAAAGTGATTTTTTAGGCGGTTCTTAGCTTTATTCCAGTTTTATAAATTTTTAATCACTATGTTAATCACTATGTTAATCTATGTTTTTAATGTTAACAAGTTTTTGGGAATTATCGTAATTTTCGCAATTTTTTTTATTTTTTTTTTTAATTCCATACAATTTTAGTTATTTTAATCAATTTAGAGCTTGTTTGAAAATTTTTTAATTTTTCGCGAGTTTTCGCCATTTTTGCGATAATGGTGTTTTTTACTATTTATTAAATTTTTTACATTCCGTATAATTTGAGCTATTTTTAAGCAATTTTAGGGCTTGTTTGCAATGTTACAATTTTTTGAGAATTTTCGTGATTTCCGCGACAAATGTGTTTTGAGCGATGTTTTCGCAAACTTTGTTCATTTTCGCGATCTAAGTAATTTTCTTAGCTTTATCCTCTTTTAGAGCTCAAGCGATTTCCAGTTAATTTTAGAAATAAGTTGAGCATTAAAAATGTTAAATTTTCTGGAATGATTTTTGAATTTAATAAATATGTAATATATTTTATTTGTAATAAAATACATTTATAGTAATTTTTATTGTTAAAGTAATTATTACCTCTTTATGGGCAATTACTATGCCTTTTGCCCAAATACATTTAATTGTAGTTGATAATCTTCAATTACAATTAAAATAATTTGTAATTGCTAGTATATCAAACCCCCATTGCATGTAATTGTAATTGTTCATGCCTCAATTACAATTACATGTAAACGTAATTCCTTGATTTCTATTATTAAGTTTCTTCACGAAAAATTATATTATTTGCTGATAATTCCTTATGTTAGTTGGACACATTATTAAAACATTTTGCAATTTTGAAATTTATGTAACATAATTGTAATTTGTTATTAAATTATTTAAATTATTAAATTATTTACAAACATTACACATTTTGTAAGAAAAAATTCCAAATTATTAGTTCCTATTTCGTAAATGTGGCAAGGTTTTCATTTAATAATTGTTTATTAATATGATTATTTCGAACGTATTTGCTTTGTGAATCTAAATTCATTATTAGGCTAAGGTTCGTAACGTTATATTCAGAAAGATACATATGTAATTAATTTATTTATGGAAAATAAACATTATAAATAATTTACTAGAAAAATAAAACTTGAATTGGGGTTTCATTTCTACTTGAAAAGCACTATATTTCAAAGCTGGAATTAAATCAAAATTCAACACAAAATTAATTGTAATTCAAGCTTTAGTTCAACTGTAACTCCAGACCAGTGATGTTATATGCTTTTTTGAAGTCTTTACGCAGCCCAAAAAATTTTCTTTACAAAAATACCTAAAACTTTTAAATGATAATACTTATATGAATGCAAATAAACCCCTTTGTGTTTAATGTACATATACGTACATATATGGCTTAAAACGAAGAAAGCTTGTCTCGATTTTTCGATATTTTACAGGAGAAGGAAAAAACTGAACTCCAACTTTCAAAGTTCTTTAAGAAGGATGTAATTACACGTTGACTACTAGAAAACGTTAAAAACGCGATTTCGAAAAAATCGAGATACGGCTTTTTTCTGTTAAGCCATCGATATATAAAATTTATTTAAAATTGCTATACAAATTTTTGAAATTTTGCGGTAAAAATATTGCACTATTTTCAGAATTTTATCTATTTTTAGGAAATGTAGCTAACTTTCGACCTTCGGAAGACAAAATTCCCTTTTCATCGCATTATCACATATGAAGATACACACTTTTATATGAATTGCACTGTTTTACAAACTTTTATTTTTGAAAAGTTTAAAATTTTTCTAATGCATTTTTTAAGGGTATTACTAATTAGGATGTTTAAACACGAAAAAATCTTTTCGGCCATTGTACAGATAACGACGGTACATTTGTTTTTCGATGTACATTTCTCTTTAAAGCGCCACACAGACTCAAAGGTTTCTTCGAATAAAATGAGTTATATATCTACTAAATTACGCGTCGAATATTGGGTAACTGGCTTTGATCGGATAAAATATTACGGAGTTATAATGGATCAAACTCAAAATTTTATAAAATTGTTTACTTTTTTCACCAATTTTTGTCATTTCAGAAATTGTTGTGTACTACCTCAAATAATAAAACAAGCAATAAAACAAGCCCATAGTGAACCGAAATCGGCCAAAATCTAAAAATGCTGCAATAAAATAACAATAAAAATATGTCCTTTTTTCCCTGCGGTCAATTTTTTTAGACAAAAATCCCTACGAATAGGGATTTTTCCCTACATATAACATCACTGCTCAAGACTTGAATTTGGCAGTAAGTCAAGGCTTGAATGGAACTGCAATTCCAGAAGTGTAAAAAAGTATATTTCAACCCTTGAAACTGGAATTTCGGCCTTGAATACCAATTGTTTTGCACTTGATTTCCAGCAAAATTGCTTATTAGGAAAGTATGTATTAATGCTTGTATAATAGTCTGAAACGTCCTTAAGTGAACGAAATGTGTTGTGTTGAACGTTTGTCAAAGCAATTTAATTACTCCTCAAGACGGTTTGCAATTGCGGAACGAGGAACGATAAAAAAGGAATGTTTGGATCGGTCCGTACCGTTCTATTTAGGAAATCGTTCCATGGAACGACACAACTCTAGTTAATAGCCTCTTATTGATCAAGTGCGATATGTACATTCTTATAATTAAACTTTAAAGAATTATTTTGCAACTCTTTTACCACTAATAATAACATTTCTTTTTGAAGTACACTTGCTCGTTTTTTATTAAAAAAATATTGACATCAACAAACTCACTTATCGTATTTTGGTGTACTATGTACCACTCATGAAAGAAAATATTTTTGCAAGTCTGCCACGTTGATAAGTCTCATTATACACACGTCCCAATAAAACTACAGAACGTATGTATGTACGTTCATATTGATAATGTACATAACACAATGATTCTTCGAGCAATAAAATTAGTCAATAATTTGTTAGCTTAGCCACAATGAAGATATTCAGTTATAATTTACATATAATTTGAAACGTCCCTGAACTTTTCACTAAAATTTCTTAAATACAAAAACTACATAAAAAATGTTGTTTGCAACTTGTCGTGTATACAAATTAAAATGTCTGCTTTATATTTAAGGGGTTAAAACGCAACACATATAAGCAAACTTTACATTTGAGTACAACATGTACATATACAGTATATATACGTATGTACACGTCGAGAAAAGGGCGACGTACACAAAGTGTTGGTCTCCAGTCCATAATTTCAAGCAAAAACATTATAT
This sequence comes from Panzeria rudis, assembly GCA_956483635.1. Classification (NCBI taxonomy): domain Eukaryota; kingdom Metazoa; phylum Arthropoda; class Insecta; order Diptera; family Tachinidae; genus Panzeria; species Panzeria rudis. Next base: position 5,488,497 of record OY101447.1, read on the forward strand.
TTTTCTAGAAAAAGTTATTTGTGACAATTTTACAAATGTCTTCTTCTTTTCCAATTTACCGACTCTCTGCACATTGCTTTTGGATGCAATTTTTGCTCATACATTTTAGTTAGCGGCTTAGGTTGCGACAAAAAAGGACAGAATTTGCAGCGCAGCCTTCACCGCCATTGTTCGGTGCAACTGAAAAAAGCTAATACTAGCAAATATCGCAAAAAAATTATTTGCAGTTCAAGTTTTCATCATCAATCAATTTAATTGAAATCCTTAAATCAAAAATTTATATAAAAACTAATTATCCACTACTTACAATTACAACTTTTAAAGTTTTTTCTTAACAAAATCTAAATGAAAACTTTCAACAACCAAATCTCAGATAAATTAAACACGGACGAAAAATTTTCACTCACTGCAGAACAAGAAAAAAATTTCTCTTATCAGAACAGAGATGTTGGCTGTTTGGCATAGTTGCATAAATCTACACTATAACACTGCAGCCACACGATCAAGTTTTTCCCACACACTGCTTGCCAAAATTCATATCTGAAGTCTCCACGTAGCAATATTTATTGCCACAAACGTCAAATTTGATTGCTCCATAAAATTTGCGACGTGTGGACGGCAGATTGCCATGAATGGCAGTCCATTGCGCAATGATTGTTCTGCTGATTGCTCGAACAATTACACTGGGTCTTCACGTAGCAATATATTTTATTGCTGAGAGCAAGCAAAAACTTCGGCAGAACAATTTTATTTTTTTGCCTCTTGCTTGAGGCGGAGAACACGTATACCAATTTTTTTCACATTTTTTACGCATTCATGGGGCAGATAGTGCCTAATATATATGCCTCCAATGTAAAAATATGACTAATTTATATTTATTTGTTTTTATATTATATTTGCTGATGATGTCTTTTTATATTCTGCCCGAATTTGCTGTTTTGCAAAAATAAATAATTAAAACAACAAAAGTGACAGCCGATTGCTTAGCAATAATTGCTCGAGCAATCAGCAGAGCAATTATTGCGCAATGGACGCAGCAATTGTTATACACAATTGTTATAAGCAATCAAATTTGACGTTTGCGGCAAAAATGTTGCTACGTGGAGACCGCACGTTATTGCCAAGCAATCTGCTGTCACTTTTGTTGTTTTTTTATTATTTTTAAAAACAGCAAATCCGGGCAATATAAGTTGAATTTTAAGGGCCAATATTGATTTTAAATAAAACACGAATTATTTCGGAAATTATTGTCACATTAGCCATGAAGTTGGTATGAACATCATGTCGGACATCGCATATAGCTAATGCAGAACGCTCATGTCCTTGTTTCGTCCATGCTCTGCCATCGATGCCCGAACATATGGCTGAGCATCAATGTTCGCCATGAGATTCGCTGTCAACAACCATTTTTAATAGAAAGAAAAGAGACAGAAAGAAATTCATTGATAAGGCAGAACATGGACATCGCACGTATTCACCACAAGAAAGAAGTTGATGAATTTTTTGCAGTTGCTCTGCCGGCGTCATGTTCATGTCATGTTCAAGTCGATGGCTCGTGGAGACGTAGGGTGATCTACCTTGATCAACACCAGGTAGTCGCAAGAGAATTCGCCGTTGAGAATTTACATTTGGGCTGTCAAAAAAGCTAATACATTAACACTGCTGACAGCCCAAATGTGTAAACATTTACGTAAACAGCTGGGCTCTTGTGGCCACCTAGTATGAATTCGCCTTGCGTGCTTCAACACAGCCTGTATTATTGGATCATAAGGTACACGCAGTTATAAAACAAAAAAGTTGTTGTAGATACTTCACTAGCTGTCAAAAAACGTTGAAAGACGGGTGGAACTATCAGCAGAGCTAGCTCTATAAGAAAATGTAAAGTTCCCAATAGTATCTTTTGGAAGAGCAAACACCAATACATTTAAAGAAAAACTAATTTTTATTCAATATTTTTTGTTGTAAAAGCCAATGCATACACAGAAAAAAATATTTCATATATTTATTTCTTGTTTCCTTGCACTTGCCTGTATACAGTGAAGAACGACAAAAAAACTAATAAGACAAAGTTGTTTGCAAGGCATATTCATTACAGGTACCACCATAACTAAAACAAATACAACACAAAAAAACACTTGTATTTTGTTGGTAGAAATACCCCAGAAATATGTAAAATCCATTAACTGTGAGTCGCACACATTCATAAGCTCTCTCAAATTTACTAACACATGCCCGTTGTTGATAGAAAATTCCCAGACATGTGTCAAAATCTATTGTCTGTGTGACGCACTCATTCTCAAATTTACTAAGCTAGCTGTTCTTGTAGTGGTACCTGTTCAATCTACCTTGGTTGTTTGTGTATTTCGTATTGCTAGTGCTGAGCATGATTCAATAATCAGGTCAATGCAACTCGACAGCTGTTTATTGTTTACCATCGTAAAGATGTCAGACTTTATATAAAAAACGTAAACAAATTTGTTTATATGGAGTTTGTTTGACATCTTCACGATTATGGAATTTTTGTTGTAGAGATGAATAGACCTAATTATTGGACCATGGTGCTGAAAGCTGTATTAAAACACACAACCATGGTAGAATAATACAGGTAGCGGTGAAGCGTTAACGAACTATTTTTTTTGAGTTCGACTCTGTCAAAAGTTGTTTATGTTATACCAACACACACCCACACTACTGAAAAAACATGGCGAAGTAAACACACACATGTGAACATATAAATTTTTTTTCAAATGTTCTTTTGTGCTTTTTGACAACCTTGAACATAAACAACAATAAAAAGCCGTGTTGTTTTTGCTGTTGTTGGGTTGTTGTAGCTTCGCTACTACCTGTAGTATAATTCTACCATGCACACAACCAAACACATGTATTGCTAGTGCTGAGTGCTGTGTGTGTATTAAAACATACAGCCTATAGCTAAGTGCTTTTACAAAAACAAATGAGCACCAAGCGCATAGGGCGTGGGCAACGCTGCTCTATACAGTTTGAGTTTGATGGAGGTGATGATATTATGATCATTACATCACGCAACTAATAGTGCGTTTCCATATATGTGTTTTTGGCCAAAATACGTATTTTCCTACATGTTTTGCCATACAATTGTCAAGTGAGCAAAACACCTCAAAGTTTGCCGTTTAAGCGAATGTCAGCTGATCTACTGCGTGTACCTGTTAATTGTATCACGTATGGGCCTTGACGACGGCCGTGCTTTCATCACCACCTGCAAAGTGAATTGGCCTTAGGTCTCCTGTTTTGTTTGTTGATTTAAAAAAAATCCTTATTAATATTAAGATGATAGAAATTAAAGCAAAATTAGTTAGAGCGGATTCTGCTATTTATGCCACTGGAGAACGAGTGGAATGTTTGATCGAACTTGTTAATAAAGTGTTCAATAACGACACATCAAATATTGTTGAATGTCTTGCGTGGGCATCGGTACAGCTACATTGCTACCGTAAAACAAATGCCAATGTAAACATCTCGGATAAAATCATAGATTTGGCCGATATGATTGGAAAAACAGCACTAGATGCTGTTACACAGGCACCTGGAGATGTAATAATAGCCACAAAGCCAAAAATCCTATTTTGTGACCTAAAATTAGAACCTGGCGAATCAAAGATTTGTAAGTCAATATTGGTCCATTATACGCACCAGTAGTGTTAATATATTTTTACAATAGATTTTTTCAATGAAATTGTTCCTCGGGATGGTCCTCCTACTTATAGAGGTCACGATATTAAATATTTTTATAAATTAACTATAGCAACTCAACGGGTAAAGTCAAAAGTTCAGATACTTACTGTACCTATAAGAGTATTACCCATTCCAATAATTGCACGACCTGAAGAAGTGCCCATTACTGAGGAGACGAATGATGAATTGGCTCCGACTAATCCATTTTTAGAAAAAAAGCATATTACTGAGTTGGAAATATCATGGCATTATTTGAAGGTAAAAATTAAATACGTTATTACCAGGGAAACCGTAAATGTGCAATTGCATATTTTTTCATGTGAGATGTATTTAGTCACAAATAAGATATTTTACGTTTCAGATTCCTTTTTTTAATTTTGGCATCGATATGCTAATGCATATTTTACCCTTTAAAGCATGTTTTTGCATATTTCGGAGCTGGCCGCTAGATATTTTTCTTGTTTTTGTGGCTATTTTTTAATGTTAATCAAGGCGAATTCACTACAGGTGAACTTGTAAACACAGCTGTTAACTTTTTTTTTGCATTTTCTTAACGGTCGGATGGCAAAATACACTATTTGCTTTGTGACTTTGAGTACGAACAATTATTTTACAAAAACAAAATGCTTGTGGTTTTTGTTACATGTTGTACTTGTTTTATTAGTGAGATTACCTGGTATGAGTTTGCCTTGATGTTAATATTACTGTTCGACCGAACGTTCGGTTTCGTCGTCGGAGTTCGGCAAAAAGCTGTTTTCGGTTGATGTTCGGCGTTCGGTAAAATTTTCACCGAACACCGAACTTTGTAAAATTGTTTTTTTTATATTTATATATCATATTTAATCTATTTAGGCGATTATGGTGCCCATAATTTTATATACGAACAGATGAAAGCACAGCCTAGCATTCTTAAATCAACTTCCATGCCCATAACGGAACAGAATATATATACTTCTTGATGTCCGAAATTAATATTATAAAAATTATAAACGAAATTATAACGTTTGTATACCCTTTTAAGAGCATATTTTTGCAAGTTTTTATATCATATATTTAGGGCATATTTCCGGTTTCCCTGGTTATTACTAAATAAAATTGTATCATTATCTTTTTCTAGAATGTTACAGCTCGACGTGCTCCAAAATTTTATAGAATATCAAATAAACGCGGATTTGTAGGGCGTTTTTGTCTATTTAAGCCATCCTACAAACTTGGTGAGGATATAGTTGGAAGTTTAGATTTTACTAACTGCCGGGTGAGGTGCATTCAATTTTCCGTTAAACTGCAATCACAGGAGATTTTTATTAATTCCCCTTGCAATAAACATATAACTAACGACTTTAATGACTGTTCTTCAGTAAGTTCTCTTGATATGGCCAGCGTATTAAGTGGTGTCACAGCAGAGTTTTTACATAAATCGAATACATCATCGTCATCGAAAGATAAGGACGCAAATAGCGTTGAACCAATAGGTAAAGTAACAACACATGCTGTTAATCATGAGGTCTGCTATGCCGTATTGCAAACACAGGTTGTTGTGCCTATTCCATTGCATATTACCCCATCTTTTCGTACAGAATCGGTGGATGTAAGATGGCGGTTACATTTTGAATTTGTTACGAGTACCATGATGAACTTTGGAACATCGAATCCAGATGTCGGAGAACTTCAAGCTCCTAATGAATTACCGGTTGAAACTATGGTATGGAATTTACCTATAACAATATATTCGGCTAATCCATTGCAGATTTATGCACCATCGCAAGGATATACACTTTTAATTAAATAAAAACATTATTTGGTATAATTTAATGGATAGATAGGACAGCCCGTTTAAATTCTTAGTGAAGTTAAAATAATTTTAAAGCTAATTTTTTAATATGATGTGGATTTTTGCATATGTTCTTTATTTCTGCGATAGATTTGTTTTTCCAAGTCTTTTTTTTTGTATTTCAATCTATTTTTTTTTTTGAAGTTTGGTCATTTTGTCTGAAAATATTCCACTGTTTGTCGCGTAGTGCTATGGTATTTTGATCCAGTTATGAATCTGTTTTTGATTTTTGGAATTATTTTCGAATTTTCCACGACAAATTGTGTTTTTCTGTTATGAATTAAAAATTTGTTGGAAATATGCATGTAAATGTGTTAACATTACAAAAGAAACTTATTTTTGCTGGAAAAGACAATTAAATAAGGTTCAGTAAATCCATGTCAAGTCGAAAGCAATTCGGATCGAAACTTTCCTATTTCAATGGAATTCTCCACAGTTAGTGTATCAACAGGATTTTGAAAAAGAAACATTTTTAAACACAGGTCATTTGGTTTCCGAAATATGATGTCAAAATATGAATAGCGGCTTTACGAATTCAACTATAACCTAAACTAGAGAAGTGAAAAAGTTTTGTTTGATATTATTTATGATGTTATAAGGCTTTCGATTTGTTCTGCGAGCAGTTCAAAGTTAATTTGTGGAGGCCTTGAGCTCATAGGTCTATATCTCAAAAACAGCTATTATAAAAATCTTAAAAAATATATAATTAAAAATATATATTAAAAAGGTCGAAAAATAATAAACTAATTAATTATTAAAAAATATATGTTCGTTAGAAACTCTTCTATACACTTACCCTCATATTCACGATGATTAGTAAAGTTAATGTATGCATTAAAACCGGTTTTCCCATACAAAATTCGTACATTAAACCAACATTAACATTAATAAATTTTTATGAATATGAGGGTTAGTTTCATGGTGGGGGCGCTTCTAGTTTCGGAGCTATAGACCAAAATGTGGTCCAAAGCTTGATTTAAGTTTATTAAATACAATTACACTGCTTTCCAATTTTTAACCGACATTTATTGTTGGAATGCTTAATTTTTTTAATATATTTTTTTAAAGCAGTTATGATGTCATCACCTCATTATTGGTTTGACCCATCGACCATTTTTAAAAATATTGCTTTAGGTATGGGATATACTATATATTTTCAATATCCACTTTCGGAATCCGAAACGTGTTTCGCGAAATTGTTTCTGGTTTCTGAGATATCAAGCATCCATTGTGCTCAATGTCAAAAATTTTAATACATTTTTGTAAAAAAATTAAAAAAGTAAATGAAATAATAGCCCTTATTCCATAACTATTTGTCGACGTCACGTCAAGACAATACCAAAAAATTTACACATTTCTACTCGTCATCGACAACAATTTACTATTACTGACATCCACTTACTATTCTCTAAGACATAGAAAATGGGAAGAGGCTGTTAATAGTAGTAAATATTTGTCGGCAGCGAGAAGTGCCAATTTGTTGGTATTGTCTTGACGTGACGTCGACAGATAGTTACGGAATAAGAGGGAATAATTCTTGCAAAAAACGGACTACAAAATAGGCGTAGCACTGGCCATATTTTTTATCATAATGCTGTACTTTCACGAGAACTAATTGTCTACGAAGTTTTATAAGAATAATAAGAAGGTTAAGTAGAAGTAGTATAAATGAATGTCTACTTTTCATAGGCGTGCCACTGCCCACTTTTTTAACCATAATGTTGTATTGCAACTACAACTAAATGTGTTTCACAAGAATCGGTTTAGTAGAAGTCGTTAAAAAGGGATATTTACTTTGCATGGGCGTGGCACTGCCACTTTTTTAATCATGATGTAGTATTCATAGAGAAGCTTAACATGTGCGCGGAGTTTCATAGGAATCGGTTGACTAGAAATAGATGAAAAGGCATGTGTATTTACTTCGTATGGGGGTGACCCCGCCAACTTTTCAACGGGACCTATCTGGAAATATATCCTATTAAATGAAGAAAAAAAATCCGAAATCGATTTATAAATGGCGGAGTCGGTAAAAAAAAGAAATCAACTAAAAATCAAGTTCCATCAATATTGACTTTTTAACCCCCGACCAAAAAAAAAGGGTGTTAAAGTTTGTTGTTGTTGTAACAGCTCTGCTTTTGTTGTCGGGAGTTCTTTCCTGAGGAAAAAACTTCCGTTTGATACAGCTGTCGCTGGGTTGACAAACTTTGGCCGAGTGAGACTCGGGTCGTTCTGGAGCGTAGATCTAATTGTCGTGGAGACGGTTATAAGTTTGTAGCGTGTATCTGTACGAGTCCACGTACAGACCAAACGACTGGACCGATTTTGATTTAGCTTTTTATTAACTTCTAACTGCATTCATGAAAGTTCACAAAAGTTTACATTTTTGTTCAAAACATATGCCGGAAGCAGTGATAAAAATACAAAAAAAAAATGCTATCAAATATTTTTTGAGGAAACTTCATGTAAATCTTCTTTGTCGTTTTTCTCCATTCCGACTTTTTGGCATAAACCAATAATGAGGTGACGATGTGTTGAACAGGGGAAACATATTTTCTTTTTCATTTCGGCTATTGTCCAGATAACGGTACATTTCATATTTGTATAGCACGCTTTGGCTTATACGTTAATGTATTGTGTTCCGAAAATGTTTTTTTCGAATCCAAATATATAACGCCCCAAGGCTCTAGTTTCTTTAAATATATGCACCAAGGAACAACTGTGGTAATTTTCAAAATTCCTAATTATTTCCTTCGATTGGGCTAATTATGTATAATTTGTCTGGGCTAAAAAGAATTCATTCACATCAAGCGCATCGCAATAATGTATTTCTGAATAGAATATCTATTCTTGGACATCTTATATAGATGTATTCTATACATACACTTCTTAAACGAGTGTCATCCAATATATTATCCTGTTCACAGAATACAATACCGACTAGTTTGGTATCGTTTTCTCTGCAAACCCGGTTGGTTGCGTTCATGAAATCCGTTTGTACTTGAATTGGCGATATTTCCGCTGAGAAACTGAATTAATTGTTCAAGAATTAGAGTTCAGGAGTCCTTTAATTTATGTAAGCAGGTAAAACAAATTACTCTAATTACCAAATACTCAACTTAGTAAACAATATTTGAAATTACGTAATTTTTATTTTATTTGAACTAATAGGTAAAGTCTGAAAATTTTTTTTATTATTTCGGCTTTCTAGTTCAATAATTGAATTAATGTAAATTCAAATTATTTTTTATTAAGAGTGGAGTGCTAGAATATTCAAATCAGATTAGCAGAACGGATCAGTACTACTGATTTCGACGGCCGCTACGCTCGTCATCATCAGCGTTCTTGTTCGCTTTTACCACTTATGAAGGTGGATGCTTTTTTCAATGAAACATCAGCTATTTAACTAATTTTTGCCAGTAAATAGAATACAAGACTTATTTTCCATGGTAAATTCTTGCATTTTTATTTCAACTAAATTTAGTCAGCTTTGAAATTTCACCTATCTGATTAATATCCAACACTACCACACTTATTGTTTTTCGCTTTTGATGAGTATTCTTTTTTAATACATTCACTCAAAGCTGTTTGTTTGGTTTTTGTTATTATACATGCCTTTAACAGTCTTCAGTTGCTTGTCTTGATTTTTAGTTCTAGGCAGCCAACCGAGAAGTAAACACATGCATATAACTTATTGCAACGGGCCGATTGCATAGTAATTATTTTACGTAATTTTTATTTTATTTGAACTAATAGGTAAAGTCTGAAAAATTTTTTTATTATTTCGGCTTTCTAGTTCAATAATTGAATTAATGTAAATTCAAATTATTTTTTATTAAGAGTGGAGTGCTGGAATATTCAAATCAGATTAGCAGAACGGATCAGTACTACTGATTTCGACGGCCGCTACGCTCGTCATCATCAGCGTTCTTGTTCGCTTTTACCACTTATGAAGGTGGATGCTTTTTTCAATGAAACATCAGCTATTTAACTAATTTTTGCCAGTAAATAGAATACAAGACTTATTTTCCATGGTAAATTCTTGCATTTTTATTTCAACTAAATTTAGTCAGCTTTGAAATTTCACCTATAGCGGCCGTCGAAATCAGTAGTACTGATCCGTTCTGCTAATCTGATTTGAATATTCCAGCACTCCACTCTTAATAAAAAATAATTTGAATTTACATTAATTCAATTATTGAACTAGAAAGCCGAAATAATAAAAAAAAATTTTTTTCAGAATATTTGAAATTTTTCAACAAAGCAATTTTGTAAGGCTTTCATGAACGCATTCACAATTGGATTGCAATTCCGTTTTCAATCCAGTTCCGTATTGGATTCTATGAACAGGCAGATTATATTTCCACGACCTTGAATGTTTTCTTATTTAAACTTTATTATTAAATAAATATAATTTGGCTTCAGATTCCATTATTTTATTAACGACCTACTTTACCAAGTTTAGTATCAGTTTTAGGATTTGCGGTTAAATTTTGTACAGCGACTATAGTCTCGTTTATACGAGTCTGTAGTTCGCGAAGACTTTGAATTTGTAATAAACGCAAAATACGTACTGGGTAGTCCAAAGAAGGGTCATCCTTATAAACAATGTCGTTGCCCTTTTCAAAAGGGAATGGGGTACCCGAAATTGGTTCACGATTCTTAGCAGCGGGAGATAAACGGTCTTTAACAACGCGAGCTATAGCTTCTAGTTGTACCAAATGATTTGGATGATGGGGTATCTTTAATTTGGCTGCTAAACCTCTAATACCAGCCACAAAATCTTTATGGTTAACTGTTAATAATAAAACATTATATAATAACGAGGAGCATATAATGTATACTTACAGTCCATGTTATCAAAGAAATTTTCATTCTTTATACTTGGAGTTATGGATTTATTTATACTTTGAACCAGTTGTGTGGAACAAAGATCTTTGTAGACATCGGGAGCATCCAAAAATTCTAAGCGAATGGCGTAACTTAACAGCCAAGAAAGGTCTTCAAGGGGTGTTTCAAATTGGGGCATTCCCAAATCATTTTTGTATTGCGTATAAGCCTCTTCCCAAGCTTGAACGTTGTCTAATCTGCGAAGATTCTCGCGGTCTTCAATTTTATAGGTACGAATTTTCTGGTCTTCGAGCCACAAAATTGTACTTGCAAAAACTTTTCGGTCTTCAGAAAATAAACATAAATTAAATTTTGTTTCGGCTTAAGTCCAGTTTAATGACACAGCTCCAAATAAAAAAAAAATTACATAGGGTGGTAGAAAATGCGAAAATAAGAAGAAAATGTAAATTAAAACATTGGGGGAAACGCATATTTTTCGAGTTATGGGCCTCTGAAGTTTTCATATATGTACATATATATATATATATATATATATATATATATATATATATATATATATATATATATATATATATATATATATATATATATATATATATATATATATATAATTTTCTACTTTATTTTTGAACGTACATACATATATGGCCAATATTGGTATCATTTTAAAGCTTTTGAAAAGATCTTTCTGAATATTCAAACATTTTTAAAACATCTTAACCCATTACGAAGCGGAGATGAGTTTACGAAAATCAAAAAGTTTTTAGTTAGCGTAGCCGGTGTTTGTTATACCATAGAGGAGAAAATCCTTGCTTCCGGCCGAAGGCCGGCTATGCGAAAAATCTTTAGTTAGCGTAGCCGGTGTTTGTTATACCATAGAGGAGAAAATCCTTGCGTCCGGCTATGCAAAAAGGCTTTAATTAGCGTAGCCGGTGTTTATTATACCGTAGAGGAGAAAATCCTTGCGTCGGCCGAAGGCCGGCTATTCAAAAGGGATCTAGTTAACGTAGACGGTTTGTTATATTAAAGAGGAGAAGATGTTTTCTGTTGAATAAATTGCATACTTACCTAGTGCACTTTCTTCACATTTTCGTGTAAAATTTTTTATAAACTGTATTAAGAGCTAACGATTTATTCAAAACCTTTAAAATGATACCAATATTGGCCATATACGTAGAAAATTACATATATATATATATATATATATATATATATATATGAAAACTTCAGAGGCCCATAACTCGAAAACTATGCCATGTTTTAAATTTACATTTTCTTCTTATTTTTGCATTTGGAGCTGTGTAACTAAACTGGACTTGTTCGTTTGTTTCTATTATATTCATAAGAGGATTACCATTATAGTCCAGTTTTTCAGGAGTTGGATGCTCCAGTGCTTCTAATTTCATCTTCAACATTTTTTGCAAATTATGGATAAATTTCACAAAACCCGGCAGCAGCAATATCCACACAAAACCAGAGTTCGGCGCATTGCCGGCTTAACAGCCGCCGAATTTTGTTTTTAAATTTCGCCGCCGCCGATGTATGTGACTGTCAAATAATATGTTTGGAACCAAGGTGAATTAATTTTATCAGGTGGTGTTGATTCTAAAACAACTACAACATTACAATAACATTTGGCATCTCAGCCCCTATGTCAACGTATACAAATTTTGACATCCGAGCATCTAATTTGCGGAAAAAGGTAGAACAGCTGTGCTTATGATATCACCTGTATAAATCCACCTTGGTTTGGAACAAGTACAAAAAAACTTGATAATGCTTGTCAAAAATATTAAAATTTTTTTTCGATATATAAATACTATCACAAAGGGACCATTATTATTGGATCCAAGTTGGCTGGAACCCTTTATAATTTTCACCAGCGACCTGATAACCTATATACTACGTGAGCCGGTCGACAATCAGAGGCTATGTCAGATGTGATTGCACATGTACGTGTGAAAGCAAAAATTGTAAGCCGCCTGTAAATTGACAATTTTAACAAAATTGCGGAGTTACATATGTCTCACACACCTGACAAGCCATATGTAAAAAACATGTCGTATAAAGCAAGGTGTATCTAACAGGTGGGATCACTAGCTCAGCTGACTCACCTGATTAAACGTCAAACTTAGTAGTGCTGATGAAATGCTCATGATATCACCACTACCATCAAACTATCAAACAAAATATACAACTTCCTTTTGTGTGGTGCTTGACATATATTTCAAGAGAAATCTGTGCTGGTAATACCACCCGTTTTTTGACATTTGTTAAGGTAGTTTTACAACAAATTTTCTATTGTTTTAGTAATGACCGTACCTGTTCAATATGCCTTGGTATAAAGTCAGCATTAAGGTACTTTTAGACACTATGTATTTTACAGTGTGCTTGTCAAATTCCCCACTGCAAAATGCATACATGGTGTGTAAAAGAGGCTTGTACCTATTTCAGTTTGAATAATCTGTCTGTTCCCGTACGTGCACAAAGTTACACAAACTTAACCGAAAGCTCTTTTCAATACATAATTTGTATTCCAAAAAGCTTTCGGTTAATAGGGCATTTACACTGTCTCGAAATCTAGTACTTACGAGATTTCGAGCTAAATCTAGTTGTTTTTTTACTAGATTTCCCATACAAAACGAAATCTACTTTGTCAGTAGATTTGGATGAAATCTACTCAAAGTCTAGTATATTTATTTTCTTTTTACTACCCTGTATAACATTTTTATGTAAACGGTGAGTGAATTAGCTACGCTCTACAAACATTTTCTACTAAAAGTGTGTGCAGTAGCTAAGGTGGGCACTTGTTGGGTTAGAGTTTAGGATAAATTTCAGTCAAAGTATTTATTCTTGGATACGAAATCTAAAAAAATTTCTATAAAGGTTAGTGTAAACGATATAGATTTCGAAAAAGATTTCAATTCTATTAGATTTCGAGACAGTGTAAATGCCCTATAAGATTGGGTAACTTCGGACACGTAAAGAAACGACCTAATAATTACGTACAAATATCAAAACATAATACTCTTTTTTGCATCTCTGAAAACAAATTATTCTTTGCCACTTTGTTTTCTTCTCATGCGTACTAGAAGATGCACGTGAATTTTGTTACCAAAATAAGCACTATTTAGTTTTCTCGGTCAAATCATTCTGTTTTTAAATTGAAACAAACAGAAGTACTTTATTGGCTATCAAATAAGTCGTTGGTATGGCTTTATTTTCTTCAGAAAGGCGTTCCCAGTCCAGAGGTATTTAATTTATTAAATTTAACACACAATTACATACAAAATTTTTCTTTAAGCTGTAGCTGAACAGAGCTCATCAGAACCTGGAGAAAACTCTTCCACAGAAGAGAGCTCAGACGAGCATCGTGGAGGTAATGCTGGTTGGGCTAACTCAATAGCCAAAGTTTTAAGCACCACAAAACCTAAAACCAAAAAGACGTTGGCGTTGTCTCGCGCAAAAAAGATCAATGCCGCTGGTAAGAAAAAGGAGGAAACTGATTGTGGGTTTGAAGTCGATGGTGAAATTAAAGAGGAAAAACCATCAGAAGGGGAGCTGGAAGCAAGTTTGAAACAAGGCAAAAACCAAAAACTTGATTTGAGGGTTAAACCTTCTTGGAAGGATTTAGATCGTGAAAGAACGTTACGCAAAGTTGCTACGCGGGGTGTAGTTCAACTTTTTAACGCAGTACGAATACAACAGAAGGACTTGCAGCATCAATTGGAGGAAGCTGGGCCATTAGATAGCCGTAAAGAAGCTGTGCTGAATAATATAAATAAGAGAAAATTCTTAGACGTTTTAATGAGCGGTAGAAGATCGAAATCAGAGCAAGTAGATAATCCAGTAAAGAATGAGTTTTTAAAAGATGAAAGTAGTGAAGACGAAACTGATGATGACAGGAATAATAAATCGGAGTGGAGTGTTTTGCGAGATGATTTTATGACAAATAAGAAAATAAAGCATTGGGACGAAGAAGGTGCCAGCGAGGATGAATAAAACCATGAGTTAGATTAGGAGTAAATAGAAATATACTGCCGTATGCATAAGCAAAACTTTGCAGGAAGTTGGCATAAGCGACGAAATTGAAGTAACTCTTAAAGCGTTTTTCCATACAATTGAAGACCAAAAAGCACAGTATCTTGTAGTCCTGACTCATCACAATTATCTACACTGATTTTTAATGTCACACGGCCCAGTAGAGCTCGTTAAGAGCCAGTTCAATTTCATTTGCTATGCTATCTCCATGTCAAGTTTTCGTTATGCATATGACATTTATAATATAATTTAAAGTTTTTTATTTGATACGATCAATATAAGTACATAACACTACATTTATTATTTTTTATCCAGTTTTTTATCAATCCTTTGTAGACTTAAGAAATGAGACATTAAATAAGCGTGCTCCTCCCAGGATACAAGTGGCTGTATTTATATGAAATGGTATTAAAGTTTATTTCACCCTTTCTATATGCGAACTTATATGCATGTATGTATATGGTATACTACAGAAACCTACCGATTGATATAATTTTCATTGTGCAGTTCTCCCAATTCTTGCGGTGTCTTGCTTGATAATATACGTAAGCACTTATTCCTATTAAACCAAGTCCACTAATTAAACGACACTCTGAACAATCCTTGGAGTCGGAAGTCATAATAACACAGTCTAGACTGTGATATTACAAAAAAATAAATAAAATAACTAGTTCCTACCAAGGCGAATTCAGAGCACGAGCCCGGTCGGCTAAAAGCCGCCGCCGATGATTTTCACAATCACTTAGCCGCCGCCGATTAGTGCGGCTAATATCGGCTAGCGGCTAGGACGATTTTTTAATATAAAAAGTGGGTATTTACTAACATGCGCATTTAAAAATATTTAATTTAGAATTAAAACGTATGAAGAAAATTTCTTATGAAAATTATATTTATAAATAAGGCAGTAAATCGTCCAGAAAGGCAAGTTTATTTATATTTCGGCCGAGTATACCTGTTATAAATATGGCTTGTATGTAAGTAAACAAGAAATACTCTGTTAGCCGATACATTTGGGTAGCCGCCGCCGGCGAAAAATTTTCGGCTCTTAGCCGGATAGTAGCTGCCGCCGAGTATATTTGGTCTCAGCCGCCGACCACCATTTTATATCGGCTTCGCCCTCTGGGCGAATTAATACCACAAATATATTTTGTGTTAATACCAGGATACCAGGGGCTGGATTCCGCACCAATGAATTTTTTACCAGTGAACACTTAAAAACAAAAAATTCACCGCACTTTTACCAGTGAAAAAATTTTGGCTTTGGTGTTCACAATAACTGTAAAAATAATACATTCTCACCGTTGTGGGTGCACAAATCAAAAGTGAACACTGAAATTGGTGAACACTTCCGCAACGATGAATCTGGCCACAGGTAGCCTTCCAAGGCGGATTAATACCAGGTGGGCTCGAGAGCTCAGCTGACTACGAATTCTTTTCCATATTTCAACTGTTAATTTATCAGATTTTTTGTCAGCTCAAATATAAATCCTCCTCGGCGAATTCTCTTGCGACTACCTGGTGTTGATCCACCTTGGTAACTATCATGATCCAATAATCAGGTCAATAGAACTCGACAGCTGTTTATTGTTTACCATGTAAAGGTGTCAAACTTCATATCAAAAAAACCTAAACAAAATTGTTTATGTGTGGAGCATGTTTGGAATTTTCACGATTATGCCATTTTTGTTCTAGAGATGCATAGACCTAATTATTGGATCATGGTGACTACGAACTCTTTTCCATATTTGAACTGCGAACTGTGTTAATGTTCATATCAGGTTTTTTGACAGGCCAAAAATAAATTTTTCACGCCAAGGTCCTGTGTTTTTGCAGAAAATCCACAAAAAGATTTCGGCGGTACGTATGTATATCTGATCAAGGCGAATTGACACCAGGTGGCCTTATTAGCGTATCTCATCGTCAGCTGACTTACCCCATCCGTCAAACTCCATATAAAACAGAATAAAACTTTTACCCCAACTGTCAACGTGCATATAAAAAATACTCCTACAAAAAATTTGTATGTACGTTGTTGTAATGATAAGGCCACTTGTATTAATACACTTTGAACCAGATCAAAATACAAGGGGAAAAAATGAGAAAAAAATAAACAGCTGATATGTAGAGTCCACCGGTTATGAATTCGCCTTGGAATTAACTGAATTCGCAATGTACTTACGATCTGACCTCCAGGCCAATAGGTTCACAATCAGCGGCTAGCCGCCGCCGCTTCTTCAACTAAAAACATTTTGTACAGTGAAATAACGAGTATCTTAACATCAAAATATAGATTTCTTCAATTATTTTTTTAAATGTTTTCGCAATATATTCTGGTTCAAGCAACCTTTTTAAAAATTAAAAAGTGGTAAAAAAATTCAATTTTAGTTTTCTACTGATATCTCCGAAACTAGACTTCGTGCACACATGGCGCTACCCGCAATCGAAAGGTGACAAAAAACTAAAGAGATACAAGGTGTCACTATAGTGAAACACTATATTGTCACAAAAGTGACCCGGTCTATGATGAGACCTATTATCTCTTTAGTTTTTTGTCCTCTTTCGATTGCGGGTAGCGCCATGTGTGCACGAAGTCTAGTTTCGGAGATATCAGAACTAAAATTGATATTTTTTTTGCCACTTTTTAATTTTTAAATAGGTTGCTGTGCCTATAATTTGTTAGAAAAGTCAACCGGTCTATGGCAATACCCGTTATCTCTTAAGTTTTTTATCATCTTTCGATTGCGGTGAGTGCCATGTGCGCACGAAGTCTAGTTCCTCAGTTATAGGGGAAAAACTATAATTATTGGTCAATCTGGTTTTATCAAAATATCGCTGAAATATTTTAGTGACATTCGTTCAATTAGATTCTAGAGCTTTTATTGTTGTACATTCCGCGTTTAATAATTAAAATTTAATTAAAAATCATTTCTAAATTATTGTTTTAATATGACCAGTTTTTAATCAAAGTTGGTTTACATTTTCTCGCGGCCACGTTGAAAAAGTTGCTAAAACAAAAAAAAAAGTAGCCAAAAAGGTTGTTTTCTTCACGGATATAAAAATGTGATTGCTTAGAAAATTTCCTAAAAATGACGAATACCATAATACTGTCAAGTTTCTTTACGTATTATTTGACAAGTCATAACAATTTCTTCTCATACTGTTGGATTTTTACTTAAGATTTGAGTTTTTGACAAGTATTAATACAAAACCTAATAGTCTGAAGGCCGCTTTTGCGCTGTTTATTTGCTAAACAAAGTAAATAAATCAAAATAATAACTATAGTGTATTTTAGTCATTGTTCTTAAAATCGTAAAAATTTACAATTAATTAAGCCCAAATTACTAGAGGGTGCAATTGGGTTCTATTAAAAAAGTTTAAATGCAATGGTTAGCTTGAACCCAAACCGAATAAATATGAATACCGTAAGTATAATTTATATATGTTTGTATATATACATACATCCATACATATCAACAAAATTCATACATATGTACGTTAAAGGGGGCACAGTACATGGATGACGTTTTGGGAGAATCAGCAACTGTCTCCAATATCATGGGAAGCGAGATTGAACCAATATTGTCTTCCGTTGGAAATAATACATATAAAAGATTAAATACAGCATCAGCTTACGGGTAGGATCCAACTTCTCCACTTGTAATTTTTTTTTTATACATACATACATATGTACATATATTCTGTTCTGCCTTTATTAGTGTACACTGGTTTTTGTCCGCCGTTATCTCATTTGTAGGAGTTTTGATGGCTGCAGTTTGCCCAGAAGAAAAACGAGATGAAGCATACTTCATTATGACCTGTTTAAGAGTGGCGTTCTGGATATTAACATTTGTAAGTAATGACAGTTGCAATTATTTTCGACTTAAGTTTACTTTAGCTGAACTTCTCTAAATAAATTTTCCAAAATTAATAAATCTAATGATTAAGGATCAGAGATTGACATGAATCGCACTCAAATGGCAATTCTTTGCTTTAGGAAAAATGAATATTGAGCTAGCAATAGGCACCAATTAAAGGAATATTGTTAAAGCATGATTCAACTTAGTATGCCTTTTGCTACAAACTGCTTGTTGTTGATTGCAAATTCTAAACACTCCAACTAATCATAAAAGCAGTAAGTATTTTGGAGTGTTTCACTGTTTAAATGTGAATAAACCAATTACTAGCAAAAGATAAACAATATCACGGTTGCAATGAAAAATGATGCAGTTTTTCGTACATTTTTAATAAAATACGTAGATTATTTTTGTTTTTTTATTTAGAAGTATTTTTCTTGTATTTTATGTACAAAAAGAAATAAATATTATTAATACCTATGTAAGAAAAAAATGGTTTACAAAATATCACCTATACTTCAAAATTTAGGAAACAAAATTACAGTAATTTTTTAAAGTTTTGAAATAAGAAATCAGGTTATGTTTATTTCACTTTAAATAAAAAATTATAAAATATATTTTTTTTTTAATTTTCCAAAAAATCAAAAATGATCAAACTGTTTTTTTTATTAATATTAAAAAAATTAATAACTTATATACATACGCGGTTAAATTTATTTTTGTAGGTTGTGTTGATCAAATTACCTATTGCAAAATTAAATTGTTTAATTCAGTTTTAAATATTTTTATTTTTTTTTTAATATTTTAAGCGCTATAATTCGTTACCAAACAATAATAAAATAAAGATATAATACATACTAGTATTTGCATACATTTTCTTCGAAATTGAAGTACTTAAGGTTGATCATCAATCTACTTTATTAATATATACTACATCATTTTAATTGAAGTTTAGATATTTTCAATTCAAAAATTTATTCATATTTACATAGGGAATTAAGAAAAAGTAAATTATTCACGGTTTTTGGGCCAATTCGGTTACGCTTTTCTGTAATTATATTACCTGCTGCAGAAAAAACTCTCTCAGAAGAGGCACTGCTGGCTGGTATAGCCAGAATTTTTTGGGCAAATTTGCATAAACGGGGATATTCTGAACTATGGTTTTCCCACCATTGCAACACGTCAAAATTTACATCAAAGTTAGTTTTCAAATGACTATATCGATGAACTTCATCAGAAACACTTTCTTCCGCAGATGGATTTGTTGAGCTCATAAAATTAGAGAAAAATAGTTGGAAATCCTGTGGAGATTCATCATAAGTTGAAGAATTGACTGGAGTAAGGGACAATGGAACAGATTTCATTATTTCGGAAACACAAAAATCTTTCACTTCATTCAGTTTACTTTCATCCAAACAATAATTGGTTGGTGGATATAAAAAACAAGCCGTATAGTGTACTGTAGATAAATTAGCAATGTACTTATTTGACAATTCTCTTAAAATGTTCATTTTAAGTGATTTTATTACTTGGATATCCCAATCTTTTTCTTCGCAAATAGTTTTTATGGTATTGATGGTTAAATAAACGTAATTTATTGTAACATAATTTGCACCTTGCAATTTTCTGCTTACCAAATCAAATTTTTCAAATATTTCCACTAATGCATTTAAAATATGTAAACTTATATCTGAAATTCTGTCTGTTTCATTTCGTGAAGAAAGAATTTCTTGAATTTTGGGGTAATTGTTTGAAACCGATTGAAATAAATTTAAATGTGAGTTCCATCTGGTAACGCAATAATTTTTTAGAGAAGTTGAAAGCATGTGCTGCAAAGAAGTCTTTTTGAAATATTTGACTAATCTTTTACAAGCATCAAAAAGTGGGGTTAGCTCTTCGGTGGTGCTAAAGCCGGAATCCAATACATTATTCAGCAAGTGATTTGCACAGTTAAGTCTTTTTTGATCTTTAAGTGCCTTTACTATGTTCGATCCTCTGTCAGTAACGAAAGTTATGTTTTCCGTTGTATTTATATCGAAATCTTTCAAAATAAAATTTAATTTTGTTAAAACGTTATTGGCTGTGGATTTTTGCAAATCCATTGATTTCACTCCCAACACAATTTCTTTTAACTTCAAATCTTTAATAAAATGAAACGTTGCACATAAAAAGTTCCTCTTCACAAAATTGTCAGTCCAAAGATCACACGTAATGGACGCGGTACCGCTCGCTACGGCAAGACCCAACTCCTCTTTAATATATAATCTTTTCTCCTCTGCCATGTCGCTTATTCGGCGAGAAATTGTTCTGGAAGCAGGCAACATGTCGTTTATGTCCACATTACAACCGTATTTTGTACCAATATCTAGAAGAGATTGGACAATTTTCTTAAAACCTCCACCATCTACAATTGAAAACGGGCGACAGTCCTCTACAACCCACTGCGAACACGCTAACAAAACGTTTTCTTTATCAGCATTTCTTACTTTTTTTAAAGCAACAGTGCGATTCCGAACATCATAACACTTGTGGCGGATGAGATTGGATGTTTGTCTTCCATTAAATTTTAGAATACGATTACATTTTTCACAAATTACCAGTCCTTCAATAATTTCACCATCAGCATTTTCAATGTGGGAAAAAACTTCCCAAATTTTGCTTTTACTTTTTCCCTTTCTTAAGAGAAAAACACCATTTTCAATATTTTTTAGTATTTCCGAATTCATTTTCAAAAATATTTGCTGTTAAAACAAATAATACAAAACACTATTTTAGTCAAAAGAGTTAAGCTGTAATTTGAGTTTTTAATGAATCACTGGAGTGTTTTGTATACAAAGCAATGTTTTGTATGTTGTTATTGCTAACGGTATCGAAAAAAGAGATTAAGTAAAAGCAATGCATTTACACAAGCAAACTCTACAAACAATGTAATAAATTTGTTGATGTTTGAAAACAAAACAAAAGCAAAAGTATAGGAGTGGGCAGTAAAATTGAATCAACTCCTGTCAATCACTGTTAAGGATGTCAAAACGGAATCTTATTGATTCTACTTGATTGCTTCCGTGCAGTAGGCATCCACATATATGAATGGTTAAGGAACGATTTAATCAATTAGCGATAGCGATAAACATTTTGCCTGTCAGATACTTTGCCTACAGGAAACTAAGATCAGCACCAACTTGTCGTAAGGAACTCCTGTAATCTACGTCTTCTTTGAAAAATGAAGGGTTTAAAGTTATTTTGGTATCTCTACATCAACAATGCTTACAATTGTTTCAATAACGAAATCTTGAAAAAAAAACTAATCGAGATAGACTTTCCTGTGACTTATGGTTACAATAGTAACCATATGTTTACAATAGTATGTTTAGCAGAAAGAGTTGTGCGTAGTACAACACGCTATACAAGTTAAATACTGAATTTTTAAAATGATATGTATATGAAAATGTTTATCTAAAAGTTCTTAAATTGAAGGAAACAAATTAACATTCCTTGGACATAAGTAATTTTTTTCTGTATAGTTTGAACTCACATTCCCCTTCCATAAAAATCAGCGTGATAATTTCTAAGAATTTTATTAGATCAGAATAGATTATTTAAAAAGAATCATATAATTTCCCTGCCTATTAGCAGATTTTTTAAAATCAAAAATATGTGTTCAAAGTACATTAATTAGGGTTTAACGTTCGGTTTTAACCGAAAATGAAACCGCGGTTTTTAATGCCTAACAATCGAAACCGCAAACCGACAAAGAAACCGTCGGTTTTTAGATATTTGCTTTTACAATTTGTTACATTCATTATTAAACTAATAAGTAAATCAGCCTTACCATGAATTCCACATATGAAATTTTCCGAATAAAATTTTTTGTTCACATGGATTTTAATTTAGCATTATGAATTCCTTGTGGATAAAATAACATACACAAAAATTAAAGAACATCGACTTTTCCATAATGAGAAACTTCAAAAATGAAAACATTACTGATATACTAATAAATTCTCGAATAACTGCAGTAAAAATGTCAATTCACGCGTGCGACAAAAAAACTATAAATAGCGGAAGTTATACAATACAAAACTCAATATACATATATGGAACGCACAAACGAAGAAGAGATTTTTTTATACATTAAAAGCCCTCGACATCAGAAAAGGCCCAGGTACAGACAGCATTCGTGCGAAAGATCTCAAAGGATGCTCCGATTCCTTGAACAAAATGGTATCAGAGGAAACACGTTAAACTGGCTTAGAAGCTACCTACAATGCAGATCATATTGCGTCTAAATAAACAATGAACTTAGTGACAAAAGAACCTATGATATGATGAAATGCTTAACAGAAGGTAAAACATACACATATGCAGATGACACGGCCATTGTAGTCGCGTATAAGGATCTGGTAAATTCCACAAAAACTATGCAAATGCAATTAGATATTGCAACAAAATGGTGCCATGACAATGGTCTTATAATTAACGCAGAAAAAACAAGAAAATGCATAGAAAACCGCCACATCTCACAAACGCAATTATCAAACTAAAATTTCACAACACCAACTGTTTACATGACTAGGTTAATTATAATAATAAACACAATGACACATGCACTACATATACATATAACAAATGTTGAGTCATGCAAATACCTAGGAGTGTATGTTGATACAAAATTCAAGTGGAAAATACATATAGAAAGTCTGCAAAAAAAAAGCTTCGAAAGTCGGCATATATGTTCTTCCGCCTAAGCAACTGCATCACATATAGTGTATTACGCCAAACGTATTTCTCACTATCGGAATCATATATACGCCATGGAATAGCAGCATGGGGAAATGTTAAATACAGCAGCACTTTGCAAAAAATCCAGAACCAACTGTTGAAAATATTATGGAAAAAGGTGCCTACAACTCAAATAGTCAACAAAATTATAGAAACACGAATAGAAATCTAAACCCTCATAATAACAATAGCTTTGAAGCGGATAAAATAAGAAATAACAACAATATGATCAATAACAGCAGCAGTATCGTCTATAACAGCCCGGCAAACAGTCAACAAATTAACAACTCAAATTATAACATCAATATCAGACCACTAAATAACGTCAACAGAAATTTCACATCTCCAGACGCGAATATTCCTGATAATACATTAGACAACAATAAGGTCAACACAAACAATCGCAATTCAAACAATCTGCCAAAAGACTTAAATGTAAAAAGCATTTCCTTATCTACGATAACTAAAAAGTTCTATAGTCTATGTCCATACGAGTCAACTTTTGCTGAGCAACTTTTGAATTTATGGGAGAGAGAGGTGAGAAGATAGGGAAGGGGTACACTGCTTCATGTACATGCAACTCTCTTTTGTTTTCTTCTTCGTATTATTAAGCAACAACAAATTTTATGTAAAAAAACAAAAGCTGCGCAGCAAGAATTTCATTATATGGACACGAATGCAACTTCAAAAGAAAATTTAAGAAAGTTGCAGAAGCAAAATTTGCTTCATATGGACATGGACATAATGAAACGAGATTTCTACAACCAATCGATCGCACACATAACACCAGAAGACGTGCGCAAGGAAGATTTAAGGTCAATAGTTTCACGAATGAATACGAACGAAGCACACTTCATGTAATATTGCCCACAACTTCTTTCAACAAGGTACCAACGAATATAATAAGCATACCAAATGGATATCAACGAAACAAACAGATAAAACACTATTTGATAAGTTTGCAATGATCAAAATAAAATAAATAAAAAGTTCAAAAATCAAATTAAAATAACAAAAATCGCGACCTTAGTATTGTTTTGGCCCATATGCCAAAAAGTCGGAATGGAGAAAAACAACAAAGAAGATTTACATAGTTTTCTCAAAATATATCCGATAGAATTTTTTTGTATTCTCACCACTGCTTCCGGCATTTGTTTGGAAGAAATATGTACATTTATGTGAACTTTCATCAAGCCGATTAGAAATCAACATCTTTTTAGTGAAAGTAAAATATCTTGTTATGTGCTCCAGTAACCATTTTTTTTATTTGAAAAAGTAGCTTTTGTTGCTCCATGTGTATACTAACTGCTGGGTATTGAGTAACTTGTTATTGAGATGAAATTTTCGACTATTTATTGTAAATAAGCGTATAAATGTTATTAGAAAAGATATTTACATGGAATAAAAAGTTATTTATTTTTTTATTTATTTAATCGTATGGATAAATTCTAAGACTAAAGGATATACAAGAATAAAGCACTAGCTACAAAGGCTATCGATAAAAAGTTAATATTGATGAAACTTGGTAAAATTTTTTTTATTTAAAAAAAATTTTTTTTTTACAAAAAATTTATCAAAAATGATGATATCGAGCACAATGAATGATTGATATCTCAGAAACCAGGAACAATTTCGTGAAACAGCTTTTGGATTCTGAAAGAGGGTATTCAAAATATATATACCCCATACTTAACTCATTTTTTTTAAAAATGATCGTTGGGCCAAACAATACTAAGGTCGCGAAATAACAAATAAATTTTTTTTTGGAGTTTCATATATTTTAGAGCTTAAAATATCATATCTGAAATTAATTTACTATCTACGATTTAAAATACATCAATGGGGGCATTATTTATTTTTGGAAAACGAGAAATTTACTCGGATTCGGCTTACAGAACAGGGTCGATAATTATAGTTTAGCAAATTATATTTATCAAATTAAATAAAAATGAATGTTAACTAAGTTGAATGTACAACAATCAGCGTCTTACGAGTACAAAAATATTTGTTCAATTCACAAGCTCGTACTAACGTCGTATGTGTTGTGTAATCGTCTACAATAATTGTATTTTTGTTGTTAGCAATTTTCATACAAAAGTGCGTTATAATTATATGATTGATTTTTATGTTTTCCAAATAGTTGTATTGTCTGGGAATATTTCATTTGCTAGATTAATTTGTAAAAAAAATATAAGGTATAGAATGGGAACCAGCTATAACAGCTTGTAGAAGAGTTGTTCAAAAAACTTTGCAAAATTATGATTATTTGTAAAATCAAAAGTAAATAAATGCAAACTTCGATATCAAGGCTTGAAATAGATTAAAAGTGACTCCAGCTCTAAAAATGCCAACACTCGGTAAAAAGGCGAAAATTATGAAAATTTGCAAAAACTTGCTAAAAGTTTAAAGATTACAAAGCGCAATATTGATTAAAACACCCTAAAAATGTAAGAAAGCCAAAAAAATTGGAAAAATTACGCCTGTCGCGAAAAAAGTGAAAATTTGCGAAAAATTGCAAAATTTTAATCAAGCTATAATGTTGATTAAAAATCGCTAAAACTGTGAGGAATGCAAATAATTTGGCAAAAATCGCGTAAATAGCGAAAATTCCCAAATACTTGCTATTAGCGGCATGATAACAAAGTCTAATATTGCTTAAAAATCGGCAAAACTGTAAGAAAGCTGAAAACTTGCAAAAAGTCGCGAGAAGTTGCAAAATCGGAAACTAGCCCTAAAATTGATTAGAAATCGCCAACACTGTTAAAAACGAAAAAATCGCAAATTAGCGAAAAATTGCTAAATGTATTAAAGAAATCACTGAACCTGTAAATAACAACAAAATTCGTTTTTCGGCATAAATTATTTACTGAAAATGAATTTTTCGAGTTTTTTTGAACAAATAGTTTTTTTTTAATTTTACAATGATTTCAAATTCAATTCTTTGACTTTTAAATCTTATTAACATCAATCTTAAATATTAATAATATCTTACGCTGTTATTTTGTAAAAAAAATTTTTTTGTAAATCAAAAAAAAAAAAAAACCAAAGAAGTCATGAAAGTGTAGAATTTTCGATGCGGAAGTAATGCAAATTTGGATCATTTCCAATGATTTTTACATAGGCATGCCATTGCAAGAAGTTCGCTTTTTCGATTCCCAATCACCGAATCGGAAGCGATGTTAAGAAAAAATTCCTTTTTGACGTTCTACAATGATTTTTTTTATAGGAAAAAGGGTAATGTTATGTTCACACGGGCAAGTATATTCGTGCTTCGCTCTCCCATTCGTGCTTCACAGCCCAATCATGGTAGAATAATATACAAGGTAGCCCTGGAACGCCAGGACTATCAAATGTTGTGTATATGTGAAATAACTACATTGCACACACAATACAACACGTATGTTTGGTGCTTCTGTTATACAAACACACACACATACACTCTCTATTAATGTTTGACATTTCGGACCTCAAATGTACATTTGTATATTATTCTACCATGAGCCCAATCATGATAAAACCAACGTGCTTCGCCATACACAAAATTTTGAGAGCGAAGCACCTCTTTTAAAGATGCTTCATTTTGAATCTACTTCCGAAGCACGAAAAATTGCTATCTTCTCTAACTTTTTTCGCTGTTCATCGCTGGTTTACCTGAACTAGTCAAAACAAAAGAAATATGTATGTACTATGTGAAAAAAACTAAATAATAGATGTGTGTATAAATCAATAATTTTTAATTATTTCTTTTATTCATTTGCTCAATTCACAACCTGTTGTAAGTGTTGTAGATCGTAAAAATGTTGTTGGTAATTTTCACATAAACATGTTTCTAAGCAAATGTTTATTTGGAAATTACCAGCAACATTTATACGATCTACAATACATACAACAGGTTGTGAATTGGCCAATTGTAAAAAATCAAATAGCACATGCACGTATGTATTGTGTGTTTGTGTTTATGTACATAAATAGAACCATCGAAAGTCCCAGTTTACACTATGCAAGTCTTATTGATCAGCTTCTTATTTAGCTGTGAGAAAAAACAGAGAAATGTGTATTCATTTCTCTGTCTTTCTCACAGCTGAATAAGAAGCTGATCAATAAGACTTGCATCGTCTGAACGTCGACAAACGAAGCAAGAATGCGTCCTGTGAACAGTATCTCCCGGTTCACACCCTTCAACTTTTGTTGCGCAGCTTTTAATTCAGCCGCGAGAAAGACAGAGAAAGCAACACAGTTTTTCTCTGTTTTTCTCGCGGTGAACCGGGAGTATGCTTCGCAATCCTACTTGAGAGAGCGAAGCAAGTGCTTCACTTCGTCGTGTGAACATGGTATAAAAAAATTACCAATTTTCTTTTTATGTGAATTTTAATTTTAACGCAAAACAGTGTCGTGTTTTCATGCAAATTTAAGTGAATAACTATAAACTTCTAGACGAATATTACTTCATAAATTTCCTTTAGAAAATCGATTTTTTTAAAAAGCATGGCTAGTATTTTCATAAATTATGAAGGAATTGCAAAATTGTGTATGATTTAGATAAATTTTTGATTGCTTTTCTACTAAAATAAAATATTTCGAGCCTTTAAATAAAAACATGTGGAATATATGTTTAAATTTTTTTCCATTAGGCACAGATTTGTTATGAGCTTGTCTAATATGGCACCACCCGAAATAGGCCGCTAATATATTTCATATGAATTTTCGCCGCTAACTTCAGAATAAATCCGAAACTGTTGGAAGTAAAGAAGAAAAAAATTAAATATGGGTGAATTTTACTGGACATCTTTTGGCGGTTTATTTGCTTAAATCAAGCAAGTCGTTCTCGACTTATGGTGAAATATACTGATGTACCTAGTGGAAATATTAGTCATGCCCATTAAAAAAAACCTGTACGTGAGAGAAAAAAAAACTATATATTCCACATATTTTTATTTATAGGAGAGTTTTTCTGCAGACCAGTTTTATCTGCATATTTTTAATATAGATTCTTTGGAAGCAATGAAAATATAGTTCTTTAAAAATTACCTCCAATTTTTTTTATCTGGGTTAATTTTTGACTTGAAATAAATAATTTTTACGTCTTTGTTTAGTTGTTTGATCACTTGATACGCAAAAGACACAACGAATTGCGAATGAACGGTTATCACGACTTCCATCGCTGTATGATCATGCAAAATGGCATCGCTTTAAATATTGTATCCGCTTGGAATACTGTACTATTAATGGTGCAAGCGCTATTGCATCATTATTATGGAACAAAACTATGGGACAGTTGGTTTACGCCTATAACATGTATCGCAATGTTTCAAATATCTGAAACACTGTTGCTGCTAACGACACATAGCACATATATAGGTAAAATTTACTTGTTCAACGATATGGTATTAACTAAAAATGTTTATTAAAGTTTCAACACACAGCATGCCCAATTATATAAAACGAAAAACCATGTATGTATCTATATATATTAGGAATGGGCAAAAATATCGATATATAGATTTTTTTCCAAATATATCGACAGTATCAAATTCGTTATTTTTGTTCCATGAAATATTGGTGGAACAGTAAGGATCTTGGAAATTAACTCTTTCCAGCTTAATTATTTATAAGAAAGCTACTTTTTTTTGTTTTATTAAAAAAAAAATTGGGGACTACGTATGAATTATGATTGTTGATATCGATATCGATATATTTTTTCACTTGCCCATCCCTATTATGTATGTGCACTTACGTTTATTGTGGCGAAAAAATAAACATTTCGAGTTATTACCTTATTTTATAGTATATTAAATTGTAATTACATATATTTTTTATTCATAGTTAAAGTTTATAAATTTAATACTAATTCGAGTTGTCCAGATGCTTTAGCAGGCACTGATACTGTTGCCGGATCCTTGGGTCTAATGCAACCAGGTGGAAATGTCGCTGAGCTATTAGAGAAGCAGGTATGTAGAGTCCAACTTAATAAAAGAAATAAAAAATTAAAAAAAAAAATCTGTTACAGGCTGATCTCATTGCCTACCTTAAGGACCACAACCAGAAGTTAAATCAGAAATTGCACCAAATGCAATTAAATGCACGCATCACACATTGAACTTAACTCAAGTCTCATGTGAGCCTGTTATGAACTAAGGCCACTTTTAAAATAAGCAGCTCATATACTTATTTGTATGAGCTTTTTTTATTTTAAATTCGTAAATTTTTTTTAAATTCAGATTGATATTTTTTAATTTGTGATTTATTTCATTAATATTATTATTAAAGATGTCACATACAAGTTGCTCTTTATGCGCGGTATGGGTAATGTAAATCTACAACTTCGGAAAAGAAAGTACATACTTATCTTTAAATAGGTAATTGTCTTCCAAAATAATTACGTATGGCTGGCCGTTTTTTCAACATCTCCAATACTCCGCCGTCCATAAGGGATATAACTGCAACGATAACTCTCCACATAAACAAACAAGTAGGCAAACAAGAACAAATCATCAACATAATTACTTTTTGTCTAGCATTGGACACTATTATGATGCACCACATATGGAAATCTCTACAACGCAAACACTATAACGGACATAATTAAAAACATGTATTACAATGTAGAAATCTAAGTCCTGCTTAAAGGACAAACTTCAGATCCCACCTCAATCGACCTTAAAGTCCGCCAAGGCTGTATCATTTCCCCACTCCACAAGACTACATGGTTTGGACTATGCAATCAGTTTTTAACACACATACATATGTAAATAATTGCCAAACTTCAAGCTCTTCATCATAATGCACATAAGTTTGAACTTCGAATCAACACAAAGAAAACAACATTTTCTGTACAATGTAAAAAAAAAACGGTGCAGATGAAAACGTCGCAAATCGTATAGACAAAGCTCGTAAGGTAATTTACTCGCTGAGAAAGGTATGAATATCAAATGATCTGTCGCGTGACCTTAAGCTAAGACTACTTTATATAACACCTGCATTAAGCCCATCCTCCTCTGTGGATGTTTAAGTACAAATTACACAGATCTGCGATGAAAATGTTTTTTACATAAATACATATAAAACATGCAGGTGTTGGTCTATTATATTGCAAATATACAATTCGTTTAAATCTACCACGTCACATTTACTACTAGATAACGGTACATTAGTATTTTTCTATGTACACTTCTCTTTCAAGCGCTATCAAGAGTCAAAGGATATTTTGATAAAATCAAGTGATATCTTGTTGGAAAGGCTACTTACTTACGCGTCGAATGGTGGCTAATTGGTTTTGATCGAATAAAAAATGCTTGAATTATAGTGGATCGAAGTTAAGATCTTATGAAATTTTTAACGTTTTTCACCAATTTAAGAATCGCACTAAATAAAGAAAAATAAAAAAAAATATTACATAAAGGATTTGCTAGTAAATTTGAATGCTAGTGCTTTGGCTTTTTCATTATAGCATTTTTAGTTTTCATCCGATTCCGGTCAATTAAGGCTTACAATTTTCGTAATCAAATGAAGTATTCAATAAAACAATAAAATTAAGGATTTTTTATTATTTGTTATAAAAAACTGCTTCTGAAAGTACAACAATTGGTAAAAATCGTTAAAAATTTCATAAAATCTTTATTTCGATCGACTACAACTCAGGCATTTTTATTCGATCAAAATCAATTAGCCACCATTCGACGCGTAATTTAGTAGCCTAGCCTTTACTCAAACAAAGGTATCATTTGCTTTTATCGCACCAGCCTTTGACTCGTGTATGTCGCTTGAAAGAGAAATGTACCGTTATTAAGTAAATGTGACGTGCTATGAATCATCTCAATATCGTTTCCCGTTACTTTAACGACAATAACAACAAATAATTTCAGCTTGAGAAAAAAAAACTTGCAAAAAAATATTATTTCGCAGGCCTATGTTATTTATGCCTCAGTTTACGCTTTTCTCTCAGTGCTTAACGTAAATTTGAAGTACTTTTTCTTTCAACCTTGTTGGAAGGAAACCTTTCACGAGTAAACCGTTAACGGTATTTTTTTGAGATGTTGATATTCCTAAAATATTCCCTTGAGTTTGGCGAATATTCGCTGATGCTAATACGAATATTCTTAATATCACTGATACAGATGATGTTAAACAAAAAAAAAAACAATTTTAATAACAGTTACCAAAAATTTTGTAAATATTTAAATTAAAAAAAGAAATACGATATACATATATAATCTATAATATAACTTTTTCACAGAATTGTTTTATTTCCAATAGAGAAAAACTAAAATGTATTTTTGTATTAATTTATTTGTGTGTTGCTTTTTAAACAATAACTTGGTATATCGGTTACTTTCATCGTATTATCCTTCGCTGATGTAATAATCTAAAAAATAAATATGAAATAAACAATTTTATATTACAATTTTATATGTATATACGTTTGTTTTCTCTCTCACCTTATCTTCTACGATTTCCAAAGTTAATATCATTTTTCCAGAACCAGCTAAGCGCCCTACTTGTTTACCCGTTGTTTTATCCAATATGTAAATAAAACCATCATAACATCCCACAAATATGTATTTATTGTTGTACATTTGCAAACTGACCGCTCCATTGCCACAGGACATGAGACCCAAATATTTGCCGCTCTTAAAAATTAATCACATTTTACTTATGTTCGTTGAAATTTAGTTTCATAGCTCACTTACCACAAAATCATATTTTCGTATCTCCTTCTTTTGTGTCCCGCAATAGATCACACCTTCATTTAACAATATACTGTAGATATTAATCGATTCCGGTACATTAAATGTACGTATAAGAATGCCAGAGATAGCATCTCTTAAGTGAATCAGATTGCCTTTGGATGAAACTATAAGAATTTTTCGAACTCCATCTTTAGTGGCATTGATTGATATGATTGATGAGTCTGTCGAACATATAGGTTTCTCCGCTAAACAATTTGTCTGAAAATAGTTTATAGTTTTAAGGTTAATTTCTTGTATCTAAATTTATTTATTTCTGCCTGTTCTGTAAATCGAGTCGATATAAAACGACTCGATTTAGAAAAATTAACTGCCTGGCCCACAATAACGACAAGTCGATCTCGTGAAAACAAAATCAAATTAAAAATGTCTATTATTGTTTTCAATATAAATATGAGAACGAAATCGACTTGTCGTTATTGTGGGAGGGGCAGTAAATATACTAATAACAAAATTAGTTCAAACTTTTTTGTAGTTCTCTATTTTTAACCCTCGACCAAAAAATACGGCTGTTATAAGTTTGTAGTGTGAGTCTGTGTATCGGTGTATCTGTACATGTCATCGTACAGCCCAAACGGCTGGACCGATTTTGATTTAGTTTTTTGTGTTTGAAAGGTATTCAGATATGTGATACAAATCGACTCGATTTCAAATCAATTCGAACGTTAAAAACGAATGAAATAGTTTTAGGTGTGATGGAAATCGTATCGATTTCATTTTCCACTTTTGTTTCTGTTCCATGTATTTCTTTATATAAAAACATTTTTGACATAAAACTATAATTTTTTTTTGTATTTATACTTATTTTTAAAAAATTTGGAATTCATATACGAAGTTACATGTCCTAATATGTCTTATAAAAGTTTACGATGAGTAATCTATAAATATTTTAGCTTGTTGGTACATTGCTGGAATTAGTTCTTGTTATGTTATTTAATTAGTCTTCAGCAGATTTTAAAATATGTAACTTCAAATGGGTCCACGGAAATCACTTACATATATGGTAGATATTTATAGATTGG
Organism: Panzeria rudis; assembly: GCA_956483635.1. Classification (NCBI taxonomy): domain Eukaryota; kingdom Metazoa; phylum Arthropoda; class Insecta; order Diptera; family Tachinidae; genus Panzeria; species Panzeria rudis. Next base: position 5,521,327 of record OY101447.1, read on the forward strand.
ACTCTTCCCAGTATTTACCCGATGTATCGTTATATTCCTTTTTTGGGTATTTATTTCAAAAAAGTTAGCGATTTTTCGTGAACATGCGGCTTTGGCGGTTTCTAATCAATGTTAGGGCTTTTTTCCGATATTGCAACTTCACGCGAATTTTAGCAACGTTCGGGATAGAAGCGTCTTTTTGCAAATTTTTAACCTCTTTATAGTTCACACGATTATACTTAGCGATTTTTTCCGAATGTTTGGCATTTTTTACGGTTTTAGCGATTTTTAATTAAAATTATGGCTCGTTTAAAATTTTGCTATTTTTGACGATACGCGTCAGTTTTCCAAAATTGTTGGTTTTCTTCAATATTTTGGGCTTTTAACCAATCGTAACATTGTAATCATTCAAAATGAGCTTCAAAGTTGCTTAACCCAAAAACTTGCTTATATAAAATGCCGATAAGCAGTTAAAACTTAAAAAATTAGTAACGCGAAAACTCGCAAAAATATTGCGAAAGTCCAAAATCAACAGTTAGTGACTAAAAGCCGATAACACTGTAAAAATTATAAAAGTTTGGAAAAAATTGCTTCTACGTCGAAAATTCGCGAAAAGTACATTTATGACAAATATACCTAAAATTTATTAAAAACCGCTAGTGTCATAAATTCGCAAAATTTTGCCAGTATCGAAAAATAGCAATATCTAATGTTGATTAAAAATCGCTAAAACTATAAAAAAATGTGAAAGCTTGCACTAGTTCCACAAAAGTGGCGAAAATCCCTGAAAGATTGCAAAATAGAAAAGAAGTCCTAAAATTTATTGAAAATCGTAAAAAGAATAAAAACTAGGAAAAAATAAAATTTTGCGCGAAAATAATTCGCGAACAAATTGGGAACAAGCTCTAAAATGTATTAGAAATTTCTAAAAATAGAAAAACCTACGGAAATTTTGCTAAAGTGGTAGTGAATATTTATTAAGACATCCAAAAATTGTATATCAGCAAAAAAATATGCTTAAATGTCATACAAACTAATTTAACATTTTAACAAAAATTATTGCAAAAATATGTGTGAAATACATACATATCATTCGAAACTTTTGAAATCGTTAAACATATTCTACTCGATTTGAAAACAGTAAAACAATAGAAATTTCGTTTTCTATCACATCTATTTTTGGTTGATATTTTCATAGAGCAAAATAGAAAATGAAATCGAATTCGATTTTAAGTAAAATCGATATGAAAACAATACTTCAGTAGCCATCACAACTTTCCTCGTTTTTGTGTCGATTTTCATTCGAAATCGATTTCCATCACATACCTGATTATCTCCTCTTTTCTAACTATTCACCTATGCACGATATCTCTGAAACTACTGAGCAGATAAAAAACAAAACGGTATTGGTGCGACTTAAAGATAATGGGCCTCATCGTGGTAGGCGTTTTTCGACTTCAAATTCGACAATTTGTAGTAGATTAAAGAAAATAAGCAAATTTTTTCTTTAATCTAGTACAAAACGCCTGATTTTCGCCACAAAACGCCAACCACGATAAGGGTTGTTCTCGACTTTTGGTTTTTTTTTAATTGCATAGGACAGACAACCCGTTCTCTAGTTATATTAACATTTCCTGTAACTGTAAATTAATTAACACATTTTTTTTTGTTCGCTTCTAATTTTCTGCATATTTAATTGTGAATTAAATCGAAAGTTGTGGCTTGTTTTGTTTGAAATATAGTTTGCTATGAACTGTAGAATATACCTGAATTTTAAAATTTATTTTTTAAATTATTTATGAATGTTTTAAAAATAACAATTTTGATAAAAAAAATTCTTTTCGACCAGTTCCACGATATCTCTAAAAATAATGTGCAGATTTAGTTGCCATGAGCTGGAAGGACGAATGAAATATTCCCCCCTATTGTGAAAGGCGACGTCGACGTCACATCAACACTACAGTAAACAATTGTCACTTGTCTACTCATTATCAACAACAATTGAGTGCTATTGACATTCTGTTACTATTTTTTGAAGCTTATGAAATTAGTCCAGCATGTTAATATTAATCAATTGTTGTCGACAAAGAGTAGACAAGTGACAATTGTTTACTGTAGTGTTGATGATACGTCGACGTCGCCTATCACAATAGGGGGGATTAAAATAAGCTATTGTTGCTTGAAAATTTTATATTTATTTTATTAAGCATTAGATCTACAGAAAAGTTGTAAGGTAATGAAATGTTGCAAACTTCACAAGCCCTTTGTGAAATTAATATTTTGAAAGTTATGAGGCAAGAAAGCAAAATTTTATGGTTTTTCCCAACCGTCTTACCCCTAACCGATTGACCTGAAATTTTTCAGGACGATTTTTTAACCAAAATTCATCAAAGTGGGGGTGAGAGCGAAAAAATATGCCAAAATAAATCCTACATATAGCTAATGTAAATATAGTATATTTACGGGTTTTCCCGAGATTTCCCGTCCCGGGAATTCCCGGGTAAATCGTTCATTTTCGTTTTTTGTTCGGTCTAAAAATAGTTTTTAAATACGAATAAAAATATTGAAATTTCTATAAAAATAATATTCTTTTTTTTTAAATTACTTTCAATCTTTTTAGCCTCCGACCAAAAAAGGGGTGTTATAAGTTTGTAGTATGTGTCTGTACGAGTCCACGTTCACGTATATATATTTGACACACATAATATTTTGAGTGTAACCTTTACGATTTAGCCTTAACTTGAGGTCTACACGTAACATAATATGTAAGATGAGATTGTCAAATTCAATCGCAGAGAGAATTATGTTACGTGTAGACTTCAAATTAGTGTTATCTCAATGTTATAGGAATTTTTATGAGAGCGTTGTTATAAGAATTCTTATAACAACAATCTTATGAGATGAACTGTCAAAAAATACATGTACATAAAAATAAAATAGTGTGCATGTGTGAGTGTTTATTAAAATAAATGAAAAGCGATGTTTTTGATGAAATTTCTGTGTTAAATAATTGAATAAATGTGTTTAGTTGATTTATAAATTTAAATTTGTGTGAAAAATTAAAAATAAAACAACTAATTATCCAAAAGTGGTACATGTTAACTCGATGAGCATTTGCATAAAATGAAATCTTATCGGAAAATAAAATTACGTCTTCCCCTAGTATGAGATTAAGAGAAAATTCGACATTTGGTTTTTAGTATTCTGCCGACGTTTTCTCTCATGTTATCTCAAAGTTAATGTCTCGTGAACAGCGTGACCGTTTTGCGACTAAAGTGGCAATTTTTAGTGCCCCTTTTTTAAAATGACCTAAATCTGCCACCTTTTGTAATATTATGCCCCTTTTTGCCCCTCTTTATGAAATTATGCTTCTTGTTTTAATATAAGCTTTTTACGGCACAAAACTGTTTTTATAAAAAAAAATCTCAAGACAAAAATTTTTTTGAGTATCATGTAAAGTCTTATGACAAAAACTTTTTTGAAATAGTTTAAGAGTTTAGATCTATAGATATTCATTATTGTATTAAAATTATTAAAAACTAACACCCTGATTCACTAACACGAACAGGAACGTCGTGTTAAAAATTTTTATGAAAATCACGCAGCTTTAAATATTTTTAAAATAATTTTCATGCAAATTTTGGTGCCATGTCACAATATCCTGCACAATGTCACTGCTAAAAATGGCATAACATCTATGGACATTGTGACACTTTTAATAGTGCTATGGACTTTATGACATTATTATTATGACCATTATGACACTTTGAAATGTGTCATAATGCCCACACTTTTAAAAATGAAAACAAATTCAAATAAACATGTTTTTGACTATTCACTTTTTTACTTCTGCAATCGGTGACAAGTAATAAAAGATCAATTGACGTTATTGCATTTTAAAAAGTGAAATAAAATCAAGAAAAATTTGCAAATGCAATGCAATGCCTAAAATGTGTCCAATCGACATCGTCGATTCAAAGAAATATTTGGAAATTAATTAAAATTGTTAAGAAATTTTATTTTACTACAAAATATTCTTTGCGTAGCTGGCCTTCGGCCGGGCTTAGGTATTTTTTCTTCTTGGTATATTGAAAAGCGGCTTTCAGCCGGTCTTAACGATTTTCTCCTCTCAGTATACTCAGCGGCTTCGCCGACCGAAGGCCGGCAATGCAAAAATCTTTACTCAGCGAAACTGCTTTTCGATATACTTTACTAATGTGCTGTTTCCATATGCAAACAAGCGACTTGAGTAAAAATTTTTTTATGGAAATTGCTATAAAAAAATGTGAGTGCCTTTCACATAAATTTTATACAAACAAGGCTTGTTTGCATTGTTTGTCTAAAATTTATATGAAAAGCAGTCAGTTTTTTGAACGAAAAACATCAAAATTGATTCATTTCAAAAGCATTATATGCCCTAGAAATTCATTAAATATTAGAATTCGGTTCAATTATTTCCTTTTCAAAAAAGTTGCCCCTTTTTTTGGAAGAATACCATTTTTGGTGCCACTTTTTTCCTCAAAATCCCCTTTTTGTACCACTTTTTAAAAGTTTTCAACGGTCACTCTGCTCGTGAAGACGATGTGTAAGAATAGTATCTGTTCATCACTTCGTGCGAAATGCTGTCAAAAATCCATAAAAAAAATTTACACGAATTGCTTACGAAAAATTGCTGAAACATATGAAATGTATCTACAACATTTTGGGTTTTCAGGCGAAATAATATAATGAGCACCACTTTTTTCGTATGGAAATTACCACAAACACATTGAGCTTTTTTTAAACGTACACAATTGCAGCATACTTTCAAGAGCTAGTTATGATTGGTTACTTGTCATATTTTTCGTATGAAAAAACCAAAGTTGATCAACATTTTTCGCAAATTTTAATATAGGACTAAGCTTAAAGCTTTGTACTCTGTTAAAATTTGAAGAAAATGCGGATTTTCGTATTACTCATACGTACTATGACAATTTCGCCCTAAAATATCATAAATAATTAATAACAAAAATTAAAAATTTTAAAAACCCCCGATGCAGTTGACGCTGTATCAAAAAATTAAGAACACTCTCGATCAAGTCACCTTTCAAACAAAATTTACTAAATTAAAATCGATCTAGCCGTTTGGGAGCTACAGTGTCAAAGACACACAGATTCAACAGGATACATCTAGAAAAGATGTGATATCTTCTAAACGGCTGGACCAATTTTATTCAAACATAGCTAAGAACACTCGATCAAGTCACCTTTCAACCAGAAAAAACTATATCAAAATTGGTCCAGCCGTTTGGTCTGTACGAGGGTTCGTACATCCACAAAGATACACAACCACACACTACAAACTTATAACACCCCTTTTTTAGTCGGGGGTTAAAAAACATTTTGAATTCCTACGTAGTTAACTTTGACACCCCCTAGCTCAACGTGTGTCCAAATTTTAACAGCCTTAAAGCTTATGTCCTCTATGATTTTCATGACACTTTGTCGGTTTATTTCGTGGTAGAAATTTGGTTTTTGCAGACCCAGTACTTTTGCACATATGTACTATGTATTTAAAATTTCATGAGAGTAATTTATCTTTACTCTCATTAGCACGAACTTTACCCGAAAAGTAAAGAAACAGAGCTATTATGTCAGAAAATGAAAACGAACAATGAAAAATGGTTGTTGACGTTTTTATGAGCGGCAGAGAAGTTCTTTCGATCCTCGTTCATTCGCTGTTCAAAATAAAAAAACAAGAACGATGAACGAAAGAACCGATCTAATTCCTTTAATCTTTCGGATCGGTCGGAACGATTCCACAAAAGAAACGATTTTGCACATCTCTAGTACACTCGATTTAAAAATTTTGAATCCGAAATCGAATAAAAATTAACAATGCTATAAGGAAAAGAACAAAACGCTAGCATTTAAATTTACTATCTAGCGAATTTTTGGCGGAAAATCATTCCAAATTTTTAAATAAATAATGGTGCTTGCAAAAAAGAACCGACTCCAAAACAGAGAGATGAACAGAAAGACGGACGGACATCAAGTCCAAGATTAAAAAATTAAACAACAGGAACAATTGGCAAATACACAAACAATTTTATTTCTAATTTTTTTTAATTTGAAAATATTAAAAGGAAAAAACTGCTGTATGTATGTATTGCAGAACAAACATATTTACATACAACATATTTTATTTATTTAACCAGGATGCCATTTTTAGTTGATGCACTACTAAATTACTCTTAATAAAATATTAATAGAAAATCCTAGTCGCACCCATTTTCTAGTTTTTTCTTCCATTGTGTTTATTTAAATGTATTTAGTAAATACCAACATGCAACATTATACACACTGGCACAACAAAGACAGCAAGCATTATGCAGTGCATGCAATCATTATTATTGTGCTGAAAATAACAACACAACAAGAAGCAATATTGCAACGAAGTGTACGAAACAACCAATAAGAAACAAGATTTCTGTACAATAACGCCTACAAAAACAAAAACAGAAATATTACATACATACATACATAAATATTGTAAATATATTCCAGACAACAGAAAAGCTTTAACGAAATAAAACCAACCAGAGAGAAAAACCCAAAGAATTAAATACCCAGTGCAATATTATATACATCAGTAGATACATGCTTATATACATGCAGAGGCATATACATACATACATACATACATATGTATATAACATAACATACATACTAACATTATTAGGATGTACCACACAAGTTTTCAGGAGTATGATTGTTGCTTAAGTTTACTATTGCTAAACATAACAACAGAAAAAAATTTTACTAAAAATAAAAGGGTGTACGTACGTACAGCCATTAAAAGAAATACTGAAACAAGGATATTGTTCTTTGTACACACACATAAAGGGTATGTATGAATGTGCCCTCTTGATGCTATAAAAATGTCTATAAAATAATTAAATAAACTGAAGAAAAACTATTCACTCTATATTTTGATTCAAAGTGTATGTTGCAACCACAAGTGCAAGAGGAAGAAAGCCATGCGCACTTTGAATTCTATCCAAAGCAATGCATTTTGTGGGAACTGAAAACATGAGAGAATGAGAAAATAAAATTGTTTACCAACAAAACTATTTTTGGTGGTGAGGTGGCGTATTGTAAATATTTATTGCATGTTGTCGTCTTGCTTTTGTTTACAAGCAGGGATGCCAGATGAATTTGATAAGAAATCGGCATGTTTTCGAAAAAATCGGGATTGTCGGTATTTCAATTTAAAAAAATCGACAGATTAAAAATATCCATTCTAAATGCAATAAAACATGTTTTTATTGAAAAAAAAAACAAAACAAAACAAAACAGAGCAATTCAGTATTAACTAATGTTTATAACATATCAAATAACATAAAAATCAATACAAAATAATATAGAAAAAGAAATTCAAATTGAATTGTTTTAGATATAAGAATTTCTTCTTTTAGCTTTGGTCCGACGTCGGTCAGAAAGTCTGCACATAGAATTAGAATGTTGTAAGCAAGCCTTCTTTGACGCTCCTTCTGTCATAAATATTTCTGCTGACAATGGTAGCTTATCAGAAAACATTTAAGGCCCTGATTCACTATCCTACACGATCGCACGATTCATTCACAGGAAAATTTTACAAAAGTCTGACCGACTTTTAAAAATCGTTTCAAAATGGCATTGTAGATGCCACACTATTATACAAAAATGATGCAAAAACATATGTTTGTATTGTGCATGGTGAAATAAGTATACAGGTGGCCGCATAAGGGCAACAAATACAATACAAAAAACAAATAGATAATGCTTGTCAAAAAAATACACATGCTGGACGTGGCTTATGCACAAAACTACCAGAACAAAAAATAATCAGCTAACGTTATGCTGCCACCTGTATACTTATTACACCATGGAATTGTGTATACACATGGATCGCATGAAAACTATCATTTTATGAAACTTTTCATAAAATTTTGCCAAATCGCACGACTGGCCGAAAAAATCTGTCACACAGTTGCATTTTTAGTCCACACTACCATACTTTTCTGGCACACATGTCATATTTGGCAGATCGCGCGATAGTGTAGGATAGTGAATCATAGCCTTTACCAATACATATCATATAAGTTTAAAAACTCAAATATTTATGCAAATCAAACATTGTGACTGCTAAAGTTGTAGGACGTAGATCAGAAAATGTACAGACTATTCTGTTAAAAGGAAATTAAACTGCCTTCGGATAATGTGCAGAATAGTGTGATATTATTTTTCATTTAATTTTTATTTTGCCAGCTATTCTGTCAAATGTCTGAGGGAATTTTAGACAACTCGGGTGATTGTTTGGTAAAGTCTCAGACGTCAGACTGTTCTCTTAAATGTTTTAAAAAAAGACATTCTGATAAAGTGTAGACTATACTAATATTAATTCGATAATATTTCAGAAAATTTGTAGAAACATCGTAACAGAAAACTACCCACTATTCTTCCAAATATCTGACAGAATTTTAGACAACTTGGTTGATTATCTTGTAAAGTCTCAGATTTTATCTGACGTTGGACATGTCGGCAAAAATGTATCTGGGTAATTGTAAATAAACCTAACCCGTTTTCTCTTTAGTAGAAGCGCTGACTTATTAACAGTTTCCTCTTTTTAATGTAGTAAGTATTCCAGTGTTACCCAAAATTAATAAATTATATTAAAACAAACAGTTACCGCGTCTTACACCCCGTCTTCACGAGACATAAGTTTGGAAATTTGTGTGTTAGCAATTGTCAAAATTCTGTCCTAACACAAGATATTAACGTGTGGACGGAATGTGTTTGTGTCCTAACACATGTTTGGAAATCAATGTTAAAACACAAGCCCGAGGAAATATGTTAGAACACAAGCTGTCATATTTAATATGTATGTGTGTTTTTTTATAATTTGTTTGATTTTATGGAAAAAGAAATAAATAAAGTTAATATATAAATGTTTTAGATGTTTTTTTTATTTTTTGCACATTATTTATGTTCATATTCATAAAATGTTTAAAAACAGAAACATAATGAAGAGAAATCTATAAAAAAAAAATACAAAATGCCGTGCAAATTTACTACACGAATATATAAAATTAGTGTCCAAACATCAGTACGTTTACGCCGCCCTTAAAATAAGTTTGAACACTTGCATTTTTTGTGCCGTCATTCTGCCGACGTTATTTCTTGTATTAAGAAATATCAAATGTCTCGTGAAGACGGGGTGTTAAGTGTGTACCGAAAATCGTAATTTTTGGAGCAAAAATCGGCAAATCGGCATTTTACTAATTTTGAAGCAAAAAATCGAAAAATATGGCAGGCATATTTACAAGCACACAAATTTCTCTCACTGCGAGAAAAAGCAGTATGAACATCTGTTTATAATACAAATGCTTACAAATGTATGGATGGGGGAAAGTGCAGTCAATGATTGAATATTTATAAATAAATGAAAAACAGTGAAATGTTTCCACATACATTCACTCAAATGTATTTGTATAGATCAGTTGCGGCCATTCTCTCAATTTCCTATGCAATCGTGCATAGGCTGTTTTTTTACCATCAATCAACACACGTACACTGTGCGTGAGACTCACAGTCTATCTATGCATTTAGGCAGAAGCACAAACACAAACACAGAATAAGATAATATATGTATGTTTGGACACCACTGGTATAGATCAATAAAATAAATATGTATGCACATAATATTTATGTATATACTATGTATATATTGGGTGTTTTTTATTGAGGTATAGAACTTTAAGTTGGCATCACTTTTTTTACTGGCGACCATTTTGTCAGCTGTCAAGTGATTAATATTTAGTTTGGTTTGCCATTTCATCATGAACAGGTTGACAAAAAAACAACGCTTGCAAATCGTGCAAATTTATTTCGAAAATAATGGTTCAGTTCGCGAAGTTTACCGCAAGCTCCGTCCATATGGTCGACATAATCGTCCATCAGAGTAATTAATTCGGTTAACCATGGATCGTTTTCGCACTACGTTTACTCTATGTGATAATACGCATCCGCAGAGACGTCGAACAGTGCGCACCGAAGAAACAATTGCCGCTGTAGAGCAAAGTGTTGAAGAGGACCCGAATGAATCGATTCGCCACCGTGCACAGCAATTGGAGCTTTGTCCATCAAATTGAAAATTGGACCTGTAGAATTGGCTTTATTCGAGCCAGCCGCGGCGGCCACATGCCCGAAATCATATTTAAACATTAATGGCATAAAATTATCCTTCCAATAAAGCCAAATTGATGGACATTAAAACGATTTTCTTGTGTTTTATTTCAATTCGAAGTTCTATACCTCTAACAAAAACACCCTGTATAATGCTTCTGCCAAAGATGACTCCACCTTTATATAATAGTACGGGTCATCTTGCCATTTTATGACATTAAAATAAAATGTTGCTGGAATTGTACATTAAAATGCTAAAATACCCATAATTTGTATTAAATTTTTTTATGAAGACCCATTGCGCCATCGTAGAGCTCAAGCGGCTGGACACATTTTGATTTAGTTTTTTTTTTGCTTGAAAGGTGATTTGATTCAAAAACTTCTAACCTATGTTTAAAGAAAATCGCTCTAGCGGTTTTGAAGTTATCATCTATTTTCTTCAAGGGGTTTTAAAAATTTTAATCTAATGTTATTTCTACTGAGTTTATAAAAGAAATTTCACAAAATGGTGTGTTTCATTTAAAAGTTCCCCTAACAAAAGCCTAAGCTGGATCTGCGCCTAATCTTGTGTAAATACATATTTTAGAAATTTTAACAAAAATGTCAAAGAACCGATAAAACTGTGAAACAAAACACAACATAACTTTGCATTCTAGGACATAGAAATATACCCAACACCTCGGGCTTGACGTGAGCCCAAAGCTGTAGGAAAAATTAACCCTGACCTTATCACACTGATATTAATCGATCCGGTGGCATCGCGGATGGCATGACTACATTGGTGGGGTTATAAAGATGATGCTCGCCATCATATCAGCTCTTTAAAACTCGGGACATTTGAAGGATTTCATTATGACCGTTCGAGCTTCGATGCTTGCCTCTGCAATGCTTCTGGAACGGAGTTTTTTTGGTACACTTTGTTCTTATGCAAAATATGGACTGGCTATTGATAAGGCCTCCTTGAAGAGTCACCATGGTTTAATTGTCACGGCCATTTTACAATTATATTATTTGTAAATATGACGCCTTTATTATAAGAATTACAAAAAGCGCTTGAAGCAGTTTGGCGTATACTTAATAAATATTTTATCAATATATTCAATAATAATACTTATGTATATGCTATTCTGTATTGAGACAAACTGCTTCAAGTAGTTTCTGTAATTTTTCCTATAATAAAGGTCAAATGTTAGTTGCACAAGACTGAACTGCCACACCAATTTTTATTCTATTCGGAGTGGGTTTGCCAAACTCACTGGTTGGTTTTATACGAACTAAGTGTCTTACAACATATTTTAGAATTTCCGTAAGCTCGAAGTCCATTTTAGACCTATTGGTTTACCAGAGCAACGTTGCTTAGAAATCTTCGTATATCATTTCCCTCCAACGATTTTTCATATTTTTTTTCATTCATACAAATCGACCCAGCCTAAGTAAGCAGAACGAACTGGAACTTACGAGGCATAAATTTGATAATTCTATTATAGCATTTAGAAATTATAACAACATCGTAATTATCATGAGCGCAATTTTCAACAGATTTGGTAACACCATATTCGACACGTTAATCTTATCTTCGAAGTCACCCTACCGATTTCAATGAAATTTAAATCGACGCCGCTGTTTTTAAGATTTAATTTAAAATTTTAAAATCAAAACACAAAATAAGCCATATATTTATAAACTGCTATTACTTTTTAGCCGACTTCAAACGAAGAAGAAGAAGAAGAAAAGTTTATCAATTCGTTTATACTTTTTTTTTTAATGTTTGTTCCCTCAGAACTGCGCAATTTATACAAATTAGCCGCATCTCTTGAAATATTTAATTTTGGAATTGTGTTCGTCCGTACGTTACCCAACATACCATACAGTAATCAAAATTTAATACAACTGGAGAATAAGCTTATATAAATTGTGGGCCTTAAGCTTTTCTTAACTTCGCTTATAACAATGTTTATAAAATGTTATTTCACAAGCAGTTTTTAACAATGCTTGAGAAACTATTAGTATACACAACTGTTTCTAAAGTATGCTTATAAACGTCATACATATATTCAAGAGAACAATATAACGATTGAGAGACTCATCTTTTCAATACATTCTACAGCGGCATTTACATCTAGTTTTAAATTGCGAATTGGGTGCACGTGTAATTTTGTAAATTACAACATAAAAAACATAAATATGTATGTAATAAATAAATGAAATCGAATGAATTTGAAGTAAACAATAATAATTTTCTTTTTCAACATTGAAAAATATATTATTTGTGACTTTTATTCTTCAAAGCTTATAAAAATATTAAGACAAATTAAATTTTCTATACAAAAGTTAATATAATATTATTTTCATAAGCTTATTCTACAATTGCAAGAATAAGCTTATAGTAAGCATGCACTTATAATATTTTCAAGAGGGTTCCGTTTTGATTTTTCTACAATTGTTAAGATAACTTTTTTCAATTTAATTTCAATACTTTTTCAAGCTTAAGGCTTATGCTAGTAAGCTTATTATAATATTTTTCTCAAGCCATTTGGTATGTTGGGTATCGATTCCTTGTCTAGGATCTGTCCTGAGGCAATAATATTCATTAAAGTGAATTATGCACACCACTGCTTATAATATGTACTTCACTATAAGGGAATACTGTAGTATTCTACTGTAAATTGAGAAAATAATGAGAGAATCTTGAACAATATGTGTGTGTGTGTGTGTGTAAGAGAGGGAAAGTGAGTTTTTTTTGGAGCTGCTAAGCTTTTATTTGTATTATTTTATTTTTTGTACTTCTGGGCATTAACTTTTGTTGTGGCATGTAGTCAGTGGGGTAAAAACTTATAAATAAATGCACCAACAGACTATGAATCAGTGATGGGAAATTCAATACTATTGTACTATTTTCAGTACTATTTTACATTTATAAAATATTGCAGTACCCCCGCGACATACAAAGTACTTTTTTCAAACTGTAACATTCAAAATACTGACTAAAATTATAGTAAAGTTAAATACTTTTACAAAAACCACTTAAGATTTCTTCTGGTTTATTCATTTTCAACTCAAATCTCTTCAAACCTGTAATAACCTACAGAAGCTATTAGTGAACTATTTAAATAACTCATTGTTATAGGATACTATTTAAGTTGCACTGTGCCAATTGAACCCAAATGACATGCAGTTCTATTGGATTCTTGCTAGAGCTCTACCTGAGTTTTCATTTTTAACTTCTACTTCCTTAAAACGAATATAGTGTTCTGCGTATCACTTGAATTGAATCATTTGCCTATCTAGGTGTCCATGAAACATACGCTGCTGCTATATCAGATGTTGGCTATCTGCGGGTTGTCACAATCTCGCTCCTTGTTTTCTTGTTTGTTTTCTGCTTCCTTGAGGGTTGCATGATAAAGGCCGGTGTCTAATTTCGGGCCCTTCTTGGAGAGTGTGCGCTACGCAAATATATTCTCGTCTTCGGATAACGGTGTTTATTTTTAGCTGATCTGTTAAGACACAAAGTTCTTCGTCTGTAGCAGGGGGTGTTATTATTTGTTTCGATTCGAAAGAAAACATTTGCAAAACTCATTGTATAAGGCATACGCACAAACGAATGATTTTCTTTAATAACCGAAATACATTTTTCGTTGTGTACTTGCTGTATTCTCTTGAGAAAAATATTTTGTTGAGTTGTAAGAAACGCCCCTCTGGTTTTACTAATCCTACTAACCATATCTATTTATGTGAAACGATCTTTCACTCGAAGTGGAAATATTAAAACTGCGGAAATAATAAAAAATTATATTCAAATGTCAAGAATGGTGCTTTTCAAGGTAGATCTACAAGGTATACTTATCATCGAATTTTTTTTTTTGGGAATCGTGGCGCCAAAAAACGTATGAGAAAAAAAATCAAAGCAAATATTAAAATGTGAATACTAAAATTTGATGCTGATGCACATACCTTATATATCGATCGTCCTTGGTTCTTTTGTATAATAATTTAGAATACCTGAAATTGTATTTTTTTTATCTTGAAAAAAGTACCATTAAGGCAAAAAAAAAGTACTTTTTAAGTAGAGGTTTAGTACCATTTCGAAACCAGTATTTTCCATCGCTGCTCTAAATGTACGTACAAGTGTAAGTGTAAGTAAATAGTTTATGTACAAATATCTGTACATACACACATCTCTTATTACAAGTCGATATAATGTAGGTTTTCTACACCATTTAAGTGTGCTTTTTGCTGTATACAGTACGCCATTTGTAGTTGTTTTGAACTAAAACATATACAAAACATTTATTTAGTTTATTTCACACAGAAGAAACAACTCCACCTTAAAAAGAGGTGTTTTCCACAATAAAATGCAATTTTATCAAATTTCAATTGTATGTATTTCTGCGCTGTTTTACTAGTTAGAAAATATACATACTACTTATTATGTTTGTATATTTGAAGGTATGCCACATTTTTGTTTATTTATTTACACACATAGTTATCTCTTTGCAACCCTTCTTCTATGACATTTTATGCAGTTTAAAAACGTGAGTGCTACATTTGCTGATGTCGGAAAGAGATGGAATGGAAAGACCGTAAATATTTTGAGAAATGCATGTGGAGGTGTTTATATTTGTTGTTGTATCCATCATATTGTTGTTTAGATTTGGGCTGCTCCAAGCATTAAATGCAATTTGTACTGGTATAAAAAAGATAAGCAATAATAATAATACCTAGATACATGCTTAAATAAGTATGTATGTATGTATACCATATACATATGTACAGTATTTAGTTACTTACACGCATAGTATGTATGTATGTTTATACATATCAGCCTAACCTAAATCAGAGCGTTAAGCGTCGCGTAAGCAACAGGGTACGTATTTACAGTGCATTTTACCACAAATAATTTACTCTGAATGTACTGTAAATACGTACCCTGCTGCTTACACGACGTCCAACGCCCTGATTTAGGTTGTTCTGTATGGGTAAATAGATAAATAAATTACGTAAAGTGCGACTTTGGCTCCCACACGAAGGGTTCCGTACGAATACACATACTTATGTATATCCCTTTTTGTTTTTGCCCCGTTTGTCATTTTGGCAATTTTTTCGTTGTGCTTTCTTTTCAATTTTAGTTTTTTTATTTTTTTAAAGTATTTTTCGTTGTTTTTTTTTTGTTTTTTTTATTTTGGCGCTTTTCGTGATTTTTTTAAAATTTTTTTCTGGCGATTTTTCGTTTTTTGCAATTTTTTTTTTCTTTTTTGCGGACTTGTTTAGTTTTGGCGATTTTTTGGTTATGGCATTTATTTAACGTTTTCACTTTCTGACGATATTTTTAGTTTTAGCGATTTATTTTAGTTGTGGTGATTTTTTCAGTTTTGGCGCTTTTTTCGTTTTTGGGGATTTTTTCTGTTTTTTGGTTTTTTAGTTTTAGCGTTTTTTTTTGTTTTGACACTTTTTTCGTTTTTAGCGTTTTTTTTGTTTTGACCCTTCTTTTTTGTTTTGGCGATTTTTTTTAGTTTTGGCGTTTTTTTTTTGTTTTGGCACTTTTTTTCGTTTTGGTGGTTTTTTCCATTTTTGACGATTTATTTCGATTTTGATGATACATTTAGCTTTAGCGATTTTTTTAGGTTTTAGTGTTTTTTTCATTTTAACGACTTTTTTCGGTTTTTGGCGGTTATTTTAGTTTTTTGGCGATCTTTTTAGTTTTGGTGATTTTTTGCGTTTTAGCGCTTTTTTTAATTTTTGTGTTTTTTTCCTTTTACGAGCTTTTTTTCATTTTGGCGATTTTTAGTTTTGGAATTTTTTATTTTTAAAGTTATTTAAAATTTCATGAGTTTGTCTCTTAGTCAAAATTACATTAACTGATAGAACACCCTTTAATTATTATTGTTTTAAATATCAGTGTTAATTGGTATAGTTCGCTTTAGAAAACCCTTTAATTTTTAACTGTCACGTATTTGATGTTGTAGCTTCCAAAGTTTTACATATTCTTTGAAAATTTCAGGTCCGTAGCTCTTACGGTTCCAGAGAAAACCGCCTGTGACAGACAGACAGGCAGCGTAGCGAAAACAATAGGATTCCTTTACACTTTTGGTGCACGGAACCCTAAAAAATACACGACGAATTGATAACCTTTCTTCTTTTTTTTAAGTCGGTTAAATTTACATTAGAAAATTTATACCTTCCAAAACGAAAAATTTGAATTTTTAAATAAAATATAAAATAACGACAATTCGATTTCGTTCTCATATTTATATTGAAAGCAAAAACAAAATAAAATTTTTCTAGTATTGTTTTCAATATTAACATGATAATGAAATCGACTTGTTGTTATTGTGGGACAGGCAGTAAAATTAGTTTTTTTGTGCTCCAATGAAAAAATAAAGTTCTATTATATTAAAAATGGCAAACTATCATTAAGATGAAGTTAAAAATCATACTTAAAAAAATTTAGTAATTTGAATTTTGTAATTGATGTCGCACTGTAGAAAATAAACTGTGTGACTGACTGTAAGTAAGGGGAACGTTCGTTCGTTCGTCTATTTCTATATTTATTTTTTAATGAACTAAACAAATAAATTACATTTTTAGATAGGCAGCCATGAAAATTATAATCACGTCGTGCCAATAAATTTAAAATCGAACTTTATGAGTTTAGCATACCAAAAACAAAATATCCGCCATATTATTTGTATCTGGCATGCTCGCTTGGATGTAACTGTACTTGTGCAATGTAATTATGTACATACATATTTATGTGCGAGTATGATGTTGAAGATGGGGCATGTATCGACGAACATGAGGGAACATAACAAATAGATTAACTTGAAAATTTCACTTTGCAACTAAACTTTCCACGTCAGAAAGGTAAGAACTTTTGTTTTACTATTTTGCTATTTTTATATTTTAATTTATTTCTTCTGTTTAAATATTTTATGACTTTGTTGATGATTCAAATTATATTTGGAAGTTCTTTTTTTGTCTAGACTTTTAAGTTGAAAAATAATTGTAACGTTTACATTTGAAAGATAAATTGTTATTTTGTATATGTACATATATTTTTTTATACTTACAGCAACATTGTAGGTATAAATATTTCCCCATCTACTGCCAATGTATGCGATATCCCATTGTATATCGATAGATTGTAGAGGCTCTTGCAGATACACCGACTGCATATCCATTGCGAAATTCTAACATGAAAAATAAAGAACATTAAAATATTTTTAATAGTAGTTACAATTTTCAAAGAAAAAAAAACTGATTTCTATTGATCGGACAATTTAGTGCATTCGAACTTAAGTTCGAATAAAATACCTTAAACGTCTAGCAATGCAATTCTTGTTGAAAAACAGATTTGCTGGTTAAATTTGTCTATGGTTTAATTTAAGCACATGTTAAACAAAGTTTAACCAAGAACTAAGAAACTAGCTCCTAGTCTTCTATAAAAAAACTTGATACAAATGAACTTTAACCCGGCTAAAAATACTATTCTTTCAAGTATAACACTATGCAACAAGAAACAGGCCAAGGACTACCGCTATATATATTTTTTGATGTGTTATGGTCCCCTAACTACTAAAACTATCGACATTTAAAATTTTATGGATAATTTGTGCCATTTTCGATTTTTTATACATTTTTTAAAAAATAAAAAGCTTCCAGAATTTTTTTTTATTATTTCGGCTTTTGGTTCAATATTTGAATTAATGTAAATTCAAAATTATTTATTAAGAGTGGAGTGAGTGTTCAAATATTCAAATCAGATTAGCAGAACGGATCAGTACTACTGATTTCGACAGGCCGCTACACCATCTCATCAGCGTTCTTGTTCACTTTTACCACTTTAACTAATTTTTGTCACGAAATAGAATACAAAACTTTTCATGTAAATTCTTGCATTCATTTTAGCCGAAATCTCCTCTATCTGATTTAATCCAACACTCATAAAAGCTCTTATTATTTTTCGTTTTCGCTTTGATGGGCATTTATATCAATACCCAGTAAAAATTTTTCATGTTTTTTGAAGCACTAAGGCAATAAAGCGCATAATAATACGTTTTAAGAGAATAGCTTATTGCAGAGCAGTGAATATATATGAAGGAAACTATACAAAAAAAGGAGATTTTTCAATGCTGATACAATGCAGGTTTTTAAGCGAGAAAGTTCCATATACTTACAGTTTTAGTGCTGAAAATGGTGATGATTTCCAGCGCTTCAAAAAGCGCTTTTTGTATCAAAAATGTAGTACTCCAAACAGGGAACTCAGCAGGTTTGTAAGCACTACTTTTATTCTCTCATAATAAAAACCTGCTTTATTTGCAGGTTTTTTTACTGATTACCTACAATCACAGCTGTTTGTTTGTTTGTTTTTATATATGCTTAAACTGGTTTCTTAGTTATTTGTCTGCATTTAGTTCCAGACAGCCAACAGAGAAGTAAACATGCATATAACTTTTGGGCGGGCCGATCGTATTTTTTTTTTCAAATTTTGCATAAAAAATATATATTTTTCATCATTGTAGTCTGAATTATTGCGAAGCCATTGGACTACCCCTTCCCAAGTTATGATCATATCAGTGGAATAGCCACTTGAAAAATACCGAATTTAATTAAAAAAAACGTATCAATAGAATTTTAAGTTTCGATTGTTTTTGTAGTTAGGACGCCATAACATATTAAACAAATACAGTGGTGATCAAAGGTCATAGCAAAAGTTTCATTTTGTTGCATAGTGTAATTAAAAACCTCGTCAATAGTGCAAGTATTCACACTTTTTTTATGCTACATGTTAGGTGTAGCAGTGCCGGTCTTTGGACCAGATCTTTCCCCTTATTCTATTCTAGGTTAGGTAGTATGATAACCACTTCTCTCGGATACTCAATTGGAGCCATTGTTATTCCTTTCTATAGAATGAAGGAAGATACATCCCAGCAAGAAAAGCTGGTTGTTGTAGTTTCCCCTGCTTCGAAAAGCGCATCGGACATGCATGATTTTTATTCGTGAAGTACCACCTTGCAGCTCTTGTTTTTGATACACAACACAGCGCTTCTTTCGAAGCATCAAAAATGCTCTAAAATCATGTCTCTTCGTCTTATTGCATCATCCAATTATATCATCGCTAAACTACAGAAAAAACAAATCGTGTTTTATTATAAATTTCTCTCCTCCATGCAATAAATGAGAAAAGTAGAAAGCTAGCATGCTTAAAATGTGTTAGTGTTTATTTGAAACAATGCGTGCGACAAATCTTTAGGACCTATTTTCTTGAAAGCTAGAATGTCTTTTTTTGAATAAAATTTTATTTATTTATAAAATGCCGACTAACTTTGTAATTCAAACAATATGAACACTGAGCGATGTCTGTATTCTTTTTCAGCATCCTCGGAAGAGCTTCAAAACATTGAATGGGGAATGCACGAAAGTTTTTTACTGCTTCCAGAAACATAATATTTTTATGCTGCGGTATATGTTATATATGTACAAATGTGTCCAGAAACCTTATTTACTGTTATTAAACCACTTAATTTCCAAATTTGTACTTCGCGATATCTATCATGGAAACGTCTACCGAACCATTTAAGCCTATGGCGTAGCAATTGCGGGTAATATCCTCCTATACACCCTCGCATAGCCTAGATAAATTGGTGAGTGCCAGTTTCCCAAATGCTGATCCTCACGCTGATCGAGAATTGACCAGTCAACGCGCCTATCATTACTATTAGAGCCTTCCTATTAATAAGCACACTGAGAGCACTCCTTCAGTCGCTAACTAGTTTCCATTTGACATTGTCCTTTCAATTTCTTTAGCGCCATCTGTCAAAATAGAGGTTTACCTCCTGGCTTTTAGTACCATTTTCGGCCACCAATTCCTTGATCTTTAAAATCGGTAGGATCACTGCCTGGATCACGCTACAGTCATTCTGAAGTCTGAAAGTCTTACGAACGTCCGTCCAAAATATAGACATTGTCCTTTCAATTTCTTTAGCACCGTCTGTCAAAATAGAGGTTTACCTCCTCGTTTTTAGTCCCATTTTCGACCACCAATTCCTTGATCTTTAAAATCGGTAGGATCACTGCCTGGATCACGCTACATTCATTCTGAAGTCTGAAAGTCTTACGAACGTTCGTCCAAAATATAGACATTGTCCTTTCAATTGCTTTAGCGCCATCTGTCAAAATAGAGGTTTACCTCCTCGCTTTTAGTCACATTTTCGGCCACCAATTCCTTGATCTTTAAAATCGGTAGGATCACTGCCTGGATCACGCTACATTCATTCTGAAGTCTGAAAGTCTTACGAACGTCCGTCCAAAATATAGACATTGTCCTTTCAATTGCTTTAGCGCCATCTGTCAAAATAGAGGTTTACCTCCTCGCTTTTAGTCACATTTTCGGCCACCAACTCCTTGATCTTTAAAATCGGTAGGATCACTGCCTGGATCACGCTACATTCATTCCGAAGTCTGAAAGTCTTACGAACGTCCGTCCAAAATATAGACACAAACACCCGAGCCTATTGCTATTTTTGACATGTCTGTAAAAACCGCACAACCCTTGTAGAGCCTATGAGATCAAAAGTCTCTATCCGGAATAACTAATGAAGGAGACCTGTACATTAAAACTAAACAAATTTAATATTCTTGTGTGACCTGTTATTCTTGTCCTCAACAAACCTGCATCCAAAAGCCTAAGCAAACTCCTTACCGCTGTTCTCACTACGAAATCCTCTATGGGAAGTAGACGAAAAGTGACGTCTAATACAGACTGCAGGGTGCTCTCTGGACCTTAGCAAGTAATATCCTATGACTCTCCTTTTTCAATACCTCCCGCCATACCAGACATTCATTTGAAAGAACCGGCTTGACAACCAATGTATAAATCCCGTTTATCACCTTCGGTTGCAGGCTCCAGTTCCTTCCTGTGAAGTTCCTGTACACGTAGTAGGCATTGAGCCCTTTCTTAAGCTCTTCCTGTGTGTTCCTTTTCCATGATAGTTTACTATCTAGGCAAATACTCAGATATTTAAACTCCCCTGCTAGCCTCAACTTTACCCCTACAATTCTAGGTTGATTAAAGGTAACTACTTTGTACTTCGTGGTAAAGAGAACTAGCTCCGTTTTTTCCCCCAGTCCCTTGCTGATAGTCCAGAAGGACAGTTCTGCAACTGCTTTCATTTTTAACATAATGGCATATCGGGAAAGCTAAGGCCAACTAAGAACAAAAAACGGAGTGCAGATTCGAGTTTAGCGTCCCAAATAACCTAAGAATAAATTTGAAGTTATAGGCAAAAAAAAAAAAATACATTTTACCTAGTAAATAATTTAGAACAATATTAAATTTAATTACTGAACTGACCTCTAGCGATGTCTTCTTTAAATAACCATCCAAAGATGTCGTATAGATGACTCTGTCCTGTGTACATAAAAACATTTGAGTAATCGCTTCAGTGTGTTTGGCAAATTGTGCCAACAGTTTAAGGGTGGATATATCGAACTTGTACAATTTTCCATCTTCTGAAGAGGCAACTATGAATGATTCAAATATTCGTATTTGCGTTACAGGATTACGAATGCCCTCAAAACTACCAGTGGGCATGGTTTTATATAGAGAGATGTTTTTATCATCATGTTGTGGGTTAGCATTGACTTCTGTTGTTGTTGTTGTTGTCGCTGTTGATGCTTGCGATTGCGTTGGAATATCTGGTGGCTCAGAAACTGCCATAGATTGAACCGTCTCTTCTCGAAGGGAAGAACTGCAATTGGTGGATTGTTTAGCTACATTTTCTACTGCCGAAGAAGTTGAAGTTGAAGTGTTTGATGGCTCACATTTGCTAGAAGTTTGCGAAATTAATTTTGTAGATTTATACGTTTTTGTTTTCGTAGATCTTTCAGATTTTCTCGAACAACTTTTTTGCGTAGTTAATTTCTTATTTGTTTTACGTTTTTTCAAAACTTCATTCGTAGCGGCTGCTGATGATGCCTTCCGCTTTGTTGCTGCCCTTGTAGTGGTTTTCTTCGTTATTGATTTTGATTTAGTTTTTCCGTGTTCCTGTTCTTTTTTCTTAACAACGGAATTCGTTGCGTTTATGAAACTCATGGCTGTTTCTGTTTTCATGCTTTTAAGCGACATGAAAGATTCAAATTGTTTCGCGGTGGAAGTGTCAATATTTTCATTATTGCTGTTGTGAGCTTTCATTGCGGTTGAAGTAACATTCGCTGTCATGGCCGTATTGAGAAGAATGAATTTTTCATTTTGCAACTTAATGGTTAAGAGATCGGCTTCCATTTTATCTTTTTGCAATTTTAATATCATTTCCTCTAAATACATTTTCCGTTTGTGTAACTCCATTAGTTTGGCATCAATTTCTCGTAGATTGTTAACAACTACTTCTCCTATTGGACTGTGTTTCTTCAACTCCTCGAGATCGACAATAGGAAATGGTGGCTGCTGATTAAAGCTTTGTGCAGTCATGCCTAAAATAGCTGCGTTCAAGTTATCATTTAAAGCGGAGGTTCCATTATTAGTGGTGTAGTCCGTGTGGCAAAAATTGTGAATTGGAATTATTTGTGTTGATAGATTTTCTTCGGCAGTGTTATTCCATTGTTGTACTCTTGTCAAAGAACAGCCAAAGTCTGTTGTTGCTGCACTTTGTACTTGAGCTGTTTGATGTGGCGTCGGCGGCGTCGGCTGCGGCGGCTCTTGTTGCTGTTGATTAATATAATTTATTGGATTTTGTAAATGCGATTCATTTTCATTAGGTTTTGCATAACAAGCATTTTTGTCGAAATTGTTTGATGATGATTTCATTGATGTATCTTGAGGTTTTTGTAAATTGTTTGCCTCACTTTCAGCTGTTGCTATTGCTGCTGCTGCTGCTGCTGCTGATTTGTATGTTTGTGTGGAGGAGGGTTGATTTTTCGTTTCATTCGCTTGCATTGCCGCTTTCATTTCCTGCCGATATAGAGACAAAACTTTGCTGACACAATCTTGAATGTGTTTCTCACCATTGGCGGCTGTAAACTTCAGTTTTTCTGCAACATTGACAATTTTAGCAGTTTTCACAGTGTCTGACAAAACAGATGATGACGATGTTGATGATGATGGGTTGGAAAGTATTTTGCCGTTGCTAGTTTTATCCTTAACAACATTCTCATAAGTTGACTCTTTTGCCGCATCTTTCGAAGATCCCTTCTTTGGTGAGGTTTCTAATTTGCGTGACATGTTGCTGTTGGCATCTTCCGTTTTGGCCGCCTGCTTTTGTTTATTGAAAACATTAACAATTTCCTTCATGAGAAATTCTAGTGCCATAGAACGATCGGAGGATTTTAGATTCTTTTGAACTTTGGCTATTTGTAATTTTGAAAATTGCCCGCTATTGTACTCACTGGTACAAATACATGATATGAAATGCAGTTTTGTGTTCATAGAAGTGGAATATTTGGCCCGATATCGTTCTCTTAAGTTTTCACTTAAACTAGCCAAGATCAACTTTTCAAAACTGTCGACCACGTTTGCGGCATCTAATTTTTGCTTCAGACGTTTTCTTCTCGACACAGATGAAGAACTTTTTTCAGATTCCGAGTCGCTGGAAGATGAAGAATACGAAGATGTTGATGAGGAGGAGGAAGAAGATGATGAATCTGATGAAGACTCCGAAGAGGAGGATGATATTAGAACCACCACATCTTCTGTGAGCTTTTTGGGAGATCGATGTCTTTTCGATTTGCGAGATTCTTTGCGCTTTGTTAATTTCCTTGATTTTGTCTTCTCTTCTGAATGTTTGTCTGCTTTTAGTTTGGATGGCAACAGTGGTTCAGGGTTTATTCCATGTTGTGGAAATTCGCTCAATTCCATGGCTGTTGGGTTTGTTGTCATATAATCAGTCATAGATTCTGTTGCCATCGTTGTAGTAATGTTGCCAGTTATTGGTGATATTTCACTGATATTATCTTCTGCAGTAGAAGTTGTTATAATTTCTTGCATAGATCTGAAATTATCAAAGAGTTCTATGCCCAAAGCTTTGCGTATTTCATCGAATACCACATCGGGTATATCGATAGCGTCAACTATTTCATCGGGTATAAAGTCTGAGTTGATTGGATCTTTTGGTGGTTCTATATTCATGCTCTTCAGCTGTCTTCGTATTTCTTCGCGCAATCTTTTCCTAGCTTGCGCTTTTAGCGCTTCGTCATATTTCGTTTCGCTGCTGTTTATAATATTTTTAATATTTATTTTATTCATCGTAACTAATTTGTCGATTATGCGATCAGCGGTACTATTTGTTTGACTATTCGTCGAGGAATTACTGCAGGTTGATACGTTGCGTTTGCGTTTAACCAAATTCGGTTTGTAGACGACTTTTTGTGGGGTATTTGGTAGCTTGAGGGAGTTTTCCACCGACGTCAGACTGTCGCTGCCTGCTGAATCCCAAAATTCTGTGGCAAGCAGGCGTGATATTGGTATCAGAGATATTTTGGGTGTATGAAAATCAAAATTTTCACTTTCGCCTGTTGTGGAAGTGCTGAGGGGTTGTGGACTTGACTCTGTTGTGTCTTGGATTAGCGTGCCTGTTATGTTTTCTAATACTGTTTTAGGTTCTTCATTTGTTTCGGGTTTAATTTCGATAAATTCATCTGGAGTATTACATCTGGACGAGATAGTAGAATTCGTTACAATTATTATACTTTCGCTGCTCGAATTTAAAATGTCTTCAGTCTCTTGCTCGTCTGGAACATTTGCATTCAATGGAATGGCGCTGACATCAAATGTTTCCAACTGATTATCATTCAAAGGTAGAGGCTCTAAGTTCTGGTTTATCGAAATCACATCATTATCAGTTGCATTCAATGTGTTTGTAGTTTTACTATTTTCCAAATTAATTTCTTTAATATCATTTACTTCTGTAGTTGTTGTATTAAGAGTATCAGAGCTTTGCAGGATTTGGGTTACACTGCAACTCGTTATGCTGTCAGATTTCTCTTCTGATCTTGTTGCGGTGACTGTTGTTGAGGGTTTCGTTTTTTTCGTATTTTTCGATTGAAATAAATCTTTCCTTTTCGTATTTTGCTGTATATTTTTCTGAAAGTCTTTTCTTTTACTATTATCCTGTTTCTCTTTCGTTTTTTTGAGTGCTTCCTTCTTTTTGCCGGATGGTGTTTCCTTCTTGTTGCCGGCTGGTGTTCCTGTCTTGTTGCCGGCTGGTGTTTCCTTATTTTTGCTGTTTAGTGTTTCCTTCTTTTTGCCGGGTGGAGTTTCCTTATTTTTGCTGGGTAGTATTTCCTTCTTGCTGCCGGGTGGAATTTCCTTATTTTTGCTGGGTAGTATTTCCTTCTTGCTGCCGGGTGGAATTTCCCTACTTTTGCTGGGTAGTATTTCCTTCTTGTTGCTGGGTGTTGTTTTGGTATGTTGTTGTGTTGTTGTGGTGTTTTCAATTTGATCAGTTTCTTTGGTTTTACTGTTGTTTTTAGTATTGTTGTACTGAAATGAGTCTTCGGCGTAAGACGATCCCCGTTCTTTAAAGGAATTTTCAGGATATTTGTAATTATTTTGATAATTATTATTATTATTATTATTATAATTTGGATTCCATCGATTGTAGTTTGGATTAGCGTTGTTGTTGGTGTTGTTGTTGTTTCTGTCCCAATCCGACCATCGTTTGTATGGAGTGAAATTATTGAATGGTACAAAATTTTTCTAGGAAAAAAAACGATTAAAAATGCAAATGATTTAAGCAATTAATAGTTATTTAGAGCGGAACTCTGATTACACTGTACAACAAAATCAAATTTTTCTCAAAATGACAAAGTTCTACCGACAGATTCTGGTAGAGGGCACAGTAAAAAAAAAAAATTAAACATGTATCGGCATTTTGAAAGTTTACATCTGGGATTCATTTTAGGGGAAGTTAAATTTCCCTCTTTTTGCACATTGTTATAGTGAATCGTTATAGGAAATCTTGTAATCCTTACGTTTCAGGTATTATAGTATGTGTTTAGCATTTTTATGCAAACCTCTACAAGGAAAATTTTTTTTTGGAACATTTTAACTTTTTAACACTTCGCTGAATGGTTATTTCTGTGCTTTTCTTAAAAAAAAGAGGCAAAAGCTTCCATTCAACGGCGATGTACCGGGCTGAAATGTTCTACAAAAATATTTGTCATAAAATTATAAGACTTCAAATACACCAAAGCTCCAAACTCAACTTGAATGCCAGAAATCAATAAAAATTTTAATGCCGATGCACTATAACAATGTGCAAAAGGGCTTAACTTCTTCTACCAGAATATCAGTCATTAAAACCTTGTAAATTTTATTTTCCAACCTATCGCTAAGATTTCATGAGGAGATGAACATTTTTGAAATAAACTTTAAACTCTCTACTCTCTACTGCAGAAATCGGTTTACAGGATAGACAGAAATCGTTGTAGAAAATTTTCGAACATAATGTTTTTTATTAATTATGATTATTTTCTGATCCAAATTGGTTTTTAATTCAAATTAAACTAATTTCGTAAATTTTTTTACCCAGAAAGAATTGGTCATTGGACAATATTCCAAATATCAAGGGGAAAATTTACATATTAATTAATTCTACAACCTACACGGCAGAACATACAAACTTTGTTTCTTATAGCTTTCTTTTGTGACGGTGAGTTATAGTGAAATTTTGCGTAAGGCATATTTTTAATACAAACTAGCCTCATACAATTCAATTTTATGGGATATTTTACCACTAATTTTTATGTTTTGACAATTTCTGGCGTTGAAGTTGAGTTTCGAACTTTGACGTCTTTGAAGACTTACAGTAGAATTTTATTATTAAATATTTTGTAGAATATTTCCGCCATATTGCTGTTGAAGGGGAGTTTTGTTGCCCCTTTTTTAAGAAAGGGTCCAAGGAACGCACACAGGGAAGAGTTAGAGGGTTAAAATGTTCCACAAAAAATTTCTTCATAGCGCTTTGCCTAAAAGTGCTGAACACATTTTATACCTTAAACTTAAGGCTTTCAAGGTTTCCTATCACGAGTCACTATAACTATGTGCGAAAGGGGCGAAAATTTAATTACCCCTAAAGTTCATCTCATATGTAAACTTTCAAAGCGCCGATACTCGTAGTATATTTCTTTTAGTGCCCTCTACCAGCATCAGTCGTTAGAGCCATGATTTAAAAAAATTGTTTTTGTTGTACAGTGTTATTAAAAAAGATTTGTAGATTTGATTTGAGCTTAAAATTGCCGGGATGATTCAGGGATGCTCTACAAGATTACCCGTTTTCCACAGATTTTTTTGATGAAGTTTGATAGTCAGTGTCAATCACAACGAACAGAGTGTTACACTGGTCTGCAAAAAATTTCCTTTTTGGCCATTTACATGAAAATATGTGGAATATAAAGATTTTAATGCGCTAAGCTCAAATCCGTTTTCAGTTTTTTTCTATCATGCAAATATTTTTTGTATAGGGATGACTTTTTTTATATTTTTTTATATTTCTTTTTTTTAACAAATACAACCCACGAAACGTCTGCGGAAAACACTCAGGGTCTACGGTGGAAATCGAACACATGACCTCTGTCAGGCTAGCATCGCTACCACTCAACCACAGGAAATCATTAAACTCGATGGACAAATGGTAATTTTATTCACAAATTAAAATTTTTCTCTTGTATTTTTATAAATTGAGTTCTTTCACTTAATTGCGAATAAAAACGACATTTGTCCGTCGATTTTAATTATTTATGGCTGATTTTATTCCTAATATATCTACCTTTCTGATCAAAATGTAAAATTTTTGCTCTGTTAATTTTGTAATGAGTTCTTGAAAACGAAAAAAGTTTAATTTTTCATAAATAATTTTTTTTTCGCCTTAAATTTCTAAATAACACCGAAACGGTTGGAAATGTAAAAAATTATAAAGGAAATTTTATTCCGCATCTTTTAATGAGTTATTTATTCGTGGCCGCCCTATTTCGGGTGTCATACTCGTATTAGTCATGAAAAATGGATTAGAGTTTAGCGCATACAAGTCTTTATATTCCACATGTTTTCATTTCAAGGACATGCTCCTTGCAGACCAGTGTTAGAATTAGTCATTCGCCTAAGTCGATACAGCTTGAAACCAGCTTGATAAATTCTATACAAAACAATATTTCTTTTTATATATGAACTTTGACAAGATGGTGGCAAGGCTATAGTCGAATTCGCAAATGCTCCCATTTAATTACCTATTCTTCTTGTTTGGAATATTTAAAAATAACAAATTAATTACTTATCAATTATTTACTTACATAATTCCTTTGAAAGTTTGGATTCTGATAGGTTTTGCCTCGCCATGAAGTGATGAAGCGATTGCTAAAATATAAAATATATAAACAAAAGATTTTTCATTTATTTTTAAATAAATTTTATGTAATATACTTTAATTAAATAATATGATTTTTTTAAAGCAATTATTTGTAAATAAATGTCACGCTTATCGGAAACCACTTGAGATAGACGGTAAGTAGAAAACGGAACGTGATTTATAGATTTTGTTTTGTACAAACATGAAAAATCTCACCTGTCACTTAACACAAAAAATTTGTTATATTTTATATTGGACTTTGCTTTATTGTTCTTTTAAAGTTTGAAAGTTTTTGCTGTTGTTATTTTTGTTTTCCAACACTTGACCTCAGCCAGAGAACTCATTAACAATCATGATTAAGGTTGTGTCCCCCACCCCCCAAAAATTTCCTCTTCTTGGTCTTTTTTTTCCTTCTTCTAGTCAACAAAGCAAACATCTTCATCTGTTGTTGTTCAAGAGAATAATTAATGCATTTTAAAGAACGTGCCCAAAAAAAAAATCGCATTCGTCTCTACTAAATTTCCTTAATAAAAAACATATTTTATACAACATGAAAGAAGAAACTCCCAAACTCTCCCTGCTGCTAACTTATTAAATATTTTGGTGCGGATTAAAAAAAGATTTAAAATTTATAACTGTAATAATGTATGGCAGCAGGAGTGAGGCAGGACAGGACAGGACGATTGAGCAATGGCAAACAACAGGAAAAATATGTTGCTGCCGCGCCTAAAGGTGCAAATTAAAAGAATTTGTAGGGATATTAGAAATTAGGGATGATTTTTTTTGTTCAACAATCTTTTTGTATAAATTTTTCAATAAACGAATTAAGAAATGAAATGCAAAGTTTACCACAAATCTTTGTTGTACTGTCGGTTGTTTAAAACTAATTAAAAATGTTGTAAAAGCCATAAATAATGTTACTTAGAAAAATTATATGTAAAATAGTCCTTTAATTTATGCTTGACTTTTAATTTTTCAATGGATATTTTTAAATGAATGTAGTAATTACACTGTACAACAGAAAAAAAATCAGTAAAAAATATATTAAAGAAATCAAAAATCGACTGCGTAAAAAAACGAAAGAAAAAAAAAGAAACAAGTCTAGTGTGCGGAACATAGCAATTTTTACCTCTGCGAACCATTATTGTGAAGATTTCAAGATTCGATCATTAAAGTTAACTTTTTACGCAATTGGGGCTTTTTTGGTTGTAAACAAACTTTAAACTGTTAAAGATCCTAAATGGTCATTTGAAATGAAAAATGATAAGAGAAACCTAAAGTTTATTTTCAAATACCTGTTGAATGATACTCATTTTAATATAGTTCGCCGACTTTTTAATTTTTTCGTTATTATAAAATGGCTTCTGTTAGCTGCCATATTGAATTTTGACAACTGTCATATCTTTAGTGACACTAGAACTTTAGTGCCTTTGCAAACTTATAGTAGAATTTTATGACAAATAATTTCGTACGATATTTCAGGTCTCTACATTGCCGCTGAAGAGGAGTTCTTTCGTCCCGATTTAGGAAAGGATCAAAAAATATCCATACAGCGAAGCATTAGAGCGTTACAATGTTCCAGAAAAATTTTTCATGTGCTGTTTTACATAAAAGGGCTAAACATATTTTATACCTTAAACGTAAGGATTACAAGATTTCTTATGCCGATTATATATAACAATGTGCAAAAAACGGGTAAATTTTACTCACCCTAAAATTAATTCCAGATGTATACTTTCTTAGCACAGACACATGCATATTGTTTTGGTGTCCTCTACCAGGATCAGTCGTTAGAACCTTGTTATTGCAGTCATAGCATAGTTGTCACTTAAAATATGATAAAATTCTATGATGACGTTCGTTAACAGATTATTGTCAGTTTTTGCTTTATTGATGGCATTTGTCATAATGAGCTCTAGTTCATATTCGGAGCAATGACGTCCTGTCATCAAAATTGTGAATCCAATGCCATGACAATTGTTATCATTAAATCGGAAACTGATACTAATCATAGATTTTTGTCATATTTTAAGTGTCATCTATACTATGACTGCAACGACATCAATTTAATGCAGCATTTTGTATATTGTTAACAAACAATATATGCTTTTTGTTATGACAAAGCTAATAGTAAAATCTACAAGCGAACAAGAATATGTATCCAAGTTTTCATATTGATGACACTTAGTCACCAAATGTATATGTCGCATCAAAATCAAAACCAATACTAAATTTAGTATTCAATAGAACACTGAAGATGGCACATAGTCGAAACCGGTCTGTTTACAAACCAAATTTGACGTGGGATGACGGAAAATCGTTCCAAATTCAAAAATACCCCGTCGGAAGAAAAACACAACACTCATATATATTTATGTTGACTTTGCGCTGTCGATATTTTGTGTAGTGGCAGGGCGTTTGACTTATAAATACGCCATGAATTCAGGAGACAGAGATGCAGACCAACATTAGCAAAGAAAATAATAAAAAGTAAAACTCAAATAAAATTAAGTAAAAGTAATAATATTTAAATTACATTTGCTTCATCTTTTCATTAATGACAGAATTGTCATCATTGGCATTGATGATAAGCTGTCCATTTGATTGAGGTAAAGATTGATATCGCAATGTCTTGCGATCTAAATCGATGATACTTGTGTAGTATTGATGTCAAATTACATCAACATTATGACGGATTTTCTATCACAGATTTCTTTTAAATTTTGTTTGCAAAAGACGGGAAAATTTAACTCAAATTAAAATTAATTCCAGATGTATACAGACAGACACATGTGTATTGTTTGGTGGCATAGTTGTCACTTAAAATATGACAAAATTCTATGATGACGTTCGTTAACAGATTGATGTTAGTTTTTGCTTCAGAGATGGCATTTGTCATAATGAACTCTAAAAATAGTTCATATTTGGAGTGATGACGTCCTGCCAGCAAACTTGTGACATCAACGATATGACAAATGTCGTCAATAAATCGAAAACTGATATCAATAATAGAATTTCGACATATTTTAAGTGTCATCTATGCTATGACTGCAAAGACATACATTTAAGGCAACATTTTGTATATTGTTAAAAGACAATATATGATTTTTGTTATGACAAAGCTAATAGTAAAATCTACAACCATACAGAAGAAAGTACTTGCACAGACAAAACGCTTCAGCGAACAAGAATATGTAACCAAGTTTTCATATTGATGACACTTAGTCATCAAATGTATATGTCGCATCAAAATCAAAAATAATTATATTTATGTTGACTTTGCGCTGTCGATATTTTGTATAGTGACGTGGCAGGGCGTTTGACTTATAAACACGCCATGAATTCAGGAGACTGAGATGCATACCAACATTAGAAAATCAAGTAAAAGTAATAATATCTAAATTTAATTTGTTTCATCATCATCATTTCATTAATGACAGAATTGTCATCATTGGCATTGATGACAAGCTGTCCATGTGATTGAGGTAAATATTGACATGGCAATGTCTTGCGATCTAAATCAATGATACTTGTGATAGTATTGATGTCAAATTACATCAACACTATGACGGATTTTCTATCACAGATTTCTTTAAAATTTTTGGACCGATGCTGCTGAGATATCTGTCTGGCATGTAGGTCCAATAAGTTGATAGTGTTGAGTACATAATTAAAGATGGTTTCGTACGTGGGTCAATGAATATTGGCCAAACTAAAAGCGGTATGACACACTTACACATACATACCTCCATACATACACCTTTATGTAGGTATATACGAATGAGCCCTTGCTATATCCGTTAAAGGGTACAATAAATATAAAAGATTTCATTTTTTCGTCTTCACACAAAATTAATATGCAAAGCAACGTTGTGGAAAAACTTGCAAACTTATTGAAGTGTTGAGTGAAAAAAGGATTCTCAGTATGAGAGAACATTATTTGACAAATGTAAAAAAAATAAAATAAAAACAACAATGAAAAAATCAACACAATTTGTTTAAGGAAACACGTAAGATTCACCAAAGTGTCAAAGCAAATAATAGAATGAATGAATGATAAACACATGAGAAATAAAAGTTTATTTGACTAGCTGAAGGAATATTAAAATATTTTTGTTCCAACAATTTAATAATAAATATGCGTACAACAACATTGACTGATAAAGCACTTCTAATGAACCTGTATAAATATAAAAAGGAAAAAATTTTATAATTTTCTTTTCTCAAGACCTTTTTCTTGTTTGTCTCTTTTACGTTGAACCTGTTTCCCCCCCCAAAAAAAAGTCAATTAAAAAAGTCTCAAGAAAAATACGTGACTACAAATGTTATTAAATAGAAAATGATGGTGGGAAAAAAGAAGGCAATTTTTAAAATTTACGTTATTTTTACAACCTCAAGTTGAAAAGCTTAACAAATATTATTGTAACAATCTAACCAACTAAAAGCAAACAGCCAAGTAACTAAAACAGCTTTTCACAATAATTAAAATCTTAAAATGGAACAAGAATTTTTTGTTTATTTCTTTTAATTTTAAAAGTTTACAATAAAATATGTACTCTTGCTTTGCAGCACATACTAAAGAAGGCCCTTGTTCAGCCACCCACCCACCACCTCCTTTTCACAAGTTGGAAAAAATAAAAACGTTTTATATGTTAAAAAGATAAGGAAGCTGGAATTTTTACCTGCTTTTGAAATGTTGTAACAGCACTTACAACGTTTTGACATTAATTTGTTGTATCATTGAGTTTTATTGTATCCATAAATATGAAAACGTTTAACTCTTTAACCACCACTTTTATACAAAACGACTACATTCATACAAACACATGCATTGTTTGGAGTGTAATAAAGAGGGGAGAAATGCAGGGATTCCAAAACTTTAATTTTTTGGAGAAGAAGGAATCACAAAGATGGTTCGTTAGAGATCAAATACTACGTTAACTTTATTTTTGGCTTTTAAATGTTAGTTGTTCTGTGTGACAGAATTACAAGGCTTAAGCTACACCGATAGAAAAATCGTTACAACGCTAATGTAATTCCACATCAATAATATGACGCTAGTACTCGTAATCATTACGATGTCAATGACAATTCTGTCATTAATGGTAATGAAGAAAATTCTGTCATCAGAGACAATGATGACAATTCTGTCATCAGAGATAATGATGAAAATTCTGTCATCAATGGAATGATTAAATTAAATAAATTTATATTTTCTTACTCTTAGTTGTTCTTGTTTAAATTTTTCTAGTGTTCGACTTGTTCTCAGGTTTCTCAACTTATCGCATGTTTATAAAGCAAGTCCTTTACAACATCAGTAGTGCGATTCTCTATTCAATGTTAACAATAGTTGTCATTGTTAAAAAATTTAACAAGCAAATTGTCGATTTTGCTACTCTGTAACATTTTTAACAGTATTTGCTGTTGTTTAACTAACGATAATAATTTTTCTGTTGTTAACGAATAGACAACAAGTCAGCTGTTCAGCCGTAGCACGTTCTTTATGCCAACAATTAAAGTTAATTGTCTACAAAAATATACCAATATATGGTTTATAAACGTTTAAATAACAATATTTTTATTACTTACGGTTGGCTTTTGAGGTGTAGATTAGGTTTAAATTTAGATTAAGTTTAAATCTGTTTTCAGATTAACTAAGCCTAGTTTAACTGAGATTATTTCTCACAAATAACTAAATTAATGGAAAAAAATTACACTGCTTGGCAATTAAAATTTAATTTTTTTTGTTATATTCCTCTTTGCGCTTTTCGTTTATTTTAATAGAGATGCCACATGATGTCAGATTTAAACAATGTTGTTAACAAGAAGTCACAGAATCGTAAAATCGTTAGTGCAAACAACTTTAGAAGTTGACATTATAACACAGGTACGTTAATAGCACAAAGCCAGCATGAACATTATTATTTTTGATGTTAATACGATATATGTACATATGATGACTAAATGTCTTCAATATGAAAACAAGGTGTCATGTTCTCCTTCGCTTAGTTTTGTCATGACGATGCTGATGAATGTACATCAACCCGAAGTAATTTTTTCAACTTTCTTAAAATTCATTAAAAAAACATATAAAAAGTGTGGATACAAATTGATGTCGTTGTACTTATAGCATTGGTGTCACAATTTTAATGACAGGATGTCATCAATTCGAAGGTAGATTTTTCTACGAGTTTAATATTTTCTTTGAAAAATCTAATTCACACAAAAACATTTACTGAATTTATAATTATCAAAATAAGTTTTTTTTTCAAAATCAGTAAAAAAGCGGCATAGTTTCTCCAAAAGCATAATGTCTCGTCAGATTAGTGTACAACCCTGTATGGGAATCACTGTTTTTATGCAGTAAAAATTAAATGTACTCTTACTTATTTACACTGACAATAATGTTACATTTTTTTTTCAAGTTCTTTTCATGGCTTTTGTTTCAACAATAAAATGTTTGTGGAATTGTAAACAATAGTTAATTGTTGCTTTTACAATATCAAATGTGCGTATAATTTGTAATCAAAACAAACATCCTTATAAATACTTTTAACAATAGGATACATTTGCTAACATCCCAGTCAACACAAATTCAATGTATTTTGATATTTTTTATTTAAACACAAAAGCTGTTGCCTGAAGTAGTTAGCGCGTTGATTACAAAGCAAATTATGTCTGAGAAGGTAAGTTCGATCCCTGGTCAGGGAAAGTCATCAGCAGCATGAGTTTTTCTGATGTGTATTCGTCTGACATGGTGTTAATTGTTGTTAGACTGTTTAAGTAACAAAGGCATAGCACTGGTCTCTGAACAGTACCGGCAGCGATTAATAATGTTCTATGCTAATGTACAACACAGCGCCCTACTTCGCCGGTAATGTTAGCAGAATCTTAGGTGAAGTGCAATACTTAATAAAATTGCTGTACATGAAACTTAAGAAAGTTAATGCGTCTACTTAACACCAGAGGCACTGCAACACGGCTATAAAAATTAGCAAAACGCAC
Organism: Panzeria rudis; assembly: GCA_956483635.1. Classification (NCBI taxonomy): domain Eukaryota; kingdom Metazoa; phylum Arthropoda; class Insecta; order Diptera; family Tachinidae; genus Panzeria; species Panzeria rudis. The sequence continues at coordinate 5,556,852 of OY101447.1, forward strand.
AATATCAGAGTTATGAAAATAATTAATTCACTATTCCGGTTCTAAAGAAGTTAACACATTAAGTATTAGGCATTTAAAAAATATATGTATTTATATTTTTTCGGCTTTAAAAGATTGATGTTTGCTGGGTTACACATTATTATACGTAAGAGTATATTGGTTATAATTAAAAATAATTTGTGCAACAGCTTGAGGTAGTTGTACAAACAACAATAATAATAAAAGCATAAAAACAAAATATTCCACAGTTAAATATCTTTCTTTTATTTTAAAATCTTAAAATAATTGTGAATTATTTTAAATATTAAAGAAATATATGGATGTATATATAAGTTTGCAACATTTAGGGCCATTATTACAAGTTGGCAATAGTTAAAGGCATGATTTTGTCAGATGGATAAACAGTTTATCTTTATTACAACTGTACTTTAAATGAAAGTGAGCGATAAGTTAAAGGCGAGTTTATCCTACCTGATAAGTTAAAGTAATAATGATAAACTGTTTATCAGTCTGACAAAATCTTGACTTTAACTATTGCCAAGTTGTAATAATGGCCCTTGAAATTTTCAATCTCTCAAGCTTTCAAATTTAGTGCAGGAATTCCAATGAATTTCAGTATCTTGGAAATATCACACACTGGTAAAATAACTTAATCTTATCTTATGATCTAAAATTTTGTTTCGTATTGTACCTTGGACTTGGAGTTTTTTTCATGGTGTACAGTATTCTAGTAGCCAAGCGCTTTCATTTAATATCCGTATTGAGGGGACTTACAATATAGGTATATATGTATATATGTATGTACATATATCGTCCCCAATTTCGTACTGACCGCCATTTTGACATTGGAATTTTTTCATTGCGTGCTGTGTTCTACTAGTCAAACCCTTTCATTTGATATCCGTATTGAGGTGTTTGTAAACAAATAACTAAATCGCCATTTTTTGGCGGCGGCCATCTTTGATTTACAATAATACTGAATACACATAATCGTATCGTCATCAAATCAATCGGTTATATATAATAAAGGTGTTTACCAAATTTCAGATCAATCGGTCAACAGGAAAGGGGAAAAGCTAAATATTACTTTTTATGGGCGTGGCTTAACCCCCTTTTCTAATCTCAAAATTGTATACTCATCGAAAGTAAAGGTGTTTACCAAATTTGAAATCAATCGGTTAACAGAAAGGGGATAAAACTAAGCATTGCTTTTTATGGGCGTGATCCCACCCAGTTTTTAAATTAAAAACTTGAATAGTCATCGTTAGTAAAGGTGTTTACCAAATATTAGATCAATTGGTCAAGAGAAAGGTGCTAACACCAAGTATTGTTTTCTAGGGACGTGGCGCCGCCCACTTATTTAATTAATTAATGTTTACCAAATCTCCGACAAATCTGTTAACAAGAAGGGGCTAAAACTGAATATTACTTTTTATGGGAGTGGCGCATCCCACTTTTCTAATCACAATATTAAATTGTTATCAAAAGTAAAGTTGTTTAGCAAATTTCAGTACAATCGGTCAACTGGATACATTTTCAATTACTAGATTTGATCCGACGATACAAGATCCATAAGCTCCACAAACAGGGTAAGCTAAATAAAACCATTTAAGAAGTAAATTTATAGCCGTCCTTATTTGGTGATCAGTTAGAGCGCTGATAATAGCGATATTGCCAGGTGAAAATTTGCGATTATTACTTGATCATAAATTGGCATAAATTCATTGACAAATGTCTCCGTTTTTGACACAATGACACTTGTCATCCTTGCTATGTCACCATTTACATCAGCTGGTCATATTGTCATCAATGACAATGATGACAATCAGTGGAATGATTAAAACAAATTAAATTTAAATTTTGTAAAAGTTACAATTTTATAGTTTAAGTTTCTATTATAAGTTTAACGGCTCTTTTCACAACGTACGATTAAAAGATAACGTGGACTTTAACGGCAAGTTCGGCATACAAAACTAGCCATTAAAGTCCACGTCAAATTTTAATCGTACATTGTGAAAAAGGCTCTTTATTCTTGCTTTATGTTGATGCGTCATAATCATAATGACTAAGTGTCATCAATATGAAGAGGAGTTGTCTTTTGCCTGTGACTGTTAGTGTTCTGTAGTCTTGTAGATTTTATTATTAGTTTTGTTGAGTATTTTATTTTTTTCCGATGAGATTTGCTTGACTTTGGAACGATGTACCGTCATCCCTAATTTGATTTATAGCCAGACCGGGTTCGGTTATGTGCCAAAACAAACCAAATTTGACATGGGGTGAAGGTAAGTCACTCCAAATATTAGTTTTGTCATGGTAATAATGACGAATGTATATCAACGCAATACAATTCTTTGTACTTTTTGACAATTCGTTCAAAAACTAATATCTTAAAAAACAGTAACATTTGTTTTTAGAGGAAAATTTCAAACATTAGAACAATATTTTTCATACATATTTTGTCTGTCAATAATATACAGAACGTGTCATGAGATTAATATCGTTGCTGTCATGTCATAGATGACACTTAAAATGTGACAAAATTGTACAATGACGTTTGTCCTGAGACTGATGCCAGTTTTCATTTTATTGATGACATTTGTCAAAATATTAACGTCACAATTCTTATGACAGGGTGTCTAACATCAAGCCGAAGGTTATCTATGACGGTATCACTAATTTCTGACAAAAAACGTTTGGCACTGAATAGATAAATTCGTATTAAATAAAATTTTTACCCAAATTTAGATATAAAAATACCTGATAAAATGCCTTCGAATAAAAGAAAATGTACGTAAAACATTTTTACTCGAGTTATGTGATTATTCAAAGCAAATTATTCGAATAAATATTTACTCGAAATTGAGAATTTTTATTTACTCGAACATTAATTATTTGATTTCAATTAATCGATTAAAACTTATTTTTGTAAAACACTGCAACCGTATTATACACTCTAAAACATTACTTCAAATTTACGATCATATATTGTCTAAATTTGGGTTGAAAATTTTTCCTTGTGTAAAATTACATCGATTTTGTAGTTATTTTATTAAAGAAAAAACCTTTCAAATTAAATATATTTAGTCCAAGTGGAAAAAATTTAACATAAAGTATAATGCGGAAAAACATTTTGTTCAAAAATAATGCGTGTGTAATTTTACGTTGAAAGTAGTCTGTAAAGTGTTGCCTACTATTATCGACCTAATTTTCAACAAAAGTTCTTTAGAGTGTCGTTAGTGTCAGTGCCAATGCAAAAAAGGAACAAATTATTTCTTTATAAAAAGTTACTTTTACTTGATTTCAGCCACCATTCTTCTTAAGGAAACATATCCGCGCAATACAAACCTTAAAAAACAAACAAAAATTCTCATAAATAGCACATCATGTATCATTTTGAATACAAGTCTTTTGTAGGAAAAAAAAAAACTCTAGTGATTATCAAGCAAAATATCAAGGGATTCTAGTCGGGTAAAATGTCGATGACAACAATGGGATGGATGTACGTACACATGTGTACTGAAAGTAATAAAAACCAAACTGAATACACTGGATAACATCCCTTTTCATGTGTTTTTGCTGTTTAATTGTTTTAGAGTCGGGTTGGGAATGTTGCATACGAGCAGATATTCAAATGACACAATGGCACAAAGGGATTTCAGTGAAACATATATATTTATTACATTAATGTTGTAATGGAATAATGCAAAACGCAAGAAAGAAACAAGTCAACAAACAAACAAACAAACAAACAAACAAACAACTGCCAACAACAGCAACAATAGGAACAACAACGAGACAAGGAATTTGTTTACACATAAACTTTTATCCATATTGTGCTGATTAATGCTGTTAACGAGCGAGACTTTAAACTTTAGAATCTAAAGTGATACTTGAGTTGTAATTTTGAATTGTGCATTTCATTAAAAAGGAAGAAATACCCTACACGATATCTAATAAGCGTATCTTCTATTTACATGTGTAAAATTCATTTCGTCGCAATACTGAGCAAACTGAGATCAAATTTACACTACATGTTTCTGAAGGTACCCCAAATCTTTTTATAGGGGTCTGCTAGTAATACATAATGTATAAATTCAAATACAACTGAACTGCCTCTCTCATTGTCATCATTGGGATGTCAACTTTTATATTATTGGACGCTTATCTTGTCATCAATGATATTTGATGACAATTCTATGATCAATGAAATTATTAAAAACGTAAATTAATTTTTTTTACTTTTAGTTCTTTTTATTTGAGTATTTATTATTTTGCTTTTTCTAATATTGGTCTGAATCTCACGCTCTTTAATTCATCGCAAGTTTATAAGCCAACGGAAACTGGTTCTAGTTGGAAAAGAGGGTAATAAGTGTGTATATTTGAAACTTTCGATACGATTATGTATGTAAAAATCATACAGGAGGACGGACCTAACATTTAAGAATGTTGAAATTTGAACCATCAAATTGAAACTTTGACAGGATGTCAAAGTTGAATGCCTCATAACTTTTACAAATATTATCCGATTTCGATGAATTTAAACTTGTTATAAAGTTTATAAATAGGTAAAGAAAATCCAGTGTACTTTATTGAGATATCTTTAATATTTTCAAAGATATTTGGCTTTGAATTTTAAAATTTTGGTTTTTGGTGTCGACTTTGTTTTCTATTTGGTCAATATCTCTGGTAATAGCATAGCCGAAATTTTTATGATTTTTAACACAATACTTGATAAAATGCAGACAAAATTTTTTAATTATTTCAATTCATGTAGTCGTGAAAAGGAAGCAAAGTCAATACTTTGAAATGAGAGTGAAATTTGGCAAAATTTTTACAAAAATAGAGCTTAATTGTTGGACGTTCTTCTCAAAAGCTTTCAAGCCTAAACTTTTTTATTTTTAATATGATTTTCAACATAAAATATTTCTCCAAAGAAATTTATTATTCAGGCTTTAGTTCGTTCAATTGAATTTTTACAATTAAATTATTTTTTATTGAGAAATAATTTTTCAAAGCATGTGGCAATTGAAAAGTACAAAGAACGATTTGTTGACTTTTGTAAGTGTCGAACTGAACATCGATGTTTTCGGGATTAACAACAATCCCATCGTCAGAGCTCTCTATACTCTAGGCTACTCAGCCTCCAAAGTCAAGCGGTAAATATCTGGCATTAAACCAAATTGCATTAAAGCTCTATGTTTTCTGGCTTTTTTTTTTTAATTTTGACTATATTACTGTACGTCTATACCTGATATATTTTTATCATGACAAATGTCAAATTCCATATATGAAAAACAGCTAACATAAAACAAATCATTTTTCAATATAAAGTTTGACTTTTGTCATGATAAAAATATATGAGGTATAGACGTCGGGTTACTACCGGAGATATTGACGAAATAGAGAACAAAGTCGAGGCCAAAAACTAAAATTTTAAAATTTAAGGCCAAATATATTTAAAATTATTAATGATATCTTAGTAAAATAAATTTTATTTTCTTTATCTATTTATAGACTTCACACCAAGTTTAAATTCCTAAAAATCGGATAATATTTGTAAAAGTTATGAGGCCGAAAAGATTTTTCATGCCCGAGGTAATCAGCTTTGATACTCTGTAGCTCAACGTGTATCAACAGTGTGGTTCAAATTTCAACATTCTTAATGTTTAGGTCCTCCTCGTTTTGTAATCGGATCGCAAGCTTCAAAGATACAGATTTATTACCCTTGTTTTAATAGGAACCACTGTGCAACCCCAGACACGCTACTATTTAAAATATTGCCAGCGAAAATTAAACATAATAAACATAATTTTCTTTTATGTTGATGCAACATATATATGATGACAGAGTGTCATCAATATAAAGACGGTGTGTCATATTCTCCTCATTCGCTTACATGATTTGTCTGTGCATATACACTGTTTTGTATGTTTGTAGATTTTACTATTAGTTTTGTCATGGCAATGATGACGAATCTAAATCAATGCGATGCCATTCTTTTATTGATAATTCTTTTATAAATAAAAATTATAAACAAAACAATTATGTATATAATTATTTTTCTTCTTAATATTATACAAAATGTGGCACCAAATTGATGTCGTTGCAGTCATAGCAAATATGACACTTAAGCTATGACAAAATTCTATGATCACATTTGCCACCAGACTGATGTCAGTTTTCGCCATATTACTGACATTTGTCACAACATTGATGTCATAATTTTGAGGACTAAGCTAGGATGAATTGTTGTATGAGTGCAGGTGGAACTTAAACAAAACAATTACATAATTGAATATACAGTTTTTGTAATTTAAATCAGATATTGATATTTTTCTGTGTAGGCATATTATTAGACTGCTTTTTCGTGTAGTGTTTAACAAATTTCCACTTATTGTTGAGAGTAAAATTATGTTAATCTGTAATAGAAATGCTCATGCAGATTTGCAAGCATGTACATACGAGTAGTATCAAACATAAGAGAATCCCAAGTAGACATTCTTTTATGAATATTCATTAGATTAATGTTTGATTTTAACTTTTGTAATCTTATTATAGAAAAAGTCTTTAGATGCAAATATTTTATAAAAAAAAACTTATTAAACTCTAAAAAAGAAAGCAATAAATTCACGGATATAAATTCATTTCATTTGTTAATAAAATAAAATAAACACCTTTTGAAAAAGTATTATTTTGGAAATTTGATCATTTTTTCTGTTATATAAAATTTCTTTTAAATTTTAATACAAAAAGCGGTTTCGGTTTAAAAATTATGCAAGAAATTCTACGGCCACTTAATAAACTAAAATTCCCCTTCACGTTATTATTAAACCATTTATTTGTTTAGATTGATCAGAGTTTACAAATAAAAATGCTCGCATATAAAAACCACCATAATCAAGACATAATTTCTTTTAAGAAAAGAAAATTTTGAAATTCTTCATGGTTTGTCGTTTTATTTTTCCAAATAAACAACAATAAAATATTGGCACATTAATGTTTAGTCAGACGTAAAATTACTTTCGAGACTTTTTTTGTTGTTGATTGTTTGTAAAATTCACATTTAACGTTCGTTACATTTCTTTCCTGCTCCCCAAAAAGTTTAAAGTTTAAATAAAATATAAAAAGTGAAACTCTCACTCACATCAGCATTATTGAATTGGAAAAACAACAGCATCATCATCAACCAAAAATGAAGAATAAAAAAACAAAATTAAAGAAAAAAGAAGTTGTAAAATATTGCCAGTATTTAGAATGTCTCTTTATGAAATGAATAAGGAAATTGCTCAACACCATGCGGGTGTTTTGGGTAAAGGGAAGGGGAGCAGAGCCATTGAATAAAATAGAAAAATGTAGCGATGATGAAAAAAAATATATGAAAATTTAAAATTAGTAAAACTGTTTGTTTATTAAAAAAATATATACAACAATGATTGTTACCTATAAGTAGCATTCGCGTTTATTTCTTTATTCGCACCATTGCACTGTGGGGCAACAAATTTCTCTACTCATAATAAAAGTCATTTTCGGAGTGATGACGTACTGTCATGAGAATTGTGTCATCTTTATTATGACAAATGTAGTCCATAAAGCGAAAACAGACATCAATTTGATGTCGGCGTTTGTTGTCATAGAATTTTGTCATATTTTAAGTGTCATCTTTGTTATGACTGCAGCGCCACATTTTGTATATTATTAACAGGCAAAATGCTTATAAAATGCACAATAAATATTGTTCTAATGTTTGCAATTTGTATTTAAACACAAATTTGATTGTTTTCTGTTTGATCGAATTTAAAAAATTTTGAAAACAGTGACATTGATATTCTTTTTTCGACAACATTATTACGTCAACACCTACAAGTATACAGAACAGCGTACATGCACAGACAAAAGGCGTAAGCGAACGAAAGGAATATGATACTTCATATTCTTACTGATGACACTTAGTCATTATGTGTATGTTGCATCAGCACCAAATATAATAATAACATTAGAAAGAAAGTAATAAAATGAAAATGAAAATAAAAACAAATACAAGTAAGTCATGACATAATTGTCATCATTGTCACTCATAATAAGAACTAGTGTAAGGATTAACATCAAAATGATGACAAGTGTCATCTGATCCATAACGAAGACACTTGCCATAGTATTTATAGTATACCCACCCATTTGGCCAGATTGCCTTATACCTCGTTTATAAGCACGACTTATTTTAATGTTGCCGTATATTTTTCTTTTTGTAACGAACTATTTGCGGATAATGTTTGACGTTGCCACGTTTGCACATGTTTGCCAATAAAAAATCATTTACATATACATAAATATTGCACAAAAAACATTGATAGAATGATAGGATGACTATTAAAACTATTACATAATTATTTGTCATTTTATGCATTTCAACTATTTTTTGTATTTTTATTTGCCAATAGAGTGCGTATAAACGAAGTATTACATGTATCTTTGAAATTTGCGATTCGATTACAAAACGATGTATGAAAGAATCATAGAGGAGGACCTAAGCTTTGAGAATGTTGAAATTTGGACGACCATGCTGCTGAAACACAAGGGGAGCTACAGGGTGTGAAAGTTGACTACCTTGGGCATGAAAAACCTTGTTGGTCTCATAACTTTTACAAATATTATCCGGTTTCAATGAATTCAAACTTGTTATAAAGTTTATAAATACCCAAAAAAAAAATTTAGTTTTGAAAATTTTTTGAGAAAAAACGTCGAACGATTTAACTCTATTTTTTGGCAAAATGTGGCCATTTACGACTCTCATTTCAAAGTCTTGACTTTGATTATTTTCACGAATATATGAAAAGAGTTAACTGAAAGAGTTTTCCTACATTTTTTTTTTTTGATAATTTTGGCTATGATATTACCGGAGATATTTTCGAAATAGGGAACAAAGTCGAGGCCAAAAACGAAAGTTTTAAAATTCAAAGCCAAAATTACAGCTTTGAAAATATTAAAGATATCTTAATAAACTAAAGCGTATTATCTTCATCTATTCATGAACTTTACAACAAGTTTAAATTCATTAAAATCGGCTATTATTTGTAAAAGTTATGTGGCCAACAAGGTTTTTCATGCCCGAGGTAGTCACTGTGTGCTTCAACAGGGTGCTCCAAATTTCAACATTCTTAAAGTTTAGGTCCTCCTCTATGATTCTTTCATACATCGTTTTGTAATCGAATCGCAATTTTCAAAGATACAGTTTTATTTCCCTTTTTTCCAATTAGAACCGCTGTGCGACGATTCGCATACGACTTCTCCTCTGTCGGTTAGCTTTGCTAATCCACAATTTAAAGGAAATCATCCTTCACGACAATCTAAGCGACAAATTCTTGTTGTCTTCTCTTAAATACTTTTAAAGACAAGATGAGCGACAATGTCTTAAATTTAGTCTTTAAAGAAATTGTTAAAGCGAATATAGCGCCAACGTCTATCATTTGTCCTCAATCCAACTTTGTCTGATGATTTGTCTTCAGTAAAATTATTGAGGACAAGATGAGCGAAAATGTCTTACATTTTATCCTCAATCCAACTTTGTTGACGACAATATGAGCCACACTGTTTTAAGTTTTGTCCTCAATTCAACTTGGTTGAGAGAAATACACACGATTTTCGCGAAGTTTGTTCGAAAATGTTGTTGAAGACTTGTTCCGGGTGTCCCTCACGTGCTGTCGATAAGAACTTAGTACCCGAATTTGACGTGGCCGACTGGGTTTTTACATCAGTGTAATACGACTTTTATACAAAGACGTTTTAACTTTACTTTTTTAGAATTTATAGACGAAAGGAGAAAAAAAGGCCATCAACGTTGTAGCAACTCCAAAAATGATTGTATTTTCAAGTCAATATTTTTGGAGTTGCTACAACATTGAAAGCCGTTTTATCCCATCGTCTATAAACTTAAAAAAAGTCAAGCTGAAAAGTCTTCGTGTAAAAGTCGTATAATATATTTATGTCGAAAGGTCATATTTTAAATAAAACAACACGAACTTCTGATGTTTGATTCTTCTGTCACACTGTGCACTGTAACAGCTAGAGAAGAGCAAGTATCTTTCAAAATGTATTGTCTGTTTTTTTTTTACTTTTCTTTTCTTAAGCTGTCATATTGCTAGCGCTCAATAATAGCAAAAAAAAAGAAAATTAAAATTTTTTGTCATAATTTGACAAATATTAAGTAGCGGACGGATTGTTGCTGCTCAAAATATCTTTGCTGGCAGGCGCAGGCAGGAGTGTGAGTTAGTGGAAGAAGTAAAAGTGAATATTCGATTTATTTGTTTTCTTATCTGCTGCATTCACAGTAAATACTGCCAACCAAGTGTTTTTTAATTTAATTAGAAGAAAATAAATATGGATTTTATGTCAGTAATTGACGCCTGCAAAAATGTAAGAGGATTAACAAAAATTCCATGTTTTCATTTTTCAAAGAGAGTTAAAAAGATTTGATGGTTGATTTTGAATGCTGTTGATAATTATAATTATTATTTTCACTTACTTTAGATGAAAGATTATAAAAAAAATATTACTGAAATTTTCAACAGTAATTAAAAATCATAAAAAGTTTCATTAAATTTGCTTAAAATATCTGGTAACAAGATTTTCATAACTAAGAACCTTTTATATGCGTATCTCGCCACGCAGTGTGCGTGCTGTTTTTTTACAGCTGAGAGATTTTTGAAAAATTTTATTTTGTCTGTTATCAATAGGGGTTTGTTTTTATTCCCGAACTTTTTTGTTTCCCGGGCAAAATAAATTTCCGGGATTCCGGGAATTGAAAAACGTAATAATATATTTACCAAACATTTTAATTTCCGGAATCTATTGGTTTTTATATGAACAAAATGTATAACTGAATCAATCTTTATTTTAAACTGAGCTTTATGTTATGAGATAAAAAAGTAAAAAAAAAAAACAAAAAGGTTCGAAGTAAACTAGCTAAAAAAGAACAATATTTTTACCGAGATTTTAAGCAAACTTCGTACATATTTAAAAACTATTTTTAGAACGAACAAAAACAGAGCATACAAATCAATTAGTAAAATCACCGATGAACTGAAATCAAAGTAGTTTTATTTCTGATCATTCAATCATTCAATGAATTTTAGCACGTGGTTGTCAGAGGGCGGAAGTCATCCAAAGTGAGTTGAAAAAATTGTCTAGGATAAATGTTGCTGACAAGGAGCAGTCTTAGAATATTAAATTCAGTCCTTTGATTCTTGGTATGCAATGAAAATTATCTACCCTTAGAAAATTTTTACTTTTACGAGTATATTCTTTGTTGCAAATGGCTTTCTAAAACAGGCGTTAGCGGAGTTCACTGTTTGATGCAATTGGTGTTGCGAAAGTGCAAATGCATCAAATACTGAACTCCGCTAAATATATTAATTGTTTCATCTCATAATCGGTTTCTTATTAAGTAACACAATTTTTAGTTGTTGAGAAAAGCTTTTCGCTCTCGACATAATTTGTCCGTATAGTTAAGAGGGCGTTGTATAAATTATCAATATTTTTGGTCCATTTGTCGCTGCCCTCAAATAATTTCAACTGGATTGTTAAAATTTCCTCGAAAATCTTTGTTACTTAAAGAGTTAAAGAACAAGATTTAAAAGAGTTTAGACAAAATTTTATGAAATTTTGCCGTCTGAGTTGAAAAATATTCAAATTTTAAATTGAAAATTGCAAAAATTTAGTTATGAATTTTTAGTCGCACTGTATGGTTTTTATCCAAAGTTTGGCTTAAGTTCATTTTTAATTTAATCTTTTCGGTCAAATTATTTTTGATTTAAGAAAGAAATTCTAAAGCATGTAAATATTGAAAATTCAAAGAAAAATTTGGATGTACGGCAGGTTGAAGTGACAGCTGTTTCGAGACTACCAAGTCTACTCATCAGAGTCCTTTACCTACACTAACAGTGACAGCAGCAACAACACTGTAGCGAAAATCCTACTAATTTTAGTAAGCTCAATTAACAGACAGTCTGTTGTAAAATTAATTTGAAAGAACTTAATTAAGCATATTTCAACAGATACACCTTGATTATTATTTATATTGTACTATTGTCCTAGGCTAGAGCTGTCATACGTTCTGTTTTTCCAGGATTGTCCTGGTTTTAGACAAATTGTCCTGGTGTCCTGGTCCACTCTTAAATTGTCCTGGTTTTCTGATACAAGTCAAAGCAGAAATTTAATTTCTGCTGATTTTTGCTATGAACAGAGGTTAAGCTTTCTGTTATAACGCTGTTTACATGAAGCAATTTTACCAGCATTTCGTCACCTTATTATTATTGGTTTGACCCATAAACATAGGAAAAGCCTTAGAAACCAGCAAACCAATAATAAGCTGATGATTTGTTGCCTGGGTCCACGGTTGCCAAATAATTTTGATCAAAAATCTGCACTTATCGTGAAAAAATTGGGCATTTTCGGCACTTCAATTCGAAAAATCGGCATAAATAAATCTAAGCATTTTTCGTGGTTTTATTAATTTTTATTAATAAGAAAACAAAAAAATAGCAATCGCCAGTATTTTCATGTGGTTTATAAATGCACAACAAAAAAAAAAAATGATTTTACAAGCTTAAATATATACGACGGAAAATCGTTCCAAATTGAATATATACCATGGAATATAAATGATTTTCAGAATGAATACATTTCCGAATTTATAATTTTTGCTAAATCGCTTTTAATATGACTACCAAAACAATTGGTTTTATTAGTTTCAAATAATCTGTAAAATAAAGACTTCCTTCTAAAGTTTAATTTTCTAAGGAACATCGAAATTTAGTTTAGTTGCCCGCGTACTGAAGAGTGTGCTAGCATATTAACTGGGAGGTCGCAGGTTTGATTCCTACCAAGACTCGGGAGTTTCTGCAGAAAAGCTCAAAAAGGCTTAATCAGTATGTGCGTTTGTTAAATTGACGGAGCTAAATATTTGTCCGATATTTGCAGAGAAATGTGGGAGAACCATAATTTTTTTTTTAAATTCTGCTAAAACTGGAAAAGCCTTTGAGGAATCGATCACATCGCTTTATTTTAGAAATTGTTTGCCAAAAATTATATAAATTAATTTCAGTCTTTTTGAATATTTGTTCAAATGCAAGAACTTTCAATCTATAAAATTCTGAAACTTCTAATAATATCAAAAATAGTGGTGATTTACAATTACCATCAAAGTCAAAGTTTTCGTATGAAAGTGAGCATTCCAATATAAACATTTACAAAAAGCCTGGGGTTTACGTCTTTAAACTACACGATGAAATAAAAAGAGGTCGCCCCGCCAGCCCATTTGTTTCTTTTCGCCCCCCCCCCCCCCCCCGTAATTTTAAATGAATTTTTTATTTTTGTTTATTGTTTTTTATGTGTTAAATTTTGTATCTATAGTTTAATTGTTGGACTTCAATTTGATACATGTATCAGAATAAAAATTTGTTGCGGTTCATTTTTATATGATTAGTTCTTGGAATATATAAGCTTTTGTTGTACATTCGTTTGTGATATGTATTATAAATGTCCTGGTCGACGGGTTCAGGATTCTGGCAGACCTATCCTAGGCAGACGCTGTCCAGGCTCATACAACATTTAAAATATTAACAACAGCGCCATCTATTGGATCTAAATGTATAATATCTTTGAAAATTGATTTAACCACATGAATTTCGGAAATTTCATTAATTCAAATCGTTTGTGAGGTTTTGGAGATAAGCTGAATCAAGCTCAAGGATACATGTTTTTTATCTACATATTAAGATATGGGAGTGGTGAAAGCGAGTGTGTTCGATCGAATCTGTGCTATTTTGTTTCGAGTACAAAACCTAATTAAATTATACACATAAACTGTAACTAAATATTGTATCTGCATTAGTATAAGATAATTTATATTTGCATTGTCCGGGAAGTGCCACGCCGCGCCCATTGTTCTGGTTCCTTAAATTTTTGTCATAATCAGTAATTAAGTTATTAAGGAAATATTCTTGCTATTATAGTTGTCTAGTTATACGATTAAAATAATTTTCTTTGTATGGGAAATGCCACGCCCACGTGTCATTTTAATATTTTCTATAAACAATACAACTAAAACGCTTTTATTAGAATTCATTCGAAGTGAGTGGTTCCCGAGATTTTCGTATTTAAAATATAGATCAATATACAAAATATGTACAAATAATATTTTCAAAAAAGTCTATCTTACCTTTTTTTCCCTTTCGAAATATTCGTTTTCTTAAAATTCTTTTCAAGAATTGTTCTTGCTTTTTTTTATTGTTTTAAGTCCTTTTTTTTGAATTTAATTTTTAATCTTATCACAGAGACTAAACTGTTCATTAACTTATTGGTTAAACCATACAATCATTACAATAAATCAGTCTAATGAGGGGGGGGGGGGGGTGATTTTTGAAATCATAAGCACATACAAAACTCCAATTTAATTGTCGTTTCGAAAAACAAAATAAATTACATTCAAAACTTATTACAAAATATGTTCATTTTACACTTAATAAAATTATTTTACATTAATCAAAAGACACCTTTTCAGTCATATTTGTTTAATTTATGTGTTTTTGTTTTTTTGTAGTTGTTTCTTGCCTGTGAAATAAATGTTTCACATTAATAAAGTCACATCAGTTATAGTTCATTATTAATAATACACATCTTTCTATACACACACACACGGGAAACGGAAGTTTTTTCTTCCTTCGTTTTGTTTTTTTTTTTTTTTTTTTTGAAAGAGATTAACAAATTATGTGATGGTGGTCACTCAAACATTCACACAAACACGGGCTGCCGCCATATAACTTAAACACAAACGCATGTTGCGTTCGTTACAGGAAGTGAGGAGCAAAAAAAAAAATAATGATTTTGAAATTAACACCCACTTAAATGACTATTAACCAGTAAATGCTGACAGTTAACCAAATGAAATTGTAGCAGCCACTGCATGCAGTCAATAAAGAAGGTGCTTTGCCACCACAAGGGGCTTTCACTGATTTGGGGACGAAAAAAATCACACATCGTTTAAATGTTCACACTTCACATGTCAAACCGTGCGTGCTGTTTTTGTTTTTTTTTCAGTCAACTTAATTTGAGTGTGACATTGTTGGTGTGTGTCTGTCACACGTAGTGTTTGCTGTTGATGCCAAAGACGATTATTACGCCAATAACAACATCATGCTGGGCGCTTTGGTTACTGTATTTTTTTTTTCCTTGACAATTCCCATAAAAATTATATTCACACAACGATGAAATTAAACGCACGACAAAGGACCTCGCATATAAACACACACACGCAGGCACACAAACGCGCAGGCACACAAAATACTGCCGCAAAAGTATTTTAAATTTCTTTCAAGTCACAAGAGTTTGTTTTTCCGTAAACACTTGTTTATCATTTAACAACAAACAGCAAACTGGTCTAAACAACAATTTTGTTGTGCTGTATTGTTATTATTTTTGTTTCGAGTTTAAGCCCAACAACCGATTTGGGAGCTGTTTAGCGTTCAAATGCCAATTTATAAAATGATAGACGCTGGTCAAACCCTAACCAGAACAGTAGTAGCAAGTAAAAACGTCGTATATAAAGTTGAAGCTAAAGCCACAGCCACAGCCACTTTTTCAGATGAGATAGAAGAATGAAATTTTACCATCGTACATAAAAACGTAGCAAATAATCATATATACAACACAATAACAATAGTAACATCAACAGCAACAGCAACAACAACAACAATAGCAATAGCAACAACAATAGCAACAGCAACAGCAGCAGCTATAAGCAACAAGAGTAGGAGCAATAGCAATAGCAACAATATAAACAACAAGGAATACATAAATACAAATACATATAATACACAACGATACGAAACACAATATTGCACTCATACCACCACACACACCACCACCCCATCACCATCACCACAGTACGTACATACGTACATACATGCATCCATGATATTTGTTACATAAACAGTGTTAACATTTTTGCGTTTTCAGAAGAAATTTACAAAATGTGTTTTTTTCTTCTCAAGTTTTAATTAAAAGTTATTAATTCAAACTAAATATAATTGTTATTGAGAACAGAGTATAGGAAAAGTTATTTAATTCTGACGATAGATATTAAAGCAAAACGAAGCAGCATGATGTTTTAGGAGGACGCTGCAAAATAATATACATTCTCATTTCAAATAAATATTTCATAAAATAAATGCATAAATTTTAAAATGAAAATTGCTTTAGTATGATTTAATAGATTGTAAATAAATGTACACAAGTTTTTCTTGTGTAAGACTGTCCATTATGTGTTCAAAACGAAAAACAAAAATACTATTTTTTCCCTCTTCATACAAAATGGCGGGTGCATGGTGCTAATTTTACACATTAAGAAACTATGAATTCTTCCGTATCGGTTCCCATGAACAAAAAAAAAAAGGGTGAGAAAAATTATCAAAATAGTACAGTAACACAACAACAATGCTAAATTGGCGATCACAATTTCACGTGAAGTTTTATTCCCGATAGGGGTGATTATTTCAAAAATGAGATTAAGTTTATAACGGTTTTAGAATATTTGTATTTGGTTCTCTTATTTCTTACATAAAATTTTTGAAAAATATTAGAAATTATATGTACATATATTTTTTAAATTATTGATGTCCGCAGTCATGTGTATTGAGCGTTACGAGTTTTTATTACGTTTCATTACTCAATCATACACTAAAATAACATCGTAGGTTTGTACTTTTAAATATTTAAAACTTTTGTGAACTTTGTTGTTTAGTATTATATTACAAAACGTTTCATCAATCAATCATCGTTTGTATCCAAAAAACTATATTGAGTATTATCAATACTTTTTTTTAAATATTATTGACATTTTTTAGTGAATACCTAACGAGGTTATGTTAAAATACATCGAAGATTATACCTCTGAGTTGTATTGAATTCAAAATAAAGTATGTGTTCTGAAAAAAAAATTGAATTTTTATAAAAATGTATTGAGCGTTACGTTAACAATATTATCTATAAATTTTAGGACGGCAAAAAAAGTTAACAGCAGCGGAAGGGTAGAAACGATATAGAGAACAATAACCGTTAAGAAATTTCTGATATCCTTTGAACACATTTTTCTTCTACCGCGCTGTGGATTGTTATTTAGGTCGTATTTTGCAACAAAAAATTTATTTAAAATTTACATAACTTTTGACATTGTTGGTCGATTTAATTAAAATAAGTTTTATTTGAAAGAAGACTTAGCCTTAGCTTTTTGCTCATGTATAAATGTTTCTAAAGTATTATTTTAAAACATACAAAAATTTTTTTCCATGTGAACCCAAGTTAAAATTGAAAAAGTGGTCAAAACTTTTCATTTCGTTCTGCGATTATTATATTTTTTTGTTTTTAGAGAGTAGATGTATAGTGCTTTCAAACCCTATACTCATTTTTTGTGTTGTAGTATTTATTTCGCAAAAATCATTCCTGGAATAACCGCGAAAGCAAAAGTAACGCTCAATACACAAAAATTTTAAAAAATCTAAATATATAATTTCATTTCAGAAACCATTGAATGAGGCGAAAACTACACAGAAAAAACGAAAATACGATTTCAATTACGAAAACTGCAGATTCAATTAATTGTGTTGTTGAAGTTCAACCAACGACTAAAATTATACGTATAAACAATCACTGAAATTAAAATTTTCAATTACTCAAAGTTTGTAAAATTGTTTAGAAAATTTTGTTTTTGGTCACATTCAATTACGAAATTAACTGAAACTAATATTAATTTCTGTTCAAGTGTATTAAATGAAAATTTTTTAGGAATAATTTTTTCTGTGTATAATAAAAATTCTATCTTCTCACTAATATATAAAAGTTATATCGGTAAACAAAAAAAAAAAAAAAAAAAACACAAAAAACAAAATGTACGTTTGGAATAAGAATCAGCCATATAAATAAATTTTGATTCTCCAACGAAATTTTATTATCCAACGATCTGGTCCAACGGTCAATCTGTTTAAACGGCCGGCAATCGGATCTAACGGCCGCCACTGCGATGCCTTATAAACTTTTTATGTTACAGATCATCAAATAAGCCACGCTCTCTATAATATGGTCTTAATGGATGTATCGATCAGAAAAAATCATCTAAAATTCTACTACTATGCAGAGAACAAATCTGAATACTCCTCCACCTCATGGCTTAGTTTTTATTAATAGTGACGTGACACAATCTTCAAAATCTGTTTTTTCCAGCCATTCTTTAGACTACCCAAATTTGTTGTGATTAATCATAACAAAAGATAAATGAAAATTCGCCCAAAATTCTTTTTTGTGTCTTTTTACATTATCGAAGTTTGGATGTTCGTTCATAATAAACAAACACCAAACATGCCCAAACGTAAATTAAAAAAAAATATATGGAATACAGCTGACATTGTAGGCCATCCTTGGAACTTCCCGCTAATCTTAAGCTCAAAGCGCTGGAAAAGCCAGAGTTTGCGAGTACTTAAAAAATATTTTATTCAAAATTTTCGACAATGATATCTCTTGAACCAGTCAACCGGTTTACATCAAAATTGCGGCATTCGACCCAGCTTTTCAAGTCCTGAAAATCAATTTGACAAGAAATTTTAGAGTATGTAATTAAACATTTTTCGTCAACGAAATTTTTCAAAAAATTTTTCGAAAATTCTCAAAATTTACCGATCCGAATCATTATTTAAAAAAATCTAAGTGAGATCAATGTCTTTAGAATGCCGTATATTTGGTTCCGAACGTTTAAGACATTCTTAAGTTATGAGAGGTTTACATACATACACAACCACGCATACATACATACATCCATACACGCATACATACATTCATACGAATATCATTGTAAAAATAGTCAGAATAGATTCCCATGACTTCAAAATGTCGAGATCTAATGAAAACTCGATTACCGAAAACCGGAGTGAAGTCCTATTTTTGAGAGCGGGAAGTTAAAAAAAATCGATGACTGGTTGTTCAAAAACTGTTATCAATCTGATAACAAACGTCATCATAAGATTTTGTAACATTTTAAGTGTCATCTTTGTTGCTATGAATGCAATGACGTCAATTTGATGACATATTTTGTATGTTATCAGCAGGCAAAATATGTAAGTATAAATATTGTGCAAATGTTTGCAATTTGTATTCAATAACAATGATTATTTATGGCTATTGCTTTTAAACGAAGTTTCAAAATGTTGTAATTTTGTCATCATTACCGTGACAAAATCAATAATAAAATCTTATAAGTTTATAGAGCAGTTCACATTAAGGTCGTTCGAAAAAAAGTTGAGCCAGTCACCCCCTAGAGTTATGTATTAGTTATATAATGTATGTTCTAGTTATATATTTATGTTTATCCATTTCATTATACTTTAGTACAGTACTTTTATATGTATCTACTTTATAAAATATAAACATATTATTTTTATATACATATAAATATCTGTTTTGTTGTCAATCATATTTTTTCATTAACTATTAAGTTGTCATATAAATAACATTCAATTTATATATTTTCTTTACTTTTAAAAAAATAATTATTATAAAAAAATATTAAAAAAATCAATATTAAGAAATTTAATAAATAATTTATTTAGTTAAATAAAAACATTAATAATTGTTTCTAAACAATTAATTCTAGGATTACAGATTTCAAAAATTTTTTTTTTTAATTTTTTGCCACGCCTCTGGATACCGCCTTTTTAGTTTTTTGTACCTTGCGTCGCCATTTGTAGTCCGATCATAACATATTGTATATCGTTATTCGTGGGTTACCTATGGCTTAATTTTTGCCTTTGGTGACTTTTGAATACGACATAAAATTCTGTGCGCCACCTGTGCCATCTTGGAACCTTCCCCCCTAATGACCAATAAAAAAACGATAAAAAAGTGCTTTATTTTGGGGCGTGGCAAAAACTCTTTTTTACAGTTCTAGCAACTTTATTGATATAAGTTTCATTGTAGGGCGCAATTGATGCATTCTTTTTGTTATATATGTTGATCGACTTGTTTTAATTTAATATGTATGTGTAAAAGAAAAATGGGGCTTACTTTTGGGGCGTGGCATAAAAGTAAGCACATTCAAATCTAGACATACTAAGTTTTAGAAGGGCTTTCTTGCCACGTGAGAAAAGATTGGACGTTATGGGGAAGTATCCGAGATGGCATAAGTGGCGCCTAGAATTTAATGTCGGATTAAAAAAATCACCAAAGGAAAAATTGAAGCCTTATGCAAGCGATGAATAACGATATGCATGATACTATGATCAGACTACAAATGACTACGCTGTGTACAAAAAACGAAAAGGGCGGTATCAAGAGGCGTGGCAAAAATTAATAATAACATTTTTGGAATTGTTTTTAACTAATCTTTAATCCTTAAGGGGTGACTGGCTCAACTTTTTTTTGTATGGAGGTTGAACCACTTTAGTGCATATGCACAAACAAAATACATACATAATCAAACGAGAATATGACACTTTGTCTGCATATTGATGACATTTAGTCATCATATATATGTGCATCGCATCTATGTCAAAAAAGTGATATTTATGTTGATTCTGTGCTGTCGATATTTTAAATATATAATTTATTTGGTTTAATTATTCCATAGATGACAGAATTGTCATCATTTTTATTGATGACAAGATGACCAACTGATGAAAGGTTGACATCGCAATGATGACAACTGTCATCTGATTGACAACGGAAGGACATATCATAGTGTTGATGTCAAGCTACATCTTTACGTCTTCATTGTGATGACAATCTTTATATTAGTTAGTAATCTTGTCATCAATGATAATTCTGTAATCAAGAAACCATGTGTAGTCAAAATTTTTCTAAATCTGAAAACATAAGCAATTTGTCGACGCGATGTCCTATTTTGGGTCCTTGTGGCGCCATACCCTTATACAATATAAAGTCCAAAGTTCATCTAGATTTCGTTTATATCCATGTGACATAAAGTATTTTTTTAAAGGTTGTCAACTTTAAACTATAATAAAAGAAAGAAAAGCAAAAAGTGACTATTATTAGGCTAAAGAAAGAGATTGAAGTTGAGACATGGCAGAGTTCAGTTTGTGTTAGAGCAATATAACAATGTATAATTCTCGTATATTATTTCCAGTCATGAATTTTATTAATAAAATTTTAATTTACATACAACCGAGCCATCTGAGCAGTGAACATTGATGAGGGAGTGTTGCATCTCCGAAAATAACGCTGTTGTAGAATTAGTTAGTGTTAATTTTGCCATTTATGGTTGGAATATCGTCCCATGTCCAATTTTTTTTACTTAAAATGTTACGCCCTTTAGCCTGATAACAAGGACTTTGAACTTAAAACCAATTTAGTTCCATAAATAATCACATTAAAAAATATCGAAATTATTTAATTTTAAACAACTACAAGATTTTTGTTTGAGCCATCGCAGCTTCCAAGCGACTCAATGGATTTTCTTGAATCATAGATAAGAAAACTTTCAATTAAGTCATCTTAAGAAATATGTTCAACAGTTTTTAGATTCATTACCTTGGTCCTGCCTTGGGTACGACACGCCATGTTGCAACCTGTATGTTGAATTTCTCATAGAGGATTGAAAGCTCAATAAGAAAATTTGAAAACTTGAGCTTTTAGGAATGCGCTGATTTAGAGTTCATAGTTGGCTGAATTTTACGCCCTCCTGCAAAGTATCGATTTTCACATTCGATATAATAATAAAAATTCTCGTATTCTTTGTCCTCAAAAGATTTATATGTAAAACTGAAATTTGCTTACAATCAACCCAAATAAAAGCCGAGAATGTACACGAAAATTGATGAGAGGGTGAAGGCATTGTCACATAGAGAAAACAGATTCGTTGAGACAACCGAATTTGTTGCCAATCGAATTTCGGCAGTTGCATATGAATATATGTACTCGTATATGTTTAACAACAAAGTTACAAAATAATTGTCATAAACTAAATCTTGACATTTAATTTTAATTTGCTGCTATAAACTATGATAATAAAATTAAATTAAATTAGTAAATTTAGAAATAAAATTTTTTAGTTGCAAACACTAAAATCCAATTCATAGTATTTTATTCGGTTGTTCTAATCATATTTGTTACTTAGTCATGCCAAAAAGCATACGATCGGTTGATCTAATCAATTTAATAATTGTCAGAATCATATCTTTATTACAATTATGCAATTATGTAAATGAACATTGATTGTTTTTTGTATTCATATAAAAATTTATAGAAATATAGTATATTCAACTAATATTTTATCGGCCTAACCATTGTCCAACCAATCTTTTCTCTGGGTGCATGTTCTGCCATTTAAATTTACTTTGGATATTTTTTTTTATATTTAATTTAAATTAACAAAACATTTGAATTAATTTCAACGATTTAAAGATTTTCAGTTGCTACAACAGCAGTTGTTGTCAACTCTGATCGACAATATATGCACTGCAGTTCGTTCAAAGGCGTATATATTTTCTGTTTTATATGTAAAAAGTTTTTGGTCTATGAACTAAAAAGAGAAACATCATCATCCATCCAGCCGCCCTCTTTCTTAAATGTAAATAAAAACAGATGAAAAACGAAAACAACAACAAGAACAACAGCAATCGAAAAAGAAAAACAGATGAAAAATAAGAACAACAAAAATTCAAAACAATGCAAAATAAAACTAAACAGCAACTTGGTGGGTGGGTGCTTTTATTTTAACGACGATGTCGACTCCGACGATAAAGACGAGACGAGACGAGCGAGAGTCATACACAACAAATGTTGTTGGCAAGAAAAAAATAAATAAAAAATAAAAATAGAAACAAATATAGAAAACTATATACTTTGCAGTTGCTGCTCTTGTTGTTGTTGTTGTGGTTGTTGTTACTATTGTTGCTCTAGCAATTGTTTTTGTTTTTCGAGGAGCATTTTCATAAACAGCACGTGGTGTTGATCCAATTAAACCAGAGTACAAGTTTGTTAATGCACGTGTTGTTGCACTACCCAACTGCCACACGAACGAACGAACAAACGAACGGAAAACGAGAGAAAGATAGAGTGAGAATAACAGGAAGAAAATTGCTAATGTTTGTTTTTGGCGCCAAAAAGGGCCAAAGTAACCAATTAGAGCGCATGTCCTCCTCTTTGCAAATGTTGTGAAAATTGTGAAAAATTAACTTTAGTTTGAGTTGTAACGTTGACAAGATTGGTTCTATGCCTGTCGGAATCTCGAGAGTCACTAACTAGAAAAATTCATAAACGTAATTAAGAATTGTGGACGGTCGTTTGTCTAAACGGATTATTAAATGGGATTATAAATATATTTGTACTAAATATTTTCAAACTGGATATAAATTATTTTATTAATTGTTAAAAAAAGCCGCCTTAAAAGAAAACTAATAAAGTTAATGAAATAGTAACGAAATTTGAAAGAAAATTTTTATTTCTTTAACTTGAGGAAAATATATTTTGGAAATTTTTAGAGCGTCGGAGAAACAGCAAAATAAATGATGACATTTTGCAAAAATTCTAAAGGATATGAAATGGGCTACTTCTTCCGCATTTTTTTATATATATTTTTTTCAATTTAATATATAGTTTTATTTTGAAATAATCGTCGATCAAAAATAAGTAGCCGCCTGCCTGCCTCACTCACAGTGGACCAAATCTGAAAAAAGGACTATCATTTTTTTTTTATCGAAATGTTGAATTTTTGTTATGCCAATCGAAAGAATCAATCAATACAATCAACATTTATTATTTGTAATTTTTTCGAAAAACTATTAAATATTTAATGAAATATGATGACAAATGTGGTTTTTTACTACACAGAGAAAACAGATTCATTGTGATAACCGAATTCGTTGCCAATCGAATTTTGTCGGTTACATGTACTATCTTGAAATTCAGTTGTCTAAGCCAAACAAATTCCATACATGGAACTGAATATACCAGTAAAACCATTAAAATAAAATACTATTGTGGATATAATTTAAAAAATTTTTAATTTTCAATTAATTTTATTTTAGACAAAAACCAACTGTACAAAAAAATTCGAGTTTATACAGAAGTAAAAGAAAATGTAAAATAATGTATCCATTAAAATAACCTGATTTTTGTTCCATTTCTAACCTTCCCAAGAGTGTCTGTAATATATGCAATTATTTAGTAACGTATTGAAAGCATTTAAAGAAATTGTATTCTGTTGCTTGCATTCAAAGAGTTCTTTTACAATAATTGTAAACTTAAGGCATGGATCGCTACTGACTTTCCTTAGATACGGTAAACTGCCCACTTCCGATTTTCACATGCCTTTACCTTTTAAAAATCCTGATATTAAATTAAATATTTTCATTTAACTGCACAGAAATATTCCCTTGGTATGAACAATTCTTCCAGTTCATGATTGCAGTTTACTTACGCTGAGTTTATTTTTACTTCCAGAGGATCTCTTTTATTTTCACAACTACATCGAACCAAGCCAATCTATTGTCGAATTCCTTAAATATATGCGCTTTAGCAAGATTAATAAATTCATAAAATTTTTTTTTACAGAGAAATCACGAAATAAATCATTATTCATTGAAACGGACTTAATAGTGCAAAACTTACCTTTTAACAATGATAAGGATCAAAATTGATTGGACTGATTTTGAGTTCAATATCACACTTATTATAATTACTTAATTTTAGCTGTCAAACAGTCCTTTTACCAAATTTTTTAATTGCTCTAAATATCTATTCGTTTGGAAACACCAAATCAGTACTTTGCGCACCACAACCGAATTTTTATAATAATGATTCTTTATTGGAACTGAATTTATATCGAAGGTATATTATTTCAGATATAGGCACAGAAATATTATTGAATCTATTAGACTTCAGTACTTGTAATTGAATATTAAGTAAATTAGTGAAGTTTTAATAGTTGTAACTGTTTTCCAACTAATCTGTTCTCTCTGTGTGTATTAAACGAAAACTAACGGTGCTCCAAGTCCATAACTGATCTAGTCTTCTCGTTCCAAAACTTCTATTCTATGACTGTATTCTTGAGCCGAGGCGGCGGCTTGAAGTTACATTGAAAGTCGGCGGCGACTGTTAAGCAGGCTTTGAGCCGATCGGCTTGTTTCTCTGCTACCAATCGTAATGATCAACAATACTTGAAAATACATATACAAACAAGAGCCTATTTTCAAGCTCTCATAGGAGGCAAATCTGCAGCTACATCGATGCGAATTTTTCACTGTAAGATAGCTAAACAGTCATAGAATAGAACTTTTGAAACGAGAGGACTAGGTCAGTGACGGGCTTGGAGCACCAGAGCAACATAGTTTTCGTTCCATAGTAAAAAAAAACACATTTGTCATCAAATTTCGCTAAATATTAGTTTTGCGACAAATGGCATCTAATAAATATTGATTGTATTGATTGCTTCTTTCGATTGGCAAAACAAAAAAAAAATCAACATTTCGATAAAAAAAATTGTGCAAATTTCTTTTTTCCAGATTTGGTCCACTGTGCGCCGTAATTATCGCAAATAAATATCTACTGTGCAAAACGTCGAATAGATTTCTATAAATTAACCTTTGCATTGCAATCGTCACCTGTAGGCCAAATTTATAGCTACGCATCGAAAGATTTCCAAAAATATGTTGAGTTACTCGCATAAGGACATTGTAGTTTGTGTGGGGAAAAAAATTTGTTTCAAGTAGAATTTTTTTGCAATTAACTGCACAAGTATACAAGATTTTGTACTGTAGCAAAGGAAAGTTGTTTCTTATGTTATTTGATTTTATTTAATTAACAGGGAATAAAATCAAAAGTTATGGATCGACTTTAATGAAATATGGCTCGTTTTGTTTGAAACATATTTGCCTATATGCTTATAGAAAAAGTTCTCAATTTTTATTAGTTTTTTATTTTTTATGCATTTTTAGAAACAAAAATTTATATAATTTTGTTTTTGGCAAAAGTTCCACAATATCTCTGAAACTACTGAGCTAATTAACAAACAATATCGGCACAGCGTAAAGAGAATAATGTTGTCGAATTTTTATTTCACTGAATAGCACAAACCGTTCTCCCGTTATGATAATATTGTCGTGCAAATGTCGGATACTGGAACCAATTTGAAGAGACCGAGTGCAGGTTCAAATTCAAAGTCAGAAAGTTGACTAGGATTTGTAAACTTTTGTTATTTTAAGTGAAAAGTGAAGAACAAAACCATGAACGCTGTTAAAGGCGGCCTTCGAAAACAGCACGTTATTATGTTCTTCTTTAGTATTCTCAGATTTAGTTAGCGTTTCCTGAATTCCTTTCTTAATAAAAATAATTTGATTTAACGAGCTCAAGCCCGACTTTTAATTTGAGTAGAATCAAATTCAAAGTCAGAAAGTTGACTAGGATTTGTAAACTTTTGTTATTTTAAGTGAAAAGTGAAGAACAAAACCATGAACGCTGTTAAAGGCGGCCTTCGAAAACAGCACGTTATTATGTTCTTCTTTAGTATTCTCAGATTTAGTTAGCGTTTCCTGAATTCCTTTCTTAATAAAAATAATTTGATTTAACGAGCTCAAGCCCGACTTTTAATTTGAGTAGAATCACTATAAAAATTGCAAAAAAGAAATAGAAAAGCAGTTTCATATTTCAACTGCGCGGGTTCTGAATTGACTTGGATGCGCTGAATCTGTCTGGTACAGATATTTGAAAAACTCGATGGGCATTTTCTTTGCTAAGTGATTAGTTTAGAATCTCCTGAATAGCCTGCATGCTTTCATCGATTTAAAATTTTAGCTGCATTCTTGAAGTCTATTCTTTTGAAATTGAAAATCAAAAAAGTTTTAGTTTTGAAAAATTTTTGAGAAAAACGTCGAACAACTTAAGCTGCCCAAAAAGGCAAAACTGAATTTACAGAAAACTTAAAAACTAAGTATGCATCGATAGACAATAAAATTCTAAATCACACTGTGAATTTTCAAGACTTTAAGTTGAGATTTGTAGTTTCTGGACACTGCTAAAGTCAGGAAAGTGAGGAAAATTACACGCGTTTTCAATGGTTTTTCTAAATATCTTTGAAAATATTAAAGATATCTTAATGAAATAAACTGTATTTTCTTTAGCTGTTTTTAAACTTTACACCCGAGCTAGTCAACTTTGACACGTTGTGTGTTTCAACAGGGTGGTCCAAAGTTTAATATTCTTAAAGTTTAGTTATGTCCTCTATGATTTTTACATACATCGTTTTGTAATCGGTTTGCAAGTTTCAAAGATACAGATTTATTAAAATTTTTTTAAATTGCAACCACTGTGCCTTACCTGAAAATCAAAGTATTTCGATATTTTGTGTTGGTCGCAGCAAAGGCTGCCTGGTATGTATCGTTGTGTACTGATTTTACTTAATTGTGAAGGAAAATAAATAATGGCAACAAAAAAGAATGAAAGTTTAATAAGTTTTATTCAATAGTATACTAATTAACTCAAGGTTGCCACAATGATTGCATCGTTTGTGCGGAAAATACAAAGCAAGTGACAGCAAAAGGTTGCTTCAACGGTCATCTGGCTTTTTAGTTGGAGCCAGTTTGTTTTTTAAACAATTATTCTGAACAATGCTTAAGTCGACATAAGCTAAATTTAAGTCAATATCACCTTTATAATAAAGTATAATGGCGTTTTCTTTTCTACAAAAAAAAATGTTGCATTGTTTGCACTTTCCAATGAAAATTTGCAGTATTAGCATTTTTGGAGGAAGTGCACTTATTAGAAACTAGCTATACCCGGCGTGCTTCGCTACCCCGTTGTTGTGCAGATATAGAAAAATTAATTAACTCATTTAAAAATAACCGTAAAATTGTTTAGTTTTTTTGGCGATGTTTTTGGTTCTGCGTTTTTTGCGTTTTAGCGATTTTTTCATTTTGGCGATTTTTCATTTTGACTTTTTTAATTCTGGAATTTTTTAGTTTTAGTTTTTAAAAATTTCAAGAGTTTGCCTCTTACGGTTTCCAAGATACAGCAAACTGTTTAAACTACATAGTAAAAATTACATTAACTTTCAGAACACCCTTTAATTTTTTGTAGTGTTAAATATTCTACAGACTACACTAATTAACACTAACTTTGAAAATTTCGAGAGTCTATATAAAAAAGTGTCTGTATATTACATTAGTATTTTAACATCTTTAGCCCCTAGTTCTTACAGCTCTCGAGAAAACAGCCTGTGACAGACAGAAAGACAGACGGACTGACGGACAGAATAACAATAAGAAAAACAATAAGAATAATTTACACTTTTGGTGTACAGAGCCGTAAAAAGAACCTTTTACAAAAAGAAACTTTTCAAAAAGTAACCATTTTCAAAAGAGTACCATTTTCAAAA
Organism: Panzeria rudis; assembly: GCA_956483635.1. NCBI lineage: Eukaryota > Metazoa > Arthropoda > Insecta > Diptera > Tachinidae > Panzeria > Panzeria rudis. Next base: position 5,585,278 of record OY101447.1, read on the forward strand.
AGTACTCTTTCCAAAAAACATTTTTCAAAAAGTACCATTTCTTAAAACTACATTTTCAAAAAAGTAGGTTTTCGAAAAAGTACCTTTACTTTAAAATATAAACGGTTAGAAAAAAAGTACCAAAATTATATTTTTACCCTTTTTCGGCCCCTTAATGTACAAATTAAAAAAAAAAAGTACAAAACACCTATCCACTCATTTTTCTATCTTATTATGACGCTTTTGGAATTTTATGTCTACCTTACTTAGATTCGGAGATATAAGAACACCGAGTTTACCCATTTTTACCCCTTTTAATCCCGTTAGAATTAAGTTTTCAAAAATTCGTTCTTAGAGAATATATACAAACATATGCATTCAGTATGTGTATCAATGTGCATAAAAAATACTTGTATGTAAAAAAGTACCAAAAAAGGGCTAACAATTTTACCCATTATATATTCAAATTTGAAAAAAATACAAAACTGTTTTTGAGGGCTTTTTAAGGACAGAAGAATGCATTTCAAGTTTAGTTTCTAACTTTATTACTTTAGGAGATAAACTGTTAACAAAAAAGTATAAAAATTATATTTTCACCCTTTTTCGGCCCCTAAATGTACAGATTTAAAAAAAGTTTCAGACACCTGTCCTCTCATTTTTCTATCTTATCATGATGCTTTTAGAATTTTATGTCAACCTCACTTAGATTCGAAGATATAAGGTTAATCCTCTTAGAATTAAAATTTTCAAATGTCCTTTCTTAGTGAAAATATACAAACATATTCATTCACTATGTACACATGTATATCAATTTGCATAAAAAATAGTTGTATGGAAAAAGTACCAAAAAAGAGCAACCAATTTTACCCTTTATATATTCGAATTTAAAAAAATTACCAAAACAATTTTTAGGGCTTCGTAAGGATAGAAGAATACATTTTAAACTTAAATTCTATCTTTATTACTTTAGGAGATAAACGGTTATCAAAAAAAAAAGTACCAAAATTATATTTTTACCCTTTATCGGCCCCTAAATGTACAAATCTGAAGAAAGTACCAAATGCCTGTCCGCTCATTTTTCTATCTTATTATGATGGTTTTGGAATTTTATGTCTACCTTACTTCGATTCGGAGATATAACGTTACCGGTTTTACCCGTTTTTACCCCCTTAGCATTTGAATTTCCCAAAACCACGTCTTAGTATATCTATACATCCTGCGGGGAGCGAGCCCACATACGAAATTTCAACTTTTTAGCTTTAGTGGTTTGGGCTGGGCGATGATGAATCAGTCAGTCAGTCAGTCAGTCAGTCAGTCAGTCAGTCACTCAATAACGTTACTCTTTTTTTATATAGATTATCGTATCATCCCTGTAAATTTTTGCTTTAAAGGAATGCTAAATTCAGATTTTTTTAAATCAAAAGTAAAAAAATTTTACATTTTTCCAGAAAAGAAAACGCCATAAGTTTAACTCGTAATCAGGGAAACTCGAAATATGTCCTAAAAATGTATTTTCTGCGCATTGAATATGCACTAAAAACTTAAAACTATGCTCCCAAAACTCCAAAAAGGAAATAGTGTCCATGGGAATATCGAATAGTGGCTTCGCAGAGTAAAGGTTTTCTGCCTAGTCAAAAATCTGAACTCTGCGAAGCCGCTATTCGCCATAGCCAGAGAAGAAAACACTTAATCCCGTCCAAAGCCGAGCAATGCAGTCAATCTTCACTCTGCAGTACAATTTGCATGAACTTTATTTGCATTTTTTTTACGGCCATTATTTCCTTTTTAACGTAGAAATAACGTCCATGGACACTATTTCATTGGACGATATTCTGGTTCCTTACGGGTACGGGAGTCGATTTAGCAATGCCACCCTGGCCTTTCATTTGTCCGAATATAAAAATAATAATAAAATCAGCAAAATTGCATAAAAGCTTAAATATTCTCGTTCTGCTATTTTTCTATGAAGTGCAAATAAGCCAACAATCTCGACAAAATTTAAATTGCTTAAAAAATCCTCAAAACTACATAATTGAACATTTTTAAAGTTGTGAATAAACTGAGAATAAATTAGTGAAATGAGGAAATTTTTAAGAAATGGGGACAAAAATACATTGGAGTAAATTTAAAATCGTAAAAGAAAAAAAAAATTTATATGTTGAAAAAATTCAACATTTTCGATGGCAAATAAACGTTTTTGTATATAATTAAAATTTAAGAAACCAAAATATGCAGGAAAACAGCCAAATATGTCACAAAAAATAGAAAAAATGCCCTAAATATGCGACTAAGTGTAAAATATGCAAAACTATGCTGTAAAGGGTAAAATATGCAAAAATATGGACTAACAAATCGATGCCAAAATTCTTAAAAAGTTCTGAAACGTATAAATATCTTATTTGTGCCTACACACATCGCACAAGAAAAAACATGCAATTGCATATTTGCGGTTTTCCTGCTCATAATAAAGTATATTTGTTATAGAAAGAAGAGCGATCTACATATATGTATAGAGTTACATATATCAAAATTAAAATAATATCGTTTATCCACTTGACTACAATAGAAATAACTTTTTAAAAGTTTTCTAGCACAAAACGGTAAAATATGATTTAAGCTCTTTTTCCTTATTGCCACAGAATTTCGAATTTGAGTTTTACTGTTCAGTAAAGTATTAAATGTTTTCTTAAAAATACATTGAAATTGATTAATGCGTGGTATCATCTAGTTCTTATGATCACTTCACCGAGGCTCTCAGGATCATCAGGGAATCTTTAACCAAAAATCTCTTAGAAAAACTAGAGATATTACATTAAAGTCAAAGTCAAAACAAGAGCTCAAACATGCTTTTTATTTTATTCTTATAAATTCAACATATGGAAATAAATTTTTAGTTGCTCTCAAATGTTAGATTATTTCATTGTGCGTGATATTTATAATTACACAGAAAAAATGATCATAGGTTTTTATTTTAACACACATGTGTTTGAATTTGTTTTTAAATTTTATTATTTTTTTCTTTGGTTTTTAAATATTCCAATACAAATTTTTGATAGAAAAAATTCAATTTTTTTCTTATTAAATATTTACGAGTTTTTGTGTTTAATTTTACGAATTTTGTGATAGGTCCGTCCCATTTTCGTAAAATAAATATTTCAATTTATGAATTTAGTAAAAAGAATACGAATTATAGTTTTTTCTGTGTAATATAAATTATAAAAATCAACTTCATTCTCTTTGCATTAAAATATAATTATCACTTAAATTTAGTTCTTCATCTGAAGTCATGGCAGTCGTCTTGCGAATATATATCATTCACTAAAGGGTCCGCCAGATAACTTTTTTTTTTTGAAAATGCTATAAAAAAATGCTGAATATTTTCTCAAATTTCTTTTTTTATTTGAAAGAAGAATCCTTCCGGTTAATAATGGAAAATAATTTCATTCAAATGGCTGCCTCGGCTGGCCATGCAGTAGCCTGCACGATCGGTCCAATTTTTAAGCACATTATCGATTGTGTGCAGCTGTATTTCACCAATGGCTTCACGAATATTGTCCTTTAAAGCGTCAATTGTCTCTGGTTTGTTGGCGTAACACTTATCTTTGACGGCACCCCACCAATAATAGTCCAACGGTGTCAAATCGCAGCTCCGAGGTGGCCAAACGACATTAGCTCTGCGGCTAATAATGCGATCTTCAAAAACAGGGCGCAAAACATCGACTGTAGCTTCGGCTGTGTGGCACGGAGCGCCGTCCTGTTAAAACCAAATGTTGCCAATATCCTCCTCTTCAATTTTTGTGAACAAAAATTCGTTCAACATGGCCCGATAACGATCGCCATTGACTGTAACGGCCACTCCTTGCTCATTTTCGAAGAAAAATGGCAAAATCGGCATCTTCTGTAAGTCGATCGCAGGCCCACTTAGCGAAGCGAAAACGCATTGGATGGTCAGTTGGCTTCAACTCCTGAGCCAATTGGAGTTTGTATGGCGTCATACCAAGGTCTTTATGCAAAATTCGTCTCAATGATGTCTCCGAAATGTTCAATTGTTGAGAACGACGGTGAATTGATGTTGATGGCGCTTCACGCACACTTTCTGCCACAGCAGCAATATTCTCGGGTGTACGCACTGTTTTTGGCTTTTCACGCTTTGGTTTAGCGATAAGGATGCCAGTTTCTTTCACTTTTTTCACGAGATAACGAACATACGGAGCTGACGGTGCTTCTCTTCTTCCAAAATCTGTACGCAATTTTCGCACACATTCTGCAACATTACCATGATTTTCAAAGTAATGTCGCAATATTTCCCAGCGTTGTTCAAGCGTATACACAATCATATTCTAACTAATTATCTGTCAAATCAGGCATGAGCTAAGTGTTACCATTCACGAAATAAGCACTAGTTGAAAAAAACGTTAGATGGCGGACCCTTTATATTCATCTTCCGTGAAAGAAATTCATCTGCCGCTTCAGCAGCCAGCCACTGCGTTTGTAGTCTAGCGGAAATGGAAACGAGCTTAATACGTATGAGTAACACATTTAACAGAATAATAATATCGCACGTTGCTCATACGTCCCGATGTACAGGCATCCATTACTTTTTCTTTTATTAAGGCACAAAATCACAGTCATTAGTTAGCTAATAACAATAGTTTAGGCAATGATATTTTATTCACACTTCTTTGTTTACCATTAGTTAAACCGTCAAACGCCATTGGTTAACAATTAGTTACATGCTTTGGAACATGGTGAAATAAGTATACAGGTGGTAGCATAACGTCAGCTGATTATATTTTGTTCTGGTAGTTTTGTACATAAGTAACGTCTAGCACGTGTATTTTTTTTGACAAGCATTATCTAGTTTTTTGTTGTATTTATTGAACCTGCATACTTATTGCACCATGTTTTGGAAATTATTACGTTCATATAGCATACTTTTAGGAGCGACAAAAAACATTTGCTCCATTAGCTTTGTGTGCTTAAAAATTTTTAAATTGCTGCCGAAAGATGTGTAATATTCTTTATTTCTTTATTTTTGCTTGTTTATTTATATTTGATAGGGTTACCATTCTTTACCCATATTAAAAATTTAAGTTAAACAATACACTGTAAATATGAAGTTTTAGTTAAACAATAGTTATCATTTTAGTTTACTAATAATTAACTAATGACTGCAAATTTGGACCTAAGCGGCCCACCCACTTGCAATATATTTGTGCAGTTTTTCGTATTGTACAATAATATCGCCAATGTGTTTGTTATATTCGAAGGTGGCACAGTATATTGAGAAAAATCAAAAGACTTCTGATTTTTATTGTACAATAATGAAAATTGTGTATATGTGGTGGCAACATTGTATAGTCTTATATTTACTTTTTCGCTGTCAGGAAAATTGGGCAATATTTTCTTTGAAAATATTCTGCCATTTATTGCATAGTATAGGTCAAAATGCTAGGTCAAGCGCTTTTTTTCTTAAGTTTTTATACTTTTTACAGTTTTAGATCAGCTTTAAAGAAGGGATGCATCGATACACGTTTTTGCCGATACGTTACCGATGCTGAGACAAAAAAAATATAGACGTCAGCATGCAAAAAAAAAACAAAATAAATTTATCTGCTTCTCTAGATATATAAGGAGATCTTCAGTAGCTCTCGACTTCTTCTTTTCCTTTTGAAAATAGTGTGCGTAAGCAAGAATAATGCTGGAGTAGTAGGAATATGGAGAAGGGTACCCCTAGCACAGGCACAAATTCCCACAGAAACGAATAAAATATACCTTATTTCTGTTGAGTTTTCTAAATAAACTTAACAAAGTGGTGTGGTAAGTGGTATTAAAAGCTGTTGTTAATTACAAAAAAATAAGCATTGAACATAGTTCAAAAGTTTCAAAAGTCGACAGCTGTTAATGTTTATTAATAAAAGAAAACTTACAAAATAATCGTTGTATCGGCAATAAAAATATAGCCGATCTCAATATAACAAGTTCAAAGTATTGCCAATATCGTTGTCGGCTGCATTTCTACTTTAGACGCATGGACGGACACTTTTTATAATAAATTTTAGAGCATATCACATTATTAAATCATACCCAGTTGCGTTTAGGAAGGTTTGGAAGCTAAAAATCACATACTCTCATATTAAGAAATTCTAATCTTATTGGCATTATAATTATTTTTTATATGTGAGGATATGATTCTTCTTTTTGTTTGTTGCTTTAATACGCATAATTGCCAAAGAAAAAAAACAGCAGAGCAGAGTTTCTTGTGGTCACTGTTAATATTTGAAATTCATTACAACCTTACAAATCAAGAAAAAAAAAACAGAAGAAACTCCAAAGGAGACACAATACAATACGAGGAGTACAACAAATCTGGAAATAATATTTTATTTATTCGTGTGTTAATAATGCGGCCCCAAATGTATTTAAACAAAAATGAAGAACAACAAAAAAGTTTAATTTTTTCTTCTTCAGAAAACAACGCGATATTATAAAAAAAAACTCTCTAAAAATCTCCACTCCCACTCTTAACTCATCACTTGCACTCACTCATACTCTCAGGCTAAGAAAAGGTAAAATTTTCTGCACGAATGTGAGCGTTAGTGTGAGTGTGTGTGTGTATGTTCGATTGTGTAAATTTTGTTATTCAAAATGGTGTCTTTTATAAGTTTTTTGTTTTTGGTGAATGCACTGACAGTTAACTGCAGTTACGGAGATAAAACACCAACACAAATATGAAAATGAAGTAGAAAGAGAAAAAAAAAACAATAATAAATTTTGACAACTCTATTTGTAAAGCACGAAAAAAATGAGAAGAAAAAATAAATAAAATCTAAAAACGTAGAATTAAAAAAATAATATAGAAATAAAGACGTTTATTTATTTCCTTATTCTTTTCTTATTCTTATAGAAATCCACTCGTATTTCATTTCTTATTGTTGTGCACGTCTAGCGGAAGTTGATTTTATAACGCATTTATTTAAATTTTAACACTGGCAGCGGCTTTTTGGCCCTTTATAAATAACAACTTCCCATTTCAAGAAACCTTTAATTCTAATCTCCACTTCCCATTTCTCATTTCTTTATCTATTTCTTGCTTTATTTTCAAGCATAAATATTTGTTAGTTTATGCAAGATGTTGACATTATTCTCTGTTTTTTTTTCTTCCTTTTTTTTCAAGTTTTTTCATTTGGATTGAAACTCATTTGGTTTTGAATATTTTTAATTTAGCAGCATAATTAAAGAAAAAGGATATCCGTGATTTTTCATTTTCTTAGTTGTAGTATGTAGGATTGGGAGAAACAAAAAAAAAAAAATAAAAATATCTTATCGAGTGTATTAAAACGACGATGGGAAGGAAGATAGGGAGGAAGATAATATTGAAAGAGTAGCCATTATTTTGGCCGCTATATAAAGGAATTATATTCATATTATTTTTATTATTATTTCAAATGCTAACCTTCGCTCCCACTAGCTGAGTTTTCTTGAAAATCTTTTGAGAGTCATTCCATGTCAAATCAACTAAAAAAAACAGGTAAACATTTTCTTGGCCTCCTCCGTTTTCGATGAAATTTGATGAACTTGTTATATTAACTGAATAACTGACAAATACAAACTCTTAGCCCCTAAGTCGACATGGGCCGAAAATACAGAGGGTCACAATTTCCCCTAAAATCTCCAAGTTCCGACACTCTTGTACTTTCAAAGTTCAATATCTTCGGTTCTATTATAGCTACAGAGCCCATTTTTGTTTTGTTTTGAAGCTCTTCATATGCTCTACAAGACTTACTAAAAATACTTACCAAAATAAAGCAAATTTTATCAAAATCGTAGGGAGAAGAAAATTCATGGAATCCGCCTTTTTATCAATTGATAACGTTGATGGCTGTCATTCACTCTTTTCGAACAATCTTATAAGCTCTCGCAGCCGTTTATAGAGCTTTACCGAAAGTTTCATTTCCGTTATTTTCAGTTTCTAGTTGCTTTTGAAGTAACTTAAAACTGGCAGCACTGTTCTGTAGAGTTGATTTTGACAAACATAAACACTGCTATATTTTTACACGTTAAACCACTGGATTCGCAAGATGAAGCCGCTATTATCATCAAGTTTGAAAGACTTGCGAACGTTCATTCCCATAATTTAGAAATTGGCGCCCGTGCCTGCTACCTTTTTAGACCCTTCTACAAAGACTGCTCAACCCTCTTACAGCCTACCCGACTGAGCCCAGAAGGCCCTATCTGGTATTACTAATAGGGGTGTCTTACAAAAACGACATTAAAATCCGTGAACCCAGGGGCTAAGGATACCAAGCCACAGGATTCTTATGTGACCTACTAATCTAGACCTCCCCCCTTTTGACTCTAATAAAAGCCTCCTTGTCTCGGTTCTAACTATAAAATCCTTAATGGGAAGTAAATAAAGAATGACGTCTATGACACCTGTCGTGCTAAATCAGGATCTCCTTCCTCAATGCCTACCACCTTACAACACATCCATACGATATAAATGGAGCAAAATCATAAGAATTATCAACTACACCAGAGTCTCAATCGCTGAGTACCTCTAGCGACTCTCTTAGGGGTCAGGCCACAACGCACGTTTCTGCTTTTTTGTATTAGATTTCAAAGTTTTAAAATGTAAATTTTTGTGGAGCATTTTAACTCTCTAACTCTTCGTTGTATCCCTCTCTTAAAAAAGGTGCCAAAAAACACCCCTTCAAAGGCAATGAAGCAGGCTGAAACGTTCTACAAAAATATTTGCCATAAAATTCTACCATAAGCCTTCAAAGGCTCCCAAGCTCCAGACTCAACTTGAACGCCAGCAATTATTTAAAACTTAAAATGTGTTTAAGGGTTAATTTCGTACTTCTTCACAATTAGTATTCGGCATAGGAAAACTTCTAAGCCTTATGTTTAAGGTATAAGATATGCTCAACACTTTTATGTAAAACACTACGAGAAACAGTTTAGTAGAACATTTCAACCAGCTGAATTGCTTTTGAAGGAGTGTTATTTGCACCGTGTTTAAGAAAGGGACACAAAGACTCATACATAGACGAGTTAGAGTGTTAAAATGTTCCACATAAATTTTCCTGTTGGTGTTTTACATAAAAGTACTGAACACATCTTATACCTTAAACGTAAGGCTTACACGATTTTCTATGTCGAGTCACTGCAACTATAAGCAAAAGGAAGGGAACATTTAATTCCCCCAACAATGAGTACCAGATGTAAACTTTCAAAATGCCGATAAACATATATTTTTATTTGTAGCAGAATCAGTTGTTGTCCGGCCACAATTATCAGAACGTCTTAGAATTACGTTTGACGCAAGTGGCCATAGGAGAGCTGGAAGCACTCCTCGCTGTGGCGTAACCACAGTCAGCATATAACTCAGACTTCCACTTCCCATTCCAGAGTTTATTAATTCTACTTGTAAGGATAAGAATTATCAACTAAAGTAGAAAGTCTCGAACACTGAGTAACTCTAGCGACTCCCTAATGGGCTCTATACTAATTATTTATTAAAGGCTACCACAATGCAATGATTTGTAAATAAATATTCACTTCTTTAACAAACAATTTATTCTTTTAAAACTCTTAATATTTGCTCATATTTTATGTACAATTGTCTACAAAGATATAATTATGAGAACGAATCCAAATTGTTGGGGATACAAGAATCCTTCAAAAAATAAAAATAAAAACACAAGATGAGTCTAACATTTGACGAAGAAGATGAGTATGAAAACATTGTTTGTTTATTTTTAATTTGCCAGAAATGCGGTTGCAAACAGTGAAATTTTACTCCGAAATACAACAGCAGCAGCAGAGCAGCTTTCAAGGAGTTTGGGAATTCATAAATATTTCATATATTTTTTATTTGAAATGAAAAACAACCAGAAATGTGTAAATTTATTTAGACAAAACTCCCGAGCAAACTTTAATTCATTTATATTTTATCTAACAAACAAAAAACAAATTTAAACGCATTTACAAAGACATGGTTATCATTGACACATGCAGCGCGTTTAGTATCCGGCCTTATGTCGTTTTAACGTCAATTGGCCAAAAAGTTTAAGCGTAAATACAACAGCAATCGCCAGCCATTTGTAAATAGAATAAAATATAAAACAACATTAACTAACAATGAGCCTGCTATTGAAAAAGTTTGACAAGCATTCAATCGAACGGAAACGCCTAACAAAAATTTTCAAAGCGGCAAAAGAATAGAAATACTCGTAAATAAAAAAGAACAAATTAAAAAAAAGAAGAAGAAATACACCTTTGGTGTAAATGGCAGGACAGTGTCATCCTTCAGTTTTTGTTCCTTTGTATTTTAGACAGTCATATTTTTTAAAGCTAAAGAAAAGAAGAACAAAAAACTGAAGTACAAAGGCTACAAAGAATAATAAAATTGGCTGAAATACTTTACAGGGCCAAGTGGTCATGACGGGATATTTATGTGTTAATTTTGTTGCCCATTTTACGCACTTTTTTTCATATTTATTTGGCCATTTTTTATTGTAAAATTATTTACTAAACATTCATCCTTCCGTCAGGCAGGCATTAAGAAATTTTATAAAAATATAATGCGGAAGTACGAGACTTTTACAAGGACTACAACAATTCTAAGGTAAAGGTTAAGCTCCTTACTGTTATTTTTTTTATTATTGTTCTTGTTGTTTTCTTAAAGAAAGTAAAAAAATGAGCCAATAAAAAACTTAATGTGTTTTTAAGAGAGGCAATATTCCTTGTTGGAGAAAGGTGAATAAAAAAAAATTATTTTTAAATTACACTGGTCAGCAAAAAAATTTTTTTTCGAGCATTTAAATAAAAATATGTGGAATATAAAAATTTTAATGCGTTAAGCTCAAATCCATTTAAAGTTTTTTTCTATCATGTACAGTTTTTTTTAATGGGCATGACTAATATTTCCCCTAGGTACATCTGTATATTTTACTGTAACTCGAGAACCGTTTGTCCGATTTGAAAAAGTAAACCATCAAAAGATGCGGAATAAAATATATTTTCAACTGTTTCGGATATATTCCGAAACTAGTTTTTTCATACAGAATATAATTTTTTTTTCGTTTTCAAAAACTCATAAGCAATTAAGAGGGCGAACGAAAACTTTACATTTTTATCATTTATCAGAAAAGTAGGCAGGTACATTAGAAATAAAATAAGCCATAAATCAGTAAAATCGATAGAAAAATGTCGATTTTATTTACAATTAAGTGAGAGAACTTAAATAACAAAATTGCGATTTTCATACAATTGTGAAATTGTTATTTTTATCAATTGAGTACCTTCACTTAATTGTGAATAAAATCAACATTTCTTCATATATTTATTTTCATGATTTATGTCTTATTTTATTCATAGTTATCCAAGCTCTCCGATTAGTTATAAAATGTAAAATTTTTGCAGTTTTAATTTTTTTAAATAAATTTTTAAAAATAAAAAAATTTAATTTTGAAAAGAATTTTTTTTCACCGTTAATTTCTGAATAACTCCAACATATTTAGAAAGGTAATTTAATTTCGCATCTTTTGGTGGCTCATTGATTCAAATCGGACAATCCGTAATCGAGTTAGAGTGGAATATATAGATATTACCTAGTGGTGATAGGTGATAGAAAAAAACTGAAAATGGTTTTGAATTTAGCGCATTAAGTTTTATATATATTTCACATATATTTATTTAAAGGTGATTTTTTCTGCAGACCAGTGTTAGTTATAGCATAAGTACTTTTTGTAAATGTACTTTTAAAAAACGCTAAGATAGCCAATGGACGACGACACAATCGTCCATATTCTAAACCTGAATAATTTCATAGAAAATTATCCAAACGTCAATGGCTGTGCTATAAAAAATCTCTCGATTATAATGAAATTAAAAACTAACCGTATAAAAAGAAAAACCAAATACCTTTAAATAAGCTAATTCAATTCATTGAACTTTCTTTCCTTTTAGTCTTATGCCTTTCCTGCAACAACACCAACTCATAGCAGAGAAAAAATTTTGTATTGTTATTCTCTTTGCAAAATCAAAATCTACAAACCCAAATGCATGTTTTGTATACATATTTTTTTTTTTCAAAAAAATCCATTAAATCTTTTTGTTTGATTTAGTAAAAAGAGTTTTGTTTACAACTTGTAAATATTTTTAGAAAAATTGTTTTATAGATTTAAACAATTTGTTCACTGAAAAAAAACACTATTTTTTTTAAATGAAATTGTTGAGATATTTTTGTCTATATTTACAAATTGGTTTGTAGGTCCGGTCCGTTCCTAGACAAAATATTTACTATCTCATTAAATTCCTTCACAGAAAATGAAAGTAAAATGTCATGCTTTAAGCATGTGTTTAGCGCAATTTTTTCAATTTAAACATGTACCCTACATTTGGCAGCAGTCGAAAATCATAAATAATTTCAAAATAATTTTTGGGTTTATGGGTCTGTAAAAAATTGTACTGGGTGCATCTAAAATCCATGAATTATATTTTATTTAGGAGATTGTTGGCATTGCTGGTGCACAAAGTTAAGATATCCTGGCTATAAATGTGGCCGCTAAGTCAAAATTAATAAAAAACTACAATTTCGAGAAGAGAGTTTGTATATTAATAAAAAAAAAATTAACAAAACATTTTTAACTTTTCTATAACTTTGTACTGTGCATTCGAAATACATTATTTAACTACGTGTTAAAAAATTATTGATATACATTTTGCCAATTTCGAATTGTTGAAGTTGTAGTGTAATTAGCAGATAAGATAAAAATACCAGAAAAATCATGTTTTCAAACAAAGAAACAAAATATAACAAAAGAAAAAAAAGAAAGAAGTGAGCTGTGCATTTGACTAGACCCCCAACTCCCCACCTACATGGATTTTGATGCGCTGAATCCGAACCTGAGGTCCGTTTGGCTCGTTAGACCTCAAATCTCGAATAAATTTCGAAAAACTCTCGCAAAGCTCGAAAAACGTCTGTTTTTGACATGACATAAAAGAACACAGAATAACATAGAATAACATAACATACAATATCATGTCATGTCCTGCAATGTCCTGTTATGTCACGAAATGCTATGTAAAGTGATTTCATGCCATGTCGCGTTACGTCTTGTAATGTTATGCATGTAGTTAATTTTTTATTTTTTAAGGTAAATATAGCGTAAAGTACTTCGTTCCTACTTTAGGTCTCGTAAAACTGTGAGTTCATTTCTTTATTTTTATTTTCACATTTTTATAATTTACATAGTTGCTTTTTTCGCGAATTCGCCTTTGTTAGCTGTTTTTAGCCATCTCAATAAATATTTTTCAATACTGGCAACTGATACCGTAATTACTACCGATACAGATTAAATGCCGTTTAAAATTGAATACCGATATCAATATCGATACCATAATTGTTTTTACTTCCGAAAACAAATTACCTTTCCGAATCCAAATTGATTATTAGGCTAAGGTTCGTAACGTTATATTCAGAAAGAATTGGGCATGATTAATATTCCAAGGAACAAAGGAAAAATTAACATCAACTTAATTTTTCAACGTACACATCAGAGCAGAGTATCGCCACTTTCGGAAGCCGCTACATTTCCATCGTCAGTGCTCACGTGTATTTGCTTATCACCACTTGTCAGGTGGCTCTGTTGAATGCGAGTTATATATACAACTTTTTCTTGAAAATTGAATACGAGAATTAAATCACTCTCAAGCTGATATTAAAGTGCACTTTCCCAGCGTTGCCATCGGTTTATTTTTCTACATTCCCATTTTTCTGATTTTTGTTCTACTCAAGACAAATTTTTTGGTTTGATTTTATACTTAAGTATATATGAAACATGTAAACATGTGAAAAGCTCAAGCTAGTAGCTGAATTACCTTTCCATTGGTGTATAACATGTCGTCTGCCTTTTTCTTTTACAATAAAATTTCGTATTAAAGTAAAAGTTTTGTTTAATTATTAATTTTTTGAGACAAATTGTTAACTAAAATAACACAAAGCCAAATACGTTACGTGGATATGTGCAGGAGATATTTCCTTTCTTAAAAAAAATCGAAAATATTACAATCAATTTGGCAAAAGGTTAAAGAAACTCTATAAAAATTTTACTTAAATAAAAAAGTTTAATTACGGAAAATATTATCCTTAAAAACTTTTTTACAAGCAGACAACTATTTTATTTCAGTTTTTTTTTGAACCACGTGTTAAATTGATATGCCACAAAGAAAATGTATTGAACTCTTATAATTTTTAACAAAAAAATTTATGCTGAAAACAGCAACAACGTAGAAAGACATGTAAAAATCATTGTTGCTCTGCCCAGGAAAAAGGTACCAACAACATGATAAAATGTTTCAAAATAATACTCCAACTCCAAGATGTGTGTGTTAGGCTTTGTTTTAATACAGGAAAATACACATTTAAGGAAATGGTCATGATATGGTCGCTCGCTGGTCATGTAAAGTTGACCATTACTCGTACCAATATGACTAAAATAAAAACAAACACCAAATCATAATGTTGTGTCAAGAATCTAAAGTCTAGAGTACAGAGAGGGAGAAAATAATTGAAACAAATATGAAAGCTAAAAAGAAAGGAAAAAACAATCAATTGTCGTTTCATGAAAACAATTTCGGAACTGTTTCTTTTTTTCCGTTATTTGAGATATTTTCGGTTTGTCTTGTTACTTATACGAGAGTACAACATACATGATGTATAGGAGGCAAATCAAATTGTTTCCTTATGTTTTGAGCCGTTCTAAGGAAGAGGAATCTCTACCATCTTTTAGTGGTATAGACTCATTTAGTATAACGAAAAAAAAACAATTTATGTAGACATTTTCATCCGGGTGTACTAATGGTCGGATATGTAACATGAAATTGATACATTACAGTGGGACAGTAGGAGGTGTTGGCCACACCTCAACTTATAAATGAAAATTTTTATATACTAAAGGGTGGTTAAATTTTCTGCATTTCATTTGACATTTCTTAATTTCAGACTAACTCAATTTGAACCATGGAAAGATACACAATCGAGGAACGCGTTAAAGTTATTCAGGCTTATTATGAAAATGGGCGTTCAAATCAAAATGCATATCGTGCACTTCGTGATTTTTTCGGTCAATTTAATCGTCCAAATGTGCGTACAATCGGAAAATCGTGCAAAAATTTGAGCAAACCGGGTATGTAGGAGATGTGAAAACACCAGTGCATGCTCGTACAGCTCGTACTGCAGAAAATATTGCTGCTGTTCGCGATAGTGTGGCTGAAGATCCGTCCACCTCAACTCGTCGTCATGCGCAACAATTGCACTTCTCACGCTCGTCGTTGATGAACATTATGCATAAAGACTTGCATTTACACGCTTACAAGGTGCAGTTGACTCAAGAACCGATGCACCGACAAAGAGTGACTGTGCGGTTTATGGGCTGGCGGCAGCATCGGGCCGTATTTTTTCAAAATGAGGCCGGTCAGGCAGTTACTGTGAATGGTGTTCGCTATCGTGAGATGATAACGAACCTTTTATATGGACGATATGTGGTTTCAACAGGACGGTGCCACTTGCCACACAGCTAACGAAACAATGGCTCTTTTGCGCGACAAATTCACGTGGTGGCGATGTCAATTGGCTGCCAAGATCATGTGATTTTACACCGTTGGACTTCTTTCTTTGGGGTTAATTGAAAGAAAAGGTGTACGTCGATAAGCCAGCAACAATTCAAGAGCTAAAGGATGAGATAATTCGGCACATTAACGGCATAGAACCTCAATTATGCCTCAGCGTCATCGAAAATTTGGACCATCGGATGGAGGTGTGCCGCCGAAGTCGCGGCGGCCATTTGACCGATATTTAGTTCCATACATAATTGAACCATACCATATTATCATAATAAAAAGAAATTACAATAATTTCCTAAATAATTTGTGTTTTATTCAAAATCAACATCGGCCCTTAAAATTTAACCACCCTTTATAACAATATTGGCGGCACCTTAAGAAGTAAATGTTGCAAATTGGAGCTCAATTAGCCCAGTGGTTCGACGAAATGAATGAAATACACTTTTTCTCAAAAGGTTACTTTTTATATAGAAGTACTTTTTAAAAATACTAATAAGGTAATTTTTTGAAAAGAGGGTCTTTAAACAAAACGTGCTTTTTCCAAAAAAAGTTTTTTTGTAAAGATACCGAGCCATAACCGCCAAAAAAGCTCAAGCGACATGCTTTTCGAAAATCGTTTTTGAACGAAAATCGATTATTTACGATAAATCGGACTATCTGTTAAAGTTTCAAAGTCCTGCCATGTACCGTTACGAAAATACAGCAAAAGAAATTTTAGCTTAAGTGCAGTTTCCCTTTAAATTTTTAATTTGTTTACATTTTTTTGTAACTGCAATGTGTCGCTTAAGCTAAAATTCTCTTTTGCAAGTAGAGCAAAACTAGTGTCAAAAACGGCAAGGACCTCAATGAAACGGTTAAAGAACAGCTTGATAAAGATAATAATTACTAGTTTTAAAATAATTTGATTAAATTAATTGATTTTTCATGGCATCAATAATATCTTAAAATATCTTAACCTACACAAACATGCGTTGTCTTATAGGAAATTTATTAAAACTATTAACATTACATATAACAATCCAACACAATCCTATATAGCCAATATAAGGGCTCTACTTCGATTTAAACCAAGGATAACTAAAAAATAGTTCTCCTATAAAATTTACTTTATGGCGCTTAAGCTTTTTTGGCGGTTATAGCACGATACTTTTTCCAAAAGGGTTACCTTATGCCACTTTTATGTCACGCCCAAAATTACGCCTCGTTTTTCTTTTTCAAGGAGGGAATGGATCTGAAATGTCATAAGAAGTGGTGCCCAGAATTTGATGTCGGATTCAAAAGTCACCAAAGGTAAAACTGAAGCTATATTCAAGCCATGAACAACGATATGCGATACGATGAGAAATATAAAAAATTAAAAGTGCTGTATTTTGGGGCGTGGCAAACAAGAGTTTTTACAGTTCTAGAAACGTCATTGATATATCTTTCATTCTATGGGATGACTGGTGCAAATATTTTTGTTTTGTATTGGGATCTACCTGGGGCTGATTCTCGCATTCGCTTGCGAGCGAGTTCTTAGTGTATCGAAATTGCTAATAATATTTTTCAACGACAAAAAAGGAAAAGTCGTGATTATAAATAAATATTCTTGAACATGCTTGCTATACACATGTATTTATGCAATCATATTTGAAAATAATACCATTTAAGCAATATCAAAACGTTAATTTGTTGACTTAAATTGTAAAATTTTTGTCGTGTGTTCAGTCACACACACACACACACACACATCTTTGTATGTATGTATGGCACATACAAGGCACATTTAACAGGTACAACAATTCCTACAACAATTGTAGAAACTTTGAACGAAGGGCGGAATTATCAGTGTAGTCAACTCTTGAAGTAAATGTCAAAAAATACCAAACTGGAGGAAATCTGTTTATGTTTGATAGTTTGCAGGTAGTTATGCTATTACAAGCATATCATCAACATCCACTAAGCGTGGCATTTAATCAGGCTAGTCAGCTGTGCTAGTGATCCCACCTGTTAAATACGCCTTGATATTTTTCAGTGTTGAGCAACATATTTGTTTACGCGTTTTACAACACAGAACCAAAAATTCGACTCGTTTCGTATCGAGTAACGTCATTAGAAAATTTCACTCTATCGAAATTAATATCGATTCGAATGTAATTTCGATCACTACGGCGAGAATTAGTCCCCTGGTCTAATGTAATTTGTATGTGAAAAGAAAAAAAGGGGAGTAATTTTGGGGAGCGGCACAAAACTGAGTATATTAAAGGCTAGACACACTGGCTATAAACACACGAGCACAATTTTTAAGCCGCACAATTTTTGGTCTTTCCAAAACACGCGAGACTAATTCATCTGGCATAAAATGTATACGTACACACAGCTTTGTGTGTATTAGTGCATATTGTATTCATTTGTTTTTGCAAAGTGTGCATGTATTCGTTTTGTGCTGCTAATGCGGGGTTGTAGCCATAGCTGCCAGAAATGACGATTTTTTACGATATGGCAAAATACGATATGACATACTGTGTTGACATATCGTAAGTTTTGTACGATATGACAACACTGAGGAAGCAATACACCTTGCATGACTTTCTCAGTGTTGTCATATCGTAAAAAACTTACGATATGAGAACACAGTATGTCATATCGTTTTTAGTCATATCGTAAATAATCGTCATTTCTGGCAGCTATGGTTGTAGCTGTTTGAAAAATTATGCCAACCAATAACCATTCTCTTCCCCTCTCTTGTCAATAGGCTAGCATTTATGCCAGCACAATTGTTCTTGCGTGATTATAGCCTCTAAATTTTAGAACGATTTTCTTTCCACGTACAAAAAAATTGGACATTAGGGGGAAGGATACGAGATGGCATAAGTGGCGCTCAGAAATTGATGTCGGATTGAAAAGTCACCAGATGCGAAAAATGAAGCCACATTCAAGCCATGAACAACGATACGGGATACAATGAGATCGGACTTTAATTGGCGGCGCTATATGTAAAAAACAAAAGGGCGTGGCAAAAATTGCTGTTTTAGAAACTTCATTGACATATCTTTCATTCTAGGGGGGGGGGGGGGGGGTGTGACGGGCACAACTGTATTTTTTTGTATAGAGGCCAACCCGCTTTAACGTATACTATTCATGCTTTTATAAAAATTACCATCCTAAAAATATGTACATATGTATATTATTTTTAGAAAAAGATAACTCTTACAAAACAATTACGTTTTCGAAAAGAATACTTTTTAAAAACTGTTAATTTTTCCCATAAAGCCACGTTTTTCAACAAAGCCACTTTCATTAAAAAAAAAAACTTTTCCAAAATATTCAGCCGTGTCACAGATTCCGTTCGGATTGGTTTTGATTCCGTACTTGTCATTCCGAAAAGTACATTTTTGGTACTTTAGATTCTGTTTACTTTGTATTTCGTTTTTACAATGATAGTTTTTATACCTTGAGGCGTTTGTATACTCTTATTTTTAGATGCAAAGCTCACATTGAGCTTTTTATTAGCATGGAAAGCTCATGATCAAATATTTATTTGAAGCTCCTAAAAGTATGCACGTTTTTTTCTATTTACTGCAAATAAAGTCAGTAGAAAGTGTTTTTCAATTCCACTTTGAAATTTAAAAGTGGTTTGATTACGAAGAAAATTTTCTTTTTTCGTTTTCTGAAGAAACAACTTACGGAATTGAAACCACTTCCGATCGGAAAGGTATTCTGTGACATGGCTGATTACTACTATTTTTCAAAAAGATCCTACATACTTTCGAAAAAAGTATCTCTTTTTGAATAAAAGGTACTATAAAAAATGTACTTTTTTGAAAAAGATACTCTTACAGAAAGAACAATTACTTTTTTTAGATATGTTGTTCATTTTTTAAAAAGGGTAAATTTTTCACAAGAACGTACTTTTTTCACAAATGTACATAGTTTTTTCAATAAAGGTACTTCTTTCAAAAAAGGCACTATTATCAAATAATACACCTTTTCGAAAATAAGAAGTGCTATTTTCAAAAAAGGTATGTGTACTATTTTCGAAAATGGTACTTTTCTTAAAAAAAATACGTTTTCAGAAAAAATAATAGCAAAAGTAAATTTTTCCAAAAAATGAAAATTTTTCCAAAAAAGGTAAAGTTGTTAAGAAAAGGTACTTTTTCAAAAAGGGTACTTTTTAAAATTTCAAGTTGATTTTTCACGTCTTTGAATAATTTTTTAGTGCTTTAAAGGTTTTTTCTTTAGTTTATTGCAATATCCTTGAAAGCCTTATTTTTACACAAACTGCTTGCCCACAGTGCCAACTGCTTTTTTTTTTGCCATAAATGAAGAATGTCTTCTAGTGATGATTTTTTCTGCACTTTTCTTTTTTTTGTTGAAATTTGAAAAGTATGGTTAATTGTTATGGTGTCTTAATAGGAAACAATGCAAAAATAGAAAATATTAGCTTGTTATGATAGCAAGATGAAGTAAAATGGCTTAAGGCTTGTGGCAGATAGACATAGAAAATTGGAAAAAAAATATAAATCAACAAACCCCTTCTGTTCGTTGTCTTACATAAAAAAACAAACTAACAATATTTTTTTTTAAACAAAAGACTTAAAGACCAACTTTAAATTAATAAAAAACAAATGTGTTATTTTTAACATTTATGCTTTCAAGCAAAGAAAAAAAATAATAATAATAATCATCACAAAGTATTGAAAAACACCCTTCGAAATCTAAAAAAAACACCAGCATTAAACATAAATTTGCACTTAATATGAGTAACAAGAACAACAACAGCAGAAACGTTTAAAAACCCATATGAGTAGCAGCAGTAGCAGATGGTTGCTACTGTTGGCAGTTAATAATAGCATTTGATTATTTGTAAAACAAAAGTCATTAGTTTTTGTTATAAATTTCAAATATCGACACGTATTTGCTATTTTATCAATAAATATTTTGTGCTATTTTGATTTTATAAGCAGCAGCAGCAGCAGCTGTTGCCATTAACTCAACAACATACACTTTCCTTCAGCATTAACTATTTCAGCTCCTTTTAAAACAAGCTGAAGTGAAGTGTTAAACGAAATATGTCGAAAAAAAGGTCGAAAGCCAAGCAATTTTATAGACTTTTGTTTGGCAGCAAAAAAAAAAAATAAAACGAAAGCTAATATTTTGATAATACTTCATCATATTCGTCGTCCTCCCACATCCACCCAAATGAAAAAAATACTCATAAAACAAGTTAGGAAATATATGAAAAAATTAAGTAAATGAATTCTTTTCTTTTTTTTTTATAAAAATGCTGAGGTAAGCTGCTATTAAAAAGAAGGCAAAAAAGGAATAGAAAAAAATCTCAGGACATGCATATGGAAAAAATCCATACACTAACTCACTCATTCATTCATTCGCAGCGCAGCATAAGAAGACAAAAAATATTTTTATAAAATAGATGATATGTACGATATATTACACAAAGTGTATGTAAAACCTTTTTACTCGCATTCTCATTAAAATCAGAGGTAGCCAAACTTTTTTTTCTTTTAAGGATTTGTACTTTTGTAGGAATGCAAATAAGTATATCGTTAGCTGAAATAAAAAAATCACGTAACTATACTTTTTTAAATGTTACAGGAGAGAGAAAAAACTAAATAAACTACTTCAAGTTACTGAAGTAAAGCCGCTTTATTTTCGTTTGTAATTTGGCTGATTTTTATGATGAAGATCTGAAATTTTGTGAGGACATGCTTTACGATGTAATACGCAATAATTAATCAAAAATTAAATAAAAAAATTTTTGTTAGTTCCGTGGTTTTGGATTTCAGCTGACGATATATAACTTTTTGGACAGGAGATGAACCGTACATATGCATAGCATTCTGCCGGAACTAGCAAAATTGGTTATGCACTCATAGAAAAATTCATCTTCGGCTTGATGACGACCTGTCATCTGAATTGTGACATCAATGTTGTGATAATTGTCATCAATAAAACAAAAGGTGACATCAATTTGATCACAAAATTTACCAAAGAATTTTGTCATATTTAGAGTGTCATCTATGCCAACATAATAAAAAAAATAATACACCAAAAATTAAAAAAGTGTGTAATTTTTCCAATCAGATGACAGAATTGTCATCAATTCATATATAACCTGCTAATGTAAAGGTTGACATCGCAATGATGACAATTGTCATGGGATCCAAAACGAAAACACTTGTCATAGGATTGATCTCAAATTACATCAGAGTGGGAAAATGGATAGAGGGAGTTGTGCTTGTGAACGAACATTCAATTTGAATTTTCCAACATTCAAAGAAGACGTCAGAAGGTAATTTATTCCACCTCCTAAGAACGAATTTTTCTTTTTTCGGGACCAAGTTTCCTAATCTCATTGCAGTACATTCCTTGTACGAACGATGATACGAGCAGAACGGTGAAACACAACCCACATTGTGTCGCACAGTGGTGAAATAAAAAAAAGTGTTAATAAGTATGGAACTTCCAACTGAACTGAATGGATTTGTATAAAAATTTTAATTCTTGCAGAAGAGTAGCTAGGCTTTTAGAATCGTGTCTCTTGAAGTTTTTTAAACTGAACCAGGGGCGGAGGTACAAGGGGTTAAGGTTGGCTACCTCGGGTGTGTAAGACATTGTGCGGCTTGTAACTTTCGTAAGCGCGTTGGAGTTTGCTAGACAAAATAAAGAAAAAATTTATTTACAATTGTTTTTGTATCTTTTATAGTTTAAAAGAAATTAAAATTTTAAATTTTTTGCCTCGACTTTTTTTGGTTGTCACTTTTTTTATTAAGCATCTGATTGCAGATAACATTCTAACCAAACAGACAAAAGAAAGCTTTGAAATATATTTTTTTTTATACATTTTCAGTTTAAGTGCTGAAAATAGTGATGCTTTTCAGCGCTGGAAAAAGCGTTTTTTAATAAAAAAATGTAGTACTCCGAACCGGGAACTCGTCATACTAAAATCAGCAGCGATATCGGCAAGTTTGTAAAGGTACGGTCACATTTGACAAATATTTGCCGAAAAAAAACGTGACCAACACACAAGCTAAAATTGTATATCCTTTAGTTCCAATTTTTCTTTTTAAATATTGGTTTGCGTTTATTAAAAATAACATAAAAATATCAGCATAATTAACTTTATTTTGTGATATAAAAACCAAGTTAAATCATACTAATACTTAGCAAAATTAGTGGTTAGGTTTTTTTTGAGCAAATATTTGCCAAGTGTAAACGTACCTTAAGAGCTAATTTTATTCTATAGTACTAAAAAGCCTGATTTTTGTAAGCAGTTTTTTTTACTGCGATGTAGCTCAATTTTCAAATTAAAAATTGTCCAACTCAAAACGAATAATATTCCTATAAATTTTTAAAATTTTTTTTTGTTGTTTAACTAAAAAAAAAACAAAAAAATTTTTACAATCGGTTGTTATTTGGATCCGATATCTTGAAAATACTAGATTAAGGTATTGAAAATTGACAAATTTGAATTTTCAAATGAGTATATCTGACCAACTATAAAAGATAAGTAACTAACCAATCATGATGTTTTTAAAACCTTATAAGGGCTATAAAGCCAAAAAAAATGTTGGAATCGGACTTGGAACCCGCCGTACCCTATTTTGGGACTTCATAGCTCTGCTGTTGAGTAATTTAGGGAGCTCATATTTTTAAGTTAAATAGGAATACTACTCTGCTATATATATATCAATAGGATTATCCGCTTAGAAATGGTTGATTTATTTAAAAAATTTTTTTAAATCTGTTCGTGCAATATTAGAATAGCTTAAAGATATTTTTGTTCCAGAGTTTATTTATTTAAGTGAGTAGGATAAACCATCCTCCTGTTATGCCAATATTTTTTTGTTGCATAACGGAAATCTAGAGAAGTTTAAGAAAACGGTGTGGAAATTCGAGTTCAGAGTCCCAAATAACCTAAGAATCCATTTTGAGTTATAGGGCAAAAAAGTGTTAATACCCACCCGTGGGGCATTATTTTTGAAGCGGACAACAAAAAAAAATTTTTTTTACCGAAATTCTTTGATATTTGGATAATTATAGTTCTAGTAGGTATAAATGTGTATGCAAATTTTTTTTTGTATATCGTGTATTTGTCGAGTTATGGGGTGCGAAAGTGTTGCCGTTTTTGAATTTTTTTTTTAATTATTGTTTCGAACTAGAAAAAAATTAAAGAAAAAAATTAAAATAAGTGATTCTTATAGAAAATTGTCTTCTTAAAAAAAATTAATTAAAAAACATTTTTTTTTTATGGTCAAAACCTGAAATGACGAATTGAAATGAAAAATTTTCAAACTTCGACATGTTTTTTATTGTTATTTTGTTTACCTAAATTAGCCTAGGGTGTCCTAATTATACTGTAAAATTTTGACAATGGCCTCTCCATAAGTTCAAAAGTTATGCAAATTTCTTTACATGAACCCCACGTTTTGGTCATTGTTGTAGAGAATCGGTATAAGATATCGTGTAAACCTTACGTCTTAAGTATTAGGTGCGTTCATTACTTTTATGTAAAACTCCACGGGAAATAATTTCATTGAACATTTTAACCCTGTAGCGCTTCGCTATATGGGTATTTTTTTACTCTTTCTTGAAAAGAGGCGAAAAGCTTCCCTTCGGGGTCGTGATAGCGGGCTGCAATATCCTACAAAAAAATTTCTCAAAAAATTTCTCATAATTTCGTATTTATTCACGATTAGTTTTTAATGATTTCTGGCGTTCCAGTTGAGTTTAGAAATTTACAATTTAAATTGTGTTTGAAGTTTATGGATGATTTGGTAAACACCAATGAAATGCTGCATATAGACAATGCTTAAACACCAGCAAATAAATTTCATTTGAAATAATAAAATTTTATGAGAAATTTTTTTGTAGGATATTGGACCCCGCTATCACGTCCCCGAAGGGAAGCTTTTTGCCCCTTTTTGAGAAGGATTCAAAAAGAGCCATACAGCGAAGCGCTACAGGGTTAGAATGTTCAATGAAATTATTTCTCGTGAAGTTTTACATAAAAGTGCTGAACACACCTAATACTCAAAACGTAAGGTTTACACGATATCTACAACAATGACCAAAAGGTGGCGTTCTTGTAAATAAATTTGCATAACTTTTAAGCTTATGGAGATCCCATTGTCAAACTTTTACAGTATAATGAGGACACTCTAGGATAATTTTGGTAAAAAATAAAACATGTCAAAGTTAGAAAAATTTTCATTTCAATTGGTCATTTCCGGTTTTGACCATGAAATAAAGTTTTTTTAATTAAATATTTTTTTTTGAAAAGAAGACAATTTACTATAAGAATCACTTATTTTAATATTTTTAATTAATTTTTTTTCTAGTTCGAAACTATAATTAAAAATTTTTTTCTTTCAAAAACGGCAACACTTTCGCACCCCATAATTCGACAAATAAACATTATACAAAAAAAAATTTGCATACACATTTATCCTTCCTAGAACTATAGTTATGCCAAATATCAAAGAATTTTAGTAAAAAAATTTTTTCGATTGTCCGCTTCAAAAATAATGCCTCCTGTGTAATAAACGTTTAAGAATCACTTTCTTAAAGTATCTATTATGGCGAGTGCGTGCCACATTATGCGAATTTTTTAGCGTTGCGGCAAAATCATAAAAATTACTTAAAATGTAGTGTGAGTGCGTATTACATACGGGTAAGAAAGACTTGCTGCCTCAAACTTGGTCGATATCATTCACACTCCCCCAATTTTAAAATACTTGGTGTTGATAGCGCCTTATTATCATATTAAAATATACAGAAAAAGAGAGGGGAAAAAAATTACAAAATATGCAGCATAAATTTAACGTAGGTCGAGATTTTGATGGCAATCTGTAACCAGAAAAAACAGAAAAAGAAACAAACGATGTCTTCTTGAAAAACATTTTTAAAATGTTTGCTAACGTGAACTTTTTTAATAAAATTATGGCTTATTATGAATAAGCGACCGACTATTTATGCAAAAGCGTGAGAAGAGACGTGGGCAATATTGTTGT
Source organism: Panzeria rudis (assembly GCA_956483635.1). NCBI lineage: Eukaryota > Metazoa > Arthropoda > Insecta > Diptera > Tachinidae > Panzeria > Panzeria rudis. Next base: position 5,610,903 of record OY101447.1, read on the forward strand.
CATTTTTAAAAATGATGGCTTTAACCACAAAATTTTTATATAGTGTGTGCAGGAGTATTAATTGTCCTGTAATGTTAAGGATGTGGACATGTTAGAAATGTATATGAAGGTATTTCTTCCAAGGGAGAATATATGTAAAAAAATTTTAATTTTTTTTAATTTTTGGCTAAAAATGTGTGAAATTAAATATTTTCAGTGGCAGTAATCAACTGAAAAACACCTCGAATCTATCTGTCAGAAATTTCACAAAATGTTTCTAAAGAGGTAAGTGTGCATGGGTTTTGGCAGACCAAAATAAAAATTAGTAGGAGTGTCTGTGTCAGTGTTGCCAGTGAAATTTCGAGAAAGATACATTTTAGTTTCCAAAAAGATAAATTTTTTCCCAAAAAGATACATTTTGAAAAAAAATTTTAAATCAGTTTTTAACGTTTAACATATCGACCCCTTAGCGCCAAATGATCGTAAGCGACAAAAATTTTATTTTTCAGGAGGAGGGTTTTTTATTGTATTTAAACATGATTTATATTCATAAACTGTCGCTTACGATAAAATTTTATAGCCTGTATTTCAAAAGTTATTCAAAAATTTGATATTTTTACGATTTTAAACTAAAAAATCATAAAATTTTGATTGCAATAAAAAAATTTGCTTTTTACAAAATGTCGCTTACGATCATTCCGCGCAAAGGGGTTGATATAGTAACGTAACATTTTTATTTCATATTTAGTGAATATTGTAAAGAAAATGATATCATATAAATTCATTTTTATATTTATTTAAATCATAAATATTAGGTATGTAATTTTAAAAACTACAGTAAGCAAACTTTAAAATTAATTATATCGACCCATTAGCGCCAAATGATCGTAAGCGACAAAAATTAAATTTTTCAGGATTTTTCTTTATTATATTTAAACATGATTTATATTCATAAACTGTCGCTTACGATCAAATGTTATAGCCTGTATTTCAGAAGTTAACAACAAATTTGACATTTTAATGATTTTAAACTATGGGTAGGCTCACAAAATTTTGATTTCATTAAAAAAGTTAGTTTCTTACAAAATGTCGCTTACGATCATTTGGCGCTAAGGGGTCGATATGTAACTATCTTTGGATGTTGTCAAAACAAATTAACTTTTGTAAAAATTAATATACGAGTAAAGGCGTTTTTTAGTATTCATAACGAAATGATAAATTTAAAAAAAACTTTGTCGAGACGGAAAGTTTAATATTTTATTTCTGTACATTTTGCGAACAGATTCAAAAGATACGAAAAATGTCAGGATTATACATGGTACGTAAAGTCATCAAAAGATACGAAAAATGTATCTTTCGTATCCTAATGGCATCACTGGTCTGTTTCCCAGGTAGGGAGGGCTAGTGAGAACCTACATCTAGTTCTCTCTCCCTATTGTTTCCGATTTTGTGTAGTGTTTTGTATTATAGTTTTTTGTGTTTAATTTTAATTCTTCGTGTCACTCTGCTGTGGTTGTGGGTTGGAACCTGCCCTGCAGTTGTCTGTATCGACCTGGCTGGTATCACAATCAAAGCGGGCAAGAGTCACGTAACAATGGCCCTTATCGTGGTTGGCGATTTTCGCCTTCGACTACGAGATTTTTGTAATAGATTAAAGAAAAATGTATCGTGCTGTCTTTAATCTATTACAAAAATGTCGTAGTCGAAGGCGAAAATCGCCAAACACGATAAGGGGGAATATTTTATACCCCACTGCACAGTGGGGTAGAATAAAAAATATTTTGAAAATTAACGAGCCATTTCTAAACGGATAGTACGTACGTACTACTAGCATAGGAGTGAGTATTCTTATTAAAATTGAGAAGATGAGCTTCCCACATTGTTCAGGAACTGAGATGTGCAGTTCCAAAGTTGAACATTTCGGGCATTTAAAATTTTTTTTAAAGCTTTTCATTTTTTTGTTTCTCACCCGAAATATTGTGTGCCCTTATATAGAGTTGTAAAAAAATCATGTTTGGTTAATAGCCCAGTCATTTTAGGGTTTCACTGCTGAATGAGAGATAATAAGCTGAAAATTTGTATACACTTTCATTTTGGTGTTCTAAAAGTTGTAAGTTATTCAAGGTCAAAGGTCACAAAAATCAGTTTTTCGCAATTATCTCGGTTTCTATAGCTTCAATGATGGTAACAGTTATTATAAAAATTATAGAGTACAAAATTTGCGACAAATTTTATATTAAACATTTTTTCATAGGCCCATCCGTTTCAGAGATAGAGAGCAGAGAGCCCGCAGCGCTCATCCATACTCACTGCAATGCAGGGTCAACCGTGAATCTCAGTGTTTAAATACCTTGTTTAAAGTTACGGATGGGTATTTATAAAAAACTACCTAGAACAATTTTTCAGGTCAATCAGTTAAGATTAAGGCGTGTCGCACGCCCACCGAAGATTGATCATATGCTCTTTTCTGGTTTTGTGGCTCATAACTTCCAACAGATTTTGTCTCATCGACTTTTATCTAAATCGCATATTTAACAAAATAAACATTAACATTTCCACAAAAATATTTGCCCTAACATTTTCTACAAAGTTGCTGAACATAACCCACACCTTAGATGTAAAGCACACAATAGTTCCATGTAGCGATATGTTGCCCTAAAATAAAATTCCGATGTGATCTTGCAAAACGCCGACACACTTATAATTTTGTTTGCTTTCCTCTACCAGAATCGGTTTACAGAACACCGTAATTTTTTTCCGTCTTGTACAGTGTTATGGATGGCAACTGGCCTCAGTTGGGTTGCCAGTTGCTGAAGATGATACTACTGATGGCAACTGACAACTGAGAGCTATCAATATCAGTAGCTATCCTGCAGACAAAGTAACTGGTATGTAGTTGGAACTATACTAGTTGCTTTTTGCTTCAGACTATCCTTTTTTCATATATCGAACTATCGATTTTAACATTGGGTTGTCATAATGGACCAACTAGTTCATTTGTATACAGTTATATTCCAGTTGGAGTCCTAGTTATTGTAAACTAGTGCACTAGTTTTTTTTATTAAGAGTTTTGTAACTCTTAAAAAAACTTTGGCTCAACCGGGGTACGAACACGCATTCTTCATACTTTAAGGCAAGTACTCTACCCACTTATTTTTTTAATAGCTAACAACTGGTTTTATATAAAATCGTATACCTGAAAATTTTGTCATTTTTTGACTAGTATCGTTACTAGTCTCGATACAACTAGTAATGTGATTGTTCTTTTTTGACCAGTAACGTTACTACTCTTGTTACAACTAGTAATATGACTGTCGTTTTTTGACTACTACCATTACAACCAGTAATATGACTGTCCCAAAGTTGTAACTTTAGCTGCTGGGTATTTAGTGCCTTTCTGGCAACATTTAATTTTTAGTTGCCGACTGGCAACGCAACTAACTCAGTTTTTAAGGGCATAATACACCATCAATCAGCTTGATGTCAGATTCGTGTACGTGTGCTTGACGAAAAATCAAAACCAAGTAGATTTTCCATCAAGCGTCGTCGGTGTCACTAATACTAACGAAATTTCACACATACTATTACCACGCTTGTCAAGCATGTTGATGGTGTATTTTGCCCTTTACAAATGCAAGTGCAAGTTCGAAAAACTCAATACACTCAAACTTTTCTATTAACACACTTTTGATTCAGCTGTGAGAAAGACAGAGAAATAAATAAAAATTTCTCTTTCGTTAATAATACGTACACAGAACTTTCATGCAAGTACTTGCATGTCTTAGCGCAGGGTAAAGTTCGGTTGCATTAAATAATATACCCAATTATGTTTGTTTTATGTTTTTTTCTCTAATAATAGTAAAAAATTAAAAAAAAATTTTTTCTTATTATTTTAGTTTTGGTACATTGTTCGTAAGTAAATGCATATTTTTAATTGTTAAGCTCTTAAAATCAATTTTTAGTTGCATGAAAGTCCGATCACCGGAAATTACTGATGTATTTCCAAAATGTTTTCATACGGCCCTACCGTACAATTCCAGCTTGCAAAATTTTAACGCCTGATGCAACTGAGTAGTTAAGATTTCGAGAGAAGCTACTAAAAAGATAAGATTTGTATTTAAAAGTAATAATATTTTGTAAAGTTGTTTGGCTATAGAGTTCTACACAAATGTCGTATGTATGTATTATATTTAAAGGGTATTTTCTGATAAATTTAATTTTGTAATCTCATCCATTCATAAAATAGAAGGGGAATAACCAAGATATAATTTATAATATAAATAAATAATAAATAAGACTACAACAAACCAAATGATTAATACAAACTGAGGGGAAGTACTCGTACTGCGATACACCAACAGAAGAATAAAAGAAAGAAATTCAAACTTGAGTTATTAAAGAAATTTAGTGAAATAATATAAAATGAACTCGCATGATTTACTGAAAATCAGTATTCTTCAGACGTGCAATTAGAGCAGACAAATTACGAGTAAACAAAAATAAAAACCACAAATAAACCGAAAAATAAAACCATCAAAATGACTACAAATATGGGTGGAAGTGTAAACGAAAACCGAAATGGAAGCAACGATGTTGTCCTTAATGTCACCAGAACTTTCGGTGATGACAAAAATAATGCAACTGTGGGTGCATTTGTGGCAGGAAATGATCATCGAGGACCTAAAATGGGCACCGTAGGAGCTTTTGGAAATGCCAATTCGTAAGTTAATTTTAAATTTTTTAATTAAAAAATAAATATTTTCATATGATTTTTTTCTTCTTTTTAGAAATGGCCATGGTGCTTCTTTGGGAGTTAATCACACTCCTAAATTCAATATGACAACTGTGGAGGCCACAGCATCTGCAAATCTTTGGACTTCCAAGAATCAAGCAACATCTTTAAATGCCCATGTCAATGCTTCTCAACATGTCAGTGGACCGATGAGAGGCCATAAGAGTCATGGTTATGGTTTCAGTGTTAATCACAGATTTTAAATTCATAACGTGCTATTTTTTTAAACGCACAAGTATTATATGTTCCTACAAGCCTCCTTTTAAGGTCTGAATAAAATTATGTTTTTTATAAATTATCTTTTGATGTAATTTATGTAACTGAGAAAAGTATTTTATATAGTAAAATTTAAGCTAAGAGCATATCGATTTAATATTTTACATTTTGAGCACTTCCTGCCGAAAATAGTCTGGAAAAAAGAACTGAAAAAAGAAACCCATCCAGCCTTTTGAAAGTATTCTGATTTTTTCTGGGTTTCTGCAAAATCTTGTCTGTGAAGATATCTCTTAGACCCACCCATATCTAATAATTGAATGTTTCTGAAGAACTTTTTTTTATAGAGAAAATAATAATAGTGATCTTTAGGCAAACATTAGAAATTTTAGATTTTCAAATCAAAAATGATACATTTGCGATGTGTCCTGGCCCCCTATTCTGTAACTCGCTAAAGCTAAATCTCTATCGCTAAAAATCTCTAAAGTCGATTTATCAATTTTTGACTACGAATACAATTTTACAACGTGAATTGATAAATTTTGGAATGTCTTAAAAATTTAATCCACCGAAATTTTACCCCCATATGCAAAAAAAAATAAAGTGTGTTTGAAATGTATGTTAAAACCGGTTTTTCTATGGAAATTTTGTTTTAACATACATTTCAAAGACACTTTATTTTTTTTTTGCATATGGGGGTTAGCGTTTAATGTCATCGCCAAAAAATTTTTAATTTTGTACTTGTTCAGCATTTTAGCGATCGAGATTTAGCTTTAGCTTTAGCGAATCACGGAATAAGGCGCGGCTGATCTTTTGCAGATAAAAAACATTTTTATTTTTAAAGGAAAAATTTAATTTTTTCACCATAATTTTTTTTATAACTTCGAAACTATATAAACTATTGGGCAATTCAAAGTGGTGTCATATCAGTCCTATTTTTCATATTTCATATTATTTTATGCATGCATAAAGTTTTATTAGCGGTGTTCAGTGTTTGATGCAAATGGTCTTGTGAAGGTGCAAATGCTAAATATCGTAGTTTTTTTTTTATAAAATTTTGTGTATTTTGTCGTTGGATTTCATAAAAATGCTACGATATTTTGCATTTGCACTCCGCAAGACCATTTGCATCAAACACTGAACTCCGCTATTGAAATTTTTGAAACAAAAAATTCATAAAATTTCACACATGAATGGCATGCGTATTTAAGAAAAATTGTATTTCATATTCTAAAATTTTCTTTCAAAATTTGATGTTTGAAATAAAAGAATTAAATTTAAATGTTGAAAATAAATAAAACATCGCAATTTTACTGATGATTTTTGAGTGAATCAATTCGTTAATGTCGTTGCATTAATTCTCATTAATTTTTTTAGGGCCTTTAGATAAACATTCAGACTTGAACACATTTAACAAAGTGAAATTTCATAAATGCTTAATGGATGATGATGATCCAGACAAATTTTTTTTGATATATCATAAAAAAATCTAGTAAATATTTTTTGTTCGATTAAGTAAACTATTTTGTTTGGTATTTGATAGTATTTTTAAAGCAATTGTTTTATAAATTCAGACAAAAATATTGTTTGATATTTTTCAGAAAATCCACTATTGAGTTCCTTCACTTAGATAATTGTTAATAAAATCAATATTTGTCCTTGGGTTTTCATGATTTACATCTTCTTTTGTTCGTTAGACATCTGTCCTTAAGAGCATCATTTAAAATTTCAAGTTTTTGCAATTAAAAATTTTTCAAGAGCTTATAGAATTATTATTTTTTTTAAACCACTATTTTTCGATACTAATTTGTGAATACCTAAGAAATCACTGATTTGTTTACCAAATTGTATTAGGGTAGGTTAGAGGCAATCCGTACAAAAACATAAATGTGAAAATAAGGCCAAGTTCCAATCCGAAAATTTCGGCCGTAAAAAGTACTGAGATCAAAATAAGGACCAAGTTCTTTATAGGTACAATACCATCTCATTTCTAAGCAATCTGTAAGATTGACAACATTTTTCCTATAACTCTTTCGCATATTAGAAAGAGAAAAAAAAAAGATATTGCCAAACTAACAGGTTGTCTAGAAATGAGATGGTATTGTACCTATCAAGAACTTGGTCCTTATTTTGATCTCAGTACTTTTTACGACCGAAATTATCAGATTGGAACTTGGCCTTATTTTCATATTTGGCGACCTTAGTATTGTTTTGGCCCATATGCCGAAAAGTCGGAATGGAGAAAAACAACAAAGAAGATTTACATACAGTTTTCTCAAAATATATCCGATAGAATTTTTTTTGTATTCTCACCACTGCTTCCGGCATATGTTTGGAAGAAAAATGTACATTTTTGTGAACATTCATCAAGCCGATTAGAAATCAACATCTTTTTACTGAAAGTAAAATATCTTGTTATGTGCTCCAGTAACCACTTTTTTTTATTTTATTTCTAAAAAGTAGCTTTTGTTGCTCTATGTGTATACTAACTGCTGGGTATTGAGTAACTTGTTATTGAGATGAAAGTTTCTACTATTTATTGAAAATAAGCGTATAAATGTTATTAGAAAAGATATTTGCATGGAATAAAAAGTTAATATTGATGAAACTTGGTATTTTACTTGATTTCTGATTTTTATTTTTTTATTTAAAAAAATTTTTTTTTTTACAAAAAATTTATCCAAATTTCATGATATCGAGCACAATGATTGCTTGATATCTCAGAAACCAGGAACAATTTCGCGAAACAGTTTTTGGATTCTGAAAGAGGGCATTCAAAATATATACATATACCCCATACTTAACTAAATTTTTTTTTAAATGGTCGGTAAGCCGAAACAATACTAAGGTCGCGATTTATGTTTTTGTGCGGATCTCAGTTCTTTTTTCTAAGTTTTTATTTGGTACAATAAATGCCGCAAGTGTACCAAATTTCAGCTTTCTAGCCATAGTGGTAGTGCCCCATATTTTCTGGTTAATTGCTCAATAAGACCTACCAGTATACAAAATTTTTGCTTTCTAGCTATAGTGGAAGTGTCCCATAATATTGATGAGTGAGTGAGTGAATGAGTCAGTGAATTGGTACTTTTTACACCTTCATAGCTCGGGAAGCTTTTATGGTAGAACTTTCAAACTTTCAAAGAAGGTCTCCCTACCTCTGTAGGGAGACCTTATGTTTCAAGTCTCATTATTTTATGATTAATGTGTTGTTTTCACAATGCAAGCAACCATATTGCTTGTTGAGTGTTGTGTTTTTCTTCCGACGGGGTTTTTTTAATTTGGAACGATTTTCCGTCATCCCACGTCAAATTTGAAACGGGATGACGTGGGATGACGGAAAATCGTTCCAAATTGCTTGTCTAAAATTTATATGAAAAGCAATTTTGAGCGGTTTTCATACAAATTTTTTACTCAAGTCACTTGTTTGCATTGTGAAAACAGCACATAAGTGGAGCAAAGTTATAAGGGGAATAAAAACAGCTCGAATGGTTTCGTGTAATATACACAATGTGTGCATGTTTGCATGGCGCACTACTGTGCGCCTAGATTTTATCATTCATCTGTTGCTGTTTTGTTGGTCAAAATCGGACGTACTGTTCTCGAGTTGTGGTGAAATTAGAGATGCCAATCGGGAAATCCCGTTCCCGAAAATCCCGGGATTTTCGGGATTTCTTAAATCCCGAAGCCCGGGATTTTTTAATTTTAAATCCCGGGATTTTCGGGATTTTCTAAATCCCGTTTTTCATATTTAATAAAAGTTTCAGTGTCATGGTGTAAGCTTACTATTATTTGAGGCGCCCTGTTAAAGATTTTGTATATGTTAGATACGCCTTTTGTAAATTAAAGTAACGATATGTATGTATGTACTTTACTGTTATTTCTTCTTATATAAAGTACATATTTATACAAGTACATATTTTATTGCAATTAAATGTGATGTATTTATGAATTACTTTTTATTTTGATATAATATTTTAATGGATAAAATGTATGCATAATATATATGTACATATCGTTACTTTAATTTACAAAAGGTTTATCCAAATTTTAGAAAAATATAAAGACAAAAATTTTTATTAAAATAACTACACAACAGTATTGTATACATACATACATACATACATATGTACATATGTTTTAAGAACTATGAAATGTAGAACCTGGATTTTTTCCTACAATTCTTATAATTCTAAAACTATACATAAGTATTTTTTAATATGTATTTCTTTATTAACTTGTATGTCCAAAGCTTAACAAACAAATGTTAGATACGCCTTTTGTAAATTAAAGTAACGATATGTATGTATGCTTCTTAATGTGTCATAAAAATGAATTGCGAAATAAAAAATTTACTAGAGACAATTCTATGTACATTTCTTTCTTATTATTTTCGGGATTTAGATTTCCCGAAAATCCCGAAATCCCGCGTCGGGATTTCGGGATTTTATATCAAAATCCCGAATCCCGGGATTTCCAAATATCAGTCCCGATTGGCATCTCTAGGTGAAATATATAGTGGTGTAACCAGTGGAAATATTAGATATGCTCATAACAAAAATCTTTAAGTAAGAAAAAACTGAGTACACAGAGTTTATCAGCGCATCAAACTGATTAGAAAAACTATAGTTTTGTTCAAAACGGAGTTTCACTCTAAATCTTTGTTTTATAAGTTTTATTGTTTTTAAAGATTTTTTTCAAAAGTTTATATTCAAATATAAAGTAAATATGCAGAGCAAACAAAGTGCCATCGTTTTTAAAGCGATATAATAGATATTGCAAGTTTATTGGAATTTGATGTCCAATAAAGGCCAGAGACTAGAAAAGTCGTTAGAAAGAGTTAAATTGGTTAACACATTTTGAATTTAATTACAAAAGTCTTACCCTACGTCTGTCTATACCTGATATATTTTTATTATAACAAATAACAAAACTTCGGCAGAGCCGTTGTCAAGTTTTTGTTAGTACAAACATACATGCGAACACGTTGTGGTTTTTTTTTTGTTATGATAAATCACAATTTGTTTGTCGTCGTGAAGGAAGTTTGTCACTCACTATTCACGCATTATTTCACTTATATTTTCATTAAACTGCTTTTATTTAATTAAAGCATTCATATTTTTTCTTTAATCGTATATTTTTTTGTAAAAATGTTGTAAAAATTTTAGTTTTTCAAAAAAATTAAAACTTCAAACAGTTTGTTTACGTTTTTTATCAAGACAAATTTGTCTGAGCTTGAGCTCTGACAAAGTTGTCAAGACACTGCAATAACACTAATAAATACAGTCTATACGTGATAAATTTTTATCTTGCTAACGATTTGACATTTATCATGATAACAATTTATCAGGTATAGACTCACTCTTAAGGACATATTCATAATAAATTATGAAATGTTAATAAAATGTTTATGAAACGGATTTCCATACAAAATTTGTTTCATAAACCTTTCATGAAATTTTGATAAGTATTATAAATAAGACGGTTAATTTAAAAAGTAGTATCCCAACCAGCAAAATAGTCAGACGTCTGTAAAGGGCATAATACACAATCAATCAGCTTGATGTCAGATTCGTGTACGTGTGCTTGACGAAAAATCAAAACCAAGTAGATTTTCCATCAAGCGTCGTCGGTGTCACTAATACTAACGAAATTTCACACATACTATTACCACGCTTGTCAAGCATGTTGACTGTATATATTGCCCTTAAGATATCTGAAGGAAACGTCCACCAAAAAGTTCGAATCGTATACGAATTCTGTCAGACTTCTGACCCAAAAATTTATGAAGTGGTTGACACGAATTCTGACAGACATGCCGTGGGGAAATCTGAGTTTTTTACCGAAAATTCTGATAGAAATCTGACAGAAATCTTATGAAAAATCATGGGAAATTCTGATTTGTTAACCGACATTCGTATTATTTTCCGACAGATATCTGAAAGAATGTCGAATGCAATTCTAATCGACTAGTCGTATAGATTTCTTACAGAAATCTGGCGGAAGGCTAAATGATACTTTTTTGCATAAATTCTTTTTTATTCGTTTTATTTATTATACAATATATGTAAGTAGTTAGGTACATATTTATTTATAAAATTACATAAATAACACTAATTTTTAATAATTTTACCAATTGGACAAGATAAAACCTTTTAAAGACATTTGCTAAAATTTGAAGTTATTTTCCGTCATCCCACGCTAAGTTTGACTGATAATCAGATCGGTTCTGGCTATATGACATCTTCAATGTTTTTTTTTTTTTTATATAGAGAAGTAACTAAATCAGGCAATTAATGCCTACCAGTTAATTAATTAATGTGTTACCTTCTTTGGGAAAGCGATAGAGTAGAGAGAGCAGGTGGTGAAGTGGGAGAGAGATAGAAAGCTTAATTCATTTACAACCCTGCTATTGCGCGTTTTTTTTTCGTAGAGCAGTGTTGCAAGCCTCTCTGGTGTCAAGTAGAGGCATCGGGTTGTTTTTAAGCTGTGTAGCCATTCTATTAGTTCTTTTACTTCGCCGACGGTTCTGCTACAATACCGACGAAGGAGGATGCTGTGAAGTGCATTAGGATATGTTAGTATTAATCGCTGCCGGTACTGCCAAAGTGATCAGTGCTATGCCTTCATCATTTTAACAGTCCAACAGCAACCAACACAATAACACACCAATGCACATGAGAAAAATGCATGATGTTGTTGGCTTGCCTGAAAGTAGTCTTGAACTCAAGACCTCAGGGCCTCAGCACCCTCTTCTTGAATAAACAGCGTTACAGCTTGTTGTTCTTGGGAGATTCTCCAAGGCAATATCTAGCAAAATAAAATTATTTTTATTGTATATTTATTTTCCGCAAATTATATATGTATGTACCCTTTTGTTAATTTTTAAATCCATTTTTATTCAAAACTGACGATTAATAACATATTAATTTATTTGTCATTGTTTGAAAAGAAGAAACAAACAATGGGAATTATAACAACTTAAACAAATCTGTACGAAATCAGTCAGAAATCTATCAGAAATATCGGTACACAAGAGTTGAAAAATTCCCTCCGATATATCTATACGAAATCGATTAGAAATCGGTCAGACAAGTCGTATGTATATTTAATGTCTGACCGAAATCTGTATGAAGTCTAAGAATAAAGTCAGACTTTTGCCAGAATTGTCTGATACAGACAATGTCGGTCTATTTTGCTGGCTGGGATTACAATTTTTATTTTCCTTGTAAACTTACTAACTTTAAAATAATGGGGTTTTCTTTTCTCGAAAAAATTTAAAATTTGTTACTTTTTATTATAAAAATTGCAGTTTAGCAATATTTTAAGGCAAAAAAGTACATTCGTAATAGATGATACAATAATTTCTAATAAATTCACTTCCTCGAAAAATGATTATATTTTTGTAGAAAAGAAAAACGCCATAGCTTTTAATTTTCTATTGGTCTTATTTTTCTCCAACTTGTATTGTAAAATTTGTATCTATAAATTCGTACATGCAGATGTATAAATGGTCTTATAAATATGCTGAATCTTTTGTTCAATTTCATTAGTTAAGCAAATTAAAAGGGGAATACCATCATTATCATTGTATGCTATTTAAAATTTGTGATTTCTTTTCTAAAAGTGAAAAATTATTATTTTTATGAATGGTAAAGTACCGAACCGAAAAAGAAAAACAAAACAAACTCATACACACAAAGTTGAAATAAAAGACTATAAAATGCATTTAAAGTTCATTTAAGTAGAACAGTTCTCTCAGAACATTTAAACTTTAAACATCAAAAACATAAACAGTGCAGAAGAAAACCATAAACAAATGGCGAATATTGGTGGTACAATATCTGGCAATCCTAATGGCGGTCATGACATTAATGTGCAAGCAATAAAAAGTTTCGGTGATGAAAAGTCTAATGCAGCTTTAGGTATTTATGCAGCTGGAAATGACAAGAGAGGACCTGTTACTACGGGAGCATTTGCAGCAGTTAATGCGTAAGTTTATTTACAGCCTTTAGTAAGGAAACTTCAATAATTTTATAATCAAAAACGATTAAAATATTATAGCAATGGCCATGGACTTTCCCTGCAGCAATCAAACACTCATGGTGTTAGCAAATCTTTATCGGAAAATGTACGCTTGAATTTGTTAAAAACTGAAACAAATTCCATTGATGTGAATGCCTTTCATGGCAGAACTGAATTAAAAAATAATTTGAAATTTGATAATGTGGGAGCTAATACCACTTGGAGTAGTAGTCAAGGTCACAGCGCATCGTTGGGTATTAATCACATACCAAAATTTGATATGACTACAGTAAATGCTGCAGCGAATGCCAATCTTTGGACTTCATCTAATCAAGCAACTTCATTGAATTTGAACGCAAATGCTTCCAGGCATGTTTCGGGACCGTTTAGTGGCAAAAACGATTTTGGTGCCGGTTTGGGTTTACTACATCGATTTTAGAAGTTGTAATTTTTAGTGTTATAAATTTAAAATACTAAAAAATTTTCAACGTTTTTAAGCAAACAAAAATGTTCTCATGCCAATTATTGTAAGAAAAGGAAGATTAAAAATAAATGATAAAATTAGTTGAGTTCCAACACAGAAAATATTATTTCTTGAACATTTTTAATGAAAGAATATAATATCAACATCAAAATTATTCGAGTGACCAAAACCAAAATTTAAGTATGTGATTGTAAGCAAGTAAGTATGTATGTATGTAACTGTAAGCACATATCGACCCCTTTGCGCGAAATGATCGTAAACGACTAAAATTAAATTTTTCAGAAGGGTTTTTTATTGCATTTAAACATGATTTATATTCATAAACTCTCGCTGACGATCAAATCCTACAGCCTGTGTTTCAAAAGTTATCAAAAATTTTGAACTTTTGACAATTTTAAACTATGGGTAGGTAGTAAGTAGGCTCATAAAATTTTGATTTCAATAAAAAAATGTTTTTTACAAAATATCGCTTACGTTAATTTCACGCAAAAGGATCGATATGCACTAGTTTTGGTAAGTGAATCCGTAATTTTTCTTCGAGCTAAACTTTAACAATGAAAAATATGAAATACCTTGAAAGACCTTGCAGGCCATCCTTGAAATTTTTCGCTATATCAATCTCAAAGCGCTCCAAAATGCGTAAATTTTTGAAGTAAAAAAATTTTTTTCTTAAAAATTCTGACAGCGATATATCACGCTCGAACTGCTTAAATAATTTATACAAAATTGAATATGGAAGATTAGTTTGATTAGAATTTTGGAGTAATTACAAAATAACGCTATTCGAAATTTTTCGACGATATTTCTCGAACGAATAAAGCGATTCGGATGAAATTTTCATAAGTCAACTTACTTTTTAATGTCACGAGCTGAAAAAGACTTTACACGACATCTAATTTTTGCCAAAATCTTAAGAATGACGATTATTTCGTATAGATTGGTTGAGACGTGCATACGAACATCATCGTATCAATAATCAGAACATCTTTGTACGACTTCAAAACGTCGAGATCTTCAGCCTTATCATGAATTCTACATAAATTTCCGAACAAAATTTTTTGTTCACATGGATTTTTTAACATACGTGGTTTTAAAAACATGTTTGTGGAGTTTTTTTTTAAACAAAAAAAAAATTTTTCTGAGTTTAAAAATTTAATCATTCGGAAATTTTCACGACACATTTTAGCCATGATACCAACTGTTCACAAGTTCGGAAATTTCCATGTGAAATTTGTTTCTGATGAGAGCTCGATTTTCGAAAATCAGAGTAAAATCAGTAACTTTCCATTTTTTGATTGCGGGAAGCTAAAAAAAGTGCAATATTAAAAGCTGCATGTTCTCCTAGGAACATCTCTCATATTTCAACCTCAAAGTGCTGGAAAAACATTTTTCCGAAAGCGATATCTCTCTCGCCAATTAACTGATTTAGATGGAATTTGATGCAGTTTTCCAAGTCCCAACAAGTGATCGCAAATCGTTTTGACATTAATTCTTGGAGTGATTTAAAAAAAAGAGAGAAGCAACAAGAATCCCGAATGATAAAACAAAAATACATTTCCAACAACGATATTTCTCTAAAGTCCCGTTCACAGCATGACAGTAACTGTCGCGATAGTATGAGAAATTATGACATTTATTCTTACTGTCGCACTATCAAGCCTAATTTGATATTGGGGCTTCGCTGTCGTGACAGCAACTGTCGTGATTGCTGTCATAGCGTGAATGGCACTTAACGTATAATGGATGTAACGATCGATAGCTTACATTTTCTTAAAAAAAATTAAATATTAGAGTATCGCCCATGGCATCGAACAAACAGCAAACTCTGGAATCCTAAGCGAAAAACAAATCAGCGTTGCACTAAAAAAATTGGTTTATTTAGTAAATAAAAAAATAAAATAATACATAAATGAATAACTCTAAATAGAAATAAGAAATAGAGATAAAGACGCTTAATTGACCTGAAAGTAGCTAAATTAACAATACTGTATGCATATGTGTGAGCATTAAAAAAAATAAACAACACTACTTTTTCAGCCAACTTCACTTCTTTACGCGCTGTCAAAGTTGGATTTTCCAATTGCAAAGCGTTGACGTCGCGTTATTTCGGTTGGTTTCATACATTTTGTATGGGCATGAGAGATTTTGACAGCCAGACAACACTTTGCGTCGTAATTTAGGTTGGTCTGTTACATTGGGGCTGTCAAAACGGCTGATACTTTAACACTACTGACAGGTCAAATGTAAAATTTCAATTCGGTTTGTCGGAGTTATGAGAAGTTTACATAAGTAATTGATTTTCAAAACTGAATATTAAGCAGCTTTCATAGCTGAAATAAGTTTTTTGTATTTTTGTGAAGATTAATGGCTGGATTCAAAAGGGGAATTGGCTGGATTTTGAATCGAGGTCATAACATTAACTTTATACTCTTCAGAGCTGCGTTTTCGACTCTGGGTTGATAAATTTTATTTTGAGAAACAAGTTCAACGACTGGAGTCTAAAAATGTTAGAATCTGTTAACCCGTTGAGAGCCAAACACACTTTTAACATTTTTATGCTTGATTTTTTTGTAATGAATGCAATACTAGGGAATTCATTTTAGTCGACTTTTTAATTGTTAATTGGTCTTTTTAAATTACTCGACCGAGTAAAACTTTTATTTCGTTCGAGTTATTCGAGTAAGATTTACTGCTAAAAATTATATGAGTTAATCGGAAAATGACTGAATTGTTCGGTGTCTTGTAAAGTTTTGAGGTTTTGTGTAAAACAAATCAAGTTTTATTTCGCGTTTTCATTTATTTTAATAATAAAAAACAAAAGAAAAACAAAATTTTTACATAAATTAGATCATAAACCGATCATTCAAAATGTTTTTTTTTTTAATATTCAATGTTTCGCTTTGAGAAAATTTTGCGTCAAGAAATATTTTATAATATTTAGACCAGTTCTGTATTCAATGCGGAATAAAAATAATTGGTGTTGATATATAATTACTGTTAAAAATATTAACTTGTAACAACAAAGCTTTTATAATTCCAAATACTTTCTTTTTGCATGGAGAACAGAATAGGATAATTCATTTATCAATCAAACAAAATGAATACATACAAACAATGTTTTTTATTAATTTCATATATATATTATTTTCGATTGAACATTTCTTTCATTACCAAAAATTATCTTTCACTAATCGTTGACGCTGGAGAAATTGAGAAAAGTGAACTAAAAAGCATTTCGAATTTATCGGATCAATTCTTCATTTTTCTAGATCCATACAGTAATATTTTATATTGCAATAGTAGTTTTTTTGCTCTTTGATTCAGAAAATTAAATTTATCATTGAATTTCGTAGTTAGATTATATTTTACTTGAAGTTATTATGACGTTACAAATTTAAAATATCAAGTTTGACAGAAAAGCAGAAAAATTTTTGTGAAATTTTAAGGGAATAAAATACTCTCAGACGACCAAACTGAGTTGAGTTGAGAGCCACAATAGGGGGTTTAATTCTTTGATCATGTTAGTATGAAATAACTTTCTAATTGCATGACAAATTTCATATAACTGAAAAAATGTTGCCAGTTTTTATTAAGAAAACTGCAAAAATCCATTAAAAAAAGAAAATTTATATAAAATTTTTTAGTCGAGTTATTAGATTAATCGACCTAAATTACTCGAATAAATTTTTACTTGAAACTTAAATTTTTTGTTTGATCAAACATTATTTGACTTCAATAATTCGATTAATCGAGCAAACATTATTCGAGTGAATACCCTAGAAAGTACTAATACTTAAAAAGGTGGATGATGTATTTGTAACTTAGAATATAGTATAGTATATAATTTTTAGCCCCCGATCAAAAAGGGGGTATTTGTAGTGTTTGGCTGTACAAGTCATCGTACATCCTAAACGGCTGGACCGATTTTGATTTAGTGTTTTTCTGTTTGAAAGGTGACTTGATCAAGAGTATTCTTAGCTATGTTTGATGATGTATTAGTGATGTTACGAATATCAATTTTTAATATTCCCGAATACGAATATCTGAAACAATATTCGCCGAATTCGAATACGAATATTCAATATAAATAGTTCGTACCACTTAATATTTCAAATTTAATTTTAAAAAATATAGGTATTTAACATTATTATGATATTCCGATGAAGGAATTTGAAATTATTAACTTAGCACCTGAATGCCACTTTTTAAAATTTTGGTGGAAAGTAAATAAGGGAATATACGAGCTTCTTTTACCTATACCCAGGCAATATTTAGTGGCACCAGCGGCGAGTGTTCCGAGCGAGCGAATGTTTAGTGGTGCGGAGCTTATTTACACACCGCGCAATAGGCTTGATGGAGAAAAGACTTCAAAACTTTTATTTTTAAAGTTCAACATTCCTCTACTGAGCTTTGAGTATTACTTTAACATGATAAATAAATTAATTTAACAGGACTTTACTTTTTAAATACCATGTCGTTGTTAGATATATTATGTTTCTTTTTTCTTTACTAAAAGAAGGTTGTTGGTTTGCGTTATAGACAAATTTTTTTAGTAAAAATTAATATTTTTGTTTAATTTTCAGTATTTTTTATGTATTCACAAAATATTCGTGAAATATTCGCTTGAATTAGGCGAATACGAATATCATGAAAGAGGCGAATATTCGGCGATTCGAATACGAATACGAATATTCGTAACATCACTACTGTGTATCTTTGACATCGTAGCTCCCAAACGGATCGATTTTAATTTAGTAAGTTTTGCTTGAAAGGTGACTTGATCCAAAATATTCTAACCTATGTTTGAAGATAATTGGTCCAGCCGTTTTGAAGTTATCATCTATTTTTTTTCGCGGGTTTTTTAAATTTTAAATTATATTATTATTTTATACCTATAGAGAACACTTTGCACTTTCATTTGATATGTATATTTTTTAATGTTTTTGCTTTTGTGACATAACTTAAACATTTGAATTTGGAACGATTTTCCGTCATCCCGCTTCAAATTTAGTTAACAATCAAATCTGTTTCCGATGTATGCTATCTTCAGTGTTCTCTTGAAAGTTCAAGACTTGGAAATTTTGATTTTTTTGAATTATGTATGATGACTACTTTGTGGAATATTTGCACTTGAAATGGTTTAATAAAATTAATTAAATGCTAAATTTAATATAAATTCCAACTTACTCTCTTTTATCATTTGATGAAGCAGCATCTCTTGGCGTCCATTTGAATTGATTTGTTGATGGAATAGTGGACGGATTATTGCTGCTGCCACTAGCGCTGTTGCTGTTATTGTTGTTGTTGCTGTTATTTTGACTGGCATTATTTGAAGGCACCTTTTTGCCTGTAGAAATTGGTTGTAGCTTCGGTGTATCCGAAAACATGATTTCTTTTTTAAATTATTTGTTTCAAATAAAGAACAAAGTGTTTATTGATTATTAAAAGTATTGTACTTGCAATTTATTTAATATATTTGGAACTTTATTATAACTTGGCTTTGTTAAAAATTAATAAAAATTCAACAACAGGACAGCCTTTTTAGCTGTCTTGTCTTTTGCACTTTTATTCTGTCTTTTTTCCACATTATTCACATTTTTATGAGAGAAAAGGGTTTAAATTCAATAATTTCAAGTATAATTTGGTTTTCGAATTTAATTATTAAATAAATTATTACACAAAATGAACTTTTAACTTTACCAAAAAATAAAATTTACGCACAATTATTGTGAATTCAGCTGTTTTAATTTATGCTTTCTTATTGAATTTCTGACATTTTTTGTAATCTGACATTTGTTATAGTGGTTGTTTTGAAGCAAAGAAAAATTAAACGGTTTTTAAAATGTCAAAGAGAAACAACTTCTTGAATATGAAAAAATATAAGCAAAATAAAAAATCTCTTATTAAATTTAGTTAAGCAGTGAATGATGTTGCATTAAGTTCTAATACCACATCTGTTACAAACTGAATAACGGGGATGTAGCTCAGATGGTAGAGCGCTCGCTTAGCATGTGAGAGGTACGGGGATCGATGCCCCGCATCTCCAAAATACTTTTTCAACAGCATAAGAAAAATATTAACCACGTATATTTGAATTAACACATGTGGACATAAAAGAGGTGTTAGCAGACTTTATTTAATATCCACTATAACCGCCAATATTTTCAAGAACAAATGAAATTGTTCGAGGCATGGATGATTTGGCTAATTATCCGGCTGAATTTTCTATACTAGACTCTAGTAACTAGAGGCATACTTGCCACAACACACAAATATATCCATTGTGTTTCCAATAATATGGACTGCACCTACTCTATTCCAAGAAGAATGTCCCATTATTACATATCCTCCTCTCTGTGTAATGTTTTTCTTTGCTTTTGGTCTGCTTTGTTACCCAACAACTTGATTCTAGTTTCGTCGCTCCAAAGATTAATTCGCCTCTTTTCTTCTCTTTAAAAATTGTCCTATTGTTAAAATTAGCCTGCCTAAGAAAAACAACTTATTACGCTATTCAAATATAAAAGGTGGTAATCTAAAAATACAAGGACTTTGTTTGTCCTTTAATAGAAATAAATTATTTTAAATACATAATGTTATTTTATTTGTACTTTTAATATAAGATTAATGTAAAAACACTGGGCTCAACCGGGATTTGAACCCGGGACCTCTCGCACCCAAAGCGAGAATCATACCCCTAGACCATTGAGCCTCCTTGAGGAGATTAGTTTATACAGGGTTTTAAAAGTAAACAGCTGGGTTGTTTAACTATTGTGATTTTTTTAATATTATTCAAATACATTTGAGGAATAATTAAAGTGCTGTTTATACAATGCACGCATAAAAAGTGAAACGAATGTTTTTGAGTTACTCCTGTATAAATGTTCGTCTTTTTTACGAAATCAGTGCGTATTAACAGAATATGTTTAACTTGAACAGATTACATTTAAATAAGAAAATAATTTTTTGACAATTTGATAATATATGGGGATGTAGCTCAGATGGTAGAGCGCTCGCTTAGCATGTGAGAGGTACGGGGATCGATGCCCCGCATCTCCAGACAGGGATTTTTATTTATGACAATTTATTTAAGCATTTTTTTATTTTGTAATTTTATTTGCTCTTTTAAGATAATTTAACTAAAAATTTAGCTTTAACTAAAAATTCAATTATGACTAATAATAAATAAGAATAACGAGATATTGTGGGTATGTATAACCAGTACATTGGGCCAGACTTAAGTTAAACAAGATATGGTTAAAAAGAGAAAAAAAAAATAACTGCAGCAAAATGTGAACTAACAAGTTTCTTATAAAATAAATCTGCTCAACGAAATTGTTAAATAAATGAATAGACATGAAATATTAACCCTGAACTGACTGCCTGAGATGTTTTTAAAATAAACACACGTACAAAGAAAATAATTTTGCAAGCAAAAATATTATATATATCGCACAATTACTGCAACATCGTCGTAACTCAAAATTTGTAATTTTTCATGTTGTGTAAAAATTTCATATATATGTCTTGTATATTCAACTCTTGAGAGAAGAATTAAATTTTCTTTCGCCATTAAATTGTGTGTAAATTCAAAACTTTAAAGCTAAGCAAATTAGCGATATGTATGAGAGGTTTAAATTTATTACTGCATTTTTAGCTTTAAGCGTAAATGAGTGATTTTAAACCGATTTTACTTTTCCTGCCTTTTTGCGGTATCGAAATTTTTATTTGATATTGTTTCACTTTTGATTTTGTCAAAGATTCGCTATTATTTCGTTAGCGAAACATCGAAATCGAAATATTTGCTGTCACAAATTCCAACTTCGATAGCCGTTCTCGAGAGTTTTGTCCGAGAAATGTTTACGCAACATTCGAATGCGATAGCTGGGAACCGGCTGAACCGATCGGAACAAAATATGCGGCATTCTAAAGATTTTGAGGTCACTTAGATAAAGTGCCAATATGATTCGAGTTGGTAGATTAGAGAGTTTCTGGAAATAAAAATTTTGTTAAAATATTTCTTTTAGAAATAAACTTTATTAATAGTTGAAAAGTTATTGGGCTTTGAATTTAAAACATTATGGTTTTCACTGGCGCATTTCGACCCGTTTGCGCGAAATAATCGTAAGCGACATCTTGCAAAATTTTATGAGCCTACTCATAGTTTAAAATTGTCAAAATTGTTGATGTAAAATTTCATCGTAAGCGACATTTTATGAATATAAATCATGTTTAAATGCAATAAAAACCCTTCTCCTGAAAAATTTAATATTTGTCTCTTACGATCATTTCGCGAAAAATATATATACATATATTTTTTTCATTTCACATGTTTTATTGAAATAAGGACTACATAATCTTAATTTTTTTTTTCAATTAATACAACAAATCATAATATCGAGAGTTACTTTTTATACGCACACTAGCCGGCCGGCCTTCATCCGGGCTTTAGCATTTTTTGCTCTAGATATAGTGAAAGTCGCTTCGCAGAGAAAATAATTTTTTCCTAGCCAGCCTTCGACCGGGCTTAAGGGGTTTCTTCTCTTGATATATCGAAAAACCGCATCGCTGAGCACATATTTTTGCATAGTTTTCCTTTGGCCGGTTTTAAGGGTTTTCGCCTTTCGCTTTTCGATATACCGAGAGGAAAAAGCCCTTAAGCCCGGCCGAAGGACGGCTATGCAGAAAACTTTACTCAGCTAAGCCGCTTAAGCAAAAACCTTTACTCATCGAAGCTGCTCTTTGATAATCCCAGCTATTAAAATACTTCCATAAGACTGTCCGAAGGCAGATTATAATGGCGAGAGCTAATTTTTATGTGCTTACTAAATACAAATTAATATGAAGTATAAAAATCTAATTGTGAAATAGGCCACATGGACTTACTGCACATTAGGGTGGAGTGAAAAATTGTTTTCTTTAATTAGAATTTTCCTGTATTGTTAATCGATGCTCTATACCCTGAAACACACTGAAAATACTTTTTGGCTCCCTCGATTAAATTCTTGAGGTGGAGCAGAGGACTTGAATAGCGCCAGTTTTTTAAGAAAGGATATTTTGATTCTGATCCACAGACAGATATTGAAGCCCCAGTTTCGAGTTCTGAGACTGTTCACATATTACGTAACGTACTTAGGGGTTTTTTAAATTGTCACGGAGTTAAGAGATTATACCAAAGCTTTATTAAGAAGCGTTACGAAGAAGGGCTAGTGGGGGTTAAATACGTGGAAAATGGCGTTACATAAATATTAAGAGCGTGTTAACGTGCCTTTCTATTGCTTGAGTATATCACGAATAAGAAAAAACAATTTCTAGGAACCCAAAAAATTTTTGAAATAAGAAATTTTTTACAAAATTCAACGCTCGTGCGCCAGCTCTAAATAAAGTCGAAGATCTTTGATATTCGGCATGAATTAAGCTTTTCCATAGGGTCATCGATTAATAACAATACAGGAGATAAAAAATAAGCTTTTTTTTTATTTTCCATCTTCACTCGCCTACTACACTTTATTGACTTTATTTAGTACTTTGCATATATCTTCGGTAAAAGCGTTTCCAAATTTCTTTAAAAAATATTTACTGATTTTAAATATGTACATAAAATCCAAAATAATATATTCTTTTAATTATCTCCATTGATCTAGCCGCAAAAAATAATCAAATTTTAAATTTTGAAAAGAGTTTGAAAAATGAAAAAATTTTACCAAAAATAGATCTTAAATGTATTACGTTTTTATCAGAATTTTTTCAAAATGCAAACATATGTTTTTTTTATATTTGAAAAGAGCAGATATTAAAACTGATTACTGAAGAAATTTTAAGTCGATTAATAAATACACACTACGTTCACGATTGGTTAACAATTGTGTATTTTCAAACATTTAAATCTATTATTTAAGAAAAAGTCACATGAAGTTTTTCAAATATCTTTACAAATTATACTAAACATATTTATTAGAATTAATTTGTCATAGGACTGTATTACACCAGCCCAAAATCGTGGCAGTACTTGAATATTTTTTATCAGCCTCTTTAGGGTTAAAACCAGAGTTAAGTTTTAAAAGTATTCTTGCACTCTTGTATATCATAATCAAATGTTAAACTTAAGCAAATATTTAATTATTCATAACATAAAAATAAAGACAAGTAAAACAACAATGTTTTTTACCATTCGACGCTTTATTTATATGAATGTTGTGTTGTTTGTGTTTTCATCCCAAAGATACAAAATGAAGCCATAAAGTATCTGAAGGATGTCATAATAAAACCAAAATGCTTGTAGTTGCTGCTGCTGTTATTATAATTGTTCTTGTTGTTGCTCTGGAGTTAAAAACATGTTGGTAACCCGTTCAAAATGATTTTAAATTATGGTGACGCAGGTTAAAAGCCTGTAAGCCAGCGCATAAACTAAATACTGGTAGTTAAAACTCCTTCCAAGTGCAAGTTTTTATATCTGCCTGCCCCCATCCACTCACACATTCATACACACACACACACACACTTATAAATTCCGTGTTCTAAAATCACGTTATGATTCATTTATTACAGAAAGACGCAGAGTTTTGTTTAAAAATTTAATGGCACACGCCGCCAAAAGTGGCATGAAAACTGACAAAACTTTTTTTTTGCTCTTCGAGCTTCCACAAATTATAGCGATTGTTGCTGTGTGTGTTTTTCTTCCTTAAAATTTAAACGTGTAAATTTTGTTTTAAAACAAAAGGAAGGACTGTTAGTTATACCGTTCCTTTGACATTGAGCATGTTACTTTTACTAATGAATAAATATATTTTTGTTTTGAAGGGAAAAACTAACAAAATATCAATAAGTTTTCATGTTTTCTTAAGAAACTAAAATGTTTATTTTCGAAAAATAATAACGCCACAATACCCTCCCACCCTGGCGTGTTTAAAAAGATTCATCTTGATGCCAAAATGTAAGAACACGGATATTTCTATGGTTTGGTATGAATAACCGCGTATGTCTATTTTGACCGCTTTTCAATTACACTTTACAACAATATGAAAATTTTTGAAACATAACACGGCTCTAACGACTGATCCTGGCAGAGGGACCCAACAAAAATATTCGTGTTTCAGCGTTTTGAAAGTTTGCTCCTGGGACTCTTTTTAGAGGTGAATAATTGCAGATTATTCCCGAATCTCCGTAGGTTGTGGCAAAATTCCTGGAATAAGCCCAATCTACAAGAGATGACTGTATTTTCTTAAAAGTAAGAAAAAATCTTAGATTGGGTTTTTTTTCAATTTATGCCTTTTGGTTTATTTAAGGATATGATGTTGTAGGTTCAAAAGATCAATCGCAAGTGCTCGTTTTAACTTATTTGCCGCCTTTTGCCAAAGTCGATGGTTAGACCACGAACGTTGACAATTGGAATTTGTAGCGAGTAAGTTGTAACGAGTAGTTTAAAAAGTGTTTTCAACTTAATATTTTTTTAACAATATTATCGCTAACTTTAATTGATTTAAATTTACAAAATGCAATTCAAGTTTTCATTATACAATTTTAGGGTAAGCATTTTAGTAGTTCCAGAAGGTAAGTAATTATAAAAGGTAAGTAATTCAAAAAGGGTAAATAATTCAAAAAGGTAATTAGTTCATATCTACTTTTAATTTTCTTCTAACTTAGGTTTGGTGTTCAATGATAATTGAACAAGAGGGACTTAAATTTCTGTCCCTTTTGCACATTCTTATATCGAATCGGCCAAGGAGATCTTGCAATCCTTACGTTTTAGGTATGAAATGTGTTCAGCATTTTTGTGTAAAACACTACGAGCAAAATTTTTGTGGAACATTTTAACCCGCTAACTGTTTGTTGTAGGGAGGATATTTTTATTATTTTTCTTGGAAAAGGGGCAAAAACTCTCCTTAAACAGCATTTTACCGTGCTGAAATGTTCTACAACAAAATTTGCCGTTTAACTTCTCCTGAAATTAGTACCAGACATAAACTTTGAAACAATGATCCACGTATACCTTTCTTTGGTCTCCTCTATTAGGATCAGTCATTAGAAACTAGTTGGAAAAATTTTGATATTGTTGTACAGTGTTGTTATTCGTGATATTTTTAGTCAGAAAGAATTGATCATGAGACAATATTCCAAGAATCAAGGAAAATTTAATGTAAATTAATTCCACAGCCTACAGAACAGAACACAACAGCGTTGTTATCGGAAGGAGCAAAACTCCCTCGTCAGCGCTCAAAATGTATTTCCTGGCTTTCGTCACTCTTCAGGTTTCTCGGTTGTAAATAACTTTAAATCTTATTTATACACTTCATGACTGACTGGCAATAGGATAACAACATATAATTGTCGAAATTTTTTTTATTAATTTTTAATTTATCAGAAAATCAGAAAATATATTTTTCAAAATTTTTTTAAAACAATTTTACCGAAAATATTTGCGATATTACAATAATTAAAGCCAAATATATTTTGAACTATTAAAGATAACTTTATGATTTGAACAGTTTTTTCTTTATCTACACACAGAAAAAATTTCCATGTAAAATCGTCGAAAACCAGGTTAATTTAACATTTTCGGTAGTGATCTTGAAAGAAAATTTTTCCTTTTGAATTAACTATATTTCATGTTGATTTAATATTCCAGTACAGTTAAATCAATATGAAGTTGATACTGAAATAATACGAAAATCATATTAAATCAAAGTAATTTCGGGTTGAAACAAAGTGAATTTGATATTGGAACAACACGTTGAATCATGTTGAATCAAAGTTATTTTAAGTTGAAACAACGTAAATTCGATATTGAAAAAACACGAAGAATCATGTTGAATTAAAGTTATATCAAGCTGTAGCTATTTTATTAATTATTTTACTTACGTGATAGTCATCAGAAAACTTTGCGTTGTAACTGACTGCCCCAGCCAAGATTTGAGCTCGTGCCACCTGCATGATAGTCTACGCGCTAACCACTGCAGCCACAACAGCTGCAAACTTTTCTTTACTTATACACTAAATAAATACCATCGTATGTAAAATGAATTTCATTTTAATTCAACATGATTTAAATGATTATTTAACATAAAACTTATTTGAAATTAAAGTTATAGTAATGTCGATTGAAAATGAAACTTAACGTTTATAGCAAAATTGTTTTAATGGTGATTTAAGGTTAGATTAATAATTTTCCATTTAAAATTAATATGAAACAATGGTAATTTTAAGCCAGCAGCAGTAAATTTTCGCTGGTAATTCGTTTTTTGTCGTCTACATAGACGACCCATGTAAGAATAAACAACAACAAGTCACACAACTAAGCAGAACAATGAATTGTAGCAATGAACAAAGCAAATAAACACTAATCCTGCGCTTAGACATGCAGGTACTTGCATGCAAGTTCTGTGTACGAAAGAGTAATTTGTATTCATTTCTCTGTCTTTCTCACAGCTAAATCAAAAGTGTGTTAGTAGAAAAGTTTGATTGTATTGAGTTTTTCGCACTTGCACTTGCATGTGTAAAGGCCAGGTAACACATTCAAATGACAAATTATTTCTTGTAAATTTAATATGATTTCCAATCAAAATTGTAGCATGTGGATATTACATTCCTTTTTTTTGTGTGTAGCTCATCTGTATAACAATATAGTAATCAGAAATTTTATATTTTGAAAGTTTTTTTTTATACATCGCTTCGTATAGTAGTTCAAAATATACAGAATTATTACCATTTTTTTCGATCGTTTGCACGATGAGTTGTTGAGCATATAAAAAATGTAATTAGTATATCTCATAGGTAATTGAAACTCAAATTTATTGATGTATTTTATAACAAAATTGGACAAGTCGTGCTCAAGTTATAATAAAATCAACAAATTATTCTCTTTAAAAACTCTAGAATTCTATGAAAATAAAAAAAAAACGTCATCCATCAAATTTTTTAATTTTGATGGATGATATATGTACATTAGGGTGGTAGTTAAAAATGAAATTTTCCCGGACGCCCGAAAAAAACTTTGCTTTTGATAAAAATATGTGTAAGTTTTTTTTCTTTTTTTAAACAAAAAGATCACAAGCCGATCTAAGTTTATATTTTTAATAAGGAATAAAAACTTTTATAGGCCTAACCCCTTTTTCTCATATTCATCTACTTTAAGAGATTATTTGAAAAAATTGATCAAAAGTTAACTTAGATCGGCTTGCGGCACGGCACGTGTTCTTTTTGTTTAAAAGGAAAATAAAACAACTTGCATATTTTATTATAAAAAAAGGGTTTTTTTGGGCGTCCTGGAAAGTTTAATTTTTAGCAACCACCCTAATGTACATATGCATGTTTTGGTTAGCAAGTGTCATAAAAAATATTTCAATTTGCTTCCTAGTGTAATTTGATTTAGTAACTCGCAAGCAAAATATTTATTTTTAAGACATAAGTGGTTTTTCGTGACAACCACAGACCTAATATTTGTTTAAAGAAAAACCCTTTTGGCTAGAATCTCTAAATTAGCACACATTCAACATGCGTCGTCTGTCTATTGTTTTATGCGCTTCAGCATTATTTCTAAAGATGAGGAAATGGAAATTTATATTTCTTCTTTTAAACTCTCATATTCTTTGAATTGTGTAAATCTTGGCATTTTCTTAATTGTGAAGAATTTATTCGCAGCAAACATATTGTGTCGTTTTGCTTTGCAATTTATTCTTCTTCTTCTTCTTCTCATTGTGATTTGTTGGTAAAAGTTTTTAGCCAAAAAAATATGTGTGTTTTGTTCCTGGTTTGAATTTTGTTGTGTCTTGAATTGAATTTGTTCGTTTTGTTGATTCGGTTTGTTTTCCTTCCAACTAATGCAATTTTAATGCATGATTTGTTATTAATTGAAAAATTGCTGTTGTGCTGCTTGTCTTTGCATAAAAACTTTTACGACAAAAATATTTATTAAGAAAACAATTAGATGTGAATTAAATATGAATTCAAAGTTACGGATATTTAGAAGAAGAAAGAAACTATAGTTTTTGAGGATAAAAGAGAAAGGATGGGTTTAAAAGGAGGAGAAGGCTGTTAAAAAGTATTTATTTGTTATATTAAATATCACCGTTTAAAATAGTAGAAAACAGAAGAAATTATTGTTTACTAAGTTTACTAAGTAAAAAAAGTTCTTTTAATTAAATCAATGATTATTTGAATTGATTTTTCTTTTAAACGGTGTGTGTTATTCATAGATTTTAAATCAAAATACTATAAAAAGGTAAAAAATTGTTCAAATCAATTGTATGTAAATAATAAGAAGAAAAGGTCACACGAGGTAAGGTCGATGTGGTAGCAATGCGCTAGTAGATAGCCGATTCGTTTACGTTGGAAAAATGAAGAACACTATGCAGCAAAACTAAGTTTTTTAATGACACCTGATAGGCAGGATATATTTATGTTATTAGCAGGGCTCGGACTTTCATGCAAATGCATGCTTTTTTTTGTGGTTATGGATAAAGAGGTATTGACTATTACACTATGCAACAAGAAAAATGCCGGGGAGTATATATTCCCCTGACTACAAAAATAGTTGAAATTTTAATTCTATGGATACATTTTTTTTATTAGCTTTTTTTTAATTTGGCAAGAGGCCGTTCCACTGATTTTATCATAACTTATGATAAGGTTTTCAAATTTTATTACAAAAACCACTAAAAAAAACTTGAAATAACATTACCATTAAGCCGTTCTAACATTATTTTTTTATATACTCTATGGTATGAGAATTATTCAGAACGCAATGATGAAAAATATATTTTTTATGCAAAATCGAAATATTTTTATTTATTAAAAATTTATAAAAAAATCGAAAATTGCAAAATGATACAATTTTTATTCACTGATCATAAAGCCGCATATAATACAAATAAAATAAGTTTTATTTCACGAAAATCGATGGATAAATATTGGTTTTATTCACAATAAAGTGAAATTACCCGATTTTTGCAAAAAATCGAATTTCGGAGGCGTTGCTCCACCGATTTCATCATAATTTGGAAAGATGCTATTCTTAAAATCGTTTCGTATTTTTTCGTGTAAAGTTTGCTCAACACGACACAACCCGAATACGAACGAAATTAGATTTTCTGTCACGAACACTTCGTGTTGAGTCGTGCGTATTCGTGTCACGAAACAAAAACACGACATGCGCCCATCTCTAGTTCGAAATAATTACATTGAACACCCTGCGGGAAATGTTGTACCAATTGTCTTAAGCGTATACAGAAAAAACTATATTTCATTTTCTGTAAAGGAATTCAATGAAATAGTAAATATTTTGTCTACGAACGGACCTACAAACGAATTTGTAAATATAGACAAAAATACCTCAACAATTTCATTGAAAAAAAAAACGTTTTTTTTTCAGTGAACAGATTGTTTAAATCTATAAAACAATTTGTCTAAAAATATTTACAAATTGTAGACAAAACAATTAACTAAATCAAACAAAAATATTTATTGGATTTTCTGAAAAATATCAAACAATATTTCTGTCTGAATTTTATAAACAATTAGTCTAAGAATACTAACAATTATTAAGCAAAATAATTTACTTAATCAAACTAAAATTCCAAAAAATTTTTGTCTGTGTCATCATCTCACCCATTAAGGATTTATGAGATTTCACTGTGTTAAATGTGTTCAAGTCTGAATGTTTATCTAAATACTCTAAAAAAATGAATGAGAATTAATGCAACGACATTAACGAATGATTGTTGTTGTTGTTGTTATTTGTATGTATGTCGTCATCGGGGTAGTTTTTTACGACACAGGTTTTATTGTTGTTTTTTGGTGTTTGCGTTCTAAATAAAAGTCAAACAAACAATTCATACATTATGGAGAGAACATTTACTGAAAATTAAATTTATTTTTTGACAAACTTTTGTTTGAAAATTGCAACGCTGGGAAAGTGCAGTTTAATTTCAACTTGAAAGTGATTTAATTCTCGTTTTAAGCTTTCACGAAAAAAGTTGTATGTATATAAGAATTAAAATCTTATTCAACACAGCCACCTGATAACCAAAATACACGTGAGCACTGACGATAGAAGTGTAGCGGCTATCGAAAGTGGCACTACTCTGTTCTGCTGTGTACGTAGAAAAATTAAGTTGATGCTAATTTTTCCCTTTGGTCCTTGGAATATTAATCATACCCAATTCTTTCTGAATTAAATGTTACGGCCTATTAATCAATTTGGATTCAAAAATATTTGTTTAAACTAAAGTAATTTTAAAGACACCAGCACAGGACAAGTGCCTTAAATTTGGGCCCAAAACCTGTCACTGAGTATCTTAATTATGTCAATCTGGCCCCACTTATGACAACGCCATGTAAAAGTTAGCGGTCGCTTTCATATAAAGTTCTGGAACTCGAACCGGTTGCCAGTACTTTGGAACCAGTCACGTGAATTGTCTTGTGACAGTTCTTTTCCCTCTAGGGATATCCTTACCCTTTTTGCACAGTTCGATGAATGAAAAAATGCGATTGGAAAAAAAATTAGTTAGGGCCCTTTTATATGAAGGTAAAAGTTTTTGTTTACCTAAAGTTTTTTATAGTGAATCGAAAATAAAATTAATTGTAAGGAACACAAAAAGGATCTGCCCACATGATTTTAAAAAAGAAAATAAGGATAAGAAAGTAAATCCCCTCATCTGCATCCTTTTTTATAAATGTCCTTATTTTTCTCCTTACAACTCAACTTGTATTTAATAATTTAATTTAATAATAGTCATACACACATGCATAAACATACTCACACACACACACACACACATATTTATAGTTTAGATAGTCGTACATAAATTCGTTTGCGTAGTTTAAATGTTTTTGATAGTTTTGATTTAATATATTCCACCCGTTTGTTGTCTGTCTTCATTTCAACATTATCAGCAACATGATACTGAAATTATCTTCCAACATAAAAGGACAACAATGAGTATTTAATATTTTGTTGAAATTTCTAAAAGAAAAGGAATAATCTCAGTGTTGACTAAATTGGCAATTGCCACTTGACTTCATAAAACATGTGTCAGCGAATCTTAAATGGAGCTTATAAAACTATTAAGACTAAATAATACACGTTTGTTTATGGAAAAGGACTAAATACATTCACATATTGTAGTTTACTTACTACATACAAGAAGATAAGGACAACTATAAAACTAAAAAATGCACAAATACTACACACAAATATAAAGCCATCTGATTGCTAGTTGTTGTAATGAAAGAACTGATTAAGATATATGTTAACCCTTTGAGGAGCCATCAAATCAAGTCCTTAAATTTTTTTTTGTTATAGATAAAAGACTACTCTTTCTAAATAGTTTCTATAAAAATTAATGATTTTAGTTTAAAATTATGGTGCTTATAAAATATCCTTGAAGGATTAATATTTTCTCTTTGGAAAAAATAAACAAAAAAAGTTTCGTTTGTTAAAACATTAAACAAAGAATGATAACAAGTGATAAATGTTTTACAAGCAGGAGGGGTTAATTAGTTTATAGCCACATGTGTGTATCCATGAATGTAAATATGTAAGTAATTTAAAACAAATGTTTATTTATAACAAAAATACACGACTACATTATCAGCCATAGTGCGGGTAAAACATAAATTTGGGTTTTTGGCAAAACTTGTATGGGAAATGATTATGAATATTTTAACAAACATGTCACATCTGACATCAATTATACAACCAAACTACACACATTCAAATCTCTAACATTTTCTAATTTAAACAGAACTGGTAAAATGTTTTCTTCTTCTGACCAAAATCAGTAATTCTTGTGTAAACCACAAACATCTTTTAACCATTATCTTCCAAGTTTTAGCTGTAATAATTTTATTACAAAGATTTCTCACTACAAAAGCAGGTTTTCTTTCACAAATAACAAAATCACACAAAACGAAATGAAATTATTTCATTATTTCATTCACAGTTTGTGTAATAATGACACAAAGTGTTCTTGACTTAATTTGAAAATAAATGTTACAAAATATAATTTATCCTTTTATGACTCTAACAAAATTAGTCCTTAATTACGGGCATTAATTATTTAGAAACATAAAAAATGTTTAAGGAATTTTAAATACAAAATTACAAATATTTCCTAAGACTGCATGACAGACCGACAGACAGACACATTGTCATTTGCATAATTATGTTAACAATAAAATTATAATTACCTTTGAATGGAACCAAAATATGAAAAAGATACTCCAAATAAAAAAAAAACAAAAAGATTTTATTCCAAAGGAAAAATGCTTTGAAAACTCCGCAGCAATTGTAAGAACAAAACAAAATTCTGCAGATGTTATAACTTCTTGTTAAACATAATAACCGGTCGAGCTTTCTTGTTGTAAAGGACAATATTAAAGGCTTAACTTTAATTAGGAGTAAAACTCCCAATTTTCTTTTGGGACACTATTTTTTGGCAGACACATTAATGCCAACAGTAATAAAATGTAATTTTTATTGCTTTATTACTCAGGATGGGAAAATAAACAAGATATAATATACATATAATAACAGACAATGCATAGACAAGATATAGAAAAGAAATGGAAAAAACATAGACAAAACATAGACAAGACATAGACAAGACATAGACAAGACATAGACAAGACATAGACAAGACATAGACAAGACATAGACAAGACATAGACAAGACATAGACAAGACATAGACAAGACATAGACAAGACATAGACAAGACATAAATAAGACATAGACAAGACATAGACAAGACATAGACAAGACATAGACAAGATATAGACAAGACATAGACAAGACATAGACAAGACATAGACAAGACATAGACAAGACATAGACAAGACATAGACAAGACATAGACAAGACATAGACAAGACATAGACAAGACATAGACAAGACATAGACAAGACATAGACAAGACATAGACAAGACATAGACAAGACATAGACAAGACATAGACAAGACATAGACAAGACATAGACAAGACATAGACAAGACATAGACAAGACATAGACAAGACATAGACAAGACATAGACAAGACATAGACAAGACATAGACAAGACATAGACAAGACATAGACAAGACATAGACAAGACATAGACAAGACATAGACAAGACATAGACAAGACATAGACAAGACATAGACAAGACATAGACAAGACATAGACAAGACATAGACAAGACATAGACAAGACATAGACAAGACATAGACAAGACATAGACAAGACATAGACAAGACATAGACAAGACATAGACAAGACATAGACAAGACATAGACAAGACATAGACAAGACATAGACAAGACATAGACAAGACATAGACAAGACATAGACAAGACATAGACAAGACATAGACAAGACATAGACAAGACATAGACAAGACATAGACAAGACATAGACAAGACATAGACAAGACATAGACAAGACATAGACAAGACATAGACAAGACATAGACAAGAAATAGACAAGACATAGACAAGACATAGACAAGAGATAGATTATACATAGAAATAGACATAGAGATAAACACAGGCATAGACGTAGACAAGACCTACACGAATTCTTAATTTCTTAAATCTTTCAAAGGAACATATTAAGTAAACAAAATTAATCATCACAACTGCAGGTCCTTTCAAATTTTGTTTGCATAAATACAATATAACTTTTTTTGTTTGTTTGCTGTTCAGTTAAGTTCATATAATAGATGGACGACCTCATATATTTAATGTGACGCTGGATTACAAATCGGCACAAACAGTAAAAAAGAATTGATTTCATTTTTTTTCGTTCAATAATAATTTGAATTGGTTGATGTTGTTGTTTTGTATTCATTTTTTTCTTTATTTTTACAAAATATTTTCACATTGATTGTTTGTTGTTAGTCCATGTGTTTGAATTTATAGAAGAAGTAGAAGACACATTTATGTCTTGTGTGTATTTTTATTGTTAAAACATAAAAAGCCAAAAGACAAACACTCTTGAGTCATAAAAAGATGCCGTAAGACAAACAATGCGGCAGGCAAAGTACAAAAAAAAAATAAAACAGAAAGGAAATGAAAAAGTGGCGGTGGAAGTTAGAAGTAATAAGAATCAAAAATTCAAGCTTAAAAACACACTCATAAGAACATAAAGATCAAATGTCAATAAAGCAGAATTTACTTGCTTACATGTACAAGATGTTATTTTGAACAGAAATTAAAAGGAGGTGAATGATGGAATTTACATAAAAAAAGAAATAAATTGTTTTGTTAAAATTAGTATAACGATTTAAACAGACTGTTAAAGTATTAAAATATTATTAGAATGCAAAAGCCACTTTATATAATCTCTAAAGGTACGCTTAGACGCGGTAAGTGTGACTTTTTTAAGCGAAGATTTATTTCATAAGCGAAATTTTCACACTTTGAAATAGTTCCTCCTCAGCTTTTAGCCAATTTCAATAACAATTCAAACTTTAAGGCTCTGCCCAAAGATATTAATGTTTGAGTGTGTGTGTGTGTGTGTGTGTGTTTATGTCTTTAACCATACAAACGAAACTTAGAACTCGTATTGTCATAAAAATAAATCGAATCCTTAAGACATTCAATAACTTGTGTGTGTTTGTTCTTTTCTTACTTTTTTCTTTTTGTCAAGAAATACAAAAAGTTAAGACCTTTTATCGCTTTAAATATGGTTATTTGCTAA
Source organism: Panzeria rudis (assembly GCA_956483635.1). Classification (NCBI taxonomy): domain Eukaryota; kingdom Metazoa; phylum Arthropoda; class Insecta; order Diptera; family Tachinidae; genus Panzeria; species Panzeria rudis. Next base: position 5,646,065 of record OY101447.1, read on the forward strand.
AAAAACAAAGACAAGAAAAATCTTTCCGATTTAGCGGAGTTAGGGGGTGGGAGTGCAAGCATTCATTCAATGATTGGTTAAGAAAAAAGAAACTGAAGCAGAAGCAGAAACTTTAATGTTTATGGCCAACAAATTGTTTCAAAGGATATAGACCATCATAACGAACATACGCACACACACACTCAGCCATTCAGCCGTACACACACACTCATAGTTAAATTGTAGATAAAATATGAGGTTAATAAAAAGGACCTTAGAGCATTTATGTTGTATAAATATGCACACTCTCACATGTTCATTATTATTATTATTGTCAATGTATGAGTATGTGTGTGTTTTTGTATGAAATTTTCTTAAAAATTAATTTTTTCTACTCCATATAAATCATGGCCATACAAAATTCTTTTAAATCCTTTAAAAAGGTACAAGTAATATTGTATTATTATGAGCACTTTTTTTTTGCTTTATTTTATTTGGTTTTGTTGTTTAACGTTTACATATTTCAACGACATATGGCGCATAAATAGTCCATATTGAAAAAAATACATCTTTTTTGTTGTATGTGTCGTACTTTGTATTTTAAACAAAATAGTAGCAAAAATATTGTGTTGAAAAAAAAAACAAGAAGTATGGAAAAAATCTAAGTAAACATGTCCCTTTTTGTTTGACAAGTACATATGACGAGTATGTTGCAAATTCAATATTTACCCACAATTTTACATTTTTCATCACTTTTGTTTCGGGTTCTCAAAGAAGAAAAATTAAAAAACGAAAAACTTTAATAAGCGAACAGTGGATGAATTGTCATCTCATTACTTTATACAATCCAAATAAAAGAAATTTTAATTTTGTAGCGTGCTTTTACCCAAACTAATATTTTACAATTCAGTAAAATATTAATGGATTTATTCATAAAAACTTGAAAGATGTTAATATGACATTTATAGGCAAAATTTCATAAAGTCGTATTCAAAAACATTATTGTGGGCTTATTGAAGGTTTTTACCTACTACATATAAACCTACCACCATAAGCTAATTTGTCCAAACTTATTTAATTAGTATGGCTTAAATTCCTTCTTAATTTAATCTTTCAATTAAATTAATTTTGTAAAGAAATTCTAAAGCATGTAACAATTAAAGAGATAAAGAAAATTTTTGGCTGAACGGAAGGTTGAACTTACATGTCTCGAGGCCACCCGATCTTTTCATCAGAGTTCTCTACCGCTTAGACCTCAAGATCACTGCCGAACCCTGATGAGAAGACCATACGGACTGGACAGATGTAAGTTCAAGCTTCCGTTCAGCTAATTTTTTCTTTATCTCTTTAGAATTTCTTTCTAAAAATAAAAATAACTTAATTGAAAGATTAAATTAAAAACGAACCTAAGCCAAACTAATTAAATAACTTTGAATAAAACTACACAGTTCGACTAAATTCATAACTTAATTGTTATAAGCAGCGCTCGAACTAAAAATTGATTTTAAGCGTTTAACAAATTCATCTAAACATGTAAAATATTCGTAAAAATATTCATTTTCCTGGGTGATTCCACGTAAAACGACCCTATGCAAAGAAAAAATTGTTTTCTAATTTTTAATAAAAATCTCTTAATTGATGTTTTTTAGAGAATGACAATTACAGAAAAAATTAAAAACTACACTATTTAATATTTTTTAATCAATTTGCGGCACTTTTAAATGATCATGCAAGAAACATTTTGCTCTCCCTCCTTGTATGTTTAATATTTATTTCAGATTTTCTTTTATTCCCTTTCTCATTATTAATAAAAACCGTTATCTCTGAAAATAATATACTTTTTTTGCTTTTTATTGAATTTAAAAAAATATTTAGCTAGAGTAATCTGCTGTCTATAATAGAACGTATAGAAAATAATTTAATGTCTTATTATTTTCTTATGAGCTTATCTTTATATTATTTATATTAATTAAATCAATGAAAAGTTTTATTTTTTCGAATTTTTTAAATTTTCGTACTAGGTCACACCCGTTGGTCACACCCGTCGGTCACACCCGTCGGTCACACCCGTCCCATTTTAAAAATAGATTTTTTGTAAGAAAAATAATTTTTTTGTCAAACAGTAAATACACAATACAATTAAAAACACTTTGAACATATATCTATACCAAAAATATTGTGTACCTTAAAGTCAAAATTTTACAGAATTTATATTGAAAGTCATAGTTCTTTAAAACTGAGATTTGTAAGGTCACACCCGTCGCAGCTTTCTGACGACCATTCTGAGCAGACATCGTGTTCTATCAGTGTCTACGCGTTATTAAACGATTTTAAGTTTAATGTCCTTGGGAGCCGCAACGTTTTTTTAAGTAAAAAAAATTTATATTCTTGATTTATAATAAAAAATGTGTGCAAAATGGTCACCCCGGCTAAATAGAATTACTCACCTACGAACGATATACCAAAACTAACATAATATGAAAATATTTTTTTTAATTTTTTATTATTATTAGAGAAAAAAAAAATAAAACAAACATAATCGGGTCTATTATTTAATGGAACCGAACTTTACCTGCGTTGCCGGTCGGCAACTGAAAATTAATGGTTGCCAGAAAGGCACTAAATAGTAACTGAAATTGAGAGCTCTCAGTTGCCATCAGTAGTATCATTTTCAGCAACTGGCAACCCACCTGAGGCTCGGTTGCCATACATAATCGTACTATTAATATTTTTTCGAAAATTGGGAAATATGCATTAAAAAGTCTAAAAATATGCATTTATTGCAAAAATATGCAAAAATATGCACTTACTATCAAAATATGCAAAAATAAGTAACTATAAATCGATCCCAAACTACTTAAAATTTGAAGATTCGCATAGATAATTAGCCAATACATCTTTAACTGTCTGGCTATAAGTTAATAGGGGTACTTGTTACGCTTTAAAATAAAGCTTAAAGTCTTGACTATAAGCACCGAAATAAGTGTTTTTTCCTTTGATGGGAAATGCCACTAAGGGCCACATTCACAGTCTTAAATTAATTAAATCCGTTGGTTTAACTAGCGATTTTTCATATAAATATCATTAGTTAAACGACCATAATTAGTGAACTAAAGACTGTGAGTCTGAGCCTAAATTACACAATTTAAACATTACTTGTTCAAAATGATTGGAATAAAGCTGTTTGTGGCAGTGAGGGTATTTTCTTAACATTTTTGTTATAATTAAATTTATTATTTGAATTTTAGTCGAACTTCAGGGGTTTACTCCAAAGAAATTAAATTTAATTTTTTAATTTAATTTTTCAATTGAATTATATTTTTATTTACAGAAAAAATGTTAAATCATGTATGCCACAATTTGGCTGTACGGAAGGTTGAACATACATGTTTCGAGACCACCCGGTTTACGCAGTATCAATAATGGACATTTGTAGTGCTGTAGTTGAATATCATTTACTTTTAATCAATTCATGCTGAATCACTCTTAGAGCTGTTTTTTTAGCTTTTCATTTGATGATTCTTGATATTAAGCTTTTTGTTTCTCTATATTCTAGTAAGTTTTTCCCGTCGACATTACGAATTCTAGTGTATGAATGTTTGTTTTGTTCATATATTTATTTGAACAGTGTGCATTCTTAGCTATGTGCCTTTAACTTTTATTAATTGAGATATTTTTCCAATTTGATTTAAAAAAAATATTCATTTGTTATGCACAAACTTTCAAAAATAATTTTTGTTTTAGTTAAGTGGTGTGTTTTCTTTTCACCGCTAGCAACTTGGGAACATGTTCTAACACTCTCATTTTCACCAGCCATAAGACAAGTACGTTGCAGATAATTGGTAAAAAATTTCCTGCAGGGAAATAATAAAAGGCCAAAGTAAAACAGTTATATATGTTGCATTGAATCTTTTGCACTCTACATCAAAGCATGAAATATATAATTTAAATCAAATAATTTAGCGACAGTTTCTTCTAACATATTTTCATCCTATATCGGGAAATACTTTTTATTGTAGAGTTTTAACCGAAAAAATAATGCATTTGCTCTGAAAACCAAAATATGGAAAAATATAAGCCCAATTCGCAACCTTGTGCAAATGATCTTGCATCGTAGCATTTGCAAAATGGTATTGCATATTGATAGTCACCACGTAACAATTGTTAGTGGTGAGTATAAATATACTATACCATTATGCAAATGCTCCGATGCAAGACCATTTGGACAAGATTGTGAACTGGGCTTTACTGTTAAAGGGAAAATATTCAAATACATACTGTAACAAATTGATGACATCATTTTTTCGTTTTAGCAATTTTTTCCTATTTTGGCAGGTTTTTTCGCTTTAGCGATTTATTTTCTTGATGATGATTTCCTACCGCTTCGGCAATTTTTTTTTGTTTTTGGCGTTTTTTTTTTTGGTTTTAGCTTTTCTTACGTTTTTTAATCTTTTCCGTTTTGGTGACTAGGTTCAAGCGATTTTTTACAGTTTTTGGGGGGTTTTATTTTTGTTTGTTTAAGAGCTTTTTTCCATTTTAGCGATATTTTTCCTTTAGTCATTTTTCCTTTTTGGGTTTTTTTTGCTCTTAGCGATTTGGAAGTGCTGCAAATGCGATTTTTCCTAGACAATCAGGCACGTCACATATCTTGATCAGAATGGCTTTAATTCTGTACTTTACATTCTTTATTTTACATTCTTGTTATTCCGTTTATTTTGTATTTCGATTTTACAGCCAATTTAATCCGGCGTCGTAGGTGGGCGTGGCAATTAGTCACACGGACGTGAGGGTTGGCTCATAATTATCCACTTATTAAGCTCCAGATAATTCATTATATTTATGAAAAAAAAAATTGAATTTTTATTGTATCAGACTTTATTAAGGAAATAAAACATGGCTGATGTAAATTTAGAGAAACTCGATATCTCTAGCTACTGAGAAGAGCGCAGAGAAGAGAAATGATTCTACGAAGAATTATAAGCAGCTTTCCCCTAGAAACCATGGGTCAAGATGGATTTCGAGAAGGTGGAAATTCCAAAATGTGTTTTAAGTGACTTCTTTAGTTCGTATAAAACCAAACAGTGATTGTCTCAGAGCACGATGGCGTATGGGTATCATTATTTAATGTATTGATAAAATATTAAGTATACGCTGGGGTACTTACAAGCGGCTTCAAGCACTTTTTGTAATTTTTCCTAATAAAGGCGTCATAATTTGAGCAGCACTGGGGCTAGTCCTCTAATTTCTCGGTAAAATGTTAGTTGAACAAGATTTAACTGTCATACCATTTTCTATCCCTTTCGGAGGTGGTCTGGCGCCATCACTGGTTGGTTTTATAACAACTAAATAACACACAATATACATATTTTGGATCTTGGCTCGAAATCCACTTAAGTCCCATTGTTTCTAGGGAAAAGTTGCTTAGAACTATTCGCAGAATTACATCCCTCCCTAAGATTTTTTGTAAAAAAATCGAACTCCATCATACAAAAAAAAACCCCCCGTCTACAATTTGTAAATTAGTTCATCAATCATTAACAAACGTCAGTTATTGCAAAAACTAATTTTTTTTAAAGTTTAATATAATTGAGTTATGCATTTTCGTAGAACTGTTATTAAAAGTTATTTTACATGTTCATATATACTTAAGTATAAAATCAAACCAAAAAAGTTTGTCTTGAGTAGAACAAAAATCAGAAAAATGGGAATGAAGAAAAATAAACCGATGGCAACGCTGGGAAAGTGCACTTTAATATCAGCTTGAGAGTGATTTAATTTTCGTATTCAATTTGTTTGCCTTAAATAATAATAATAATAAATAATTAAATAATTTTTTGTGAATCTAAATTGATTATTAGGCTAAGGTTCGTAACGTTATATTCAGAAAGAATTGGGTATGATTAATATTCCAAGGAACAATGGAAAAATTAACATCAACTTAATTTTTCAACGTACACAGCAGAACAGAGTAGCGCCACTTTCGGAAGCCGCTACACTTCCATCGTCAGTGCTCACGTGTATTTGCTATCACCACTTGTCAGGTGGCTCTGTTGAATGTGATTTTAATTCTTATATATACAACTTTTTCGCGAAAATTGAATACGAGAATTAAATCACTCTCAAGCTGATATTAAAGTGCACTTTCCCAGCGTTGCCATCGGTTTATTTTTCTTCATTCCCATTTTTCTGATTTTTGTTCTACTCAAGACAAACTTTTTTGGTTTGATTTTATACTTAAGTATATATGAACATGTAAACATGTGAAAAGCTCAAGCCAGTAGCTAATTGTTTTATTAATATGATTATTTCGAACGTATTTGCTTTGTGAATCTAAATTGATTATTAGGCTAAGGTTCGTAACGTTATATTCAGAAAGAATTGGGTATGATTAATATTCCAAGGAACAATGGAAAAATTAACATCAACTTAATTTTTCAACGTACACAGCAGAACAGTGAGCACTGACGATGGACGTGAGCACTGACGATGGAAGTGTAGCGGCTTCCGAAAGTGGCGCTACTCTGTTCTGCTGTGTACGTTGAAAAATTAAGTTGATGTTAATTTTTCCATTGTTCCTTGGAATATTAATCATACCCAATTCTTTCTGAATATAACGTTACGAACCTTAGCCTAATAATCAATTTAGATTCACAAAGCAAATACGTTCGAAATAATCATATTAATAAAACAATTAGCTACTGGCTTGAGCTTTTCACATGTTTACATGTTCATATATACTTAAGTATAAAATCAAACCAAAAAAGTTTGTCTTGAGTAGAACAAAAATCAGAAAAATGGGAATGAAGAAAAATAAACCGATGGCAACGCTGGGAAAGTGCACTTTAATATCAGCTTGAGAGTGATTTAATTCTCGTATTCAATTTTCGCGAAAAAGTTGTATATATAAGAATTAAAATCACATTCAACAGAGCCACCTGACAAGTGGTGATAGCAAATACACGTGAGCACTGACGATGGAAGTGTAGCGGCTTCCGAAAGTGGCGCTACTCTGTTCTGCTGTGTACGTTGAAAAATTAAGTTGATGTTAATTTTTCCATTGTTCCTTGGAATATTAATCATACCCAATTCTTTCTGAATATAACGTTACGAACCTTAGCCTAATAATCAATTTAGATTCACAAAGCAAATACGTTCGAAATAATCATATTAATTAAATAATTTTTTATTTAAGACAGAAATTCTAAAGCATGTAAATATTGAAGATTCAAATAAAAATTTGGCTGTACGGAAGGTTGAACTGACATCAGATGTTTCGAGACCACCACAGTCTTCTCATCAGAGGCCTTTTAACTACACTACGAGCGACGACAGCAACAACAACCTAGTGAAAATCCTATTAATTTAGTAAAGCCAAATAACAGATGTGTCGCCCGATCTCGTGACGAATCGCACTTACTACTGAGTTTTTGTAAAGGTTCGGAACTTCACCAACTATTTCTTCTTTATCATGATCAACTATTTAAACTATGTAAAAGGGCTCTGATGAGAAGATTATGGTGGTCTCGAAACATCTGATGTCAGTTCAACCATCCGTACAGCCAAATTTTTATTTGAATGTTCAATATTTACATGCTTTAGAATTTCTTTCTGAAATAAAAAAAAAGTTTAATATAATTCAATAAAAGTCCCGCTACATCACTGTGCAACAATTGTCCATTCCATAAGAACAAACGCTCACACGTTTACAAAAAATATTCTATAGCGAAAAACAACAAAAAAATCTTACAAAATAAACATAAAAAACAATACAAACAACTCGAATGTATTCTGTCCTGTTTATGTTTGATGCAACTTCATATAAAAATCATTCAAATGTAGAAAATTTAAGTAAATTTGGCGAATAAATGTGAGTGAGTGTTTGAGATTTGTTACACGATGGATGGATGGGTGCATTGCAAAAATAAAAATAAAAACAAAAAAAAAACGAACAATAATTTTCAGAAAAAACAATGTTAACATGTCCTTTGTTTAACGAATCGTACAATACGGGCAACAAGCTTCACATTCGCTGTTGTGTAGTGTCGATTTTTTTCTTTTACTCCGCTTCTTTCTTCCTGCCACCAGACCACAACAACAAACACACAAATTGAAAAAAAAACTCATAAAAAAGTTAAATGTTTTTTAATAAAAGTTGCTGTTGTTATTGTTGCTGTCGTTGTCGTTGTTATTGTATTAAGAAATTAAGGCGCCAGAAAAACTACTTTCGTAATAATTTTAACAGCTTAAATCCTTTATTTGGGGAATTCGCATTCAAAAAAATCTCAGCCCTTTAAAGTATGCTATAAAAAAAGCACTGAAATTATTATTATTATTTTACTTCTGCCGTTGTTGCTGAGAGTGTGTGTATGTATGCCAAAGTGTGTGTGTGTGCGTGAGTAAGGAATTTTAATATATAAATCACATAAAATTTTTGTACACCAACAAAAATTTCACACTTAAAAATCATGGTTAAAATCATAAAATTATTATGCTGATGGCCTTTAAATGTGGTCGGTCTTTGGCAAATAACCACAGGCCATAATAAATAGAAGAAAAAAAACATTAAAAATATTGTCTTAGACAAAATTTTGTTTAAAGAAAAGTTACTTTTGCCTTCTTTGTTTTACGATATTTATCAAGAAGCAAAACAGCAACAAAAACAACAACAACAAACCTACAATTTAAACTTTTTTTTTGTATTTACAACTAAAATAACAGCAAAAACATTTTCTTTAATTAGCTCAAGAATGAAAACATTTTTGTAAGAACAAAAAACAATAAACACCCTACAGCTAAGAAAGCTACGAGGGTGGTCCATCAAGTTGGTTAATGAATTCTTTTTAACCGAAATAAGTGTGTGTGTTCACGTATAACTCTGCCATTTATAGATCGATTTGAAAATTTTTTTATTGCATATGAAAGGGTATACTTGCCTCCATATTGGCATTGCCACGCCCACAAAATGTAAATATTATTTTTCAGCTAATTTTACTTTTAAAAATACTTATACTTAGTTTATTACATATTATGAAATTTAATACACAGTGCCACGACCTTAATAATTAATTACACTGTACAACAAAATATTTTATTTAATTTTTTCAGAACAGCAAGATTCCAATGACTAATTCTTTTAATGTTTTAAATTATAAGGATGTAACGACTAGTTCTAATGGAAGCCACCAAAACAATAAATACGTGTATCAGTGTTTTGAAAGTTTACATCAGGGATTAATTTTATGTGAAGTTAAATTTCCCTCCCTTTTATGGTTACTCCGCATAGGATATCTTGTAAGCCTTAAGATATTAGATTTGTTCAGCAGTTTTATGTAAAACATCGACGAGGAAATTTTTTGTAACAGATTTCAGACCGCTGCACAGAGGGGAAAACAGCCAATCTTGCGGCGGAAAAAAATTATCGAATTTTAAAAATATTTAAACGCAGTTTCAAATCATATTTATCTATCACTATGTTGCCTGGTTCGGAAACTATAGCCTTTTAAACATTGAGAATAAATTAGGTTGTAATTCTTTATTGATTTTTATATCAAATTTGTTGGCGTATTAAATCCCTAATGATGAACGTTTTCGGCCTTTTCAGGAATACGTTTTTTTATTGATCAGATTATTAGTTTGGAAGGTATAAGCTTTCCCACACTTAAGGAGTTTTATCGGTAAAATTGGTCTTATACAACAAGATATAGCGCCCACTGTGTTAAAAATAGCTACGTAAATTTTAAAACACCTTGTAGCCTATAATTCATCCATCCAAGAAATCCAAAAAATGTAATTTTGCACAAATTCGAACCAAATAACTACGTACACATTAGGGTTTTCAGAAATGTCAATGGTTTTGAAATCCCAGTTTTGGGATTTTAGAGCATGTGGACTAAATTCAAAATTTCGATTTAAAATAGTTCGTATTAAGAAGTGCCCAGGTGCAAGTATATACGGAAATTCAATTACTTGTTTGCCTTCGATTCACGTCTGTAGAGATACCTTTCAGATTAGTATACATTTGCTATATGTTCCAAAAATAGTTTTTTTTATATATATGTGAAAGAGTGATGGTGCTTTTTTTAAAGCAAAAATTGTCGAAAATTCAAAATTTTTTCAAATTTCAATTTAAAAATTGAATCTTTTTCAACTCAGACAGAAATTCATGAAATTTTTGTTAAACTCTTTGAAATTTTGTCATTGTATCCGATATCTGGAAAGTACTGGAACAAAGTTTTGAAAAATTAAGAAATTTCAATTTTCAAATGAGTATAACTCACTAACTATAAGATTTAAGTATACAACCAAACATGTATATTTTAGATCTTATTAAGAGCCATAATACACAGTAAAAACAGTTTTGAAATTGGATGAGAAAAAAAATTACGAGCAGTAAAAAATTGTACATGGCCGAAGTGCCCTACTTCGAGACTTCATAGTTCCGCTCCTGAGCAAGTAAGAGAGCTGCTATTTAAAACATAGATAGAAATACTCCTTTGCTTTGGCCGTGTGCAGTTTTATCGTGTGCAGTCGATCGAACTATCCGTTTAGAAATGCCAGATTTATGTTCCAAATATTTTGATTCTGCCGCCCACTGTGCAGCATAAATAAATATGTAATTTTTGCGAAATTCTACTAAACTCAGCTTATTATGAATAAAATCACCATTTATCTATCGATTTTCGTAGAACATACCATAATTCTTTTAAGATATACGCAGCGTCATGATCCAGTTATAAAAACGGTAATTTTAGCAATTTTTGATTTGTTATGAATTTTTAAAGAATAAAAATTTTTAAATTTTACATTGAAAAAAATTTTTTCTTTTAATTTCTTTCTGAATAACTCTGAAACCTTTCAGCAGATAAAAATTAAAGTTAAATTGTCCTAAGGACAGCTAAAGTGCAAATTATTTAAAATATTTTTCAACAAAATTGGATGAGTCTTACTCAAGTTATAATATATTATTTATTTATTAAACAGAAAGTTATATAATTTCTTACATGCTAGAGAAAACAATTGCACAGATTTGGCTTTGCCTTATGTCTTAAATATTACAAGGTTTTTAAAAGGAAGTAATGAAAATACAATACTAATGAGTTTGAAGGATATCTATTAACAAAAACCTTCAATATAAATTTATATCTATTTTTTATATTTATTTTTTAGTTTGTTTTGGGAGTTAATATAGTGATATCTTAAGATTTTCCTCTAAAAGGAAATCTCGCGATATCATATAAATTTCTATTTGATTATTATCTAGCGATATCTCGGATTTATTGTCTAGAAGTGTTGCGTTCGTATTCCTTGAACGAATCTTCCTGGCCGCACAATCTCTCCCGACGGAATAAACCTCCGCAATACGAATACGACTGTTGCCGCAATAGTTTTTTTCTTCCAGGCAATACGATTTCGAGTCATTTTCGTATTATTTTGCTTGTAGGGAAGTTATAATAAAATGTGTGGAAAAAAGACTTTTCAAAATTCTATTTTTTGGAAGTCAGTTAATTTCACTATATTGTGAATTAAATCAATATTTAACCTTCGATTTTCATGAAATAAAGACTATTTTATTTGTAGACTAGCTATACCCGGCGTGCTTCGCTACCCCATTGTTGTGCAGATATAGAAAAATTAATTAACTCATTTAAAAATAACCATAAAATCGGTTAGTTTTTTTTTTGGCGATCTTTTTACTTTTGGCGAATTATTGCGTTTTAGCGATTTTTTCATTTTGGCGATTTTTCGTTTTGACTTTTTTACTTCTGGAATTTTTTAGTTTTAGAGTTTTTTAAAATTTCAAGAGTTTGCCTCTTACGGTTTCCAAGATACAGCAAACTGTTTGAACTACATTGTCAAAGTTACATTTGCTTTCAAAACACCTTTTAATTTTTGTTGTGTTAAATATTCTACAGACTACATCAATTAACACTAACTTTAAAAATTTCGAGAGTCTATATAAAAGTGTCTGTATAAAAGTGTCATGTTTCGTTGCTCGCTTTAGAACACCGTTTAATCTTCAGTCCCTAGTTCTTACGGCTCTCGAGAAAACAGCCTGTGACAGACAGAAAGATAGACGGACTGATGGACAACGTATCGAAAACAATAAGATTAATTTACACTTTTGTGTAGAGAGCCCTAAAAAGAACCTTTTCCAAAAAGTAACTTTTCAAAAAGTAACCATTTTCAAAAGAGTACCATTTTTAAAAAGTACTCTTTCCAAAAAACATTTTTCAAAAAGTACCATTTCTTAAAACTACATTTTCAAAAAAGTTGGTTTTCTAAAAAGTACCTTTACTTTAAAATATAAACGGTTAACAAAAATAGTACCAAAATTATATTTTTACCCTTTTTTCGGCCCCTAAATATACAAATTTCAAAAAATTACAAAACACCTATTCACTCATTTTTCTATCTTATTATGATGCTTTTGGAATTTTATGTCTACCTTACTTAGATTCGGAGATATAAGAATACCGAGTTTACCCGTTTTTACCCCTTTTAATCCCGTTAGAATTTAAGTTTTCAAAAATTCGTTCTTAGAGTATATATACAAATATATGCATTCAGTATGTGTATCAATGTGCATAAAAAATAGTTGTATGGAAAAAAGTACCAAAATGGTCTACCAATTTTACCCATTATATATTCAAATTTGAACAAATAAAAACAGTTTTTGAGAGCTTTTTAAGGAGAGAATGAATGAATGAATTTCAAGTTTAGTTTCTAACTTTATTACTTTAGGAGATAGACTGTTAACAAAAAAGTACCAAAATTATATTTTCACCTTTTTTCGGCCCCTAAATGAACAGATTTTAAAAAAGTTTCCGACACCTGTCCGCTCATTATTCTATCTTATTATGATGCTTTTAGAATTTCATGTCTACCTTACTTAGATTCGAAGATATAAGGCTACCGATTTTACCCGTTTTGGCCCTTTTAATACCCTTAGAATTAAAATTTTCAAAAATCCTTCTTTAGTGAAAATATACAAACATATCCATTCACTATCTGTATAAAAAATAGTTGTATGTTGTATGAATAAAAAATAGTTGTATGGAAAAAAGTACCAAAAGGAGCAACCAATTTTACCCTTTATATATTCGAATTACAAAAAAGTACCAAAATGTGTTTGATAGCTTTGTAAGGATAGAAGAATGCAATTTAAATTTAAGTTCTATCTTCATTACTTTAGGAGATAAACGGTTAGCAAAAAAAAGTACCAAAATTATATTTGTACGCTTTTTCGGACCCTAAATGTAAAAATTTCAAAAAAGTACCAAGCATCCGTTCGCTTATTTTTTTACCTTATTATGCTGTTTTTGGAGTTTTATGTCTACCTTAGTTAGATCCGGAGATATAAGTTTACCGAATTTGCCCGTTTTTACCCGTCTTAGTGGATCTGTACATCCTGAGGGAAGCCCACATACGAAATTTAAATTTTCTAGCTTTAGTGGTTTGGGCTGGGCAATGATGAATCAGTCAGTCAGTCAGTTAGTCAGACTTATGATCAGTTATAAAAATGGTAAATTTTAGCCCTTTTTCGATTTTTATAAATTTACAAGGAAACAAATTTTTTCAATTTTGAAAAAAAAAATTTTTTTCGTCTGAATAATTTCGAACCCATTGAGTATATAAAAACTAATATTAGAAAGGCTTAAAGGTAATTTCATTTCGAATTTTTTTAATGGTTTCTATAATAAAGTTGGACATCTCCTTTCAAAGTTTTGCAAAAAAATCTTTAAAAAAATGTATCCATAGAAATTCAAATTCAGATTTTTTTGTAGTTAGGAGCACATAAAAAACTATATAGCAAATATTCAAAGACGAGAGCAGTTAATATGCTTCGTGCATGCTAAAGACGCACACATCGGACAAAGTTTTAAAAGTGCCGATGATAAAAACTTAAAAAAAAAGATTGAGCTTAATACATACCGCTTAGCTCGCAGTATCCTAAACTATTGTGACATGACATTCGACATTATAGTAGCAATTGTAGAAACTGCTAGTTTAATGATTCTCAAAGTAAACCTGATATATTCTTGAGACTTCAGCCCAACATTTCTAACGCAAACATCGTACAATTTCTGTAAAGTTCAAATTGTAAGCGCTAGAATGAAAACACTCCCTCACTCAGTATTTAGTTGCTTACAAGGTTGTTAAGCTATTTTGTCAAAAGTATTTTACATTCTTAAGAGACTGAGAAAGAAACACAAACGAAAATTAACTTGCAATCGCCTGTTTGTATTCATTCATAAGTACTCCCATTTCTAACACGTCATGCTATTCTATGCTTTTTACACTTTTTTCTATTTTGTTTTCATTCAAATAATCACTTTCAAACCGAACAACACCACTAACAATTTTATTTGATGGCTGTTAATATCTACTCATATCACCGTGTTCTGAAGGAGAATGAATGAATACTCGCCTGACTTTAACCTCAACATTAAACGTTTTTCTTTTCCAACTGATAATTTTTATTTTTTGTTTTCATTAATGTTTAGCCAACAATCAAATTGTCTTAAAATTGCCTCAACTTGGCTGGATGGATGGCTGGTTGGCTGGTTGGCTGGTGGTGGCTTTGGTTTTTTGGTTACTTCCTCTTCTTTTTGTTGTTGGTGGAACCCTTAGGGAATCGTTTTTATAAGAAATCTCAAGTAAAATCAACGATTTACAATCATTTTCTTAAATGGCAAAAGTTTTGTAGTATTTTACGTGTAAGCGAGCATTACGAAAACAATACATTTTTCTAAAATTGTTTTAATGGTTTTTCAAGTTGAAACTTTTGCCAAATTATTTGTTTAACTAAGACAATTTAAAAATAATAAAAACACAATACAAATTTAAATCTAGCACAAATGTTTGTTTAACTAAACAAAAAAATATTAAAAAAAAAAATACACTTTACAACGAAATAATATTTTTTTAATAACAAAACTCTAATCACTGCTTTTGGAAGAGGCCGCAATAAAAAAGATTACGTGAATCTGCGTTTTTTAAATTTTTATCCAAAATCAATCTACAGGCCATGCAGTGGTTTAGAACCTTTTTTTGTGGAAATAATTCGGTAACTCGTGAGCCGTTCAAGATATCCTACAGATGCAGACATAGATGAGGTGCTTTAAACTTACGTGCGAGAGCACGGCTTCTTGACATAAAGGGGGCTCGTGGGAAAACTCCTAAAGTCGGCTATCTCGGGCGGTAAGTTTTAAGAAAATCTTCGAAAGTTAATTTATAGTCTATTTATAGAATTTTGTCAAAAAACATGCTTACATGTGTGGGATATCTCTTTTAGTTTCAGAGATAATTGCGCTCGAATTTTATTTTTCTTTTATTTTTGGTCCACCCTACCTAAGTTTTTTTGATGTGGTGGACCAACCTAATGCCCGATAATTTTTTGAAAAAAAAACATATTGCTGTTTTTGATAAAATTTAGAACAAAATGGGGAAAATTTCATGCCGATAACTTTATTCGTTAAAAATTTACATGTAAAATATGCAAAATATCTTAGGTTTTTTTTCCAAAAAGGTTGTATTGTTATTCGTTCATTTAAAATAAATTTCTTCTGGAACATACAAAAGTTTTGGACGTTTTTTAAAGAAAACCTATAAAAAAATGAATGTAGAAGAAAAATCGGACCAAAAAAGGTTATGGTTCTCCCTCCAGTCCTATCCAAAGTTGACCAATTTTGAATGAAAAGTTATAATTTCCTCAAAAATATCCCCAGAAATCAAAGCAACAATCGCCACAAAACCATAAATATTCCAAGGCCTTGGGTGTTGCCTAAATATACAAAAAGTTATTTAAATACCATACGACAAATAACGACAGGGCGGACATTTTTGTAAAAAAAAAAACTAATTTTTTGAAGCATATTTTCCCCGTTTTAGGAATTTGGGTGTTTGAATACAAAGAATTGTAAATATTATACTTCTATATATTACAAAACTATTTCATCTATAAAAGTTCAAAGTTTTATTGCAATATCTCTGTCAATTCATATTTTGGCTCCTTGAAAAATTGCACCAATGAAAAATAGCCCGAAACTAAGAAATGAAAAATGGCCCCAAAATGGGAAAAATAGCCCGAACATTTGTTGTTGTTGTTTGCAATAGAAAATATTTGCGGTCCATTATTCATTTTTAAGTTTGGGGCCATTGGAGCCCCAACGTGAAAAATGAAAAATGGTCCAACATTTTTTTCATTAAAAACAACAAAGTTTTTTGGGGCCTTTTTTCCTATTTCGAGGCCATTTTAATTTTTTATTTTGGGGAAATTATTCATTTTTTAATTTAGGACCATTCTTTATATTTTCGGAAAAATTTTCGTAAAATGAGCTAAGGAAATATTTCTGCATAGCTGGCCTTCGGCTGGGCTTAAGGGTTTTTTTCCTCTAGGTATATCGAAAAGCGGCTTCGCTGAGTAAAGATTTTTGCATAGCCACTCTTCAGTATACCGAGAGAGAAAAACTTTTGGGCCATTTTTCCTATTTTGAGGACTTTTTTCGTTTTTATTTTTTAAATTGGGGCCATTTTTCATTTTTCAGTTTGGGGCCATTTTTCATTTTATAAAAAATGACACCAAAATATAGGAAAATTTTTAAAAATTAAAAATGGCCCCAAAAATATGAAAAATGGGCCCAAAATTAGTGTTGTTGTTTTCAATACAAAATTTTTGGGCCATTTTTAAGTTTGGGGCCATTTTTCATTTTATAAAAAATGATTTTGGGGTCATAGGAAAAATTGCCACAATTTAAAAATAAAAAATTAAAAATGGCCCCAAAAAATAGGAAAAAATGGGCCAAAAATTTGTGTTGTTGTTTTCAATACAAAATTTTGGTTTGGGCCATTTTTCATTGGGGCCATTTTTCATGGATATAAAAATTAAAAATTTTATTGAAATATCTCTGTCCGTTCAAATTTTATGTAAATTCGACTATTAGACTATTTTCCAAAAATATTATTAAATCATGCAATTTAAGAATTAACACAAGTATTCAAGGTTTTTGCTGGTTCAACGTAAAGTTGTTTCTGATATTCTTTTGGGCGCTGAATTCGAATCTGGACTCAGTTTTGTTTCAAATTTGCCGTTGCAAGACATATTTTAAGATAACTAGAGAACTGTTTGTTCTATTTAGTTAAATAAAAAAAATCCGAAATTCGACAACAGTAATATCTTTAAGCCGTGCCAACATTATTTTTTAATCTGCTCAGTAGTTTCCGAGATATTGTGGAACTTGTGCAAAAAAAACGTTTTTTATAAAAATTTTATTTTTAAAAAAATCATAGAAAATTTAAATCAAATAAAAATTCCGATATTTTTCCATATAAATATAGGTCAGTATATTCCAAACAAAACAAGCCTTATTTTATTAAAATCGGCTCACACGTTTTGGTTTTATTCACAATTAAGTAAGGAAACTCAGTAGATAAAAATCATGGAACCGATACACGTGTACTATTTTTTGGCGCCCTCTACCAGAATCACTCGTTAAAAGCATGTTATTTCATTTTATTTTATTTTTTTGTTGTACAGTGTTATTTAAATAGCAAAACATTTTCGTATAATTATAGAATTGAAAAAGCAATTAACTAAATTGTAATTTCCACAATTCGTGAGCAAAAATTAAAAAACAAAGCAGACATGATTATTTTGCCAGAATCTGTTACATGTGTAATTTTAAGAAAACATATTTTTTATACATACAACAAGTAATTTCTTCAATTAACAACATTGATTTAGTGTTTTAAGTAAAAGGCAAAAAAAATAAATAAAAGGAAAAAAGTAACGTCATGCACACAAACATCAGCAGAAGTTGGTGAGCAAAAATGAAAATTTCAATTTGGTTTTTCTTTCAAAATAAATAAATATTTATTTATGTTAAAAGCAGTTATAATGGAATACAAACGGACAAACAGACAGACAGACACACATACATACGAATAGATGCATATAAGAAACCACATACAATTTATTACAAAAGTATTTTTATGTATTTTCATCTTTTATTTGCATTTCAGAGAGTTGGAGATTAAGTAAATGTTAGTATTTCATAATGTAACCTTTAACGTCAATTTTATGCAAATTATATTGTTTAGTTCATGTACTTTTCATTCAATAATACTCTCTACTTCCCGTACTCCCTCCCACCCACTCACTCTTAAAAGCAACAGCAGCAAGAACTTTTCCACTAGTTTGAGTTGCACTGAACGTATGCGTACTTTTTTTTTGCCAGCTTCCTTCACTAAAAATGTAACGTATACGCATTAGAGAGACAGGAGGCTTTACATGAATGAGTCCTTTTTGGCAGGCAGCTAGTAGTTAGTTGTTCTTATTCAATAAAGTATTTTTGTTAAAAAGTTTTCAACGAAAAATAATTTTTTTTAAGAAAAAAAAGAAAAAAGTAACCAAAGAAAGTGCAAATAATAATCATAATCATAGTACTCTCGTATAACTCGTAGTAATAATAATAATAAAGAGTACTTATTATTTGATTTATGTGTCTGTGTATACATAAGCAAATTTATAAAAACGTAAGACAACAACAATTTTACCAAAAATATTTTACATATTCAAGTTCATATTCCGAAATAGAAAACAATCAAACAAAAACACTCTAAATGTGGGAGAACTAAAGAAAGTTAAAACTGTTCATCAAGTGGAATCAAGAAATTATGCCTCTCTAATGCACAATAGACATGAAAAAAGTTAAAGAAATGTTTAAAAATTTTAATTTAATTGAAATATTTCAACATTTAGGCTAAGGCTACACTGGCATTTTTAAAACGCACGTTTCTGTTTTTTTTTTGTTTTAAATTTGAAAGTTAAAAATTTTAAAACTTTCAAATTTAATACAAACGAGCCTTTTAAAAAAGCAAGTGTGGCCTGGCCCTTACGCTACGTCTACACCTGATATATTTTTATCATGACAAATGCACAAATTCCATATATGAAAAACAGCTAACATGAAACAAATTATTTTTCTACATAAAGTTTGACTTTCGTCATGATAAAAGTATATCAAGTATAGACGTAGGTTAAAGTATACATATAATTATAGGCTACACCATTATTTGTGCTGCAGTTTATGTTCACATTATACAATCGATTTTGATAAAACTTATAACATTTGAAACATATCTATTGACAGCTGTGCAAAATATATGTATATTTAGTTAAATTCGGTTCATTATTGGGGGAACTATACACAGAAAAAAAATACCAATGTAGAATCAACATGTAAAGTTCATTGGAAAATATGTTAAATTTTTGCAAAATTGCAGACTTTATATTAAATTACTATTGTTTCATATTAATTTTAAATGCAGAATTTATTCATCTAACCTTAAATCTCGTTGATTTAACATTTTTCACATTAAAAAAAAATTTTCAATATTGAATCCATAAAATACTGTATTATAGTAAAATCAATGTTTATCATGTTAAATTAAAGTTGGCTGTAATTTAGGGAATCAATGAAAAATCATCGTTAAATTTCATTTTAAATCAACATGACTATAACTTTAATTTGAAATAAATTTTATATTAAATCATCTATTAAATGATGTTGAATTAAAACGAAATTCATGTTAGTTATGATGGTATTTATATTAGTGTATAACTAAAATATATTTGAGGCTGTTGTGGCTGCAGAGGTTAGCGCTTTGACTACCAAGCAAGTAATGATAAATCAGCCCGAGCTCAAATCTTTGCTGGGGCAGTCTGTGCCAACTACAACACAAAATTTTTCTGATGCCTATACTAAGCACATCACACTAACAATAGTAATGTTACTGCATATAGAATATTAAATAAGGATCCTACAACTAAATTACAAAAAATAAATAATAATATTGTTGACGAATTGTTCAGAGCAAAAATAATTACAAATATAGATAAAAATAGACTTAAGACTAGTGTTGCTATGGCGCCAAGACTGTATGGATTACCTAAAATCCACAAAGGGAATTTTCCATTAAGACCGATTTGTTCTTTTATAAATTCTCCTTCGTATGAGCTTTGTAAATATGTTACACATATTCTAAAAAAGTTAACGATAGGTTCCAAATACAATGTAATTAATTCTTTACAATTTAAAGATAAGATACGACATCTGAGGATTGATACTAATGAAAAATTAATTTCACTTGATGTAGTATCGCTATTTCCCAGTATTCCAGTAGATCTTGCAATAGATATTATAGGTGAAAAATGGGATTTGCTAAAGGGACATACAAATATAGGAAAAGATTTATTTTTGCGTATCATTAGATTTTGTATTATTGACAACAGATATTTTCAATATAACAATAAAATATATGCACAACTAAAAGGACTTCCCATGGGCTCTCCAGCTTCGCCAGTTGTCGCTGATATTGTAAAGGAAAAATTACTTGATGAATGTGTTGAAAAACTGAACATTAGGCCAAAAGTTTTGACAAAGTATGTAAATGACCTTTTTTGCATTATTTCAGAAAGCGAAATAGAGACTATGCTATCAACATTTAATTCATTTCATCCCGACATTAAATTTACAATAGAAAAAGAATGTGGTTCAAAGTTGCCTTATTTAGATACGTTAATAATAAGGAGAAATAATAGCTTATTAATAGATTGGTACCAGAAACCGACCTCTTCAGGCAGAATAATTAATTATTATTCGAAACATCCAAAAAGGATAATAATTAATACAGCCAAAAATCTTATAGAAAGAATATTATCAGTTAGTGATACGGATTTTCATAGGAAAAATAAAACGATAATTATGAATATTGATGATGAGATATTAAAATACTTTATGTTTTTTGTACATTTGTATTTTTAAATTATTCATTTTTTCATTTTGACAATTTTTTTTTGTAAAAAATTTTTTCAATTTGAAAGTTATAAATAATTGTTAAACACATTTATATATCCCTGAAGAAGCCACACAAAGAAGTGGCGAAATATTGGACTTGTTGAAAATTAAAAAATAAATATTGTTATTGTTTTTTATATAAAAAGAGACCTTAAGCTCAATTAAAATATAAAACTTTTATAAACAAAAAAGGTCGAAGAAATTAGTATAAAGAAATTTAAAATAATTTATAAAATTACAACTTTAAATGTGTGTTGTTGCAACTTGAAATAACTTTGATTCAACATAATTCTTCTTGTTATTTCAATATCAACATCATTTTTCTCTAACTGTACTGAAATATTAAATCAACATGAAATATAGTTATTCCAAAAGGAAAAATGTTCTTTGAAGGTTATTAAAAATCATGTTGAATTAACATAAAAAATGTAATATTAGCATTGTTTTCGACGATTTAAGTGTGGAGTTTTTCTGAATATATAAACTAGGGATGTAACGATACGCCGTTTTGCCGATCCGATACCGATACCGATATTTAAAAATAAATATCGCCGATACCGATTCCGATACCGATACGAATATTGAAATTGAGTTCAAGTTTAGATCAACAAAACTCAAGTGCAATTTTTTTATTATACAAAATTACATTGTAAGAGAGAATATTTAAAATTGTATACAAAATTGGAAGTAATTTTTAAGGAGCTACATTTTCTTTGCTTCAAAAAATCTATATTAAAAATATGCAGATAATTAGTAGAAAAGCAAGAAAAAATTTTTAATTCCTTTGTAATTTTAAAAAATACTCGGCATGCTTTTTAAAAAATCGATATTTTAAAGAACATTTATCAACTAATATTCTTCTAAATAACTTAATAGCTTAATTATTAAAAGTCTTCTAAAAGTTTATATTTGTTCACTTAAATTTCCATGAAAATAAAGTTTTGAGTTTAAATTCGCATAAAAAAATTGTGAAAATGGGTAATTTTTTATCCTTTTTCCTTGAGGAAAAACCATTATAGAACACCGAAAAAGAAATTTGTCCTAGCATCGCTTCCAATTCGGTGATTGGTAATCGAAAAACAGAACTTCTTGCAATGGCAAGGATATGTAAAACTAATTAGAAATTATCCAAATTTGCAATACTTCCGGATCGCGAATTCTACATTTTCATGACTTTGGAGTGTCTTTTTTTAAAAAACAACGACTTGAATTCATGGCAAAATTAACAAAAAATAAATAATTTTTTTTTACAAAATAACAGCATAAAATATTATTAATTTTTAAAATTGATATTAATAAAATTTACTGCCTATTTCTCAATGTCGAAAGAATTCTTTCTTTCTTACAATTACATTTGAAATAAAAACAAAATTTTTAAACTTGTTTTTGTTTTAAATGTATTTATAAGAAAGAAAGAACTCTGTCGACATTGTGAAATAGGCAGTTAAAAAATAACGAAGTGAATTTAATTCATGGTAAAGTTAAACAAAAATAAATTATTTGTTAAAAAAAACTCTGACAAAAATTTTAAAAGTATCGTCGTATCGACAGCAAAATATCGCCGATACCGATGTATCGGAAAATCTGAAGTATCGCCGATATATCGGTATCGGTATCGGTATTCGTTACATCCCTAATATAAACGTTAGAAATTGGTAGTAAGCCATGCTCACAAACTGCGCATGCTTAGAGTTGAAAAAGCAAACAAAATATACTGTTTGTGGATTTCGCTTCTGCAAAGAGAATAACAATAAATTCACACAAAAAAATTTCCATGCAAAATCGTCGAAAACCAGGTTAACTTAACATTTTTTGGTAATGATTTTGCTTCATAGGTGTGTCATGTTAAATCAACATGATTTACAATAATCTTGAAAGAAAATTTTTCCTTTTGAATTAACTATATTTCATGTTGATTTAATATTCCAGTACAGTTAAATCAAAATGAAGTTGATACTGAAATAATACGAAAAATCATATTGAATCAAAGTAATTTCGGGTTGAAACAACTTGAATTTGATATTGGCACAACACGAAGAATCATGTTGAATCAAAGTTATTTTAAGTTGAAACAACGTAAATTGGATATTGAAAAAACACGAAGAATCATGTTGAATTAAAGTTATATCAAGCTGAAGCTGTAGCTATTTTATTAATTATTTTACTTACGAGATAGTCATCAGAAAACTTTTCGTTGTAGCTGACTGCCCCAGCCAAGATTTGAAATCGTGCCACCTGCATGATAGTCCACGCGCTAACCACTGCAGCCACAACAGCTTCAAACTTTTCTTTACTTATACACTAAATAAATACCATCGTATGTAAAATGCATTTCATTTTAATTCAACATGATTTAAATGATTATTTAACATGATTTAAAAAAAATTAAAGTTATAGTCATGTCGATTGAAAATGAAACTTAAAGTTTATAACAAAATTGTTTTAACGGTGATTTAAGGATAGATTAATTATTTTCCGTTTAAAAGCAATATGAAACAATGATAATTTTAAACCAGCAGCAGTAAATATTCGCTGGTAATTCGTTTTTTGTCGTATACATAGACGACACATGTAAGAATAAACAACAACAAGTCACACAACTAAGCAGAACAGTGAATTGTAGCAATGAACACAGCAAGTAAACACTAACACACTCAAACGACAAATTATTTCTTGTAAATTTAATATGATTTGCAATCAAAATTTCAGCATGTGGATTTTACATTAATTTTTTTTCTGTGTGTTATTTCTCTGTTTTGAATTGCTGTTCTTGTAGGAAAGGCATATGACTAAAAAGGAAAATGGTTCAATAAATTTAATTCGTTGGCTATACTAGTTTCAATTAGAGCTAAATTTCATTTTCAGTAAAGACATTTAATGAATTAGTAAGTGTTTACTATTAACTCCCTCTAAAATAAAATGCAGGTGCAAGATTTCAAAACGCCGATAGAAATATATATTTTTTTGGTGCCTCCTTACCAGAACCAGTCGTTAGAGCCGTGTCAGTTTGGAAACAATTTATATTGTTGCACAGTGTAACGAGGCAATGTGAAACTGACAGTTGTCAGACGTGTAGTCAGACATCGAATCCAAAACGAAACTATTAAACAACGGGACCAATCTGTATTTATACCCTTTCATATGTAATATAAATTTTCCAAATCAATCTATAAATAGCGGAGTTATGCGTAAGCGAATATTAAATAAATTCAGTAAAGTGCGACCTTAGCTCGCACACGAAGGGTTCCGTACGAATACACATACATATATCCCATTTCGTTTTTGACCTTTTTTTATTTTTGGAAATTTTTTCATTTTCTTTTTCGTTTAATTTAAATTTTTTTATTTTTTTAATTTTTTCGGTTTTTGGGCATTTTTTAGTTCTGGTGGCGGTTTTTTCATTTTGGTAATTTATTTCTTTTTGGTGATTTTTCGTTTTTGGCGTTTTTTTTTTAGTTTTGGGTATTTTTTTTTAGTTTTGGAGTGTTTTTGTTTTAACGATTTTTCGTTTTTTTACGATATTTTTAGTTTAAGCGATTTATTTTAGTTTTGGCGCCTTTTTCAGTTTTGGCGCTTTTTTTCGTTTTAACGATTTTTCGTTTTTTGGTGATTTTTTTATTTTTAGCTATTTTTTAGCTTTAGCGATTTTAGTTTTTGTCTTTTATTTTTCTGTTTGTTTTGGCGTTTTTTTCGTTTGTTGTTTTTTTTGTTTTTTACGATGTTTTTAGTTTTAGCGTTTTTTTAATTTTGGTGCTTTTTTCGTTTTAACAAATTTTTCGGTTTTTGGAGATTTTTTAATTTTTGGTGATGCATTTAGTTTTGGGGATTTTTGGGTTTTAGCGATTTTTTTATTTTGGTGCTTTTTTCCTTTAAAAGCTTTTTTCATTTTGACGCTTTTTCGTTTGGCATTTTTTTTTTAATTTTGGAATTTTTTAGTTTTAGCTTTTTGAAATTTTTAAGAGCTTGCATCTTTCGGTTTCCAAGATACGGCAAATTGTATAAGTTACATAGTCAAAATTACATTAACGGATAAAATACCCTCTAATTTGTATTGTTTTAAATATCAGTGTTAATTGGTGTAGTCTGTATAATAATACACTAACTTTGAAAATTTCTAGTGTCTATATAAATGTTTGTATATTATATTAGTATTTCAACATGTTTCGTAGCTCGCTCTAGAACACCCTTTAATTTTTAATTGTCATATATTTGTTGCTGTAGCGGCCAAAGTTTTACATAATCTGTGAAAATTTCAGGTCCGTAGCTCTTACGGTACTCGAGAAAACAGCTTGTGACAGACAGACGGACGGACGGATGGACACCGTAGCGAAAACAATAGGGGTTTTTTACACTTTCGGTATACGGAACCCTAAAAACATACAAACGAATTTATTTTTTTTTTGATGTCGCACACAGTAAGTAAAAAATTAAAATTTTTGTTTTTTAATTTTATTAAAAATTAAAATCAAATGTGAAAGAAAACTTACCACCGAATAGGAAAATGTAAAAATTTTTTTGCAATTTGTAATTGTAATTTTTTTATTTTTATTCTGAAAATTATCGGCCCTGTCTTATTGATGTATCATATATAAGAAGTTAATTTCAGATATGATATTTCAAGCTCTAAAAATAGAAAACTTCAAAAAAGTCTGAGAAAATTTTGCTATTAGTGGAGAAAAAAATCTTTGCATGGGTGTCTTTGAAGACCTATAGTCAAATTTTCTGGCAAAAAAATTTTCCAAAACCTATTTGTTCAGTATATCTTTTATAGCTCCAAATATCCGGTCGGGTCGGATTCAACTGTTGGTCGGTTTGACATGGAATCGCCCATATATAATATACGACATTTTACGACATACATTCATGGTTAATACATCAATGTCGTTCATGTTCGATCGATTTTAAGTGGTAAATGATATTGATAATGATATATGTATGAGTCGGTTAAAAATTGTAGAAGCAAGCTTTAAAAAACTTTAATATATTATTATATTATGCTACTCCTCATTTATTTAAAACACAGCTTGTGACAACTTTTTTTATTTAACTGAAACAAAAATTAATAACAACGAACAACAACACAAGAATCATCCTCAACAGCAACCAGACAAAAATAAGAGACAAATATGATTTAGTATTTTCAATTTTGACCATGTTTCATATCCTCCCTGCAAACATTTAATTCTATTTAAATAAATTTTTCATTTCAAGTCTGTCCTTAAGCCGTTAAAAAGAAGTATATTGTAATAAAGTTATTGTCGTTACTAATGCGTATGTGTGTGGCTATCAATATTAAACAAACATTTCATGTAAAAGGTTTAGAATAAAAAAAACAAAAGTAAATATTATAAATAGTTACTAAAATCCGCTTAAAAGTCATAGTAACTTTATATCTTAGTTAGGAAATATTTTATAGTTTTAAAAATCCAAGTATGAATGTGATACATGTGGCTAAAAAATAATAAAAAAAAGGTTTAAGAAAATGTGTGGACAACAGATAAAATAAAACAATGATTTATTTAGTTAATAAAATAAAGTTTAATTTAATAAAATAAAGTTTACTTCAATTGTATATTTGCTCATTTGCATTTGCGTATGAAGCATAAAAGCGAGCGTACAAGAACATTTCGATTAAATAAGTAAGTCTGCTCTGTGTCTTGTCTATGTCTTGTCTATGTCTTGTCTATGTCTTGTCTATGTCTTGTTTATGTCTTGTCTATGTCTTGTCTATGTCTTGTCTATGTCTTGTCTATGTCTTGTCTATGTCTTGTCTATGTCTTGTCTATGTCTTGTCTATGTCTTGTCTATGTCTTGTCTATGTCTTGTCTATGTCTTGTCTATGTCTTGTCTATGTCTTGTCTATGTCTTGTCTATGTCTTGTCTATGTCTTGTCTATGTCTTGTCTATGTCTTGTCTATGTCTTGTCTATGTCTTGTCTATGTCTTGTCTATGTCTTGTCTATGTCTTGTCTATGTCTTGTCTATGTCTTGTCTATGTCTTGTCTATGTCTTGTCTATGTCTTGTCTATGTCTTGTCTATGTCTTGTCTATGTCTTGTCTATGTCTTGTCTATGTCTTTTCTATGTCTTTTCTATGTCTTGTCTATGTCTTGTCTATGTCTTGTCTATGTCTTGTCTATGTCTTGTCTATGTCTTGTCTATGTCTTGTCTATGTCTTGTCTATGTCTTGTCTATGTCTTGTCTATGTCTTGTCTATGTCTTGTCTATGTCTTGTCTATGTCTTGTCTATGTCTTGTCTATGTCTTGTCTATGTCTTGTCTATGTCTTGTCTATGTCTTGTCTATGTCTTGTCTATGTCTTGTCTATGTCTATGTCTATGTCTATGTCTATGTCTATGTCTATGTCTATGTCTATGTCTATGTCTATGTCTATGTCTATGTCTATGTCTATGTCTATGTCTATGTCTATGTCTATGTCTTGTCTATGTCTTGTCTATGTCTTGTCTATGTCTTGTCTATGTCTTGTCTATGTCTTGTCTATGTCTTGTCTATGTCTTGTCTATGTCTTGTCTATGTCTTGTCTATGTCTTGTCTATGTCTTGTCTATGTCTTGTCTATGTCTTGTCTATGTCTTGTCTATGTCTTGTCTATGTCTTGTCTATGTCTTGTCTATGTCTTGTCTATGTCTTGTCTATGTCTTGTCTATGTCTTGTCTATGTCTTGTCTATGTCTTGTCTATGTCTTGTCTATGTCTTGTCTATGTCTTGTCTATGTCTTGTCTATGTCTTGTCTATGTCTTGTCTATGTCTTGTCTATGTCTTGTCTATGTCTTGTCTATGTCTTGTCTATGTCTTGTCTATGTCTTGTCTATGTCTTGTCTATGTCTTGTCTATGTCTTGTCTATGTCTTGTCTATGTCTTGTCTATGTCTTGTCTATGTCTTGTCTATGTCTTGTCTATGTCTTGTCTATGTCTTGTCTATGTCTTGTCTATGTCTTGTCTATGTCTTGTCTATGTCTTGTCTATGTCTTGTCTATGTCTTGTCTATGTCTTGTCTATGTCTTGTCTATGTCTTGTCTATGTCTTGTCTATGTCTTGTCTATGTCTTTTCTATGTCTTTTCTATGTCTTGTCTATGTCTTGTCTATGTCTTGTCTATGTAACGTATACGCATTAGAGAGACAGGAGGCTTTACATGAATGAGTCCTTTTTGGCAGGCAGCTAGTAGTTAGTTGTTCTTATTCAATAAAGTATTTTTGTTAAAAAGTTTTCAACGAAAAATAATTTTTTTTAAGAAAAAAAAAGAAAAAAGTAACCAAAGAAAGTGCAAATAATAATCATAATCATAGTACTCTCGTATAACTCGTAGTAATAATAATAATAAAGAGTACTTATTATTTGATTTATGTGTCTGTGTATACATAAGCAAATTTATAAAAACGTAAGACAACAACAATTTTACCAAAAATATTTTACATATTCAAGTTCATATTCCGAAATAGAAAACAATCAAACAAAAACACTCTAAATGTGGGAGAACTAAAGAAAGTTAAAACTGTTCATCAAGTGGAATCAAGAAATTATGCCTCTCTAATGCACAATAGACATGAAAAAAGTTAAAGAAATGTTTAAAAATTTTAATTTAATTGAAATATTTCAACATTTAGGCTAAGGCTACACTGGCATTTTTAAAACGCACGTTTCTGTTTTTTTTTTGTTTTAAATTTGAAAGTTAAAAATTTTAAAACTTTCAAATTTAATACAAACGAGCCTTTTAAAAAAGCAAGTGTGGCCTGGCCCTTACGCTACGTCTACACCTGATATATTTTTATCATGACAAATGCACAAATTCCATATATGAAAAACAGCTAACATGAAACAAATTATTTTTCTACATAAAGTTTGACTTTCGTCATGATAAAAGTATATCAAGTATAGACGTAGGTTAAAGTATACATATAATTATAGGCTACACCATTATTTGTGCTGCAGTTTATGTTCACATTATACAATCGATTTTGATAAAACTTATAACATTTGAAACATATCTATTGACAGCTGTGCAAAATATATGTATATTTAGTTAAATTCGGTTCATTATTGGGGGAACTATACACAGAAAAAAAATACCAATGTAGAATCAACATGTAAAGTTCATTGGAAAATATGTTAAATTTTTGCAAAATTGCAGACTTTATATTAAATTACTATTGTTTCATATTAATTTTAAATGCAGAATTTATTCATCTAACCTTAAATCTCGTTGATTTAACATTTTTCACATTAAAAAAAAATTTTCAATATTGAATCCATAAAATACTGTATTATAGTAAAATCAATGTTTATCATGTTAAATTAAAGTTGGCTGTAATTTAGGGAATCAATGAAAAATCATCGTTAAATTTCATTTTAAATCAACATGACTATAACTTTAATTTGAAATAAATTTTATATTAAATCATCTATTAAATGATGTTGAATTAAAACGAAATTCATGTTAGTTATGATGGTATTTATATTAGTGTATAACTAAAATATATTTGAGGCTGTTGTGGCTGCAGAGGTTAGCGCTTTGACTACCAAGCAAGTAATGATAAATCAGCCCGAGCTCAAATCTTTGCTGGGGCAGTCTGTGCCAACTACAACACAAAATTTTTCTGATGCCTATACTAAGCACATCACACTAACAATAGTAATGTTACTGCATATAGAATATTAAATAAGGATCCTACAACTAAATTACAAAAAATAAATAATAATATTGTTGACGAATTGTTCAGAGCAAAAATAATTACAAATATAGATAAAAATAGACTTAAGACTAGTGTTGCTATGGCGCCAAGACTGTATGGATTACCTAAAATCCACAAAGGGAATTTTCCATTAAGACCGATTTGTTCTTTTATAAATTCTCCTTCGTATGAGCTTTGTAAATATGTTACACATATTCTAAAAAAGTTAACGATAGGTTCCAAATACAATGTAATTAATTCTTTACAATTTAAAGATAAGATACGACATCTGAGGATTGATACTAATGAAAAATTAATTTCACTTGATGTAGTATCGCTATTTCCCAGTATTCCAGTAGATCTTGCAATAGATATTATAGGTGAAAAATGGGATTTGCTAAAGGGACATACAAATATAGGAAAAGATTTATTTTTGCGTATCATTAGATTTTGTATTATTGACAACAGATATTTTCAATATAACAATAAAATATATGCACAACTAAAAGGACTTCCCATGGGCTCTCCAGCTTCGCCAGTTGTCGCTGATATTGTAAAGGAAAAATTACTTGATGAATGTGTTGAAAAACTGAACATTAGGCCAAAAGTTTTGACAAAGTATGTAAATGACCTTTTTTGCATTATTTCAGAAAGCGAAATAGAGACTATGCTATCAACATTTAATTCATTTCATCCCGACATTAAATTTACAATAGAAAAAGAATGTGGTTCAAAGTTGCCTTATTTAGATACGTTAATAATAAGGAGAAATAATAGCTTATTAATAGATTGGTACCAGAAACCGACCTCTTCAGGCAGAATAATTAATTATTATTCGAAACATCCAAAAAGGATAATAATTAATACAGCCAAAAATCTTATAGAAAGAATATTATCAGTTAGTGATACGGATTTTCATAGGAAAAATAAAACGATAATTATGAATATTGATGATGAGATATTAAAATACTTTATGTTTTTTGTACATTTGTATTTTTAAATTATTCATTTTTTCATTTTGACAATTTTTTTTTGTAAAAAATTTTTTCAATTTGAAAGTTATAAATAATTGTTAAACACATTTATATATCCCTGAAGAAGCCACACAAAGAAGTGGCGAAATATTGGACTTGTTGAAAATTAAAAAATAAATATTGTTATTGTTTTTTATATAAAAAGAGACCTTAAGCTCAATTAAAATATAAAACTTTTATAAACAAAAAAGGTCGAAGAAATTAGTATAAAGAAATTTAAAATAATTTATAAAATTACAACTTTAAATGTGTGTTGTTGCAACTTGAAATAACTTTGATTCAACATAATTCTTCTTGTTATTTCAATATCAACATCATTTTTCTCTAACTGTACTGAAATATTAAATCAACATGAAATATAGTTATTCCAAAAGGAAAAATGTTCTTTGAAGGTTATTAAAAATCATGTTGAATTAACATAAAAAATGTAATATTAGCATTGTTTTCGACGATTTAAGTGTGGAGTTTTTCTGAATATATAAACTAGGGATGTAACGATACGCCGTTTTGCCGATCCGATACCGATACCGATATTTAAAAATAAATATCGCCGATACCGATTCCGATACCGATACGAATATTGAAATTGAGTTCAAGTTTAGATCAACAAAACTCAAGTGCAATTTTTTTATTATACAAAATTACATTGTAAGAGAGAATATTTAAAATTGTATACAAAATTGGAAGTAATTTTTAAGGAGCTACATTTTCTTTGCTTCAAAAAATCTATATTAAAAATATGCAGATAATTAGTAGAAAAGCAAGAAAAAATTTTTAATTCCTTTGTAATTTTAAAAAATACTCGGCATGCTTTTTAAAAAATCGATATTTTAAAGAACATTTATCAACTAATATTCTTCTAAATAACTTAATAGCTTAATTATTAAAAGTCTTCTAAAAGTTTATATTTGTTCACTTAAATTTCCATGAAAATTCCATGAAAATAAAGTTTTGAGTTTAAATTCGCATAAAAAAATTGTGAAAATGGGTAATTTTTTATCCTTTTTCCTTGAGGAAAAACCATTATAGAACACCGAAAAAGAAATTTGTCCTAGCATCGCTTCCAATTCGGTGATTGGTAATCGAAAAACAGAACTTCTTGCAATGGCAAGGATATGTAAAACTAATTAGAAATTATCCAAATTTGCAATACTTCCGGATCGCGAATTCTACATTTTCATGACTTTGGAGTGTCTTTTTTTAAAAAACAACGACTTGAATTCATGGCAAAATTAACAAAAAATAAATAATTTTTTTTTACAAAATAACAGCATAAAATATTATTAATTTTTAAAATTGATATTAATAAAATTTACTGCCTATTTCTCAATGTCGAAAGAATTCTTTCTTTCTTACAATTACATTTGAAATAAAAACAAAATTTTTAAACTTGTTTTTGTTTTAAATGTATTTATAAGAAAGAAAGAACTCTGTCGACATTGTGAAATAGGCAGTTAAAAAATAACGAAGTGAATTTAATTCATGGTAAAGTTAAACAAAAATAAATTATTTGTTAAAAAAAACTCTGACAAAAATTTTAAAAGTATCGTCGTATCGACAGCAAAATATCGCCGATACCGATGTATCGGAAAATCTGAAGTATCGCCGATATATCGGTATCGGTATCGGTATTCGTTACATCCCTAATATAAACGTTAGAAATTGGTAGTAAGCCATGCTCACAAACTGCGCATGCTTAGAGTTGAAAAAGCAAACAAAATATACTGTTTGTGGATTTCGCTTCTGCAAAGAGAATAACAATAAATTCACACAAAAAAATTTCCATGCAAAATCGTCGAAAACCAGGTTAACTTAACATTTTTTGGTAATGATTTTGCTTCATAGGTGTGTCATGTTAAATCAACATGATTTACAATAATCTTGAAAGAAAATTTTTCCTTTTGAATTAACTATATTTCATGTTGATTTAATATTCCAGTACAGTTAAATCAAAATGAAGTTGATACTGAAATAATACGAAAAATCATATTGAATCAAAGTAATTTCGGGTTGAAACAACTTGAATTTGATATTGGCACAACACGAAGAATCATGTTGAATCAAAGTTATTTTAAGTTGAAACAACGTAAATTGGATATTGAAAAAACACGAAGAATCATGTTGAATTAAAGTTATATCAAGCTGAAGCTGTAGCTATTTTATTAATTATTTTACTTACGAGATAGTCATCAGAAAACTTTTCGTTGTAGCTGACTGCCCCAGCCAAGATTTGAAATCGTGCCACCTGCATGATAGTCCACGCGCTAACCACTGCAGCCACAACAGCTTCAAACTTTTCTTT
This sequence comes from Panzeria rudis, assembly GCA_956483635.1. Taxonomy (NCBI): domain Eukaryota; kingdom Metazoa; phylum Arthropoda; class Insecta; order Diptera; family Tachinidae; genus Panzeria; species Panzeria rudis. The sequence goes on from OY101447.1 coordinate 5,678,926, forward strand.
ACTTATACACTAAATAAATACCATCGTATGTAAAATGCATTTCATTTTAATTCAACATGATTTAAATGATTATTTAACATGATTTAAAAAAAATTAAAGTTATAGTCATGTCGATTGAAAATGAAACTTAAAGTTTATAACAAAATTGTTTTAACGGTGATTTAAGGATAGATTAATTATTTTCCGTTTAAAAGCAATATGAAACAATGATAATTTTAAACCAGCAGCAGTAAATATTCGCTGGTAATTCGTTTTTTGTCGTATACATAGACGACACATGTAAGAATAAACAACAACAAGTCACACAACTAAGCAGAACAGTGAATTGTAGCAATGAACACAGCAAGTAAACACTAACACACTCAAACGACAAATTATTTCTTGTAAATTTAATATGATTTGCAATCAAAATTTCAGCATGTGGATTTTACATTAATTTTTTTTCTGTGTGTTATTTCTCTGTTTTGAATTGCTGTTCTTGTAGGAAAGGCATATGACTAAAAAGGAAAATGGTTCAATAAATTTAATTCGTTGGCTATACTAGTTTCAATTAGAGCTAAATTTCATTTTCAGTAAAGACATTTAATGAATTAGTAAGTGTTTACTATTAACTCCCTCTAAAATAAAATGCAGGTGCAAGATTTCAAAACGCCGATAGAAATATATATTTTTTTGGTGCCTCCTTACCAGAACCAGTCGTTAGAGCCGTGTCAGTTTGGAAACAATTTATATTGTTGCACAGTGTAACGAGGCAATGTGAAACTGACAGTTGTCAGACGTGTAGTCAGACATCGAATCCAAAACGAAACTATTAAACAACGGGACCAATCTGTATTTATACCCTTTCATATGTAATATAAATTTTCCAAATCAATCTATAAATAGCGGAGTTATGCGTAAGCGAATATTAAATAAATTCAGTAAAGTGCGACCTTAGCTCGCACACGAAGGGTTCCGTACGAATACACATACATATATCCCATTTCGTTTTTGACCTTTTTTTATTTTTGGAAATTTTTTCATTTTCTTTTTCGTTTAATTTAAATTTTTTTATTTTTTTAATTTTTTCGGTTTTTGGGCATTTTTTAGTTCTGGTGGCGGTTTTTTCATTTTGGTAATTTATTTCTTTTTGGTGATTTTTCGTTTTTGGCGTTTTTTTTTTAGTTTTGGGTATTTTTTTTTAGTTTTGGAGTGTTTTTGTTTTAACGATTTTTCGTTTTTTTACGATATTTTTAGTTTAAGCGATTTATTTTAGTTTTGGCGCCTTTTTCAGTTTTGGCGCTTTTTTTCGTTTTAACGATTTTTCGTTTTTTGGTGATTTTTTTATTTTTAGCTATTTTTTAGCTTTAGCGATTTTAGTTTTTGTCTTTTATTTTTCTGTTTGTTTTGGCGTTTTTTTCGTTTGTTGTTTTTTTTGTTTTTTACGATGTTTTTAGTTTTAGCGTTTTTTTAATTTTGGTGCTTTTTTCGTTTTAACAAATTTTTCGGTTTTTGGAGATTTTTTAATTTTTGGTGATGCATTTAGTTTTGGGGATTTTTGGGTTTTAGCGATTTTTTTATTTTGGTGCTTTTTTCCTTTAAAAGCTTTTTTCATTTTGACGCTTTTTCGTTTGGCATTTTTTTTTTAATTTTGGAATTTTTTAGTTTTAGCTTTTTGAAATTTTTAAGAGCTTGCATCTTTCGGTTTCCAAGATACGGCAAATTGTATAAGTTACATAGTCAAAATTACATTAACGGATAAAATACCCTCTAATTTGTATTGTTTTAAATATCAGTGTTAATTGGTGTAGTCTGTATAATAATACACTAACTTTGAAAATTTCTAGTGTCTATATAAATGTTTGTATATTATATTAGTATTTCAACATGTTTCGTAGCTCGCTCTAGAACACCCTTTAATTTTTAATTGTCATATATTTGTTGCTGTAGCGGCCAAAGTTTTACATAATCTGTGAAAATTTCAGGTCCGTAGCTCTTACGGTACTCGAGAAAACAGCTTGTGACAGACAGACGGACGGACGGATGGACACCGTAGCGAAAACAATAGGGGTTTTTTACACTTTCGGTATACGGAACCCTAAAAACATACAAACGAATTTATTTTTTTTTTGATGTCGCACACAGTAAGTAAAAAATTAAAATTTTTGTTTTTTAATTTTATTAAAAATTAAAATCAAATGTGAAAGAAAACTTACCACCGAATAGGAAAATGTAAAAATTTTTTTGCAATTTGTAATTGTAATTTTTTTATTTTTATTCTGAAAATTATCGGCCCTGTCTTATTGATGTATCATATATAAGAAGTTAATTTCAGATATGATATTTCAAGCTCTAAAAATAGAAAACTTCAAAAAAGTCTGAGAAAATTTTGCTATTAGTGGAGAAAAAAATCTTTGCATGGGTGTCTTTGAAGACCTATAGTCAAATTTTCTGGCAAAAAAATTTTCCAAAACCTATTTGTTCAGTATATCTTTTATAGCTCCAAATATCCGGTCGGGTCGGATTCAACTGTTGGTCGGTTTGACATGGAATCGCCCATATATAATATACGACATTTTACGACATACATTCATGGTTAATACATCAATGTCGTTCATGTTCGATCGATTTTAAGTGGTAAATGATATTGATAATGATATATGTATGAGTCGGTTAAAAATTGTAGAAGCAAGCTTTAAAAAACTTTAATATATTATTATATTATGCTACTCCTCATTTATTTAAAACACAGCTTGTGACAACTTTTTTTATTTAACTGAAACAAAAATTAATAACAACGAACAACAACACAAGAATCATCCTCAACAGCAACCAGACAAAAATAAGAGACAAATATGATTTAGTATTTTCAATTTTGACCATGTTTCATATCCTCCCTGCAAACATTTAATTCTATTTAAATAAATTTTTCATTTCAAGTCTGTCCTTAAGCCGTTAAAAAGAAGTATATTGTAATAAAGTTATTGTCGTTACTAATGCGTATGTGTGTGGCTATCAATATTAAACAAACATTTCATGTAAAAGGTTTAGAATAAAAAAAACAAAAGTAAATATTATAAATAGTTACTAAAATCCGCTTAAAAGTCATAGTAACTTTATATCTTAGTTAGGAAATATTTTATAGTTTTAAAAATCCAAGTATGAATGTGATACATGTGGCTAAAAAATAATAAAAAAAAGGTTTAAGAAAATGTGTGGACAACAGATAAAATAAAACAATGATTTATTTAGTTAATAAAATAAAGTTTAATTTAATAAAATAAAGTTTACTTCAATTGTATATTTGCTCATTTGCATTTGCGTATGAAGCATAAAAGCGAGCGTACAAGAACATTTCGATTAAATAAGTAAGTCTGCTCTGTGTCTTGTCTATGTCTTGTCTATGTCTTGTCTATGTCTTGTCTATGTCTTGTTTATGTCTTGTCTATGTCTTGTCTATGTCTTGTCTATGTCTTGTCTATGTCTTGTCTATGTCTTGTCTATGTCTTGTCTATGTCTTGTCTATGTCTTGTCTATGTCTTGTCTATGTCTTGTCTATGTCTTGTCTATGTCTTGTCTATGTCTTGTCTATGTCTTGTCTATGTCTTGTCTATGTCTTGTCTATGTCTTGTCTATGTCTTGTCTATGTCTTGTCTATGTCTTGTCTATGTCTTGTCTATGTCTTGTCTATGTCTTGTCTATGTCTTGTCTATGTCTTGTCTATGTCTTGTCTATGTCTTGTCTATGTCTTGTCTATGTCTTGTCTATGTCTTGTCTATGTCTTGTCTATGTCTTGTCTATGTCTTGTCTATGTCTTTTCTATGTCTTTTCTATGTCTTGTCTATGTCTTGTCTATGTCTTGTCTATGTCTTGTCTATGTCTTGTCTATGTCTTGTCTATGTCTTGTCTATGTCTTGTCTATGTCTTGTCTATGTCTTGTCTATGTCTTGTCTATGTCTTGTCTATGTCTTGTCTATGTCTTGTCTATGTCTTGTCTATGTCTTGTCTATGTCTTGTCTATGTCTTGTCTATGTCTTGTCTATGTCTTGTCTATGTCTTGTCTATGTCTATGTCTATGTCTATGTCTATGTCTATGTCTATGTCTATGTCTATGTCTATGTCTATGTCTATGTCTATGTCTATGTCTATGTCTATGTCTATGTCTATGTCTTGTCTATGTCTTGTCTATGTCTTGTCTATGTCTTGTCTATGTCTTGTCTATGTCTTGTCTATGTCTTGTCTATGTCTTGTCTATGTCTTGTCTATGTCTTGTCTATGTCTTGTCTATGTCTTGTCTATGTCTTGTCTATGTCTTGTCTATGTCTTGTCTATGTCTTGTCTATGTCTTGTCTATGTCTTGTCTATGTCTTGTCTATGTCTTGTCTATGTCTTGTCTATGTCTTGTCTATGTCTTGTCTATGTCTTGTCTATGTCTTGTCTATGTCTTGTCTATGTCTTGTCTATGTCTTGTCTATGTCTTGTCTATGTCTTGTCTATGTCTTGTCTATGTCTTGTCTATGTCTTGTCTATGTCTTGTCTATGTCTTGTCTATGTCTTGTCTATGTCTTGTCTATGTCTTGTCTATGTCTTGTCTATGTCTTGTCTATGTCTTGTCTATGTCTTGTCTATGTCTTGTCTATGTCTTGTCTATGTCTTGTCTATGTCTTGTCTATGTCTTGTCTATGTCTTGTCTATGTCTTGTCTATGTCTTGTCTATGTCTTGTCTATGTCTTGTCTATGTCTTGTCTATGTCTTGTCTATGTCTTGTCTATGTCTTGTCTATGTCTTGTCTATGTCTTTTCTATGTCTTTTCTATGTCTTGTCTATGTCTTGTCTATGTCTTGTCTATGTCTTGTCTATGTCTTGTCTATGTCTTGTCTATGTCTTGTCTATGTCTTGTCTATGTCTTGTCTATGTCTTGTCTATGTCTTGTCTATGTCTTGTCTATGTCTTGTCTATGTCTTGTCTATGTCTTGTCTATGTCTTGTCTATGTCTTGTCTATGTCTTGTCTATGTCTTGTCTATGTCTTGTCTATGTCTTGTCTATGTCTTGTCTATGTCTATGTCTATGTCTATGTCTATGTCTATGTCTATGTCTATGTCTATGTCTATGTCTATGTCTATGTCTATGTCTATGTCTATGTCTATGTCTATGTCTATGTCTATGTCTATGTCTATGTCTATGTCTTGTCTATGTCTTGTATATGTCTTGTCTATGTCTTGTCTATGTCTTGTCTATGTCTTGTCTATGTCTTGTCTATGTCTTGTCTATGTCTTGTCTATGTCTTGTCTATGTCTTGTCTATGTCTTGTCTATGTCTTGTCTATGTCTTGTCTATGTCTTGTCTATGTCTTGTCTATGTCTTGTCTATGTCTTGTCTATGTCTTGTCTATGTCTTGTCTATGTCTTGTCTATGTCTTGTCTATGTCTTGTCTATGTCTTGTCTATGTCTTGTCTATGTCTTGTCTATGTCTTGTCTATGTCTTGTCTATGTCTTGTCTATGTCTTGTCTATGTCTTGTCTATGTCTTGTCTATGTCTTGTCTATGTCTTGTCTATGTCTTGTCTATGTCTTGTTTATGTCTTGTCTATGTCTTGTCTATGTCTTGTCTATGTCTTGTCTATGTCTTGTCTATGTCTTGTCTATGTCTTGTCTATGTCTTGTCTATGTCTTGTCTATGTCTTGTCTATGTCTTGTCTATGTCTTGTCTATGTCTTGTCTATGTCTTTTCTATGTCTTGTCTATGTCTTGTCTATGTCTTGTCTATGTCTTGTCTATGTCTTGTCTTTGTCTTGTCTATGTCTTGTCTATGTCTTGTCTATGTCTTGTCTATGTCTTGTCTATGTCTTGTCTATGTCTTGTCTATGTCTTGTCTATGTCTTGTCTATGTCTTGTCTATGTCTTGTCTATGTCTTGTCTATGTCTTGTCTATGTCTTGTCTATGTCTTGTCTATGTCTTGTCTATGTCTTGTCTATGTCTTGTCTATGTCTTGTCTATGTCTTGTCTATGTCTTGTCTATGTCTTGTCTATGTCTTGTCTATGTCTTGTCTATGTCTTGTCTATGTCTTGTCTATGTCTTGTCTATGTCTTGTCTATGTCTTGTCTATGTCTTGTCTATGTCTTGTCTATGTCTTGTCTGTCTATATCTTTTCTATGTGTTGTCTATGTCTACATCCATGTCTATGGCTATGTCTTGTCAATATCTTTCTATAGCTTCATATTATCATGTTTATATTTATACGTCGCGATGCGTTGTTATTTATGACAACTACAGATTTAAGCATAAAATACATTTTTCCAATTTCAACAAAAATATTTAGAGCATGATCATTGTTTTAAATAAATATTGTCGTTTATTTTCCTCTTAACAATGACGACATTAATAATAACAATAACACGAACGCGATAAAATAAATAAAATTTCAATTCAGGTTTCTATGGTTCTTTATAGAATTTTTATGATTATTTTACTCCTTTCTATTTTTTTTCATTTACATTCAAAGGAAACAAACAAACACATCTAGTGTTATATTGTAACTACAAAAACAACAAACTAAATATTGTCATTTTTATGACAAATTTACATACACAAACATGAAAAGTATGAAAGAAATTGTGTGATATTCTAATAACAACAATAGTCATCATATGATAATCTCAGTTATGGGAACGGAAGACAGCAACAACAGCTAAGATGAGAGGAAATAAAAATAAAAACAGCGGTAACGGTATTTATGAAAATACAACCACAACTGCCGACGACAGTATGGCTTGTTAAGGATTTTTACAAAGCATCTTGTCGCCTGTCGTTCATATTTAATTACTTCCTCTTTCTTTCTCTTACTCCTTCCATCTATTTAAATTTGTTTATGGATGTTGGTTTGTCGACCCAATTCTTGTCAGACTTTTAATATGAATCTGGGGAATTGTGAATCGAAATGAAGATACATGACAGCAATAAACAAATAAAAAACGTTACAATTTCCAATCGAATGATGTGAAAATTGAATGAGTATGTGAATTGTGTTTTGTAATAAAAGTGTGTTTGTTTGTAGTTGTTTTGCATATTTTTTTTAGGAGAATATTATTGAGTTAGTGTGAGTGAGCGAGAGAAAGAATGAAATTTACATAAAATTGTCTTGATAATAAAAAATAATCTGTTCATTGATTGTTTTTCTCATGGTTATTTATTTTATTGCAGGAAAAAGTAATAATAAATTATTTATAATAAAAGTTATTTGAAGTTCAAATTGTTATTTAAGAAAAAGTGTTTAAAACAATAATCAAAATAGTGAATTTATCCCTTTTTTAAGAAAGGGACGAAAAGAACCATACAGCAAATAGTTAGAAGGTTTAAATGTTCCACAAAAATGTTCCTTGTTCTGTTGTACATAAAATTACTGAACAAAACTTATACCTAAAATGTAGGAATTACAAGATTTCTCTTGCCGATTCACTATAATAATGTGCAAAAGGATGTAACTTGAGCTCTCCCTAAAATGAGCCCCAGATGTAAACTTTCAAAACGCCGATACCTGAATATCTTTTTTAGTCCCCTCTACCACAACCAGTCTTTAGAAGATTGTTATTTATGTTTCTGTGTTGTCCAGTGTAATAAACTCAAATAAATATTAATCAAAATTCTTTCCAATTTGTGCCTGCCTTCTGCCATTTTCTTGCCATCAAAGTCATCGAAGTTCAGATACTCTTACTACGGCGGGTATACCTGGATAAATACAGACAATATTTGCCAATCAATTGCCACAAACACAAATTGTCCATTTTCCTGTCCGGAACAAAATTGTGAAATGTAATAAAAAAAATATAAAAAACTCAAATAAAATAATATAAAAATTTGTAACCAAAGAAGTATTTGAATGTATAAAATATTTTAAAATTCCTATTGAAATCTGTTACAATAAATGTCTCCGCCAAAGCAGATAAATCCAAACTTTTTCACACCAGCAACACGGTCGTATAATTTACCCAGTCACCCCCTTCCTCCCATCCACCCATCTTGGACTAAATTATGCGAGCACAGCAAATGAAGAGACTTTTTTGCTCTGTAGCGTTTAGATTCATTTTCATTTTCAGTTTAAAGTTTTTTTTTTTATATTTTGTCATTTCGAACAGACCACAAATGCCACATTAATTTAGGCTGGATTGGCATGGGCAGGGGGGGGGGGGGTGTTTAATAAGGATTTTCAATTGTGATTGTGTATGAATGAGCGTTTGTGATTTTTCGTAAGACAGTTTATATACCAGGAGTATTTGGAACAGTGTAAATTGCTTTGATTGTTTGAAAGGACCGGACCGTACTTGAGATGAGCAAAAAAAAAACAACAAAAAAACTAATAATGAAAATGAAGTGGTATGGAAATGAATTCTAGTGAATTGGAATGAAATATATTTATTGTGTGTATTTTATTAATATAAAATGAAAAGCAATGAAAACAAGAAAAAGTGAAAGGTATTCTTTCTAAAGTGACTTCAATAACTAACAAATAAACTGTCACAGATTCTACTTTTTATTTGTAATTCTTTTGTATCTTTTTTTTTAATTTAGAGCACAGCAGCAGCAGAAATGCGTTCCATTCGTTCGTTTACTGACTTAATAAAACGAGACTCTTGTTAGAACTGAATGCTGGCTGAACACTGATTGTTTTTATTTTTTATAAAAAATTTATTGAAATTTCTGTTATTTTCTATTAAAAAACTTTTTGTTTTATTTAGCATTTTTTATTAAGTTCAGAAAATGCTAATTGATCATTTTTGTCGTTGGTTTTTGTTTTAATAAAATTGTTTTTTTTTTGCCTTTCAGTTTTATTAAAAGGACAATCTTATTTGAAAGTTTATTTTACATTATTCTTTGTTTTTTTTTTGTTGTTATTTTTTGGAGACATGAATGCAAATAATAGTCAGCTCATTAGTATAAATCAGAGTACATAAAAGTATGTTTGTGGGTATGTTAGTTTGCCTGTCTGTCTGCCTATTAACCATTGTCACACATGCTTTTGCATTTATCATTTTACGGACATTAAAAAAACTCCTGACATAATCTACACTGACTCATAAGGACATGCAAATATGTATCAGACTCAAAATATTTTACACTCAGAGATTCAAAAGAAAGTTCTGCTTTTCATAAAATAAACTTTGAAGAAAGTACTTTTTGAAAAAAACTTCTGTAAAAAAGTAGTAAAATTTCTTTTAAGGCCAGTAATTTGTAAATAGGCATACCCTTCAGAAGTTTAAAGTTCCTGTGATCACACCCTTAAGCGCTTAAGTCGTTCTAAAATGTTTCCAGCAGAACAGTTTAAAGTCTCAAAAACTACGGCGTTGGTTTATATTTCTTTAAAATATTTATAAAAAATAGCCGTCTTAAACAAGTTACAAATAAGAAATCAAATAGATAAATTTTATATTAAAATTGTCGAAAACAAAATTAATTTAATATTTTTCGATAGTGGGTGTTTCATGTTAATTCAACATGATTTTACAACAGCCTTCAAAGAACATTTTTCCTTTTGAAATAACTATATTTCATGTTGTATTGATATTCCAGTACAGTTAAATCAAACTGTAGAATCATGTTGAATCAAAGTTATTTCAAGTTGAAACAACGTGAATTTGATATTGAAACAACACGAAGAATCATGTTGAATTAAAGTTATATCAAGTTGAAACAACATGACTTTAATGTAGCTATTTTATTCATTATTTTACTTACGTTCTGTGTACTAGCATAGTCATGAGAAAAATTAGTGTTGCAGAGAGCTGCCCCAGCCAAGATTTGAACTCGAGCTCATTTATTATTACTTGCTTGGTACTCAACGCTCTAACCACTGTATCCTTAAATAGATTTTAGATATACATACACTAACTAATATAAATACCAGCATCAGTAACATGAGTTTCATTTCAATTCAACATGATTTATTTTTTTGATTTAACATAAAATTTCAAATTAAAGTTTTAGTCAAATTGATCTAAAATGAAATGTAACGTTGATTCACTAAAATAGATCCAACTTTAATTTAGCATGATAAAAATTAATTTTATTATAAAACATGATTTTATGCATTCAATGTTGAACAATTTTATGAAAAATGTTATATCAAGGAAATTTATGGTTATATTACTCATTTTTTGTTCAAAATTAATATCAAACAATGGTAATTTTGAGTAAAGTCGATACTTTTGCAGACATTTAATATGATTTTGCAATAACATTGCGACATGTTGATTTTAGATTGATATTCTTTCCTTTGTACTATATTTTTTAAAAAGTGTTTTTTTTTTGAAAAAGTAACTATTTAAAAAAGTACGTTTTAAAAAAATACATTAAAAAATACCATTTAAAAAAGTGCCTCTTTAAAAAAGTACCTTTTTCAAAAAGGAACTTTTTATAAATTACCCCTTAAAAAATAATCTTTTTAAAAAAGCAACATTTAAAACAAGCAGCTTTGTTAAAAAAAGTGTTTCTTTACAAAAAAATACCTTTTTAAAAATGTGAATTTTTAAAAAAGTACCTTTTTACAAAAGTACATTTTTAAGAAGGAATCTTAAAAAAAAAGAACTCACTCGATAAAATTATTTTTTATTGCCACTGTCAGTGGTAGTGTGGGTAAAGGACTCTGATGAGTAGACTTGGTGGTCACGAAACAGCAGTCAGTTCAACCATCCGTACAGCCAAATTTTTCTTTGAATGTTCAATATTTACATGCTTTAGAATTTCTTTCTTAAATAAAAAATAATTTGATCGAATGATTAAATTAAAAATGAACTTAAGCCAAACTAATTTGATAACTTTGGATAAAACCATACAGTTCGACTAAAAATTCATAACTCAATTATTAAAAAGAACTCACGTTGTTGTGAGACTCCGCAACAGAGCGAAAAACTGCCAATCTAGCGGTGGAAAAACCAAAAAAAATTTATTGAATTTACAAAAACACTTCAACGCAGCATCAAAGCCGACAAATCATTGTATTTAAAAATAAAATTTATTTATCACTAAGTTACCTGGCTCAGAAAATATGGTCTTTTAAATATTGAGAAAAAATTGGGTGGTAGTTCTTTATTGATTTTTATAACAAATTAGTTGGCATGTTAAATGATGGACGTTTTCGGACAAAGTAATTTTTTTTTTTGATAAAGTGTTATATCAGCTATTTTAATTGGCTCTTCTTTAGACATATGTATTTACTATTTCAGTTAAGGTTTAGAAGCGTAAATACAGAAAATTCTTGTTTTTAAAACTTTTCTAAGTCTTTGTAGAGATACAAAAAAAGTATACCCGAGTATACCTGAAATTGTTTTGGAGTTTTAGTATAGATATTATAGAGTAATACTGCTGCAAAAATTAGCTGCGGAAACTTGTTAACTATACACCTTTTTAAAATTTTCCTACTTGTGTGTACTTTGCTTTGTTGTAATTTGCTTCCGAAATCACTTGTTATTAAATTAAAATACCAATAAAGTGTCGTTATCAATGTTTTGAAATACAATATAAATTTTTATTGCATTTTGAAATTTTTTTAATCCACTTGCGTTTTTTTAATGCATTTAGAATTTTTTTTAAATTGGTCGTATATAGCAACATATAGCGCCCACTGTGTTAAAAGTAACGAGTGAAAAATTTTGCATCGTTCAATATAAAAATAAAATAGAATGAAAATTTAATTATTTTTTTTTATTTTAGATGAAAAAAAAAAAAAAAATTGGGGAAATTTAGAGATTTTTTTTAAATTTTTTTTATATTTTTAATAATTTAGTTTATACTAAATTAAATTATTTTTTTTAAATGTAATTTATTATTTAAATTTAATTATATTAATATATATATATATATATATATATATATATATTGATATAAAATTTATTAATTTTATTTTAATAATATATTTTAATAATATATTTTATATTAATAATAATATTATTTTTTATAGATCTTATAGCCTACAGTCTTTCCTATAATTCATGCATACGTTTTTTGTGGATCAGACTATTAGTTTGGAAGATATAAGCTATCCGACAACTAAAGAGTTTTATCGGTAAAAATTGGTCTTATATAACAAAATATAGCGTCCACAGTTAAAAATAGCTAGCTAGTTTTTACATAATCTATATCCTACATCCTTGCCTATAACTCATCTATACATTTTTGTAGATCAGACTATTAGTTTGAAAGATATGCGTTTTCCAAAGACTTAAAAATTTTATTGGAAAAATTGGTTTTATACAACAACATATAGCGCCAACTGTATTAAAAATACTTGCCTAACTTTTTACACACCTTGTAGCCTACATCCTTGCCTATAATTCATCCATAAATTTTTTGTGCATCAGAATATTATTTTGGAGGATATGATTTTTCTGTCGCAAGATTGATATTTTTCCCAGTGTGCACCGGGTAGGAACGAAGTTTTATTTGCCTAAAAACATAAAACATAACATGACACGACATGACATGACATGAAATAACGTGACATGGAATGATAGATGTAGGAGTACGCCCCCTTCCCCTGTATCACCACCGACCATTTCGCAACCGGTTTGGGAGCAACTAGCAGCATCTTGCGCCCTAAATACCGTAACATTAGCCGCAAGAGACGTAATCAATCTTGCTGGTGAGCTGCCCGTCTCGCGCCTTCCCCTCAAACGTTTTTTCTCAGCTTGAGCTTCATCAAGAGAATCTCATACTCTACCGAAATGGCAGTCACCTTACGAGCCAGCAATCTATCTACTCCATTAGCTAGAAACACCTCCATTAATGAACTAGGTACCGCCATCTTACTCCCACCGATACTAGCAGCCGCCTTTTTCTTGTGCCGCTTATTTCTCCTGCCAGAGGCCACAGTACTGTTAGTAGAATCAGAGCCATTGAACACCTCCACCTCCTCAGACATTCCATTATTAGCAGCACAGACACCTGCCGACGTACCAGCAGCACTAACCAGCGAAAGCTGCTATACCAGGACCAGAAACTGCAGCATAAGTTGAAGCAGCAGCACCACCAATAGCACCAGAAGTAAAATTTTCACCAACAGCATTCTCAGCTGCAGCAGCAGAAACGCGCCTTCTCTTAGACGGCGATGGCTTGTAAAGCCAACCCCCCTCTCATTCTTATCAACCTCAATATCCGTGTCACTTTCTTAAGGGCAGCATGCAGCCCTCAGAGTTCGCCATATCCGATATCCATATCGTCGTCGTTGACCCCATTCGCAATTTTCTTCTTTGACAACGGACCGGGAGGAGCCATGACTGCCATATCTTGTGAGCGGAGTCTCAAAACAAAAACATGTACACATTTCGTTTTGTATTTTCGTTACCAGTATTCGTTGCCAGTATTTGTTACCACTATTTATTACAGGTATTTAAAAAAACACTCACACAAAGCATTGATAAGAAACATGTCTTAATAAAGTACCATTTAAAGAAAGTATTTTTTAAACAAGATACCAAAGTACTACATATGTAAGTATATGCAAAAGTATATAAAAAATAATCATAGTAAAAACAAAGTATACTTTAGGAGCTTAAAACCAGTATTTTGTATGGCAATACCGGTTTTAAATTCTTAAAGTATACTTTGCTTAGGACTATTAATATGCACCTATATATCTTTCGAAAAAGCACCTTCTAGAAAGACTAACTTTTTTTACTCACTATTGCCTAATTTCGAGTGTGCTGCAAAAGTAGCTGTAATGTATCATTTCAATACAATATTTTCTGAGAATAAAATAGAAAAAGTAGGAAATTGCTAAATAAAAAATTAGCAATCGTTTTTTTACTTCGTGTTTGTAACATAATGACCATATCATAACTCATGGCCAAATTTTAACATTATCATTTACCAAACACACATACATTTAGCAGATACATGCATACACACATTCATAGACCCTGCAGCTAAATGTACGTTACGTTTTGGGGCAGTTATATTACTAATTGTAACATTACTAGTCACCAAAGGACTGTCATTTTACTAGTTGCAATGAGACTAGTAACAATACTAGTCACACAACAACGTTTTGGAACAGTCATACAACTAGTTGTAATGAAACTAGTAATTTGAATTATTTTTTATAAGTTGACATATTTTCAGCTGTAAATACATAAAACAAAATTTTAGCTCCAAATATAATAAGTAGAAAGTGGCTCAGTGGACAGAGTACATGCTTTGAAATATGAGGACTGTGTGTTCATACCCCGGTTGAGCCAAATGTTTTTTAATATTTAAGAAACTATAAATAAAGAAACTAGTAAGCGCACTAGTCTATAATAATTAGTATTTCAAGTAGCATATAACTATGTACAAATGAACTAGTTGGGCTCCTATGACAACCTAATGTTAAAGTCGATAGTTCGATATATGGAAAAAGGACAGTTAGACAACTAGTCTGAATAAAAAAGCAACTAGTATATTTCTAACCACATACTAGTCATTTTGTCTGCAGGGAGATGTACAAGCTTATAAGCACCAATATTTAAAATGGTCACCCAATATTCGTTAAATCGGACTACTGCACTGAGATATGAATGTGCAAAACAAAAAGTCCACAGAAAATACAACAAATTGTAATTCTTCCTCTGGGATGTATAGAAAGAAGAAATTTGCCACATTATAATAGAAAGAAACTAACCACACAACAACTAAATGTACAAATTGGACGAATATTAACAGAAAAACAGCATCAGCACAGAGTAGATTTTCTATAAAACATAAAATAATAAAATACCCTCATTATGATGCGTTCAGATTAACATTTTTGCACACCCAGCAAAATACTCAATGGTATGAACAAAAAATAAATAAAAAATTGAAATAAAAAAGTGCTATAATCTACACTTGTATGGACAAAGAGATACAAATAAGGATTTAAAGTATTTTCAGGAATAAAGTACGAAAATCAACAACTAAACTGACGACATAAACATCTCGCCAAGCCACCCGACGTTGACGACGACGGCGACGACGACAACAATGTCTGCAAAATTTCCAAACGACCGCTGTCACTGTCCTGCTGACAGTTAAGTGGTTTAGGGCGATAAAATGGCCATAATGACATGATTCTTTCTTTAGTAAAGAAGCTGAAGAAAGAAAAAAAAAACACACAACAAGCAGCTCCAATTTCATATACAATTTCTGGACTTTGCAAATAGGTGAGACCATGTTAACTAAACACCCTTATTAACTGCAATACAAATAAAGACAAAAGATATTCAACATTTATTTTACTTTTTTACTTATTTCAAATTTTTCCTCTATTTTTCTTTTTTGTAATGCCACCACATAAATTACAATATAAGAAGAACAACCTATTAAAAATACTTTTTTCGTACGTACGCAAATTCCTTTTGTTTTTTGTTTTTTTTTTTTTTTTTTTGAAGAAGGGACCCCAAAACTTTTGCCAAAAGTAGGAAGAAGTAGGAAGCAAAAATCAATCGATAACATTAGAATTGCGATGTTTATCTCAATTGAAGTATTGCATGGATTTACTGACAGCACAACTTAATACTGAGGAAAACTAAATAGTATCAGCAAACCAGCCGTCGTCGAGCCACCATAAATACTTATCTGCCAATAATGTACAAGCGTACACACATACATATACATTAACGAAGAAACACACAGTGGGACCGATTGAAAAAATTATGTAAATTACATAATTTTATAACACGTCTTAATTTAAAAAAAAAATTAAATTTATGATCAATACTCGAAGAGCTACGGGGTGTCCAAAACGCCCACATTGGGTATTAAAAACTTTTTTAGGTATCGTAACTTGAGCAAATATAGACCTAAACTTGAATATTAATTAAGCTTATAAGCAGATAAAGAAGAATCAGTTAAGTTAAATTGCCTCTTATATGTGGATCAAAAGATATTTTGCTTTAAATTTTGAAACTAGTTTCTTTTTACTTTGACTTCATTTAGTATTTTGCAAATATCTTTGGTAAAAGCGTTGCAAAAATTCTTAAAAAAGTATTTTACGAATTGCCATAAAATCCAATATAATGTGTTGAAAGAATTTTTTAATTATCTCCATTGGTCTTATTTATCCCTTTTCATTTTTGACCTTTTTTTATTTTGGCAATTTTTTCGTTTTGCTTTTTTGTTTAATTTTAGTTTTTTTTATTTTTTAAGTTTTTTTTGTTGATTTAACGAATTTCGTAGCGCTTTTTTTCTTTTTGGTGATTTTTTCATTTTGGCGATTTTTTTGTTTAGTTTTTGCGCTTTTTTTCTTTCTGGTGATTTTTTTCATTTTTGGCGATTTTTTTCGGTTTTTGATGATATTTTTAGTTTTACCGATTTTTTTAGTTATAGTCTTTTTTTCGTTTTGACGACTTTTTCGGTTTTTTGCGTTTTTTTTAGTCTTTTTGGCGATCTTTTTAGTTTTGGTGATTTTTTGCGTTTAGCGATTTTTTTTACTTTTGGCGCTTTTATTCCTTTAAGCGCTTCTTTCGTTTTGGCGATTTTTCGTTTTGACATTTACTTAGTTTTGGAATTTTTTAGTCTTAGCGTTTTTTTTAAATTTCAAGAGCTTGTCTCTTACGGTTTCCAAGATACAGCAAATTATCTAATTTGTATAGCCAAAATTACATTAACTGATAGAACACCCTTTAATTTTTATTATGTTAAATATCAGCGGTAATTGATGCATTCTATTCTACAGACTAGTAGCTCTTACGGTTAACGAAAAACAGCCTGTGACAGACATCCAGACAGACAACGGACAGCGTACCGAAAACAATAGGCTTCTTTTACACTTTTGGTGTACGGAACCCTAAAAAAGTAGGCAGACCCCGTCTATGCAATGTAGATAGTGCTTTTCAATTACATCTATTTAGCCGGTTCTTATGAAACTTTTACACACACTAAAATCCTCTGAAAATATAATTTAATAGTAAGAAAAGTATGCAGTGCCACGCCCATACAAAGAAAATATTATTTTTACACTTCTTCTAAACCTATTCTTATGAAATTTTTGAACACGCATTGAGTTCCCCTGATAATACGATTTAATGAAAAAAAGTGGGCAGTGCCACCCCCATTAATGTGAGGTTGGTGTATAAATCAAGCTTTAAGGTGGCGACTTTCGATCGGTATTTGCGCAAATTTTCTCAATTAAAATTGTTAAGCTAATGGTCCAAATTTTTTGAAAGGTTGAAGTCTAATTACACTGTACAACAAAATGTTTTGTTTTTGCAAAATAACAAGGTACTAACACGACTGATTTTGGTAGAAGGCACAAAAAATATATACGTGTATCTTTATTTTCAAAGTTTGTTTCCGCACAGGATTCATTTGAGAGAGAGAGTTAAATTTCCTCCCCTTTTCCACGTAGTTATAGTGAGTGACTTGGCTTAGGAAATCTTCTAAGCCTTACGTTTAAGGTATAGATGAGCTCAACCTTCCAACTTTTCGTAGTAGGGGTCTTTTTGTACTTTTTTTAGAAAAAAGGCAAAAAAAACTTCCCCTTAACTGCGATGTTATACGATGAATTATTATACAAAAATAATTGTCATAAAATTCTGTAAAAATGAGATTTCTAAGGTCACACCCGACACGTCCTTCTGATGGTCATTCTGAGCAGGAATGATATTCTTTCAGTGTCTACATGCTACTATACGTTTTTAAGCTTAATTAACATTATTGGAGGTGGTATTTTTTTTTTAATTATTGTTTTTATACATATTTTTCCAAATGGAATTACCCATCTACAGCTTTCTTTTGTATGATGAGTTATAGTGAAATTTTACGCCAGACATATTTTCATTAAAAACTATCCTCATAACAGCGAAGCGTTAAATGTTCCACAAAAATATTCCTCGCGGTGCACAGTGGTTCAAATTGCAGTAAGTCTTTATCTTTTAAACTTTATCCGATGACAAAACGAAGTATTTAAATGGATCACCATGCGTTTCAACAGCGTTGTCCGAATTTCAACATTCTTAAAGGTTAGGTCATCCTCTATGAGTTTTAAATACATCATTTTGTAATTGGATCGCAAGTTTCAAATGTACACATACCCAGGAAAAATTTTGATGGCAAAGTAATGAGTTAAAATGCTAAAAAACATACCTTTCACTACTTCTACTTTGGCATTTTAACCGATTACCTTAAAACATGGCGATGTCATTGGAGGCAAGTACTACCACAACTGATTACAAATAACAAGTTATAAATTTCAACATTTAGAAGGGATTGAATACACAAAACACAATAAAAATTAAATGCCTCCGCTAAGCATTGAACTCATGCCGTTTTCAGTTATTCTGTTATTTTATGCCAAGTGTTTTTTTTACTCACTAGGCTACTGCACAACTATTTTATTAGGGGCTTAAAACTTGTTTTCACAAACATGAACACAATTAAAAAAAAAAAAAAACTATTATTCTTCCGCAGGGGTTGAACTCTTTATCGTCTGTATGGTAAGCAGATACACTAGTACGCTGCCAATAAGAGAATAGATTGCTTGTTTAATTACTATTAAGTAATTGTTCAACTACTGTAAGGTAATTCAGACGGTATGTAGTTTGTGGTTGAAAAGTATATTGTTCGGTAATGACAACTCATTTCCAAGTTTTTGCTGGGTATATTACCCATTTTTAATTGGAGCCGCTGTGCTGTTTTTTACTGAGCACACTTTATATTTTGAACGTAAGGATTACAAAATTTCCTATGCCGATTTACTAGAACAATGTGCTAAGGGGGAGGGATTTTTACTCCCCTTAAACTTAATCCCAGATGTAAACTTGCAAAACGTCCATGAACGTATATTTTATTAGTGTGATTTCTATCAGAATCAGAAATTAGAACATTGTTATTAAATTATTTGTTGCACAGTGTAATTTGTTAGCACATTTTTCTAGTTTTAAAAAATTTTTTTTGTCAATAACATTTCTTTACCGAATATGAAATTTGGTTTTTTTTCTGTGTTGGACAATAAGAAAAAAGTGGCAGTAGCTAAAACTTGTATTTATGTGTATTCAACCCACTGTGCTAAGAACACTCATTTGCAAAACAAACTTTCAATTCGATTCTTTTTTTTTTTGCTCCTCATTTTTGTAGTTTGTTTTAAATCTACAAGTGGGTAAGAGTGAACAGCTTATTCCTCCTCATCGAATTCGTAAAGTATAGATTTAGTTCGTTTCGCTTCATTTCGAGGTGGTATGAGTTGTAAATAATGTCCGTTTGTACTTTTAAACGACTTCCTTTTATTTCTTGTTTTTATATGTTTTATTTTTTTATTGTTGTAGTTTTTTTTTTAATATTTGGGGTATTCACAAAAGTCTCTTAAGTGTCCTAAGTGTCATAATGTCTTAACATTTTAACATAGTTTAAAAGAATTGTTGTTGTGGCTCAAACAAAAAGGTCATAAAGTAATAAGACTTTCTCAGCTATGTTTATTGTTTGTCATAACTACATGTAGAAATACGTGAGAGTTTACCAAAGGAATTGAGAGTGAGAGAGTAAGCAATGTACAAAAGTGCTAAAGCAATAATACATAAAAGTACAATACTAAAAACTTCTCATCAGTTTGTTCTTCTTCGTCTTCATCACCTAGAAACATATGAAATAAAATTTAAATGGATAACTTTTTTCCATACTTACTGGAGCTAGCCATTATAATGTCCAACATGTAATTTTCGCACAAACTGGCTATTATTTTACTTTTTTCACTTGTTTTTGGCATTTGGAAACAAAATTTTTATAAATGTTATATTTTCTTTTCTTTGATTTCAAATATTTATAAATGTTATATTTTTTTTGACAGCTGACTCAATTTTGAAATACATAGCACACTAACTTATGACGAGTTGTTCATAACAGTCATATTTTTTCGTGTTATTACTTTAAAACGTGTTAATTTATGAGTACCATCATTGTTAAACTAAATTGTTTTAACGCCAATACATAATAGCAGCCACACCTCCTGCTTCGTTTACTTAAATAGAAGAAAGTTCGTGGGGGGGGGGGGGGGGGGGGGGCAGTGGTATGTTTTGGTTAAGATTTTTTTGTTGCAAAGATAAAAATCTTCAATTTCTTGGATTTTCCTTATAAATACAGTTTCGAATTTTAATACGTATTCGAACACACATTTATTTATTGTTTTGTTTTGTTTTGTGTCTTGAATATTTTTTTTTTTTGGTTTTTTGTTTTTCCCCTACCGAAGAGATATTTTTGAAATAGTATTGAAGATTTTAAATGAAATGTGGTTTTACTACTGTTGGGTCTGTGTAGAGAGAGCTAGAAAAAAAACACAGAAAACCAGAACGAAATTACTGCCAAATAGCGAATTTTTGTAATATAAATCGTTTTTCCATTTTTCTTATTCTTATCAATATCAAGTACGTAACGTAAGTACATATTTGTGGTGAATGGATGGATGGTTGATGGTTGATTGCTTTCCTTCGTTTCTAGTTACGAGTACTTTTGTTTTGTTGTCTTTCAGTCTTTCAGTCATTTATTTATGTATTTATTTATTCGATTTAATGGTTTTGGGGCAGAAGGAGGGAGGTGGCTGAAGGCAGGAGGCGTAAGTGTTGTTAGTCTTGTCAAACTGTCGCAAAAGGTTCTGCCAAGATAAATGGCTCTTTTAGCAAATCCCAAGAGATACTCGTATCACACTCACTAACTCATTCACTCACTCACTCACTCAATCGCTGTATTGGTGAGTGAGGCGCTTAAACATTTAATGAAAACAAGTGCACAATTTAAATGAGTTGTTGCTTTCTAAGAAAATTTTCAACGGAAATCCGTTAAATATCCTGTTTTCATAAGAAATATGTTTTATAAATCATACGCCTTCCTTCTCACATGTACGAGTATGCAGGCACGTTGTACTCGTATGCATGACTTCGTACATGTTTGTGAATTGAACTTATTTTTGCTGAATTAAATCACCTTAGGATATTAAATAATGAACTATTTTCTCACATATCTTAAGACTGAACAGAAATTTACACTAATTTCATAACAAATATTCATTAAACTTACACATGTCATCCAGTAGCAGTGTCATCGGATTCATCACTTTCATGTTCGTACAAACACACACACGCACACACACACCCGCATAATTAATGCATAAGTATTGAAAAATAACCAAAGTATTGAAAATAACAAAATAATTTGTAATATCCCAACATACCATACAGTAATTAAAGTCCAATATAACTTGAGAATAAACTTATATAAATAGTGGGCCTTAAGCTTTTCTTAACTTCGCTTATAATAATGTTTATAAAATGTAATTTTACAAGCAGTTTTTAACAATGCTTGAGAAACTATTATTATACGCAACTGTTTCTAAAGTTTGCTTATAAACGTCATACATATATTCAAGAGAACAATATAACGATTGAAAAGGACTTGTCTTTTTCAATACATTCTACAGCGGCATTTACATCTAGTTTTAAATTGCTAATTGGGTACAAGTGTAGTTTTGTAAATTACAACATAAAAAACATAAAAAGTTGCATATGAAATCGAATGAATTTGAAGTAAACAATAAGAATTTTCTTTTTCAACATTAAAAAATATATTATTTGTGAATTTTATTCTTCAAATCTTTTAAAAATATTAAGACAAACTAGGTTTTCTATGCAGAAGTTAATGTAATATTGTTTTCATAAGCTTATTCTACAATTGCAAGAATAAGCTTATAGTAAGCATGCACTTATAATATTTTCAAGAGGGTTCCGTTTTGATTTTTCTACAATTGTTACGATAGCTTTTTTCAATATATTTTCAATACTTTTTCAAGCTTAAGGCTTATGTTAGTAAGCTTATTATAATATTTTTCTCAATCCATTTGGTATGTTGGGATGGATTAAACGAAATTTTACTAAATATAGTTAATACACTTTAGAACCATTTTATTTTTAAAAACGGTGTACAGTGGTTCCAATTGGAAAAAAGTACAGTGGTTCCAATTGGAAAAAAAGTACTGATGCATGTATGTAAGCTTTAATATTGTTAAAACTTGGACTACCTGGTTGGAACACACGGTGAGCTACAAGGTGTCAAAGTTGACTAGCTTGGGCATGACAATTCTTGTTGGCCTCATAAATTTTACAAATATTATCCGATTTTTAATAATATAAACTTGTTGTAAAGGTTTTAAATAGACAAAGATAGTACACTTTATTTTATTAAGATATCTTTAATATTTTCAGAGATATTTGGCTTTGAATTTTAACATTTTTGTTTTTGGTCTCGACTTTATTACCGATTTCGTAAATATCTCCGGTAATAGCATAGAAAAAATGTTCAAAAAAAATATTTTATGATTTTTAACAAAATCCTTGATAATATGCAGAAGAAATTTTCAAGTTATCTCAATTCATGTAATTGTGAAAAAAATCAAAGTCAAGACTTTAAAATGAGGGTCAAAGATGGCTAATGCGGTATTTAGACGAAGACTTTTTAACTTGATTTTTTTAGAGTTGATGGTCGAACGGGGTGGAAATACATTTAACCGAGTGACAAGTCTAAAAGATATTGCCTAAGAAAGCAATTTCTTTTGATTTTGATATTCAGCTATACCCTGTTTGATCATAATCTTTTAAAAAAAAATCAAGCTAAAAAAGACTTTGTCTAAATTCCATATAAGTTTTGACAAAAATAACTTTTGGGCGTTTTTCTCAAAAAATTTTCAGAACTAAGCATTTTCTTTTTCCCATATTTCAAAACAATAAACTACAAAAATTACTGCATTTGCAATTTTAAATCGATTAAAGCATACACGCTACATCCAGCACGAAATTCAAAATTAGACGCTTAAAAAATCGCCCATCGACTTTTTAAAATTTTTTTTAAAAATTACATTAACCTGCCTGTTCGCCGATGTCGAAGGAGTTCTTTCTTTCGCCCAAATTACATTTAAAGCAGAAACAAATTCAAAAATGATGTTATTGTTTTAAATGCAATTGTGCGAAAGAAAGAACTACTCCGACATCGGCGAACAGGCAGTAAATATATTTAATTTGGCTTTTAATTATTACCCGCCCGCTCAAAAATTTGGCCAGGAGAGCAGATTTTCTAAAAATGTAAAATTTTCAGAAGCACATTATTTAGCTGCACGGAAATAGTATTAAACTTCGTTTTTTAATTTTTATTTTTACTATTTATCAAAAACATAGCAATCCCCCCCCCCCCCCCCCTTATAATTAAAAAATTTTAGATTGAAAACAAAACATGTAAAGAAAATATGAATTTCCAATTCTTTCGGTAAAAATTGTAAACGTATGAGTAATATGATATTATGCACTATCATATTACTCATACGTGATTGTTTTAAGCTGCAATTTATTGCATTCATTCTTAATCCATCTTGCTGCATCCTGTTTCCGTGGTGTAGTGGTTATCACATCCGCCTAACACGCGGAAGGCCCCCGGTTCGATCCCGGGCGGAAACATGGCTCTTTTTTTACTTTAATTTACTTGCTCCCAGACCGAATAACCTCCTTGATAATGCACACCTTTACCTCCTCAATATTATATTTTGTAATTTGTTTGTATATCTCTAGATGGGAGATAAGCTACTTATACCACAAAGTCACATTTCGGAAACTTTACAGGAGAACGCAAAAACATGTTGAAAATCACAAATGCTTCTATCTCTATATATTGTAGTTTGGAACGATTTTCCGTCATCCCACGTCAAATTTGGTTTGTAAGGAGACCGGTTTCGGTTGTGTGCCATCTTTAGTGTTCTATTGAATACTCTATTAACAATTTGTCTTACACCAAATATTCTATATATGTATAACTCTAATATTATTATTTTTATATCGAAGATATCCTTAATAAAATTATGTCATAAATATTAGCGCTAGTGCCCAGCAAAAAGAAAAAGCTTCGCTTACTGGTAGGCAAAAAAAGTATATGAGGATTTAAAACGTAACTAATGGGTGTTTTTTATTGAGGTATAGAACTTTAAGTTGGCATCACTTTTTTAACTGGCGGCCATTTTGTCAGCTGTCAAGTGATTAATATTTAGTTTGGTTTGCCATTTCATCATGAACAGGTTGACAAAAGAACAACGCTTGCAAATCGTGCAAATTTATTTCGAAAATAATGGTTCAGTTCGCGAAGTTTACCGCAAGCTCCGTCCATTTTATGGTCGACATAATCGTCCATCAGAGCAATTAATTCGGTTAACCACGGATCGTTTTCGCACTACGTTTACTCTATGTGATAATACGCAGCCGCAGAGACGTCGAACAGTGCGCACCGAAGAAACAATTGCCGCTGTAGAGCAAAGTGTTGAAGAGGACCCGAATGAATCGATTCGCCACCGTGCACAGCAATAGAGCCATGATAACCGACTATTTTGTTCCCGAATTGGATGGCATGAATGTGGATGAGTTGTGGTTCCAACAAGACGGCGCTACATGCCACACAGCGCACGTCACAATCGATTTATTGAAGAAACATTCGATGAGCGCATAATTTCGCGGAATGGACCTGTCAATTGGCCACCAAGATCGTGTGATTTGACACCATTGGATTATTTTCTTTGGGGATATGTGAAGTCGCTCGTCTACGCCAACAAACCAGAAACGTTAGGGGACTTAGAAGCCAACATTCGTGGCGTTATTGCTAACATACGGCCCCATATGCTCGAAAAAGTGGTTGAAAATTGGACCTGTAGAATTGGCTTTATTCGAGCCAGCCGCGGCGGCCACATGCCCGAAATCATATTTAAACATTAATGGCATAAAATTATCCTTCCAATAAAGCCAAATTGATGGACATTAAAACGATTTTCTTGTGTTTTATTTCAGTTCGAAGTTCTATACCTCTAAAAAAACACCCGTTACTTATAATTCGACTCGATAACTACATGCATATGTATGTATTTATTTTTGTTTGAGAAGTTCAAAAAATGAGGAGTATCCCATACAAATGTGACAACATTGTTACAGCAATTAATTATTATTTGACTTACTTGAATCTAAAAAATAAAAATTAAAAACATTTTTTACACATTTACTTTATTTATATATTTTCACAATTTGTTTTATTTTTTTGAACCCGCTGGGATACGAACCATGCTCTTTCAGTTTTGAACACAAGTACCTTACTCGGCCAGCTGTTGACTTATAAGCTTAAGTGGGAAAGATTAGTTTTCATATACAAACACCAGTTAACTTAAAAAGTGTTTGTGTACTTATTTTATTAGAACATAACAACAAATTATAACTACTTTAATTTAATCAGGTAAATACGTACTAATTTTATTAATTACTAAGTATGTAGTAGCTCTAATTTGGAGCATAGTAATAAGAGAAATAAGTACCACTCTTTAATTTGAAGCCCATTAAAAAAAATACTACCGATTACAAAAATGCCAAAAGTTGTTGCTAGGTTTTTAAAAATTATCTTATGTCCTTTACCTCGCAGATGATGTTAAGTAATAGTGCGTCCCTTAAAACATAGGATTGGCTGGAATGAGCCATGTTTTATTAAAACCGATCCACCACTTTTGATCTTATTCACAATTAGCTAAGGGAACTCTATTGCCACAAATTGGGAGTTCAATTGACATAAATTAAAATCGTACTCAAAATCGTGATTTTTATCAATTGAGTTCTCTTACTTAATAGTGAATAAAATCAAAAGTTGTGAATCGATTTTAATGAAATATCACTCGTTTTATTTGAAATATATTTATGTTTATAGAAGAAACCGAAGTTTTTTGTTTTTGTTTTTATATCTTTTATAAATTTTTTAGGCACAAGTTCCACAATATTTCTAAAACTACTAAGCTGATTAAAAAACTATATTGGCAAGGACTTAAAGATAACATTGTTGACGAATTTCGGATTTTTTATTTAGCTGAATAAGATAAGTCGCTCTTCAGTTATTTGAATATTTTTTGTATAATTGCTTTTTTTTGACATAACGGTATATCTCGAAAAAACGAGAGTAGATTCGAGTTTAGTGCCCCTAATAAGATAAGGGACAACTTTCCGCTGCTCCAGTCCAAAAGTTGACCTGAATTTGCAAACTTACACACGTTCGCTGAGTAGTTAGCGCATTTGATTACAAACCCTGAGGTCTTGAGTTCAAGATCAACAATATCATGCATTTTTCTCAGGTATGTTATTGGGTTGGTTGTTGTCGAACTCTTAAAGTGATGAAGGCATAACACTGATTACTTTGGCAGTACCGGCAGTGATTAATACTAACATATCCTAATGCACTTCACAGCACCCTCTTTCGTCGGTATTGTAGCAGAACCATTGGCGAAGTAAAATAACTAATAAAATTGTTATACAGCTTAAACAACTCATTGCCTCTACACTAGAGGGGCTTGAAACACTGCTCTACAAAAAACGCGCAATTGCAGAGTTGTAAATGCATTGATCTTTCTATCTCTCTCCCACTTCGTCACCTGTGCCCTCTACGCTATCCCTTTCCCAAAGAAGGTAACATATTAATTAATTAACTGCTAGGCATTATTAATTGCCTGATTGTGTTACTTCTCTTTATGAAAAAAAAGTATATATTGCTTAAAAATCACTTAATTCGTTTGCAATGTTCTTTGTTTATGTTGGCAAGATATCCAAATGATAATGCAAATGATTTTAAATAACTTCAAATGATGTCTTAACAATGATAATAATGCCCCAATTGCTGCTATAAACATTTCACACAAACAAAATAGAAAACAAAACGAAGAGAGCCATAAAATTTGCATAACTAAAAACTATTCGAAATGCTCGTTCGTATAACCAACTCCTAATTGGCTGTAATAGCACCCGAGGGATTTGTAATGTTGTTGTCAGTGACAGTCGTCCGACAAAAATGTTGAAGTGTAGGGAGGGAGGGAGGCAGTTAGTATCGAATAACATGGGGGGGAAAAACAATCCAATAAAATACTTTCATACAAACAAATAAAATAAAATGTTTTACATTTTTGTTTGGGGAAACGTAAAAGGATTTGCTCACACGCAAACAAACACATGAGTGAATGAATAGTCAGTTTGTATCTGTGGCAGTGTAGCTACTGACCAGTATTCTTTTTTTCTCTCTCTCTCTCTGAGACTTCCTCAAATGAATCTAATACATCTACTGATGACGGTTAAAAGCTAATAAAAATCCAAAAAAAGGGTTTTTATTTTTATATTTTAACTGGCATTTTATATGCTGAAACATGTTTTGTATCATTATCAGCGTAATCATCGTTTTATTTCTGTTTTTTTTTCTTCTGGTTAACTGGCCGCTGCTGCTGCTGGTGCTGATGGTCTTCTTGGGTGTATTTCAAGTTCATTCAGTTAGCAAGCAGTGTTACCCAAAAAGGGTCTTCATGTCTGTCTACTTTATTATCGGTTTTATTGCTCTAAACTTGGTTATTTTGCAGTTTGTCTTACAAATTGTGGGATTATTTGTAAAGCGAGTTTATTATTTGCGTTGAAATTATTAGATTTTTGGTTTTTGCCGTTTTTTTTTTTCATTTAATTTTATTTCTTTTCCTTTGCTGATTGCTTATAGCCTGCCTCTATAAAACAAAAATATATAAAATATTTAGTTGATTTTAGAAAAACGTTTACTCTTTTATTTGGCTGCTTGTTTGTTTGTGGTGGCCTTTATCTTTTAGTTGTTCAAGGCTAATCGCTTTACACGCTTGAATAAAAATGCAGAAATTAACATTTGGTTAATGCGTTAACAAATTTCAAATAAATTATAAGAGATTTAACTCTAAATGTTTTTAGTGGTAAATGACCAAAACAAACATGATGTTATTTTATATCCTGGTTATTTCCTGGCGGCGGTTATTTATAGATCTACAAACATTTTTATGGTTTATATGTTTCAAATATTCGTTTTACAAATTTACAACTTATATTTATTTATTTTCATTTATTAAATAGGAGATGAAGAAGATGAAGTTAGTCATTTACACGAAG
This sequence comes from Panzeria rudis, assembly GCA_956483635.1. Classification (NCBI taxonomy): domain Eukaryota; kingdom Metazoa; phylum Arthropoda; class Insecta; order Diptera; family Tachinidae; genus Panzeria; species Panzeria rudis. The sequence goes on from OY101447.1 coordinate 5,706,839, forward strand.
TAAATTAAAAAGCGATCGATTGCTTATAAATCTTGATTATCTGATTATATGAGTACTTAAGAAATTAAATTAAAATTAAAATGTACACATTTTATAAAAAAAAATAATGTGTTTCCGCCCGGGATCGAACCGGGGGCCTTCCGCGTGTTAGGCGGATGTGATAACCACTACACCACGGAAACTATATATATCGGACGATTTTTGCACTGATTTATTTTAAACAAAAATTTTGAGAAAAATTTGTATAACAATTGAAATTATGTATTTAGCCGAACTGTATGGAGTTTAATCCAATACAGTTCGAATAAATACATAATTTCAATTTATAATACTAAAGCCACGTAGCATTCAAATATTTGTTTGTAGACTACAAAAGCCAGATGCTCTCAAATTATGTATGAGGAAAAGGAAAAAAACACAAGTAATGTTTAGCTAAGACAGTAACCAAACATGGAGAAATTTCTAAGCTACGAAAAAAGGGCTTAGATAAGTTTGGAAGAATCCCCAGACTTGTAAAGAGCTTAATGCAAATTGGTTTAAGCTTTAAAGTTAGACACATATTTGTTTGTTGTGTTTTTTAATTCTCTAATGATTTTCGAAAGTTTGAGCATAAGCTATGTGGTTTGAAACTTTTTCAAAGTATGGTTTAAGTCTACTGATGATTTGGTAAAGCGCCAATGAAATGCAGTCATATAGAAATGCTAAGCCCGCTGCAAATAGAACTTTATTATTAAAAAAATTGGGAAAATATCTTAAATAATTAACTTATTTAGTACAACTAACGGGCCTTTTCACAATCTATGATTAAGAGTTAACGTGGACTTTACAACCGTTGCGTACAACCAAGACACAACTTAATACAACGATCCCATAAACGTTGCAATTTCGTGTACAACCTACTCAAGTTGTACCAATGCACAGTGGTTTGTGGCAAAAAAATGGAAATAATTCAGTATCTTCGTAACTGCTGAAGCCAGTGACATGAAATTTTACATGGTTATAGCTGAGGCGTTGTTCGTCTTAAGTTTGAAGAGTTTGGGGTGCTGGCTCCTTCGAGAGAGGCTCCAGAGGTTCCCAAAATTGGTAACCTCGGGTATGTCAAACTTTAAAAAAATCGCCAAAATAACATTTCTGGCCCGATTTCCAAACCCGTTCCCATTTTGGAATCTGCTATCACAGCGAACTATTATAGATAGAGCTTAGATTTTTAGCTTGTTAGCTTGGTTTTTTTTTGTCCTCTATCCAAATCATGTTAATTTGGTTAAGGTCTTTGAAGAAACTTATTTTTTATAATCAAAATACTGGTAGTAACTTTTTGACAAAAAAGTTTACAAAAAATCACATTTTTTTTGAGTGTAAAATTGCAACTGCTGCCATTTCTCACTCCGTTAAGATAAATTGATTCGGTAAATTGGAAAATTTTTGTTAAATTGTGCAAATTATATATAATTTATAAATATAATTTTGCGACATAAGACAACTTCACAGTTTAAAAATACCAGAATAAGATCGCCAAATTTGCAAACAAAATTTGTTTGCAAGGCCTGTAACTTTTGAACTATCGGAGAAAAATTCATACCGTAAGTGAGGCAAATGTAGGGCTTTGATAGCAGATTCCAAAATGGGAAAGGGGTTGCAAATCGGACAAGAAATGTAATTTTGGCGATTTTTTTTAAGTTTGACATGCCCGAGGTTACCCATTTTGAGAACCCCTGGAGCCTCTCTCGATGGAGCCAGTACTCCAAACTCTTCAAACTTAAGACGGACAACACCTCAGTTATAACCATGTAATATTTCATGTCACTGGCTTCAGCAGTTACGAAGATACTGAATTATTTCCATTTTTTTCTTGCCACAAACCAATGTGCGTTGGTACAACTTGAGTAGGCTGTACACGAAATTGCAACGTTTGTGGGATCGTTGCATTAAGTTGTGTCTTGGTTGTACGAAAGATCAAAAAGTATTGATTTTTGCCACGTTTGTGTGCCTGTCGAATACTTTTCTATGTAGTATACATGCTCATGTTGTGACCATCTTGCAGTAAACATTGAATGTGAATATTATTTGCGGACAACATAAAATGAGAGATCTTCACTTGGTCACAAGTTGATTGCAAAATGAAGTTGTGCATGAGATCTCACACTAAATTGTATCTTTTGTGCGACAAACATACAACTTGATTAATAGCTGAGTTGTACCAATGGTCGCAAAGTGTATAGCTTACATAACGACAAGTTTTGTATGCCGATTAATTTGTGTAAATTTGTTGCCCAAGAAGGTGTTCAATTGTCTTTGGTTTATCGGCATAGGCGAGTGACTTTACATAGCCGCAAATAAAATAATCGAATAAGGTTAAATCACACGATCTTGGTGGCCACCTAAGAGGAAAAATACTTAAAATTATTAGTTTTTCATTAAACTTTCTTCAAGCCTTTTATGTAAATCATTTAAATTTCAACGATTTGCAACCGTTGCTCTACTGTGAGTTTGTCAGCGACCAAATCGGTTACTAAGCAAAGTATTGCTGCCCACTCAAAAATGTATACGTCTAAAAATAAACAGGCTGTATGCACTTCATTTTTATAAAAATAAAAATGTTGCGTGTTTCCGCCCGGGATCGAACCGGGGGCCTTCCGCGTGTTAGGCGGATGTGATAACCACTACACCACGGAAACTATATGTATCGGGCGACTTTTGAACAAATTTATTTTTTTAACTATAATTGAGAGTACAGTTTTTCATGACGGTTACTGTTTTCTAACGAAAAATAAAAATGAGCTTTGTTGTACATTTTAAAAGATTTAAATTTTGTTTGTCTGAATGTTTGTGATGAAAGCTTCGAATTGCTTTTTTTTTAAGAGAAAATAGGGCAGTTTAAAATACGAATAGTTTTTTTCGCATCCATTGGCGTGGCGTGGCTAGAAATTGCTAAAAGAAATTCTGGGGCGGCAAAGCAAACAATTAGTCCCTTCAGTACACACATATGTACTATCAAAATTACTCTAATATTTTAAATTGTAGAGAGGCTAGAGAGATCCTGGGGGCCTTAGCCCCTCCGAAAGAGGAGAAATATATTTTCAAAACACTGTACATATTTATTACATATTTATTTTATTCAGATGCTCTATTTTCATGATGTCTGCCAATAACTAAAAGTCAGCAAAAACACTTCTTAGGAAAAATAAATTAATTTCATGTTTGCTCAGAAAACCTTTTCTTTTTTTAGGTTCATCAATTACTTTGTAAGCTAGTGTAATTGAAAATTTAGATGTACATGATGATATGTACTCCGATCTTATAAATAAAAAGTCATTGCGTGTTTCCGCCCGGGATCGAACCGGGGGCCTTCCGCGTGTTAGGCGGATGTGATAACCACTACACCACGGAAACAGGATACAGCAGGATGGATCAAAAATAAATGCAATTTATTTAATGCATGTTAAGAGCAAGTATTATATTTAACAATTTAATAAAACACTAGACTTGTAATAAAATTTCTTTAAGTATCTTTAAGCAAATTTTTATAATTTCTAAACAATTTCCACTTGATCTTTGACCTCTTTAATGTTACAATGAGCCAAAGTCAGCACTTTTTTCATTTTAATTTTGTTTTGGTCATCAAAACAAATTTCTATTAATGTAATTAGATTTTGGCGATTGCGTTTAACCCTCTTAAAACCATTAGCAAAGAAAAACAACAAAATGTAATGAAAAATAATACAAAAAAAAAAACACAACAGAAATTTATTTAGATCTTTCAAATAGAGTTTGTCTTTTCTGTTACTTTCTGTTGTATTTCTATTCTATTTTTCCTTGCCCTGCGTGCCGTGCCGTGCCACTCATCTTAATGCTCCAGCAGATGCCAGCACTCAAAGAAAAGTTTAGGAAAACACTACACCGTGGAATAACATTAGAAAAACAGCAATAACAACAAAGTGTGTTGCTAACAAAAACAAAACTGAAAGTGCAAAAAAGAAATATAAAAAGAGGAGTGGGGGGGGAGGGGAATAAGCACTAAAAAACTTTTGTTTAGCAAGTGCTTACCGAAGCAGCTTTTACTTTTTTAATTTTTGTTTTTTACCACTCTACAATCAAATGTATTGCCATTAAAACAAAACAAAAAAAGGAGCAACTAAAAGGGATAAAGATGGCAGGAAAAAGGATACTTGAGCTAATGTTATTCTTGATTTTTTTCCAAAATCTTTGATACACTCAGAAGTGAAATGTTGGTACATAAAACAAAACAAGAAAATATTTCAGGCTTAATTGCACACAAATATAAACAATTAATCAAGACGAATTCACTTTTACATGGTGGAATTTTATATTTTGATTTTTTGTGACTCCTTTTACACTGAAACTGTGGATGCAAATTTTACAAAAAAAAAATTTTTTTTGCTCATGTGCACAATTAATATTTTATTAAAATCGGTTCAGTATTTTGGGACCTATAACTGTTAAAATTTTCTACTAATACGTGCCTACGTTACGTTCACGCATGTGCTTGAAGCAGTATTTTTGTTATTCCAATAATGAAATTATTAATAGAAAAAAAAGTAAAAGCATTTTAGTACAATAATGGTTAGAAAAGTACAATTTTGGAAATGTTATTAACCATCCCTGATCTATAGCTCTTCTTTTTATGGTGACTTGACCATAGTGAAATTTTACGATAGGAATATTTTTTTAATACAAACTGCCCACATAAAATCTGGGTTTGTAAAATATTTTAGCACTAATTGTGTATAAATGTGATATTAGGCCGTAAACACAGTTTAAATTTTGATTTATTTCTGGTGTTTAAGTTAAATTTTCAGCTTTTGTGTCTTTGAAGACCCATAATGGAATTGTATGACAAATATTTTTGTACAGCATCTTAGCCCGATATATCGCTGTCTAAAGGGAGTTTTTTTTTCAAGTGTTTCACAAAAATACTCCTCGTAATGTTTTACATAAAAGGGTTGAACATACCTCACGCCTAAAGTGTAAAATGAGGGAAACTTTACCTCTCTCTAAAATAAAAGCCAGGCGTACACGTTCAAGACGCTGATACACGTATGTGCATATTTCTATGGTCCTCTCTTAAGCAGCCCACACACGAGAGATGTGTGCGTGTAATTTGTTCGCGTACCAAATCTCCACTAACGACGAACAAATCACAATAAACTTAAACGTCAACAAGTACACATGAATTGCGAAGCGGATGTTGCAATTGTTCGTTTGATTTTTATTTTTGTATATTATTATTATTTATTTATGTTTTTATCTTTATATTTATCGCTTTTACTTTGCGAAATTACATTTTCTTTCTTAATTCTATGCAAAATTGCTTTCGTAGTGTACAACAATAAAAAAAACATTCAAATGTTCGCGTACAATCGCACAAATCACAAGAAATTTAACATTTTCAATTACTTGTGATTTGTGTGCGCACAGCCCCATTAACGAGCATCAAGACGTCGAGCACGAACAAATCACACGCACAAATCACTCGTGTATGGGCACCTTAACAGAATCAGTCGTTACTTGAGGTCTACACGTAACATAATATGTTAGATAAGATTGTCAAATTCAATCGCAGAGAGTATTATGTTTCGTGTAGACTTCAAATTAGTGTTATCTCAATGTTATAAGAATTTTTATGAGAGCGTTGTTATAAGAATTCTTATAACAACAATCTTATGAAATGAACTGTCAAAAAACACATGTACATGAAAATAAAATAGTGTGCATGTGTGAGTGTTTTTTAAAATAAATGAAAAGCGATGTTTTTGATAAAATGTCTGTGTTAAAATAAATAATAAATGTATTTAATTGATTTATAAATTTAAATTTGTGTGAAAAGTAAAAAATAAAATAACTAATTATGCAAAAGTAGTACATGTTAACTCGATGAGCATTTGTATAAAATGAAATCTTATCGGAAAAGTAAAATTACGTCTTCCCCTAGTATGAGATTAGAAGAAAATTCGACATTTTGTTTTTAGTATTCTGCCAACGTTTTTTCGCATGTTATCTCAATGTTAATGTCTCGTGAAGACGCTGTGTTAGAATCTTGTTATTTTTTGTGTGGCCATATCAAATAAGACACGATTAGTCTTTTATTTAATGTGGCAACATACAACTTCCTCAAAACAGCTGATAGCCAAAGTTGCCAGATAAAATTTTATGAAATTAAAATCCATTACGGGATTGCAAAATAAAATTCTAGAAGACTTCATCATTCAATCACCGGAGTGATTTTTTAGAGTGTTAACTTTTGTATTCATTCTTACGAAGGTAACAAACAAGAAAAGATAATGAAATGGCTGTAGGGATTTTAAAGTTTCATTTTATTTATATTTTTTTTTAAGGAAGCAATTTATACATTTAAAAGAACTTTTCGTAATTTTTAATGACGAACATTTTGTTGACATATTGTTGAAGAATTTTCAAACAATTAATAAAAATATTGAACTCTTTTTTAGAAAGAAAATTTCTTAAAATTGTTGCAGAAAATAATTATTTTAAATTTCAGACAAGTAAACAGAAACTCAAAATTATTGTTGTTGTTGTTGTCGTTACTTTCATTTTGAATACATTCGAGCATATTTCGCATATTTATGCTATTTTTCAATTAAAATCATATTGTTTTTCTGTCTGCATACAACTTTTTTTTCTACAACTTTTAATGTTTTTTTGTTTATTTAGGACTTGGAAGTATTGTTTTTTTTTTGTCGAGAGCACATGCATACATCTCGTACGTTTGAAAAAATATTGAAAAAAAAGGAAAACAAATAAGCATCATGTTTGGATGGGAGTTTTAATACATGGTGGCGTTTCCAGTGTATTTGTGTTAAGTGGGATTTAATTTTATGTGGGAGAGTTGGAACATTTTTCTTCATATGCTTAAAAGGTTTTCCAATATTATAGTTATTTTTTAATATTGCAATACATTCATTCATACATTTGCAGAAGTTTTAAATAACTACTTCGAGATATTTGATAATTTCAAGATACTTTTATTCCATATGGTCAGTTGTGGCGCTTAGGTGCTGTTCACATATTACATAATTTTTGTGGTTTTTGACCCCGTCTCTCTCCCCTATAGTAAGACATTTTAACAAGTTTTCAAATAAATTATTAATTCCATAACAAATTTTCAAACCGCTCCCCTCATATAAACAACGACTTACAAGTGATAATAATTAAATATTGTTTTAATATTTGTGTTCTAGTCACTAGTTTTAAAAAATATATAAAAAAAAATATTATGTGTTTCCGCCCGGGATCGAACCGGGGGCCTTCCGCGTGTTAGGCAAATGTGATAACCACTACACCACGGAAACTGTTAACAGTACTTTCCAGAAATTGTCTTTCGAAAATTAGCTAAATCCTTTAGCAAGCTGACGAGTCATGTTCCGTTAAGCCTTAAGCAATCTGACCAATATGCCACTTCTACCAATTGACAGGTAAGAACAGTAAGAAGGGAATGGCAACGGCTCAGATAAAAATTAGGCTTAAGGAATGTACCGAAGCCTCTCCAAACATAGGATCACGAAGTGACCGTAATAAATAGCACACAAACAAAAATTGGGGAATATCAAGACAGCCATAAATGAAACCTATCGAGAGATATTAGGTAAAGCATGTAAAAAATATCAATGAAATAAGAATAGCTCAAAAATAATATAGGCAAATGGATAAACACATCAAGTAAGCGCTAAAATATTACAAAATGGAATGAATACATTAACAATATGGCAATGGAAGATAAAAATCCAGGTTCAGCAAGCAGAAAAATAGTTTCTGTAAAACATTTGGATCGTCATCTACTCTTGAAACGCAGCTGAAGTTTTTAAATTTTGCCAACATACTTTTATTAAATACTTTTTGTTCCGCGTATTGAATCAGGGATCGATCCCACGATCTCCGCTTGGTAGACTAGCACACTAACCACTAAGCTATCGAGGCACATTTATTTTCATACACAATTCAATGAAAGAATAAAAAAATTAAACTACGAAGCAAAAATCACACTCGCATCCATATTTGTATCCACGTAAGCGAGAGATGATGCACTTAAAAAAAGTTTGAGTTAAATAAAAAACTTGGTGTTTAAAACACACGAAAAAAAATTAATAGCCTACCAAATTCATCGTGTGTGTGATAAGTTTCTTCTCTCGCTTACGTTATTGCATCCTCGTAAGGCAGAGGAAATTCACCGTGTGCTTTTCCGCATCTCCGAAGCACTTCTTATTATTCTACCTGCTTCCTTGTACCAGATTTATTTTTGCTGAGTCAGTCATTGTTTTTTAAATATGGAGCACTGAAGTGTTTCCTACTGACTGCATGCAAGGTATTGTCATAAAATTACCCAAAAATGAGATGCAACCGATTGTAATAACTCGAGAGGTAAGACTATCTTGTATGTGGTTATGAAAGTTCTTATGCAGATCATCTTGGAGCGAATGATAAATAAAACATATCGACATAAAATTGCATCGCGAACATGCTGGTTTTCGAAGTGGCAGATCAGGCTCCATGAAAAATGGCCCCAAAAATGAAAAATGGCCCCAAACTTTTGTATTGAAAACAACAACACAACTTTTGGGGCCATTTTTCCTAATTTTTGGGGCCACTTTTAATTTTTTATTTTTTAGATTGGGGACATTTTTCCTATATTTTGGGGCAATTTTTCATTTTTAAGTTTGGGACCATTTTTCATTCTTCATAAAATGAAAAATGGCCCCAAATATAAGAAAAATGGCCCCAAAATATAGGAAAAATGGCCCCAATTTAATAAAAAATATATGAAAAATGGCGCCAAAACTGGAAAAATGGCCCCAAAAATAGTTTGTTGTTGTTTTCAATAGAAAATTTGAGGTAATTTTTCGGTGCAGTGCCATAATGGCATATGCCATATGCTTCTCAATGCTATTGGGCAATAACGCCATACGCAAAAAGAGGACGGACGGTAAATAAAGTCAAATTTTATTACCTATTGCCATTATAATCTGCCTTCAATCCGTCTTGACGAAGGCTTATATCCGCTCGAAGAGCGGCTCCACTTAATAAATCTCGTTGCATAGCCGGCCTTGGGCCGGGCTTAAGGGTTTTTCCTCTAGGTATATCGAAAGACGGCTTCGCTGAGTAAAGATTTTTGCATAGCTGGTCTTCGGGCGGGCTTAAGAGTTTTTCTCTCTCGGTATTTCAAAAATTGGCTGTGCAAAAATCCTTACTCAACGAAGCCCCTTTTCGATATACCTAGAGGAATAAACCCTTAAGCCCGGCCAAAGGCCGACTGCACAATTCTTTACCAAGCGAAGCCGCTAGAGGAAAACATCCTTAAGCCCGGTCGAAGGCTGGCTATGCAGAAATCTTTACTCTGCGAAGCCGCTTTTCGATATACCTAGAGGAATAAACCCTTAACCCCGGACGAAGGCCGGCTATGCGAAGCCGCTTTTCGATATACCAAGAGGAAAATATTCTTAAGCCCAGCCGCAGGCCGGCTATGCAGAAATCTTTACTCAGCGAAGCCGCTTTTCGATATACCTAGAGCAAAAAACCCTCAAGCCCGGCCAAAGGCCGACTATGCAGAAATATTTCCTAAGCTCGTTTTACGAAGAATTGTCCATATAAGAAAAACGGGCCGAAATTAAAAAAAGAAAAATTGCCCCAAAATAGGAAAAATGGCCCCAAAAAATTTTGTTGTTGTTTTGAATGAAAAAATTTTGGGGCCATTTTTCATTTTTAAGTTTGGGGCCCTTTTTCATTGGGGCCAATGAAAAATGGCCCTAACGAAAAATGGCCCCAAACTTAAAAATGAAAAATGGCGCCAAATATTTTCTATTGCAAAGAACAACAAAAATTTTTGGGGCCATTTTTCCTATTTTGGGGCCATTTTTCATTACTGGTTTGGGGCCATTTTTAATTTTTCAGTTTGGGGCCATTTTTAATTTTTCAGTTTGAAGCTATTTTTCATTGGGGCCATTTTTCAAGGAGCCGACAGATCATGTGTCGATCAAGCTCAAAACTCTTAGGATCAAGCGGTGAAATGGAGTTCCACAAAGCATCATTTCTGTAATACGCAGCTGTTATGATAGTTTTAAATATACTGTACTACAGGATCCATTCCAAGCATTTCATTATATTATTTCTTCTTCTTTCTGTCGCGCAAATGATAATGCACGAGGAATTGTTGGAATCGGATATTTGTAAGAGTTATGAGACCAAAAAGTTTTTTCATGCCCGAGGTAGTCACCTTTGTCACCCTGTAGCTTACCGTGTGTTTCAACAAGGTGGTCCAAATTGCAATATTTTAGGTCCTCCTCTATTATTTTTACACACTTCGTTCTGTCATCGGAACGCAATTGGAACCACTATGTACCGACGCGTATATTTCTTCTTTTTTTTGTGAGTACGGGTACAATTTAGGGATGTGCAATTAGTCGACTAATCAAATTTGTTGATTAATCCAATTCTGGTTAATCAATTAATTGATTAATCAAGAATCCTTATTAATCAAAATGCTGATTAATCAAATAATTTTAATTTTGATTATTAAAATTTTAATAATTTTATTCAAAATAATAAAACAACAATATTACAAACAAAAAGAATTTAACACATACAAATATAAAACGAAAGGAATAAAAAAACTAAAAAAAACAAAGACATAAAATAAAAATACGCAAGACAAAAATTAAAAACACAAATTTTTCAATTGTTCAAAATATAAATTATTCAAAATCATGATTAATCAAATAATCCTAATTTTGAATAATCAGATTTAAAATTATTTGATTAAACAGCGTTTTGACTAATCAGGATTCTTGCTTAATTGATTAATCGCACATCCCTAGTACAATTGTAGTTATGTACATACTTGTCGTAGTTCGAGTAAATTCCTTTAAATTATATTCATTTAAAATAAATTTCTTGTTTCATAAGGTATGTAAATGTTTAAGGTCTGTCTGTCCCTATTAAAAGAAACAGGAAAAAAACTACAGCGACAAACTCTTGAAAAAAATACGAAGCCAAAAAAGTCAGTAGAAATTTTTTCCAAAAAAGCCAAGTGATATGATGATAAAAGTTTTATATTTAGCACCACATAAATCTTTTATGGTTTAACGAATACATTTTTGATTTATAACAACGTTAAGAAAGACGACGGTTGCCACAACTTCAACTTTAGCACTTCAGTTGCGTTGTTTAGTTGTTTCTTTTTTTCACTGTTTATATTTTTTGAAAACAATTCAATTTATTTAAATAATCGAATAAATCTCTCTTATGATTTAAACGGCTTAATTTTGGTATTGTTAAAACAAGAAAGAATAAAAATAAAAAACAAAAACAATAACAAGTAAACTAACAAAACTTTGCCATTAATTTTATTGTAATTGTTTGTAACTTTCCAAGTGTATTCACTGTAATTGGGAAATTTTTGTTGAGTCAACATTTTTAGCAAAATTAATTGTAAGAAACTCAAATTAATTGTATGTCTGTCTGTCTGTCTGCCTGTATATCTGTGCTCTTTAGCTGTTTTATTTAATTATTTTATTATTTATGGTCCTGCTCAGATTTTGAAATGGGTCAATATACAAAAGGATAATTATGATTTTGTTTCTTTTTCTTTACTTTCAATATATTTTATTTGAAAAGGTTAATCTTTTATTTCTCCTTTTTTGTTAAGTGAATATTTTTGACGCCAAAAAAGAATTAATATTAGAACGAAATAGAAAAAGAGTTCTTCAGGCCATCCACACTTCATTTCAATATTTTGTCATTAAGCTAAAAGGTTAAATTTATTAATTAATTGAATTAACAATAGAAAACAAAATATCCTTTATAAAATTAAAAATTACTTAAAATATTATTGGAGATGCGGGGCATCGATCCCCGTACCTCTCACATGCTAAGCGAGCGCTCTACCATCTGAGCTACATCCCCTGTTGATAGCTAACAGACAAAGACTGTTAATGAAACTATTTGTGTACACGTGTGTGCTTTTTAACAGATTTGTGGTGTGTTTCATTCAAGCATAGCTGCCAGACTGGACGATTTATAATCATTTTGACGATTTTTGGGCCTAAAAATACCACTTTGACTATTTTTGCCCTAAATTTTACGATTTTTAGAAAACAATATTTGACAACATTTATTTGTTGACAATATGCTTTTATCGTCTTTTTCAATGAATTCTAATGTGGGTGCTAGACAGATCAATATTTTAGCTTCAATATATGTTAAGATATGTACATGTGTTAAAAAATGTGCGAAAAGTATTTTATGATAAGCAATATTCAAAGGAAACAATAAAAAATTATTTTTAATGAAAATAATTTTTTTTGTGAATACAAACAATTCAAATAAATACAACAACATTCGGTAACTGTTTGCTCGTTAAATTAATAAAATTGTATATATATTTTGTTGTCAAAATATTTTTAGATACATTTTACAGCAACAAAATATATAGACAAATTTACCAATTCAACAAATGTTTCGTGAGCTCCCCTATTATGAAAATAAATAAAGAAATAATAAGACCTGAGTTAGCTTCAAACATACAAAAATGTGTTAAAATATTTATTTTTTCTGTGTACTTGATAGTACTTCTTTTAGATGAGACAACTTTTCCTACAGTGTTATATTTTGTTTACTCACCAATCCAAGAAATAACTTAATTATTCTTGAATTAAAAAAAGGTCAAAAATATAATTTTTGTTTCTGAGGAATAAATAAAACTGAAAAAACTACTTTTATTTTCTGAGAACTAAATAAAAATCCAGAAATAGCGTTTTTTTAGGAATAAATAAAACTCTGAAAATAATCGGTACAGTTGAGTTTTTTAATATAACTTAATCAAATAAAACTTAATGCATCTAATGGTAGTCCATGCAACAAGGATTATTATGGTGTATTCCTTATGCACGTAGCACTTCTCTTTTAGCTTGATTTTTTTAGTTTAAACTTAAAAATAATCGTTTTTTTCGGTCCCTGTTAAATTCTTATTTACTGCCCCTTTATTCTGTAACTCGCTAAAGCTAAATCTCCATCGCTGAAAATCTATAAGGTCGCTTGATTTATCGATTTTTCCTACGAATGCAATTTTGCAATGCGTATTGCTAAATTATGCAATATCTTAAAAATTGAATCCACCTAAGTTTTAGTGTTTTATGTCATCGCTAAAAATTTTAATTGTATTTCTTCAGCAGTTTATTACAGAATAAGGGGGTTGGTCTATTATTTCAAATAATTAAAAAGCTTGTTCACAAGAAAGACAAATAATTTAAACATATTCACTATAGAAATAAATAAAATTTTAATAAAGCTTAAAGGTCAAACATATGTACATGTGTTAAAAAATATGCGAAAAGTATTTTATGATAAGCAATATTCAAAGGAAAAAATAAAAAATGCTTTTTAATCAAAATAATATTTTCTTTGAGAAAATACAAAAACAACAAAACAAAAAATACAACAACATTCGGTAACTGTTTGCTCGTGAAATTAGTATTTTTAGATACATTTTACAGCAACAAAATATATGGACAAATTTACCAATTCAACGAATAAACAGTTACCAAATGTTTTGTGAGCTCCCCTATTATGAAAATAAATAAAGTTATAATAAGACCTGAGTTATCTTCAAACCATAGCTGTGATAACTGAATGAAATAAAAAATTAAAATATTTTTATTTCAGTTTTATATTTTATTTCCAGTTAGAAATAATAACAATTCAAATAATTATTTATTATATGAAAATATTATAACTATACTTATTATATCAAATAAATAAATAAACTAAACTAAACTAAAAAATTCAATATAGTTTATTCATATAAAAACTATTGAAATTTTTATAAATTTATACATTACTCAAAAAAATTTTTGAAATATGAAATCAATTTACCATACTCCAATTGAAATTGAAACGCTTGAAATTTTTATAAATTTATACATTACTCAAACAAATTTTTGAAATATGAAATCAATTTACCATACTCCAATTGAAATTTTATACATATTTTTAAAACAAAAGAAATTTTAATGTATTTAAGTATCCAAAATTTGAATAAAATTCATTTCAATATTATTCAAATAAAAAAAATCAAATAGTTTTTCTCAGAATTTAATTAAAGAAAAATTTAAAAAATTAATTCAATCAAACTGCTATTTCTTGAATAGAAATTATTTCTTAAAAAAAAAAGAAATATTTTCCGGGAGAGTCAGAGAGTTATATAGAGGAACTTTTGTGCGGACGCGTTTTTCGTATAATTTTTCTTGTCAGTTCTTGCGCTTTTTTATAGTTTACTGATTTTTATATCAATATTAGATTTTGATTTTAAAAAATTTTTGCGATATTTTCCAAGTTTTTAGCATTCCTTACAATTGTAGCAATTTTTAAGCATTGTTATTGCTTGTTTGCAATTTTTCGTAATTTTTCGTATTTTTTCGCTATTTTCGCGATAAAAATTATTTTTTCTTCTGTTCTTGGCTTTTTTTAAGTTCAGCTGAGTTATAATCAATATTAGACTTTGATATCTTTTTGATGTTAGCAAGTTTTTGCAAATCTTCGTAGTTTTCGCGAATTTTTCCGGGATTTTGGCATTCCTTCCAATTTTAGATATTTCTAAGCAATTATGAGGCTTGTTTGCAATTTCGCAATTTTTCGCGAAATTTTGCTATTTTCACGATTAAAGTTATTTTTAGCGGTTCTATTTTATTTACTTTAGATATTGTTTCCAATTTTGCAATTTTTGGCGTGCGTTTACCATATCTGCGATGTAACTATTTTTTCTAGATTTTATCCTCCTAATATTTTTCTTCAAATTTAAAATATTTTAAATCGTTTTTATGAATTTAAAATATTCAAACCGGTTTTTGTGAATAATATCAATTTGAGCTGTAAAAACAAACATTTTTTTTAATTCTAAGAACTCGAATGAAACAAAGTAAAATTTTATTCAAACTATAGGAATGCAATTTAAAAGCATTTATATCGTTTTGTTTGAGTAGCGCATAAATTTATAATGTTATTATTTGAATTTCTGAAAGTATAAATTTCTTTAAATTTTCTGACAAAAAATAAATTTACATTTGAAAAATTTTACTTCAAATCAATAAGAACAAATTTTAATTCATATCATGAGGAATGTAAATAGTTTCAATAAAATTCTATTTCTTAAACAGAAATTAAATTCAAGTTTAATTTAATTGCAAAATTCAAATAAAAAATTCATATTGAACAGCTATGCTTCAAACATACAAAAATGTGTTGAAATATTTATTTTTCCTGTGTACTTGATATTACTTCTTTTAGATGCAACTTTTCTTACAGTGTTGTATTTTGTTTACTCACCAATCCAACTTTATATTTTATTTCTGACACTACTGTTGTAAAGCTTCTGGCGATATGAATCATTTGACCTAATAACTATAACTGTTTCCGTGGTGTAGTGGTTATCACATCCGCCTAACACGCGGAAGGCCCCCGGTTCGATCCCGGGCGGAAACACACATTAATTTTTTTTAATTGTACATTTGCATTGTACATATTTTAAACTTCTTTCGGCAATGACATTTTTAAATACGATAAAAGATCTGATGAATTAATTTAGTTTTCATTGCAAAATGAAGGAGTCTTAAAACCACATCTTACTTATTTTTACCAGCGTGCTTTCTGTGCAATAGGTAATGAGATATTAGGTATGTTCATTAACTACAAATTTTTAATTATTATTAGTATTGAGCAGTGTTGCCAAATTTTTATATTCGTGTGTTGTAAATAGGTCATATCTCTTACTTATAGTTCATGCCCCATTAGAAGAAAAAAATTAATAGTTTGTTTGCAAAATAGAAGAATGGTCAACGCTTGGGAAAATAAAAACGTAAGGATAAAAAATTTAAAAAAAAAATTACTAAAATCAGAAAAGCAACAAAATTTTGAAGTTTTTAGAATGATATTTTGTTCGCTACCATTTTAAAATTTAAAGTTCGGCCTCTCCACATTAATTTCCAATTTGAACTATTTTAATGTGATAGATTTCGTATTTTTGTAAGAAATAATATTTCTGACAAATACGACTAAAATGTAAACAAATTCCCAAGTAAATACAATAACAAATATTATATAGTTCTTCAAGAAAACGCAAAATCTCGTATTATGACTTTTCCTAGTTTATCGGCCATGTCACAGAGTCTAATTCCGTTCGGAAACGGAATTCAACCTACCCCATTTTTGTAGCAGATGGTGTCTAAAAAAGGAAACTAAAATACGCAAATTTGTCAGGTGTGTCCAGACTGTTGGCGGCGCTACTATGCTGCGCTTCGCTCCAGCTTGGGCTTGACATATTAGGGTGGATTGAATTCCGCTTCCGAACAAAATTAAACTCTGTGACATGGCCGTATATTTACATCCTTATGTCCTCTGTTATGAGTACAAAGCCATAACCGAAATAAAACAGATCATTCATGTGTTTATAAAAATTAGTAATGGATATATGTATGTATTAGAAATCTTTGCAAATGCATCAACATGTTTCACATGTGACAGAATCATTCAATTTAATACAGATTTTGCGAGACAGCCGAAAATTTTCATATTTAATTTGTTTGAATTTTTACTAGATGTATTTCGAACGTACTTAAATAAATATTCACAAACATATTCTCAAACCTACAAAACCAAATTTAGCTTGCAATTCTACCATACAAAAAATTCCGATCAAACTTGTTAAGAAAACATCAACAATGGCAACGCTGTTTCCTTGTTCTAGTTTAGCATTTTCCAACGTGTATCTAACAAACAGGTGGGATTACTAGTTCAGCAGACTCACCTGATTAAACGTCAAGCTTAGTAGTGCTCATGAAGTAAATGCTCATGATATCACCACTACATATAAACTATCAAACATCATATCGAGTGGTAACCGCCAAAAACAGCTTAATCGTCATGCTTTTCGAAAATAGTTTTTTGGCGAAAATCTATTATTTACGATAATTCGGACAATCTGTCAAAGTTTGAAAGGCATGACCAGTACCGTTACGGAAATACAGCAAAAGAAATTTTAGCTTAAGTGCATTTTCCATATGAATTTTTAATTTGTTTACATATTTTTGTAACTGCAAAGTGTCGCTTAAGCTTAAATTCACTTTTTCAAGTAGAGCAAAACTACTGTCAAAAAACTGAAAGAATATCAATGAGCTGCTTGCTAAGGATGATAATTACTAGTTTTAAGACAATTTGATAAAATTTAATGATATTTCGTGACATCAAGAATATCTTAAAATATCTTAATACACACAGACATGCGTTGTCTTATAGGAAATTTATTAAAACTATTAACATTACATATAACAGTTCACGAGAATCCTATATAGCCAATATTAAGGCTCTACTTCGATTCAAGCCAAGGATAATTAAAAAAATATTTCTCCTGTAAAATTTACTTTTTGGCGCTAAAACTTTTTTGGCGGTTACCACTCGATATACATAATTGCTTCTGTGTGTTATTTGACATTTACTTCAAGAGATATCTGGGCTGATAATACCACCCGTTTATTTTTTTGACATCTGTTAAGATAGTTTTACCACAAATTTTCTATTTTTTTAGTCATGATCCAATAAACAGGGGCCGAATTACCGCACACGTGATCGAGTAAAATTGTTAGAAATATTTCTTTTTGGGATTACGGCATACGATAATCGAGTAGCTGCTGTTTAAATTCCACTCGTTAGCACTAGAGCGATCGAATACAATATTTTTTTTTGTTTTGCAAAAAAACCATGGAACTTTACCTATAAAACTTATTACAGTTGGCCAATCGACTTTGTTGTTGTACTAGCTGCTAGAAACACAAAACTTTTCTTTAATGTATTACAAATTCTTAGTCGATTCAACAACCGGTATAATATCAACTTGGTACACTTTTTAAACATCCATTCGATACGTGACGAAATTTTATTCGATACGAAAGCCTACTCGATAACGAATGCTGTAATTCGGCCCCAGGTCAATCCAACTCGATAGCTGTTTATTGTTTATTTACCATCGCAAAGATGTCAAACTTCATATAAAACAACGTAAACAAAATTTTTTTATATATGGAGTTTGTTTGACATCTTTGCGATTATAGCATTTTTGTTGAAGAGATGCATAGACCTAATTATTGGATCATGGTTTTAGTAATCCCCGTACCTGTTAAATATGCCTTGGCATTTTCTCTTCCACTCTGGCTCACAAACAACATAACGGTTATTGTAGTTTCCGTGGTGTAGTGGTTATCACATCCGCCTAACACGCGGAAGGCCCCCGGTTCGATCCCGGGCGGAAACAAAAATTTTATCTAGCTTGCTCATTAATTTGAAAAATCTTTTTTTTTATTTAACGAATTTTGAATGAAAACTTTCTTTAATTTTGATTTTTTTAAGGAATGAGTTTCTCATATTTTTATTGTATGCATTTTTTTTGTGATATTCAAAATATTTCTGATTGCTAAAAGCGATTTAATTAAACAAAAAATTAAATTACACTGTGGAACCAAATCAAGTTGTATGGTGAATTATAATGAAATTTTATGTAAGACATACATACTTTTAACACAAACTAACTTCATAAAATCCGGTTAAATGGGATATTTTAGTATTAATTGTAAATAAGTAAGAAATTAGCCCTCAAACACATTTTACGTTTTGAATGATTTTTGGAGTTCAAGTTAAGTTTGGAGCTTTGGTATCTTTGAAGACTTATAGTAGAATTTTGTGACATATATATTTTATGACATTTTAGTCTGCTACATCGCCTTAGAAGGGGAATTCTTTGCTTAATTTTTAAGAAAAGGACAAAAGGACGCACACAGCAAAGAGTTAGGCCCAAATTTACAGTCATTAGTTAATTATTAGTAAACTAAAATGATAACTATTGTTTAACTAAAACTTCACATTTACAGTGTATTGTTTAACTCAAATTTTTAATATGGGTAAAGAATGGTAACCCTATCAAATATAAATAAACAAGCAAAAATAAAGAAATAAAGAATATTACACATCTTACGGCGGCAATTTAAAATTTTTTAATCACACAAAGCTAATGGAGCAAATGTTTTTTGTCGCTCCTAAAAGTATGCTATATGAACGTAATAATTTCCAAAACATGGTGCAATAAGTATGCAGGTTCAATAAATACAACAAAAAACTAGATAATGCTTGTCAAAAAAATACACGTGCTAGACGTTACTTATGTACAAAACTACCAGAACAAAATATAATCAGCTGACGTTATGCTGCCACCTGTATACTTATTGCACCATGTTCCAAAGCATCTAACTAATTGTTAACCAATGGCGTTTGACGGTTTAACTAATGGTAAACAAAGAAGTGTGAATAAAATATCATTGGCTAAACTATTGTTATTAGCTAACTAATGACTGTGAATTTGGGCCTTAGAGGGATAAAGTGTTGCACAAAAATATTCCACGGAGTATTTTACATAAAAATGCTACACACATCTTATACCCTAAACTTAAGGATTATATGATTTCTTATGCCAACTCACTATAACAATGTGAGAAAGAGGGGAAATTTGGCTCCCCCTAAAATGAACCCCAGACGTAAACTTTAAAAACGACAGACGATACGCGTGTTTTTTTTTCGTGCCCTATACGAGAATCAGTCATTAGAATCATGTTATTTGCTTGTGTTGTACAGTCTTGTCTGTGTGTGCGAACAATTTATTCCCAATTCATTTATATTTTCCTACCTTGACAAAATAAAACAATAATTTTAAAATATTGTGAAAGAGTTGCTTGTATTAGTATGTGTATTCGTCGTATCTTTTAACAAAGTTACCTTGACAATAGCGTTTTTGTTTTTTGTTTAACAAACAAAAAGAAACTATTGCAATAACTAAAATTGTTATACGAGTATGTATATTAGACTTGTCAACATGGACTTTACTTATGTAGAATTTCCTGCGACAGTAAATTTAAACACTTTCAAAGCCTATTTCAATCTTGAAAATTGTAAACTACCCCAAATCCATGGCAAAACACTGAACAAAACGGATGACATTGAAATATTAAATACAAATCGAATAAAAACTCTAAGACATTTAGTATTGGATTCAATACTTGAGAATTGGAATGGTAAGTGAGGAAGGAACGTTCGTCCGTTCGTTCGTTCATTCATTCGTTATCATATAAATGAAAAGAAACAAAGTCAAATCTTGTCTTGCCTCAACCATCATGAAATTTTCTTGACAGACAATCCTCTTTTTCAAGAAATAGCACGTCAAGAGGACCGTAACTATATTTTAAGTAACTTGAATGTAAATCTTCCTCTAAAGATTTTAAGCTCATACATACAAGATGACTTCTTTTGGCGTAAAAGCTATCAACACCGTTGGAAGACACTTTTTTACATGTTGTACACATATCAAACCCAACCACTGTCAACAGCAACACCCTCCGCACATCCAACCTCATCTACACAAGACCAACAAAACATGGTGGAAGAAAAAAGAAAAAGAAAAACAAAACCTTGGATTAACATTTACATGGAACGACATCTGCAAGAGTTTATTGAAAATGTAACAACAACTGACTACGAGCAGGAAAATGTACAGGAGATATTGGACATTTGTGCAGCGTATATAAATCAAATTGAGATAAACTACCTACAGCCCAGCATGGATGGCCAAAATGGTAAGAAATAAATAAATAAAGTTTTATTTACACTTGTTTAAATATGTCACACAACAATACAAAAACGTATGCATGTCCTTAATTTCATATATATTTTTTTTTTGCTTTTTGTTTCAGATCACATTCCACTTGATTTCATTTTGAGAAATCTACCGGAATTGCATACATTACGTTTGACATATTGTACAAAGACTATAGGCACGCACTTCTATCTTGGATGTAACATGTTATCGCGCCAAGACGCTTCACTGCTTTCTCGAGGACTACAATTATGTCATGAACTTGTGAATTTTTGGTAAGAAATATTATGTGCTGGCTGTGTGTGTTTTCTTTAAATCCTGATTTATTTATCTTATTGTATCTTTTTTTTTTCTTCTAGTTTGCACAATACAAAATTGGAACCGTATCAGTTGGGATTATTTGCTCATAGTTTAGATAAGGGTTGCCATTACCTGTCCGCCTTGTCTTTGGAGCACTGTAGTTTGGGCGATGAAGGCATACGTCAATTTTTAAGCTCTTGCAACAAGGAATCGTTTGCAACATTGAAATATTTAGATTTAACAAACAATAAAATAAGTGAGCAATTATTTGTTTCGATTAATTTTGAAAGGCATTTTCTAAACTACAGTTTGAAATTTAGCGACTGAGTATTGCTGAATAATCACACAGTTTTTCAATCGTGAAAAACTAAAGCGAAAATTATACTCATCAATTTTGAGAATTTAAAAAAACGGCGAAAAACGCAAGCGAAATTTCTACTCAACTCCCACTCACAACGATATTTTTTTTATATTTCCCCGATGGAATGAACTACCTTTGACAAAAATTCTAAAAATGTTATTAAAAAGAGTACCTTTCTGAAAAAAGGTCCTTTTGGAAAAAAGTACTTTTCTGCAAAAAGCATCTTTTTGAAACAAAATGCATCTTTTTGAAAAAGAACCTTTATGAAAAAAGTACCTTTTAAAAAAGTACGTTTCAAGAAAGTACGTTTTAGAACAGCACCTTTTAAAAAAGTGCCTTTAAAAACTAGAAATTTTAAAAAGCATATTTTAAATAAATGCATTTAAAAAAAGTAACTTTTAAAAAATACCATTTTCAAAACATACCTTTTGAAAATACCTTTAAGCACAAGTATAAGATCTTTTTTTTAAATAAACTCTTACCATTCTTCCAGCTCCAGAAGGCGCTTACATTCTCAGTAAAGTCCTCAAAACTTTATCTCTTGAAAAATTAGTTTTACGCTTAAATCCAATTGGCAGTGATGGTGCTGCCTCAATATTTTCTGTACTGGAATTTTTACCCATTACAAACTTGGACGTGGCTGGCTGCTCTATAGATGAGACAATTACGAAGCTTTTTATGCAACTAATAGTACAAAATAAAACACTTTTGTCAATTGATATGTCCAATAATATTCTAGGACAGGTAAAAGTATGAAAAATATCTTTTTATATGAAAATTTTAATATTTTTTTCATTTTAGAATTTTGGAAAACATTTGTTAAAAGTTATTGGCTTTAATCAGACTTTAAAATCATTGAATTTAAGAAACAGTGGGCTCTCTTTAGATTTGTGCAAACAATTTCAGGCAATTTTAAAAGAAAATCCTTCAAAACATCAGTAAGAGACTCGAAAGGAGAGTAGAACTTTAATTTTCTTATTGAGAACATTTTTAAAAATCTTTGCATTATTTCTATAATTTCTTTTAAAAACTTTATTTTATATTGCAATAAAAAAAAGATCTACTATAATTTGTTGAATCTCTTAATATAAATTACGGAATAGTCAAATTTTGTTCAATTTTCTTTACTGCAGATGCCATTAAATTGTATCCTTCTTGTTCAATGTTACGTTAAGTGTCATAAAAATAATTCATAATAAATTGCTTTGCATAAAAATACAACACAAAACATCTCGTACTCATATCATGTACATTCATTCGTAGATACAAAAATGTTTCCCTCTTGAACAAGACTTGGGGAAAAATGATGATGAGTTGGCATGGAAAAAGGCAATAAAAAAAAGGAAAATATACTGTTTATAAGGTGTATAATTTGGCCATAATAATGCTTGTCATGAAAATTCAGTATGGTTATTAATTTTATTTTCAAATAATTTTCTTAAACTTAAGAATTATAAAAAAAGAACTTCTCCAGCCAGTAGTTTTTATAAGCATTTTATCTACAGTGGGAAATATATTTACGCAACGCTTATTATTGCAAAGCACCGACAAATTGCTTTATATAATTCTTGTAAAATATCCGAGTCCAAAAAAAGAGAGCTGAACAGGCGGACGTCTGGGATAAAAAAGAAAGTGCAAACAAGAAACTTTCAATATTTTCTTTTACAAGAAATACCTTTTACAAAAAGTATCTTTTGCAAAAAGTAGCTTTTACAATAAATACTTGTTACAAAAAACACCTTTTACAAAAAGTACCTTTTACAAAAAGTATGTTTTACAAAAAGTACCTTTCACTAAAGTACCTCTTACATAAACTAAAAGTACAATGTTTCAACTTTCTTTGCGAATGCCCGGCCTTGCTCCTCTCGAAACACAAATTCTTGGGCAACAGCATTCTAAACGAACTTTCGGAGCTATCAGGGATAGGTCTGGCTGACCTGATCAGGTATCTCAATGCGACGGGTTGAATCTAGTATATAATACCGAATCCGAGACCTGGGTTCGGACCTACATAGGTTGACACTGACGAGTGGGGTGGTCTGTCAAAACGGAATCTTGTTTATTCTACTTGAATGCTTACGCGTAACAGGCAGCCACGTAAACCAACCAACCAACAAAAGTACATTTTACAAATATGCCTTTTACAAAAAGTACCTTTTACAAAAAGTACCTTTTACAAAAAGTACCTTTTACGAAAAGTACCTTTTACAAAAAGTACCTTTTACAAAAAGTACCTTTTACAAAAAGTACCTTTTACAAAAAGTACCTTTTACAAAAAGTACCTTTTACAAAAAGTACCTTTTACAAAAAGTACCTTTTACAAAAAGTACCTTTTACAAAAAGTACCTTTTACAAAAAGTACATTTTACAAATATGCCTTTTACAAAAAGTACCTTTTACAAAAAGTACCTTTTACAAAAAGTACCTTTTACAAAAAGTACCTTTTACAAAAAGTACCTTTTACAAAAAGTACCTTTTACAAAAAGTACCTTTTACAAAAAGTACATTTTACAAATATGCCTTTTACAAAAAGTACCTTTTACAAAAAGTACCTTTTACAAAAAGTACCTTTTACATAAAGTACCTTTTACAAAAAGTACCTTTTACAAAAAGTACATTTTACAAATATGCCTTTTACAAAAAGTACCTTTTACAAAAAGTACCTTTTACAAAAAGTACCTTTTACAAAAAGTACCTTTTACAAAAAGTACCTTTTACAAAAAGTACCTTTTACAAAAAGTACATTTTACAAATATGCCTTTTACAAAAAGTACCTTTTACAAAAAGTACCTTTTACAAAAAGTACCTTTTACAAAAAGTACCTTTTACAAAAAGTACCTTTTACAAAAAGTACCTTTTACAAAAAGTACCTTTCACAAAAAGTACCTTTTACAAAAAGTACATTTTACAAAAATTACCTTTTACAAAAAAATACTTTTTACAAAAACTACGTTTTACAAATACTACCTTTTAAAAAAATTTACTTTTACAAAAACTACCCATTTTAAAAACTAAAAGTACCTTTTACAAAAAATATCGTTTACAACAAGTAACTTTTGCAAACAGTACGTTTTACAAAAAGGGCCTTTTACAAAAAGGAGCTTTGGTACGCACTGTTGTTAAAATAAAAAACCTTTTTAATATGTACAAGATTTGTTTAACCATTCTAAAAAATAGATACATATTTGCTTATTTTTAGCGAATGAGTGTAACTATTTCAAAGAAGAAACAACTTAATCATGCCATTTCAACAAAGTCATGTCAGCTGCCATAATCCCCACTTAATCCATGATAAATTTGCCAATTTCAATCCACAATCTTATGAATACACGCATTTACCTCAACTTACGTGTATTTCTTATAATCCGTCTGTCTGTCTGTCTGTCTGTCTGTCTGAATAGATATTGTTCATTTCAGTTTCTTACCTAAAGAAAATCTCAAGTTATTCAGTTTTATTTTATTTTTTTTTTAAAGGTAAAGAAAACAAATTTGTGGTTTTTAGTGTGAAAAGTCAATATTTATTATGAATGAAAATGTGTAGAGACAACAATTTAAGGAGTTCGTAGATACAAAAACTTTAAAATGCTTCAATAAACCGAAAGGAAAAGTAGAAAATCTAATGAATTTTTAGTAAAAAAAATAGATAAAGTAAAGTGTTTTGAAAAATGCAAGCAAAGAGAAAAAACATAGACTAAAAAAAATTCATTGAAGAGTAACTGAGAAATACAAGTTATAATTGTTAAAGTCTTAATGAAATTGTATGGATGATTCTCATTCTAAAAGTACATTTTGTGTTTTTTTTACCAATATAATTAATATAAATTTTTGAAAAAAAATAAAGCAGAAAAAATGAGTATAGGGTTTGAAAGCACTATACATCTACTCTGTAAAAAGAAAAACTTGCAATAATCGCATGACGATATTAAAAGTTATGACCGCTTTTTCCATTTTGACTTGGGTTCAAATGGAAAAATAAAAATTGCTTAATTTTTAAAATAATTATTTATAAACATTTATACACAAGCAAAAACTAGGCTAACTCTTCTTTCAAATAAGACTAATTTTAATCAAATCGACCAACAATGTTAAAATTTATGTTAATTTCAAATAATTATTCGTGCCAAAAAATTACGTGCCTATTACCAAAGACTATAAATTTATAAATTTATATAAAAATTTATAAATAATATAAATTTATAAATTTATAGTCTTTGCTAATACATTCTTCGAAAATATAGCATCCCACACAGTGCGGTAGCAGCAAACTTTTTGCAAAGAAAATCAAAAATTTGTAAACAGATAATGTTCTTTCTACCCTTCAGCTGCTGTTAACTTTTTTCGAAAGTCCTAAAACGTATAGATAAATAATATTTAAAAAAAAATATTACGTAACGCTCAATACATTTGTATACGAATTCAATGTTTTTTTTTCAGAACACACTACATTTTAAATTTAAAACAATTCAGATGTATAATCTTCGATGTAATTTAACATAACCTCTTTACTTGTTCACTAAAAAATTTCCATTAAATTAAAAACAATATGAATAGCACTCAATACATTTTTTGGATGCAAACCATGATTAATTGATGAAACGTTTTACGCTGTTAATTTAGTGTATGTTGTTAATGCAATATTAATAATTAAACTGATTAATGAAGCGTACAAAAATAGCGTAACGCTCAATACAGTCGACGGCGGACAACAGCAATTTAAAAATATATATTATAATTTTTAATATTTTTAAAAAAATTTCATATGTGGAATAAGAGAAGCAAATGCAAATATTCTAAAACCGTTATAAATTTAATATTTTGTGTGGAAAAGTTAACAGATTCTTAATGTGGAAAACCAACAGCATATGCATTGCGGACACGCCATTTTGTATAAAGAGAGGAAAAACAGTAGCCCAATTAACAATCTTGTGCAAATGATCTTGCATCGTTGCATTTGCAAATTGTTATAGTGAATTGATACTCACCACTAACAATTGTTAAGTGGTGAGTATCAATTTACTATACCAATTTGCAAATGCTACGAAGCAAGACCATTTGCACAAGATTGTGAATTGGGCTAGTATTTTTGTTTTTCGTTTTTAACACATAATGGACAGTCTTAAACAAAAAAGATGTATGTACATTTATTTATGATCTCTCAGTTTTACTTTTAAAATTTATGCATTTATTTTATGAAATATTTTACTATACTTTCAACGGACACGAAAAAAGCATTTGAAATGAGAATCAGCCGTGAGTATCAGTAAACCAAATCTTTAAAAAATTTTCCTTAAACTGTTTACAATTTAAGATAAATCTTATGGCCTTTAAGCAATAACGTTACAAAAATTAAAATATTCTCTTCGGAATTTGAAAAGATTTATATCGCAATACAAAAGTATTTAATATGTGTACGACGAGTTCTTATTACCTTAAAGATTAAACGAAATAAAATTCAATTGAAGAACATTTTTCATTCGCCTTTTTATTTTGTGTGTTTTGTAATCTTTTATGTAAATTTCCTTTCAAGATAATCACAGCTTTGTGTCAAGTAATTTTTTGGTCAT
Organism: Panzeria rudis; assembly: GCA_956483635.1. Taxonomy (NCBI): domain Eukaryota; kingdom Metazoa; phylum Arthropoda; class Insecta; order Diptera; family Tachinidae; genus Panzeria; species Panzeria rudis. The sequence continues at coordinate 5,733,774 of OY101447.1, forward strand.
AATCATTTGGTAATAAATACACAATACCAACAGAACAACATCAACATTACATTGTATGATATTTTAAACTCTTGTTTTATAAACATTTTATTACATTGTAAAATTGCTTTAAAATGTTAATTTGTTGTAAGCTTTTTCTTTGTGTAATGAATGCAAAAGATCATAAGATATCGTTAAAGAGGCCACAATATTTTGCTGGCCCGATAATGGACCCCTCCACATAGAAGGTGACATTAGTCATCAGATCAATATTAAAAGTTTTATTATCAGATTTCCATAAATTAACTTTGCAAGCCAAATCAAAAGTGGAAGCATTGAATAAAGAGGAAGTGTGCGAGGCACCCACTGCCACCATGTGACCCTCAGGAAAACTCCAACAGATGTTGCCTCCAAAACGGGAAAATTGCAAAGTATTAAACATGTTGGTGGTACTGTGATAAATATTTAAATCAATTCCCAATAAATCATATTTAAACAAACGGAAACGTCAATTTCCCTGAATGTTTGCACTATATGGTGAAATGGCGGCGTGCGTATGTTATATTTAAAGCATTTCCTTTACTAACAAACTCTAACTTTAATTTAGATTTAAATTTTAAAAATTTGCTTATAACCACATCATAGTTTCAGCAAAAAATCTTTTGACACCTGGTCCACCATCAAGATTAATATTGGAAAATAGCCCGGCCAAGACTTGAATTTGTTCATCTTCTACTCTTTGGACACCAAAAAGACTACAGCATAACACTATTTTTCCTAAAGTATTGATAGAAAAGCTGGCGCCCATTAATAAGAAAAAATTAATTATTGTAAATTTCAAAAGAATTTCCTATTGAAAAAAACTGTAAAATCGATGCATACTATTAGACGCTGTATATTTAAAACTCTTTCCAATAATCCCCAAATAACATTTTTTTCTTTTCTCTTTTTTCAATTCTGTTCTGATTCGAAGAACAATACTGTATCGCTTTCTGATAATAAAAATTGCGCATCAAATATTCCACGGCGCCGTGGCTTAGTTGGTTAAAGCGCCTGTCTAGTAAACAGGAGATCGTGAGTTCGAATCTCGCCGGGGCCTTTCCTCAACAAAAGTGAGGCGTGGACTTTTTTTTATTTTTAAGATTTATTTACAAAATTATTTGATATAAATACTTCGTTAAAAATTTTTTATTACCTTTCTTACATACAATAACAAATCTTAGTACAAATCTTAGTACAAATCTTAGTAATTGTTGTACGGTAGAATTCTTTCGACATCGTGGGACATATAGGGAATTTAGACGACGAGCTTTCAGACAAGACTTTTTTTAATTCCCTTTTAAAATTACTACTGAAAATCAGAAACATTTATGCGATGATTTTCTACCTTGATTTTTTTTTAAGTTTAATTGTTAAATTTTCTTTGAACTGAAATAAATTCTAACTTTTAGTATGAACAAAATAAAAATACAAATGAATTCAAAAATAAATGTCAAAAGCAAACTTGAAAACACAAACCAAGATTTTTTTCTTACCCCGTTTGCTTTCCTACACCCTTCACCAACAACACAAAAACTCAAGACTGAACAAACATTTAAAAAACTCAGCGTCTAAGTCCCTTAATAGTGTTTCTTATTACAATGGTCAATAAAAAAATAAACACTTTTTGCGCGTACCAAGAAAACTATTGTCTAATTATGTTTGGATCAAGGGTAAGTATAACTGAAATAAAATTACATTTTAATGTATCACACGACATTTACTAGATGACGGTACATTTGTATTTTTTCTGGGTGACGTACCCAGAGTCAAAGGCTGGTTCGATAAAAACAAGTGATATCTTGTTTGAAAGGCTACTAAACTACGCATCGAATGGTGGCTAGCTAAATGCTAGAGTTATAATGGATCGAAGTTAAAATATTATGAAATTTTTATCTTTTTCACCAATTTTTATACTTTTGGAAGTAGTTTTGTGTCAGAAATAATTAAGAATCCTTAGTTCTATAATTTAATTGAATAGTTCATTGGATTACGAAGATTGTAAGCCATAATTGACCGAAATCCGATGAAAGCTAAAATTGCTCTAATGAAAAGACGAAAACACTCGCATTTAAATTTACTAAGAAATGCACTAAATAAAGAAAAATAAAAAATATTACATAAAAGATTTACTAGTAAATTTAAATGCTAATGTTTTGTTTGTTTCCTTATAGCATTTTTAGTTTCATCCGATTTCGGATGAAACTAAAAATGATCGAATGAACTATTCAATTAAATTATAGAACTAAGGATTCTTAATAATTTCTGACACAAAACTGCTTCCGAAAGTACAAAAACTGGAGAAAAACGTTAAAAATTTCATAAAATTTTAGCTTCGATCCACTATAACTCAAGCATTTTTTATCCGATAAAAGTAAATTAGCCACCATTCGAAGTCTACACGTAACATAATTCTCTCTAGTATGTCAGTTGTAGAAGCTATGTAAAGTGAAGGTAGTAGAAATATTAATTGACATATTTACCTCGAAAACATGATGTGGTGGATACCACATATGTTTGGAACATTTAATCTATGACTCATTACCTATTCATTCCAGTGTAGTTTATATTAAAAATTGTTATACAAAGATGGGCTTATAGTACACAGAAAAAAATAAGTTTCGTTTTTGATAACAAAAATCCCGGTATTCAATAATTTTTTTTTTTTAATGTCCTGTGATAAAGAATTCCCCTATATTGATAACAAAATTATTTCAAAATAAAAATATGTATATAAATTAAAAAAATGTTGACATGGCTGGAATACGAACCCGGGCTTTCCGGACGTAAAGCATAAGCTCTCTAGCTGAGCCATATCCCATTTATTATTTTATGGGATACAACTTGTTTTAAGTACTTATGTATAAAAAGAAAAGAAATAACCGGCATGGAAAAGAAATACTTACAACGAAATATTTTATTATGTTAAAGATAAATGTTATTGAAATTCATATTTTTTTAATAACATGGTTTTATTGAATATAATTCTTGTCTATTTTTTTCTGTGTATGTTTGTGTGATATTTTCCTTTGCTATGTATCTTTGTAACCACTGCAAGCTTCAACTGAATGGAATAATATTTAAGGCACAAAAAGCTTAAGACTGTAAAATTCGCTTAAGTCGACTTAAGCGGCTATGCCATATTGGGACAGAATTAAATATCTTCATGCATTTTTCAAATTACATATTGAATTAATTGGTATAAACTTATAAAAAAGATATTATTTTAAAGGTACTTTTTGCACAACAAGGTACTATTTTGAAGAGGTACTTTTTTAAAGGTACATAGCGTTTACCTTAATATAGAAACACCCATATCAGAAAAGCCTTAACTTTTTGCAAAAGGCACTTTCTGTAAAAGGTACTTTTTGGAAAAGGCATTTTTGGGATTATTTTATGCATTAAGTTTTTCGGTCATAGCTTCTCCACACCTCTTATCAGCAAATTAAAAACAAAAGTTTTCGTATAAATATAGTGTAGATGGACCAGTTAACGATTTCAAATACTCCTTTTTTCGTCTTATTAATTAAATCATGAAATGAAGAATAGAACAATATTTAGAAATATGATATCATCATTAAAACTCAAATTCTTATTTTGCTTTTTTTCAATATCCTTCCTAAAAATGTCAAAAATGTTTGCAGCAAAAAAAAAGAAAGCCACTAAAATCTGTATCCTTTTTGTGCCAATAATAAATAAAACTAGTAAATATATTTAAAAAAAAATTCAAAAACCATATTTGTATTGAAAGATACATATGTGTTTGAATGTAATTTTTTTTAGTAAAACATTTGCTTTTGCTCTCCTTTTTTATGAATGAATAAATGAATGTCACATGAGAAGTCCAATTTGGATAGACATGTTCAACGATAAAAAGTCCTGCGACCATTACATACAAACAAGCATATCCATATCCACCTGTTGTTTGTCACAGCATCATGGGGGGAAATTATGAGGATGATGCAAATGGCAACATGATAGTTGATGCAAGAAAAGAGAGATAGAAAAGGAGAAGGAAGTTATCGATAGATTTTACTTGCCAAAGGTTTGTGCTATAGAACTCATTCGCACATTTTTTGTATTTATTTGCTTATATTGGAAATATTATTGAGGACATGTGGTTATGTAAACTCATGGAGGACATTTATCCAGCAAATTAACAAATGAATTTACAATGCCTACAAATATCGGAGAGTAAACAAAAATACAAACAGTAAAACAAAATTAATTTTTTGCTGTGGAAGAAATTTCATTCAGCTTTAATATTTTTTATGCAAATAGCAGATGAATTAATAGAAAAAATATTATTGTTTTTGCAAATGTTATTTTATATTTTCTTTTTTTGGAATGATATTTATTTTAATTAATTTCATAATGAAAATGTGACAGTTTGTTTGCTTTTGGGCCGGAGGTTATAAAATGAGCTAGCTGTTCCTTATGTTTAGAATGACACAAATTTTGTATAAGAAATTCTGGAATTTTTACACATTTTGCATAAAAATTTATTATGAATTCATGCCATATGGCCACGGCTATTTTCGCGGCTTTGAATTTCCCTCAAAAGTCAAAATTCATTTTGACACATATTTTTGACATCCCAAGAAAGTATTTTTGAAGTTCGAATTGGGCCGGGTACATCTAAGGGGGTTACTCTGTAATTTGAATCGAAATGAAATACTTTCGAATTGTTAAGTTAATAAGATACAAATGCGAACAGCATTATTTTCGAATCGTATTGCAGAGTGACCCGCGGATATAAATATGCTATAATTAGTGTTTTTCATTCGGGATTTCCCGGGAAAAAATTCCCGGGATCCCGCACATATTTCGGGAAATAAATCCCGGGAAAATTGTGCGGGAATTCCCGGAATTTTTTTATATATTATTATGATAACTTTTCTTCTTTGTAAGCACACATTTTTAGTGCTGCTTTTATTTAGAAAAATATGTAAATAAAAGAAAAAATTTGTAGTTTTGATTACATTTTTTTTCAATTTTTTTTTATATTTTTCTAAGAGCATCACTCAAAAATAACAGATTGTCACTAAGTGAACATAGCGAAAGTGGGCATAATAAAGAAGTACTGTCCCCCTATTCTGTAACTCGCTAAAGCTAAATCTCTATCGCTAAAAATCTATACGGTCGATTTATCAATTTTCCTCTACGAATACAATTTTGCAACGTGTATTGCTAAATTATGGAATGTCTTAAAAATTTAATCCACCGAAATTTTAGTGTTTTATGTCATCGCCAAAAATGTTTAATTTTGTATTTGTTCAGCATTTTAGCGATCAAGATTTAGCTTTAGCTTTAGCGAATTACGGAATAAGGCGGCTGGTCTATATTTTCTGAAAATATCAGATTGTTATTTTAAGCCACACTTGAGTTTTTTGAAGCTCAAAATTTCGAATTTTTCAAAAATTATAAATTTTTGCAAAAAAAAAAAATTTTAGCTTTATGTACAACAGGTTCAAACAGGGTTCAAATCAAAATCGGTACAAACAAAAAAAAATCCAATATTCAGGTGGTCACATTTCCGCCACTTAATTATTTCAATTCAGTTTTGCTTAGCAGTATGAAATGCTCTTTAGTGTCTTATGAAATAAATCATTGCAATATCTTTTCTACTTAAGAAGCTACGGAAATTATAAAAAAGTATGAAACTAGTAAATTTTTTTACTTCGGGTGGCTACTAAACAGAAGTTATGCAATAAGAAATAAAATTTTTAATTTAAATTAAAAACCATACGATTAAAGACTTCAAATTTTATAATTTTTTTACTTACGTTTAATGCATCCATAACCTTATTTAACAGATCTCGTGAATTGGTATTTGTTTTTGTTCAAATAAATTAAGTGAAATGCTATTTTGTATCGTTTTGTACTGGGCGGCGATTCCCGGGAATTCCCGGGATATTGAAAAATCAATCCCGCTTTCCCGGGAAATGAAAAAGTCCGGGAAAAGAAAAACTCTAGCTATAATACAAATCTATACGAGCGTTTTACGTTTAGATTTTGTAAAGTAGTTGCTGAGGGCACGGAAAACACATTAGTGCTTTAAATACATATCATAAGTCAATGCTTTGATGGGTAACAAGAAAAATTTAATATGAAACATATACGTGTAACCCGAGGTAGATTTATTTACCAGGTAGTCGCAGTTCCTTGAAAATGTCAAATTATTAAAACACATACACAACATAACTTGTGTATTTTGATACAAAATTGACAGCCACAAATAAAAAAAGAGTAGACAGCTGTGGAATCAAGAGTACCTGGTAAATAAATCTACCTTGCGTGTAACCAATAGTGGTAACGATTACTGGTAATCGAAATGTATGCATGTTTTTGTTTTAAGACTCCGCTGGCAAGGTGTCTCAAGTTGAAGATGAAACTGCGGCATTGCCGGAAGTGCCGGAGAACTCCTGGGATTTTTGTCTCTGTTGTGGGCAGTGATGTTATATACTTTTTTGAAACGTATTTACGTAGCTTGAAAAAATCCCTATTTTTCCCTACGTGCTGAAAATATTAACTCTACAAAAATCTCTACAACTTTAATTTATTTAAAGTTGTTATGCATACATATATGTGAGTATCCCGATGGAAAAGGGTCTTATCTTCCGGAGGCCGAAATAGCAGTCTAGCCAGACGCGACACGAGCCGGAAGATATTGATGTCTCAGCCGACGTGGCAAACATCACAAAAGAGAAATAAGAAAGTATTAGTGTTTCCTTTTGTTTTGTTTTACGCATACATTTGTAAAATGTACAACACTTTTAATTGGATAAAATGAAACACTAACACGTAATTGTTGTCTCTTTCTCAACTGGCCTGATTTGGGCAATTTTCAACTGTCAAAGTTGACGTGTCTGGTTAGACTGGGCTAACTATATATATAACTGAGTTAACTATATTCCATAAAACTAGATGAAAGTAATGGCGGTTTCACCGCGAAATTCCAAATATTTACCGAGATATGAATTTTTGAATATCATAAACGTAATAATATGTACAATTTTGAGTAAATACGCTTTAAAGTTTGTATCTGAAGTTAGAGGTTGTGAAAATTTTCTTTGAAAGTTATTTCGGAGGTAAATATAGCGATAATTCCACTTTTAAAGCGGAGGGAAAATGTCTGAGCAGCAGTGATGCCAATTTTGCCATTTTTTGCTGAATTTAGCTATTTTTCATACCAGAAGAAAAATTAATTTAGCCATTAACCATTTTTTAGGCACTTTTTTTAATCTAGCTATTTTTTTAGCAACTTTTTCATACATGAATTGTTTTCCGATTTTTCGTAAGAAATTTAAACTCGCAACAAGGAAACACTTATTTACTTGCACGCATAAGAAGAAAACAAACTTTGGTAAAATATTAAACTATTTTTCAGGGATACAAAAAAAGAATTTGGTTTTATTTACCCAGCAAACTTTTTAAAAATTAACAAAAATCACCACCGAAAAGTGTTTCGTTTATATAAAAATAAAAAATCTTGGGTGGGCACAAAAATCGCAATTGATAGGAAGCAAAAATAGAATTCAGAAGCTTGGGTTGACACTTTCTGAAATACTTGCATTCAGAAGTTGTACCCAGCAAACTTTTTAGACATTTTCCCAAATCGCTGAAAAATGTTTTTGCTAATAAAAAATAACTTTGGTGAGCACAATAATGGCTAATAAAAATTGATAGGGGCAAAAATACAGTTCAGAAGCAGGGGTTGTCGCATTCTGATATACTTGCATTCAGAAGTTATACCCAGTAAACTTTTCAAAATTGGTAAATATCACCGAAGTGTTTAGTTTATAAATATAAAAATCTCAGATGAGGGCAATAATGGCTAATAACAGTCGATTGGCGGCAAAAATACAATTCAGAAACAGGGGTTTTTACCTTCTGAAATACTTACATTCATAAACTATACTCAACAAACCATTTCATAATTGACCAAAATCGCTGAAAAAGTTTTTGCTAATAATCAGAAAAAATTGCGGTGTTTAGTACTCATGATTTTCGTATTCTATGTCGCTTAGCCATTTTTTAGCTAGTTTTTAGCAATTTTCTAGTCATTTTTTTCTAATTTAGCCATTATTGGTGAAGGAATTCTGGCATCACTGCTGAGCAGTGATACCAACCATTATCTCAAACTGGTTAAAGTTTACACAAAAAGCTATTTTTTGCTCTACTGAAAATTGTTGCTGGAAAGATAAGGCCCCTTTTCATGTGGCTGATTGGTAGCGATGCTAGTCTGGCAGTCCGGAGGTCGTGGGTTCGATTCCCGCCATTGACCTTGGGCGTTCCCCGTGGACAATCTAAATCGCTTCGCCTTTGTCCAGATAACGGTATATTTGAGTTTTTCGATGTATACTTCTGTTTAAAGCGCTATCCAGTCAATATATATAAATAAATTACATGTCGAATATTGCCTGGCTGGCTTTAATCAGATAAAAAATACGGAATTATAGTGGATTAAATTTAAAATTTTTATCGATTTTCACCAATTGTTGTCAATTCGGAAGCTGTGTTTTACCCAAAATAATAAAAAAAAAATCCATTGCTTTATAATTTTATTGAATAGTCCATTCAATTACAAAAATTTCAAGCCATAATGAACCGAAAACGGACAAAGCCTAGAAATGCTATAATAAAAAAAAGCATTTTGAAAAATCCCTACATTTTCATGATTTGAACAAATCTGTCCTTTTCTCGAACCTGGTTTGTGTCTTTGATAACTGCTTTCTGACTTGGCTAAGTGGTGTCTGCTAACTGCGACAAGTATCGTTTTAGTATCTTCCAAGCGCTAGTTGGTTTAGCTGCTAACGACTTCTTAAAGTGCCTTCTTCTTATCAACTGGAAGTTGAAATTATTTTCTTCCTACTGATTGGTGTTATTAAGGTAGGTGGAAGCGCAAAATTCCGAAGGGAGACAATGAAGACGAGACGTCAGATATGAGGTTTTAGTATATGCGGCCGCCTGCTGCCATTAAGAAAGTGAGGCATAATGTCACGTATAGCCAGGTTGAAAAGAGTGAGAGGGGATGATGTTTCAAGCCATAGTCGTCTAAGACCAGGAAAGCTGATACTAGCGAGTATGCTGTTGGTGCGAATTTTGCTGCTGGTCCTATTGGTGATGCAGCTACTGCTGCTTAAACGGTTTTTGCTGTTTCTGGTCCTGCTATAACTGCTTCTGCTGATACTTTTGGTTCTGCTGTTCTTACTTTGGCTAATACGTTGATTAGTGCTACTAGTCTGTCTGTGTGGCTAATAATGATATGGCTGAGTAGGTGGAGGTGGTCAATGTCACTAATGCTACTGACAGAGCTGTGGCCTCTAGTAGGGTGAATAAGCGGCAGCAGAAAAAGTGCAAGCTAATGATTGTGGTGATTCCGTGATATATTTGGAAAAGGTCACTGTTTCACTGAAGGAGCTCTTGCTAGCTGATGTAGTAAATGGATAGTGTTGGCTCGCAGGGTAACTACTATTTCGGAGGGGTATGAGCTTCTCTTGGGGCAGCATAGTTGAAAAAGGGCGTTTAAGGAGAAGGTTGAGACCGGCTGTCCAGTGGTGATCCATGCAGCTGAATCGGTGGTTGCCCCAAACCGGATGAAAATTTAACTTCAATCATATTTGGGCACATCTTTCTTTGTAACTCATTTGCACCAAATTGAAATTGAAGCCAAGGATCCACACTATTCAAGGATATATGTAAGTCTCATTTCTCAGTTGTATTTGTGAATTTTTTACAAAACTTTGAATATTGAACTTAAAGCAATTTTTGGTGATCTCTGAGGGATTTTGGGCATATTTGCGCACATTTTTCTTTGCTAAGGGGAAGAGTGGTACTAATACATCTACGGCATCTAAGGACAAAGAATAAGAATAAGTGTATGTATAGCCACCACTGATCTAAGGAGTTGTAGTAGTACTTCATCAGATATACATATCATGTGATGTCCTATCATGTCACGTCATATCACATCTTGTCATATCATGTTATGTAAATATGACAGAACATATAGTTTTATTCTTTTAGGTAAATAAAATATAAGCAACTTCGCTCCAATCCACTGTCCCAAGACACCTTGCGTTCTATTTCGTAAAAAAAAAACATAATACGACTGGTATCGTTGTCGTCAAGTCCATTTGAGAGACAGTCTTTTCCATTGTCTATATACACTTTTATTTCATAATATTTATATTTATAATTTTGTTTATCTTAATATTTTCTACTTAAACGCTTCAAAGTCACTGAATTTACTTACCAACCAAATAAAATCAGTTGTAATATTTAATGTTCATTCGAAACAATTGAATTGTTAAAATTTATTAAAATACACATACATCGCATATACCAACAACGGCAACAATCTGCATAAAAGGAGACAAGCAAACAAATTTTATAGATTTAATTTCAACTGACCATCAGGAAGTTGCTTGGTTTGCCTTCTGTTCTTTTTGGGGAGGATGATAAACATTAACTATGAGAAATTGAACAAAAAAAAAAAAGGGAAAAAGAAAACACCAACATATTTTATGTATTTCGATAGTAAAGATAAAAATTGGCTGACGTGGCTCACAATAAAATTCATCCAAAATAAATATAAAACGTTAAAAGTAATAGAGAAAAGCAAACCAACAAACAATAAGGCGTAAACGATTAAGTTCCTTTACGAGATTGAAGCAGAAATGCGTGCATAGTTTTTTTTCTTCTTGTTTTGCCTTGACCAAAAGCAAGAATAGTTTCACAATCAGCTTAAATTTTTTGGTAATTTTATTTGTTAGTTATAATGAAATAAACTTAGTAGGATTAAAACTAACGTCCATATAAGGAACAAGTAAGTTATTCGTACAACATTAAATTCTATGGAATGCAGTCAGTACAGACGACAACTTATTTTTATTTTATTTTTATAAATGGTTTCTATTGTTAGTCGAATTTTCTTTTTTTTTGTTTGGTGTAAAGGATGGATGTTAGAAAATACAATAGTAAAGCAATTGACAAAAATATCCGTTTCCATTTTTAATACTTGTGTGATAAACAAAACTTTAATTTTGAACACAAGTTTAACAGAAATATTTATGGATTAAATTCGAAATAAAGAAAACAAAGCAGCACAGCATGTGGGAGTTTTTGACATATTCAAATAATTTATATCGTTTATATAATTTTAGAGGAGTATCCTAAACAAGTCTAGTACAATTTAAGAAATAGTATATAAAAGTAATAAATGATTAACATTTTACATGTTGAGAGACAGTTGGCCATATTAGCCGGTGTGGATCCTGGGCAGTAGATAAAAGAATATGTCCATCCCCATAAGCGAATAAAATGTACCTCATTTATATTGAGTTTCTAGAAGAAAATTTTTCAAAATGGTATATTTCATTTATAAAAGTCAACCTACCAAAAGATTAAGCTGGATCAGCTCCTGATATTAGAAAATATTTGACTAGTTTTATTGGGCCAAAATAGTTTTGATTAAGCCCAGGAAAAGGTCTTGATTTAATAACAAACATGCAGATACTTAAACGCTGCATAAAAGGGTGAGATCTTCGTTCGCCAGAGTAATAAGGCGTAGCACACAAACTGTCAAGAAAAGGTTCGACGTTAGATAAGGAAGTAAGAGATAGATCGGCTAAATTGCCGTTTGGTTACTAATATAGGCAATTCAGTAATTAGGTGATCGATAGAACCAAGCGTTCCTAGGGGAGTAGAGAGGATTGTAGTCTCGAGGGCTATGTTGCCAAAACCACTGATATGAAGAGCAAGGTTCTCGTTAAGACTGAGGACCAGCATTTGGGAAACTTGGACTCCCGAATTCTGAAGGCTGTGTGAAGATGAAGAAGAACTAGAAGCAATCGGTTATATTACTTGCTATTGCCCGAGATTGCAACACCATACGGTTAAATGGTTTGGCAGACGTTTCTATTAGAGGATTCGTGATATCGCGAAGTCCAAACTTGGCGATATAAGGGGCTTCATCATGGGAATTAAATGGATTAGTGACAGTTAATAAGTATATCTTGTAGGTATTCTGCACAAGGGAATCAGAATGGATCCAATTGGATATCCGAGTGAAATCCTGTTTCACACTAACCTTCCTAGCCTTACGTAGCCTAACATAAGGTGTGAAAGTGCTAAGTGCTTGCTGTCTCTCAGGGTAGCAAAAACTTTTGTTTTATTCGATAAAAAAGTAAAGACTAACGCGCGTTCCTCAATTCCGACTCTTTTAAAGCATGACCAAATATTCTCTAATCAGGGATGGCAAATGAGATTTTAAAATTGTACTAATTGCTCTCTAAAATTGTACTTTTTTGGAGATAATTGTAGCAAAACAGATCTTTGATTTTTGAAACATTTTTTAAGTATAGAAAATACATCACTTTTCTGTACGTATATCTGTAGCAAAAGGGAAACTGTGCTTAACTATTTCTAACCTAAAATAACTCTTTCTAACCTAAAATAACTCACAAACTAGCTACATGTATACATAGTTTCAATTAAGTTCCGAAAAATTTACCTTTACTCAATGCAAATAAATTTATAAAATTGTATTTCTTCCAGACTAATATGTATCACGATCAGTAAGAGCTTGAAATTATAGCGACGTTTTATGAGCTAACCTTATTTGACCACTTTTAAGCCAAACTTTGCTTTCAATACTTCGCAAAATTTAAACTCAATTCAGATAAAAGTGGCCGAGCGGACGAAAAGGATAAAATATTTTATCACAATAAAAGAACTGCAATAAGTAGATTTTCTAAAGAACAATAGAAAAATTATTAATTGTACTAAATAAGTCATTGGTGTACCATTGTACTTTTAAAATCCGAATTGTACCAAAAATGGTGCAATTGTACTAACTTTGCCATCCCCTGTCACTAATCCAGTTCATAAAGCTAAGCTTCTGGATAATTATTAACGGAAAGCAATCAGCCACTGCCCTCTCTTGAATGAGTGTCTGTAACTATCCCAAAAATATTTTTTCGGAATCGTGCACTTAGAGGTCTCCTGTGCTGAATTGTATTCCAGCACTAGTCTGGAAGCAGTACTTTCCGACGCTAGCACGTCCATTGAAAATCCTCTTCAGCACTTCGCATCACGCACATGAAATTCCATCATGTTGGAAGGTAGCCAATGTAACGCCAATCCCACAAAAAGAGATAGGCTTGTAATCTTGAAAATTACCACTCAATCGCAATATGACCTGCGCTAAAGTATTTGAACTTCAAGACTTTGCTCAGTGACCGCCAGTTTGCCTATCGTAGGGGACGCTCTATAGACGACTTACCGGCTTTCCGTTCGGAAAAATTGTTTCAGTCCATACAACATTTCGGCAAAAGTGGTGGCTCTAGATATTTCTAAATCGTTCGATAAGAGTGTGACATGGTGCGCTTTTGATGCCAGTGATGACTTCTCTCGATTTATATCGAGCTTTCGCAGAGATCTTACTATCTATACGATTATAGTTATACGTAAATATAAAGGATCTCATCAAACGAATTCAAGAGTATTTTCGGGTTATTGCAAGGCTCCGTTCTTCCTCCTAACCTATTTCTAATTTTACTATAAACGACTTTGTTCGTCAAACTTTTCACCCTACACTGAAAGAATTTTGCTTCATAAAACCAATGAAGCAATTGCAGTAGATCTTTTTCATTAATCCAATGACAAGTTCATTAATATTGTGAAAGAATTTCATTGGTTGAAACTATTTTATTAGATTTTTTTTCATTAATCCAATGAAAATTTCATTAATATTTTGAAAGAATTTCTTTGGATGAATTAATGAAATTGAAATGAAATTTTCATTGGATTTGTGAAATTGTCATTGGATTAATGAAAAAATCTAATAAAATTGTTTCAACCAATGAAATTCTTTCACAATATTAATGAAATTTTCATTCAATTTGTGAAATTGTCATTGGTTTTATGGAGTACAATGCTTTTAGTGTATCTACTCTTTTGCAGATGCCAGCAGCATTTCTCATTCGTTTGCATTCAATGACACTAATTAACAAATTTTAAGCTTTTTGGCATAACCTCAAAAAAATATATTTTCATTTATTTTTCTTAAGGAGCGCTTTTGAGATATTCGCGAAAATAGGATTTTCTGCATTTTTTCAAAGTTCTTAGAAACTAATCATCTGAACTATATAAATTTTGCATTGTTACAAAGATATGCCTTTCTTTTTCAGCCTAAATATAAACTGTGTTGATCGGATCAAAACTCACTGAGTTTTACAGACACTAACATTTCAAAAAATTTAAGTTTTTTTTAGGTTTTTTCAAAATTTGCCATTAGAAGGCACTCCATTAAAGCCAAAAAACAATTATACAATTTTTTCGGACCAATATCTTAAATTAAACTTTGTTCCATACGTGTTAAATTTAATTAGCTTAAAACGTATCTCTATTTTGAGTTTTTTTTTTGTAAGCTAGTGTAATAGACCATTAATCTTTTGATCGTAAAGATGGATTGCTAGCCAGCACTATTACGTTGTTGTAAGTTCTAATTTTATATTTAAAATTATACTGCTGGTATAAAAATACAAAACACGTTCATTTTAATGAATGAATTGTTGCCAAATTTATTAACTATATTTATTTCATTTCATTTCATTTGCATATATGTACATATTTATGTAATATATCATGCTTTTTGAACCCCTCCACAAAAACCCTACGTAGTTACAGCGCTATAAAACATTATCATTAAATATTATTATCATCTTGACATTTTTCGTACGTTTTTCTTTTTTAAATAATTTTTTATGTACAAAAATAAAATAAAATTAAAATAAATAAACGTGCAAAATTTTGTTGGCACGTTCTTTAACACTAAAACATAAAAGAAATAAAAAATTATAAAGCCATCCTGTTTTTTTTTTGTCTGATTTTTCTCACCTATGACAGCAGACCCACAGAAAATACATACACAAATTCACCCCCCATCCACCGCAAGTTTATGTTGGGTAGGAAAAATGTATTCTTTGTGTTAGAATTTCCTATAAAAATGCAATAGAAAAATATATTAAAAACATTGGAGATGCGGGGCATCGATCCCCGTACCTCTCACATGCTAAGCGAGCGCTCTACCATCTGAGCTACATCCCCTATATAGTAATCGCTAAATATCCGAAATGTTTACTTAAAATATATGGTGATATATCGTAAATATTTTGTCAAAGAAGCGAGAGTTGTTAGATGGCTCAATGGTCTAGGGGTATGATTCTCGCTTTGGGTGCGAGAGGTCCCGGGTTCAAATCCCGGTTGAGCCCGTTATGTTATTATGCAATTTAATTTGATCTTACCAGAAGTTAGTTATGTTTTTCGTGTATAATATGTGTGTATCATTATTATCAGTTGTCTAAGACATTTCTTTATTTCTTTATTTTATATTAAGATGCTCAGATCAACTTTTAGAATGCGTCGTAGCGATTATGAGGCCATCATAAAATTTCATAAAAAATATACTATAAAAAACTTTCAAAAACAAAAAAAGGTATAAACATTTCAAATTAGTCGAAGTTGACCCACTCTGTACATAGACTGAAACTATTCGAATTATTATTATGTATAGGCTACAGGCACAGCGACCCAAAGGATATTTTGTGCAGCCTAAAGGTTCACTGAAGCACATTATAATACCCTGTTCAGACATACGCCGTAGTTGCGCAATTCAGGAAATTTACGCAATTAAGGCCTTAATTGAGCTCAATTTGCCATACAAGGTTTCAATTAATAAATTGAGCAATTAGTACTTAATTGTTTCATAAATTGAGTAAAGTTCGAAATGCAACCCTTTGTGACAAGTATGTTTACTGTGAAGTATGTTCAGTGAGAAGCAAAAATTGTATACAGTGGAAAGCCCATGTTGTAATAACTATACAGATGGCAGTATAACGTTAGATGACTATTTTTGGTCTGGTAATATTGTGCATAAGCTACGTCAAGCACGTGTATTTTTTTTTTTTTTGACAACCATTATATAGTTTTTGTTGTATTCGTAGCCCTCATGCGGCCACCTGTATACTTATTACACCATTGACAAGTCGAATGCTAATTGAGTAAGCTTAATTTACTATGTGTGAACGCTAAATTTAATTGCTCAATTAAAATTAAATTGTCTGAATTAAAAATCCATGTCTGTACAGGGTATAAAGGCTACGTATGTATAAAGTCAATTATTCTACACTGTGAGAGATTGTATACTTCAGCTGGAGTCATCAATATCTCTCCAAGGACAATCACAGAGAATGTGCTCCGACGTCTGTTCTTGCATTACACAGAGTCTACATGGATTAATCTCCGATTTGCTAATGATAAATTGGTGTCGTCTGAGACCGCAGTGTTCGATAAACCACTCCTTTAGTAATATAAGGTCATTTTTGTCCATTAGCAGTAACTTTGGGATTTGTTTTGATTGTCTTACACCGTGAAAATGATATCTGAGCTCAGGAATTATTCTTCTGTTTTACATATCTACGTGAGATGCCAAAGAACGGTTCTAGAAACATGCGTTGGGCTCCTCTGTTGGGTAGACAATCAGCCCGTTCGTTTCCAGCATGGTCTTCAGCGCGTGACATTCTACATAACGTCAGTTTATTTCGAGTACTGCCTGGATATCTGACATCAAGTAAATTCGAATATCCTTAAATTTCCTCCTCAAGCATTCTCTAGCACAAATGAGGATGGTGTAGACTTCCGCCAAAAAACTCATAAGCCCAATTCACAAATGGTATAGTATACTGATACTCACCACTAACAATTGTTAAGTGGTGAGTATCAATATAATATACCAATTTGCAAATGCTACGATGCAAGACCATTTGCACAAGATTGTGAATTGGGCCATAGTTTATTTGCCTATGGCAACACCCCATTGGAAGTTAGAGTTGTATATTTCTACCACCGAATCACCATTTTCCTGTTTGAAGCAGTCAGTGAACTAAATCTAGACAGCATCTTCGTGCCATGGAGTGTAGTTCCGCGATTGATTCATTTCAATAATTAGTACGTCAAATTTTTTGCTTAAGACTAATGTCGGTTGTATGCCCTACCTACACTAAAAGAATTTTTGCTTCATAAAACCAATGAAACAATTTCATTAGATTTTTTCATTAATTCAATGAAAATTGCACAAATCCAATGAAAATTTCATGAATATTGTGAAAGAATTTCATTGGTTGAAACAATTTTATTAGATTTTTCCATTAATCTAATGACAGTTTTACAAATCCGATGAAAATTTCACTAATGAAATTCTTTCACAATATTTGGTATAATGTGCATTGATTGGATTTGTGAAATTGTCATTGGATTAATGAAAAATTAATCTAATGAAATTGTTTCATTGGTTTTATGAAGCAAAATTCTTTTAGTGTAGTATTCCCATGTGCCCCACCAGATTTCCGCATTTTATATTGGAGATGTCCAGTAGCAGAAGTGCACTCCTGTGGGCATCCTACTTTACTGTAATGTGCAAAGGAGGAATGTGCAGAATGCTACACAGGGCATATGTCAGGCAGGTTTTCATTGTCCCGCTAATCGAAATATATCTTAGGCGGCATACCTTATCGAATAGTGCAATAGTAGTGACGCTTGTTCGGTTTTTTGTTCACCACAGTATATTTCCCCAAATAGCCGTTAGCAGGCATGAAGTAGCTTTATGGGCAGTATAGGAAACTTGTTGATTCCAAGTGAGTGAGCCCTTCCGTTATGGTTCCATCCTCTTAACCTACCACAGATATGATAACATAACATATTCTTAACAACTAATATATTTTAAATTTAATACCTACTTGTAATACATACTGTTTTCTTGTAATTTTTTCTGTTAAATATCATGAATTGTAATGGACGTTATCTTTGAAAATGTTTCTTTCTACAAAAAAGTTTGAAATCTTTGACCAAAGTTTCTAGTCAAGTGTGAAACTGAATATGGAAGTAAATGAGTTGGTATATTTGTATCTACGTAATACGTTCGTAGTACGTATGTAGTATGTAAGTAAATATTTATGTAAATATATATGGATGAATGTGTGTGGTCATACCTATAAAATGTTTTAAATTCACTTTTTAAAAGCAATCATCTTGATCACCGATACATATGGAAAGAAGCATCAAATGGACGACTTCCTTTTGTTAATAGTGTCTTATCAAATACAGAAAAAAAAGTTGTAGAAAAGTTCGTCATGCTTGGCATCCATTTTCGTACTGGACCTAAATAAACATTTTATCATCAACACACACTCATACACAATAAAGACAATAAGAAAACAATTCATTTTTAATTGAAAATGTAGCCGAAAAATAAAAAAAAAATAAATAAAAAAACAACATTGTTAAAATAATAAAAATAAAAAGGAAGACAAAAATTCTCAAACAATTGACCAGGCAACAGACTTAACAAAGTTTTTTCCTTGTATCTCTTATATTGTTCAATTTTAGTAGTCCATCCACCACCATCCTTCCCTCCCTCCCCCAGCAGATGGACTAAAACTCGATAATAAGTTTGTAATATTCTTTGTATAACCTGATAAGTGTCTAATGTACGAGTGTGTATTCTTGGAGTTGGAATGATGAATTACTCTCCAAGATGCTTTTGTAATATGTAAATGTTTTGATTTCATCATAACTGAAATAGAAATAATAATAACAACAGCAACGGCAACGGCAACGGCAACGGCACTAACAACTCAATATTACGATAAACAAACAATGGAATGGACATTAAGACATACTGCACACAGTCACTGTTTCCATATGAGTATGTACTCCCAGGTAGAGATGTGCGCGTGAGTGCTTTTATTTTAAACTACACCCGACATGTAATATATTACGGGCCGGCAGTGAATTTCTTTTTGAACAAAACTACGACCACGGCTGCCAGATTTGACGATTTATCGTCATTTTGACGATTTTATGTTCCAAAAATAGCAACATGACGATTTGAAGACTTTTTTTTTATAAAAATTGACAATTTTATGCAGTGCTAAAAATATAGCAAGTTTCTTTTAATAAATATTATGTCAACGAGACACTTGGATTTTCCTAGTGTTATATGTGTATGAAGAGGTCATACATAGGCGAAGGCGTGTCAATAAAGGTGGCGGCAACGCTTTTCTCACTTTTCGAACTTTTAACGCTCTAAGAATGGCAAGTTATATACCACGCTTTTGATGCTCTTCTGCTTATACAATTTCAAGCCTTTGCCGGCTATATTTTGCCTTGCCTTTAAGTTTTATTTTTCTGCATATATTTAACGCAGTTTTCATCCATTTTTTAATAAAAAAAAATATTTTCTAATAATTTATTTCCATTAAACAAACATTTTAGCATATGAATCTGGCAGCACTACCTGTCATTTTGTATACGACGCGTGAAAGTTGAAGAATGTTCAACTTTTTGCGAGTTACGCTCGTCGCAAACTTCTCTTTGTATCTTGCCATAAGGCCATAAGAAGTTTGCGACCTATCAAGAACTTGGTCTTTATTTTGATCTCAGTACTTTTTACGGCCGAAATGTTTGGATAGGAACTTGGCCTTATTTTCACATTTATGTTTTTGTGCAGATCTCAGTTCCTTTTTCTAAGCTTTTATTTGGTATAATAAGTGCCCCATACAGATAAGGGCATCTTAGCCGTCCCCATCCCACCTTAGATGAAAAATTTCCGTTTTCACATTTTTTTACCTTCCCATCAAGACCTACCTGTGTACCAAATTTCAGCTTTCTAGCTATACTGGAAGTGGCCCATACAAAGAAGGGGCACCATACTACCCCCAGGTGAAAAGTGCCCGTTTTTCTAGTTAATTGCTCACCAAGACCTACCTGTACACCAAATTTCAGCTTTCTAGCTATAGTGTAAGTGCCCAATAATATTGGGTGAGTGAGTGAGTCAGTGAATATGTACTAAAATATTCACTTTTTACACCTTCATATCTCGGGAATATGGTAGAACTTTCAAACTTCACCTATGAGGTTACCTCTGTAGGGAGACTTTATTGTTTCCAGTTTCATTATTTTATGATTAAGTCGAGCAAAGTTATGAGGTGGGTAAAAACAGCTTGAATGGTTTCGTGTAATAATACACACTGTGTGGCCGGAACTTGGCCTGGCGCACTACCGTGCGCCTAGATGAAAACATCAACGAGGAAACCGCCTGGTCTCTTTGACTCATCAACTCACTCGCAGTATTTTTCTCGTGCTGACATACAATATAAACATATCCTAAAGGATAATAGATGGACAAAACTTACAAAATAAACAAACTGCATACAAATATGTATACGGGCGTGTTTATAGTACTTGCTACATACTACCAACGGTCATGCCACATAACTATTACAACAACTAAGTAGTTATTTACATATTACGTATCGCGCATTTGTTACGGTTTAGATAATAACATTGTAAAAAGTGTTACGAAGGGGGAGGGAGAGGGGATTATAAAATCTCCGAAAATAGCGCTACGTAATATGTGTCGTTCATTGTAACAGTGAATTATCTCCTTGTAATTAAATTTCGAGAAAACAAGCCTTTTATAGTGAATATTTTGCAGTTTTACTTCCACGAGTAAACAAGTAACGCCATCTATGGGGTTCTGGTGCAAATATTGGAGTTGCTTCACTGTTACTACGATAGATATGACTAAATGTGATACTATTCTACAAAACTATGTATTTATTAAAAATATGAAGTTACACCACTTTTACAATAAACGACACATACGTGAATAGCCCCTAAACAGCTCTGTAAAAATATGAATTTATTTTATTAAAATTAAAATTTTTAATATATGAACGTAATGCCGCTAAATTGAACTACGTATGTACGAGTATTAACATTTGATATTTTATTTAAAAATTTTGCTATTCAATGAATTATTTAATAGGGATGTAACCGATACCGATACCGATACCGCTATATCGCTGATACTTTAGATTTGCCGATACATCGGTATCGGCGATATTTTGCTGTCAATACGACGATACTTTTTAATTTTTTTCAGCAAATAATTTATTTTTTGTTAATTTTATGAATTCAAATTCAGTTCTTTGTTTTTTTAAGTCTTATTCCAAATAAAATACACACCTAAAGAAGTCATGAAAATGTAGAGTTTGCCATCCGGATGTAGTGCAAATTTAGATCATGATTTTTACATATGCTTGTCATTGCAAAATTTTGGCGTTCTATAATGATATTTTCCTCTAGGAAAAATGATGAAAAATACCCATTTACGCAAGTTCTTTCTTTTTATGCGAATTCAAACGCAAAAGAGTTTTTCATGTAAACTTAAGTGAATAAATATAAGCTTTTAAAGAATATTAGTTCATAAATGTCCTTTAAAAAATCGACTTTTTAAAAGGCATGGTGTGTTTTTTTTTTAATTATGAAGGAATTGAAAATTTTTATATAAATCAATTTATATTTACACGGCTTTCTACTAATTATCTGCCTATTTTGTGTGTCTGTACGAGTCCACGTACAGACCAAACGGCTGGACGTACAGACCAAACGGCTGGACTGATTTTAATTTAGTTTTTTCTGTTTGAAAGGTGACTTGATCGAGAGTGTTCTTAGCTATGTTTGAAGAAACTCGGTTCAGCCATTTAGATGTTGAATCTATGTGTCTTTGACGCCGTAGCTCCTAAACGGTTGAATCGATTTTAATTTAGTAAATTTTGTTTGAAAGGGGCTTGATACAAAATCTTCTAACCTATGTTTGAAGAAAATTGGTCCAGACGTTTTGAAGTTATCGTATATTTTCTTCGGTGGTTTTTAAAATTTTCAATTTAATGTTGTTATTTATTAATATAGATTATTTGGAAGAAATGAAAATTAGTTCCTGAAAAATTACTCAAACTTTTTTTTACTGGATTAATATCAATTTTAAATATTAATAATCTCTTACACTGAAGTTTTGTATAATAAAAAATTACTCTACTTGACTGTTGCTAACTTTAACTTGAATTCAATTTCAATATGCATATCGGTATCGGAATCGATATCGCTGATATTTCTTTTTGTATTGTATCGACAAGAAGGCAAATTGTTATTGAATAACACTGCATTTTACTGCTAAAGTGTGGTTTAAGAAAGTATGAGCGAAAAAAACTTGCAGTTTTTTGCAAGTTGTCAAACAGCAAAAAATTCTTTTAAATCAATTATAAAAAAATACTAAAAACATTTGTAATAATAAAAAGATTAGTGGGCTCAACCGGGATTTGAACCCGGGACCTCTCGCACCCAAAGCGAGAATCATACCCCTAGACCATTGAGCCTCTTGCCGAATGTTAGAGCAATTACTGATTTATTATTGATGTAAAAACAATACGCAATTTCTGAAAACAAAACATTCACAATTATTAGATACAGTGGTGTAAAAATAGTCGATACAATCAGTGATGTTAACTTTTATGTTTTAATTACCGTACGGCCCTGAAAAAATTACAGTTTTTAGAAGAAATTACCGAACGCAAAGGTTTTTTTAATTCATAAACAATTTATTTGAATTTGGAATATGTTTTAAGAAATATTTGAATGGAAATTTTGTGCATATCATATTGAATAAAATAGGTAGTGTTCAACCGAACACACTTTTTTCAGACCGAACACGAACCCGAACTTATATAAAAAAAAAATTTTGAACCGAACTCAAACGCGATACCGAACGCGAAACCGAACTTTTTTATTGAAAAGAAAAATATTAACTTAACATTTTTCAACTATGACTTGTTTATTTAATAAATACAAAATTAGCAAATTGATAGTACGTAGTACTTTTTGATAGTATTTTATAGGACTAGATTTTTGTGTATTTTTGATGATATAAAAATATAAAAAAACAATTTTACAAAGTTCGGTGTCCGGTGAAAATTTTACCGAACGCCGAACATCCACCGAACACAGCTTTTTGCCGAACTCCGGCACCGAACCCGAACGTTCGGTCGGACACTAAAAATAGCTATAAATATATTCGGTCTATTCAAAATATATTGATCTAATACGCATAAAGTACATATGATATGAACATAAAATAGGCAATATTTTTAAAGGATTCTAAAACTATTCAACTATGTATTTGAGCGGCTGAAACTTTATTGAAAGTTTCTTGAACTCTAAAAACATTTTTAGTGATTGAAAGTTGTTAAAAAATTATATTTTACACATTCAAATATTGAAATTCAGCGGGCCGTGCTCAGAAGTACAAGTTTATTGGGCTCTAAATCCCAAAATTATTGAAAATCTGTTAGCTAAAACATTCGATTTAGTCTATCATGAAAAGCTTTGCCAGTTTAAATTTTCGAAAAACAGGACAAGACAAAAAATAGCAATATTTTCAAAACTTTCGCGGACAAATTAATTAAAATAAATTTTAAAATATGTATATATTTTTTCAAGAAATATTTTATTAAAAAATAATGTTAAATGTAAATATAAGTACATATGTATATAAATACATGGTAAATATGTTTTACTTAAATCCATTTGTAATAAAAAAATACACAAATTTACAAATTCGTGGAACAAGTGCAAACAAATTTATAGCAGTTTTTGATCTTAAAGGGTTTATAAAATTACAAAATATTCCGTTATTTTTTTATTGGCATTTAGGAAAATAGGTTTCAAACAAAACAAGCCGTAGTTTATTAAAATGGACTTGCAACTTTTGATTTTACTCGCAATTAAGTGAAGGAATTCAATTGATAATAGTCACGACTTGCATACATTAGTAAACTTTTAAGTTGTGTGTTTGTATATGTGATGTATGGAAATCTGATTTTTTATCAACTGAATTTTTTGGAAATTACCATATTTTAAATGAAATTACCTTGCTACCTTTTGCGGCTCAAAATTACCGTACAAAACTATAACTACTGTGCGGTTAACATCACTGAATATAATACACAATCATATTCGATAGTGTTACCATAATGGATTTTTAAAATTACACTTATGTTAAAGCAAACAAAGCTACCAATTTTATAGTATTTTACGCCTAATATATATAATTGCTGTTTCAAGCCTTTATGACACTACGTTTTTCTTGCAATGTTTTGCTATAGGATTGAAAGAAAGAAACAATACGTAATATTGTCTTTAAGTTTTGCCTACTTTTTATTTATAATAAAACACAAACAACAAAAAAGTTGAAAAAAGAAGCGCTTAGTCACTGAATTCGAGCATAAAACACAAATTTGGCAGACCTTAATGTTTCAAGCTTGAAACGTAAATTTTAAGTTGAAAATTTTTTAAATCGTTTTTAACAGAACCGCATTTTTTATCAATAACATTAGTAAAAGCTTTGACAATTTGGTATTTATCTTAATATAGCTGAAATCTTTGCATCTGGTATAATTTCCTACTATATTATATTTGCATTGTTCTGAAAACATTAAGAAAAATGTAGTGTCATAACGGCTTTAGTCATTTCTGTTGGTTCTAGGATTTGGGATTTCGCTGACCTACCTTTTTCAAACCGCAAAAACTATACACATGCTTAGGGGTGCCAGAGAGAAAAAAATGTTCTACCCAAATTTTCCTTCAAACCTACCACAATCTACCATTTTTCTTGAGTTTATTATAATGGTAATATAATTTCATTTGTGAAAGAAATTTTGAATAGAAAACACATTTGATACCACAAATCTAATCGAATGTCAAATAGACATCAATTAGAGTCATTCACCCCTATTATGAATAGCTCCGGCGACGCAAGTTACATCGACTGCTCAATATACGCATTATCGTAGTTACTATTGACAGATATCGATTACTATTGTCGCCCGGTTGGTATTTGCAATGGCGGTTTTCAACCGGCGTTGTGTAAGAGTGACTCCCTTTTTGTCGACACAATTTTTGACAACGACTCAAACAAAAATTTTAGGTAGCTGCCGTTAGATGTTGGAAAAAATATTTAAAATGGAAAAAGAGATAAAAATACTAACCATTAAACAGTTTGAATCTTAAATGGAAAGAAAACCAGAAGTATCAAAATTATTTCATCGCGAATCAACTTGTGCAAAGAATTTGAAATTAATGTTTTCCAAAACCAATTTAAGTGCAGATTTCTTTAGTCGAAAATATTCAATAAATCTGCAATAAAAATTAATATTAAGGCTTTCCAAGTTTTCGCAATAATCTCAAGTTCTTAGCGATCTGTTTGGTTTACGTACTTATTGTCCAGCAAATTTAAAATATTTTACCTTTGACTGATCTTACTTTGTTTTTTGTTTTCTTCATCATTAGAACTTTCACTACGATCCGACAAAAAACACTTTCTCATACAAAATTTAATTTCAAATAAAGCAACTGGCACAAAATATATGGGGATGATATTTATTTCTTATAAATTATCGATAACATGTCGACGTTTATATAACGCCTTTAATAAATGCCGATTTAACGTTGAGGTGATGTCGATGTCGGCTCAATGTGACAACGCCTTGAATATGATGTCTACGGCGACAACGACTTGCATAATAAGAGGACTATTTTTAAAAATAAAATCCATGCACAACTCCAAAAATAGCGTTACGTAATATTTTAATAGCCCCTGATGTTTAGAAATGTTTAAAAAGCTGATAATAATATTTTTGTTTTAGTAATTTTTATACAAAGCTAAGAAAACAACATGAAAAATTTCATGAAAAAAATCTCATTGTACAAGTACCAAAACTGTTTTCAATTTAAAAATCTTTTTTCATAACTATTTTGAGTCTCTTGGGAATGTATACGACTAATTTTTGGTAGTAATCATGTAGTATTTCTTCCAATTCTTCTAAGATTTGCTGAAAGCCATGTTCTCCTGGTCTTTTTTTTTTTTATTAAGATAATACCATAAATTGTTCATGGTGTTTCCATGACATATGTAGTAGCCATATTCTTACTTTATGGGCTTTGTGTTTATGATCATTGCCCGTTATTCAATGCAAGCACATACACACTTTTCAGCAAGTTTTCTTTTAATTTTAACATTTTGATCTATAATTGTGTCAATAAAACGCAAATACCCTGGTCCTGCTGCAGAAAATGATCCGCAGACCATCACTGCACCATTCCATGGTTTGCTGTCGATTTCAAGTTATTCGAATGTAGTTCACCCAGCTATTTGAATCTATTTGAATCTGGCAGCCCTAGTTTTAAAGCACTAAAACTCAGTAAGGTAAAATTGGACAATTACGTTCTTAAATTTCATAAAACTTTTTGCAAAAATATCTGACATTTAACATAATTTTTTTAGCAAATTTATCGTGAAATCGCCAACAGGTCATTTTATAATCTCCCAAGCGTCAAAATGACAATATTTTATCGAGTCTGGCAGCTGCATTTGGAAAGCAGCACTGGAAAACAAATTTGTTGAGCTTGCTAGAACGTTCATTAATTTTAAAGTAACTACTGCAGTGAAAGTACAATTCAAAAATATAAAGCACCGTTTTAAAAGTTACGTAGTGTTATTACAAACAAAAAAAATATAGGAATGCAGTGTTAATATTATTGATTTGGGAAATAATACATTAAAAATTTATACCTATAAATACTCATCAAATATACGTTCATAGATATGTAAGTAATAAACACAATTGTATTTAAAAATATGTTCATACATATGTACATACATGTGTATGTACTCTAGAAAAAAAATCTCAACAGCTCCACTGCTACTTAATATTTAGCAAAGTTTAGTATTATTCATGCAATTCACTTACTATTCGTTGAATTAATATAACCTTAATTTAAACAGTTGACAAGGATACACATATTTAATATAATCACTATTTCTTTTTTTTCATTTTATTAAACAAATTGTTTTATTTATTTTGCTAAATCACAACGCACGTTAAATAAAAACTTCCATTACAAATACTAGTTGCATGTAGACTATACAAACTATTGTGAATTATTTCCACGATTTTACACCACACTGCTGGTTACGATTGTGAATATTTTGTATTCACCATGGTAATGCTCAGGTAAAAAACGTAGTGTGCTGCCATGTAATGCAAAGGCTCAATGGTCTAGGGGTATGATTCTCGCTTCGGGTGCGAGAGGTCCCGGGTTCAAATCCCGGTTGAGCCCTTAATCTTCTTGCTTGCCCTTTCGTACTCTATAGGCTTTTTAATTTAAAAATATAAATAAAAAATTGTGGTCACAGCACAATTAATTGAAAAAGCCAGAAAACATGCTATAAATGCTGTTGAGAGAGGTATAAATTAATTCGGAAGTACACAGGGTGGCCAGAATGTTTTTAGTTTTCATTGCCAAAACGTTAATCAAAAATCGCTTAGAAAAAACAACGATTTATCTTGTTGATATAGGCATGGACATTTAGCATAACTATTTATAGTATGTGCACGAACGTGGTAAAAAGGCATTCAACGGTGTAGCAACTGCAAAAGAGGATTGAAAAATAACGCAAGCAAAAAAGGTAAGTTTCTAGTTTTTGAAAGATTTTGCGAAACCTAGAACTTGTTCTACTTATATGTGTCTTATAAAAAAAATCACTTCAGGGATACCACAAAGAATTTCTACCATAATTTTTCTCAAAACTTCTTTATAGGCTTTTCATCGAGATCTCTTTCAAAGTCTGCAAGTGATGAATTAAATAAATTATTGAATTAATAAACACACACACACATACGCGTTTACCGTCAGAGTTATTTCTTATAATATTTAAATTAAAATTATTAAAAACTTTAGTAAAATAAACTAATCACAATTTCAACAAAGAACAGAGCACGTGGACTTTTTATAAACATAAACAATAAAAAGTCCACGTGCTCTGTTCTTTGTTGAAATTGTGATTAGTTTATTTTACTAAAGTTTTTAATAATTTTAATTTAAATATTATAAGAAATAACTCTGACGGTAAACGCGTATCTGTGTGTGTGTGTTTATTAATTCAATAATTTATTTAATTCATCACTTGCAGCTCGTCCTTTTGATCTTTGTTTACAATAATTTTTGACATATACTACGGCATTACACAAACAAAAATTAATTTTTTATTTTGTAATATTGTATTTGTTGCCCTAGTAATGCCACCTATATTATTTCATCGTGCCATATATGAAAAGTGCTGTTTAGATTTGTTGACATTTTGCTTCATATTTCGAATGGCTATTCCTCTCTCGCTCTATCTCACAGGACAAAAACAGAATTGCTCCAATAAAAATTTCATGTGTAGACCGGCTCTAATCGACCCATGAACAAGGTAGCCCCACTTCTACAACAAAAACATTTGGAGAAATATCAAACAAACCCGTATATAAACAAATTTTTGTTTATATTGCTTTTATATGAAAGTTGGCAGTTAGAAAAAACTTCAATGATCAGCTGTCCTAATGGATATTATTGAACATTATTTCGAAAAGATAGTTAAAAGCCAAGATTTTCAAATATATTAGTTTTTCACTTGTTGTTTTCTTATTAAGAGAGCTTTTACCAAAAAAGTCTAGTTTTAAAATTTACAAGCTTTTTTTTACCGAAAACTTCATTCAATTCATCTAAAATTAAATTTAAAAAAACAGTTAAAAACAATTTTGTTTGATCAAACCAAAGCGGAAGCCTGAATGGCTTTAAGGCCAAATGGGCGTTTTTAAAACGTACGTTTCTGCTTTTTTGAACCAAATTTATAGTTTTGAAACTTTATAAACTAGTTCAGAGGATTATATTCACCTCAAGACATATTTTGTAAAAAATTTATAAAATTATTAACTAGAACTAAATTAATTTAAATAAATTTAAAAATACAACAAAAATAAGTTATCATTTGCCTAACCAACCGCCACCGCCAAAACTTCCGCCACTATGATGGGATTCATGATACTCATGATGTTCATAACCGCTATTATGAAATCCACCAAAACCTCCATGACCATGATGGCCGCGATGTTTGAAACCTAACAATTTCGGTGTTCGTACTTTAACACCAGCAAAACCAAAATGTGGTCTTTTAAATGCTACAAATTTCAATTTTCCACATGATACACCGCCAAAGAACAGCAGGAATGCAGCCAATAAGAAAAGTTTCTAAAAAGATATAATTTATTTAAAAAAAAGATGCATATTTATGTTTGACATACATATTGGGTAAATTCGTAGATGCAGTAATTGTGCAATAATCAAAAGCCACCACTTGGTAACACTTTTTTTGTCAAACGTTTTTTTATGCAAACAATTGACAACACTGCCACATATTGCTGCTACTACGGCAACATTTTATTTACTGTTGCAATAATTTGCAGAGCGGTTGTACAAATGTACTGCATTTACGGATGTACACATATTTTTAACTCACTATAAACTTCATTTTCATTTTATAATTTTATTAAAATATATTTTTTATGGTTATTGTAACGGTTTTCAAATTTAGATTATAAAAATATTTTAATTTATCGTTTCGTTCATAAGTATGTGTGTTTGTATATTTATAAGTACGTACTTAAGTATAAGTATATCTACATAAGTATGTATGTATGTAAAACGTATGTATGAATATTTGGATGTTGGCTGGTCTTTTGAAAACTGAAACTAATCTTTTGTGATTTCTGACTTTTATTCACATTTTGCTCTTTACAAAAATATTCAAGTTATAAGTTTGTAACCTATTTCATTTTAGTTGGTTTTTTCGTTTGTTTATTTTCTTTTCTCACCACTTACATATAAATATACATACATAAATATATTTTTGTTTAAGTTTTTTGTTATTGAATATTTTAGGTTTTGTTTATATGCCCCTGAAAATAATCCGGTTTTGTCATGTGCACTTTTTACGTGAGATGTTCAAGTAACCACGAAAAAATCATCCATCAAATGTAACACAATCGCTTTAGTCCATATGTATTGAGGCAAATAGTTATATGTACATATATGTTCTGTGGACTTTTGACAAAACAACTTAAGTATAATTTTCAAAATGTTCGGGAGAGTCAAAATTCAATTAAAGAGCTGAATGAAAGTTTGTGTGTATGCGTTTAAGGAAAAATTTAATAGAATAGAATTTTTATAACAATTTTTTTTGTTGTTTGATACATTTGAAATTGGCTGATGGTTAGTCGTAAATTAACAAATATGGAGATAAGTCAAATTTTTAAAATAATATTTTTATGACTTCAAATCGCATAAATTAGCAGCGCACTTATAGATCCCACTATTTATAAAATTGTGTTAACTCGACTTAAAGGGTTTTGTCAAAAGTCAATAATACATATGTATATTAGAGCGACTCAGCTTGTATGAAAATGAAAAACGTGTTTTTGTTACCCCTCCCAAATTAAAGACCGGTCTCTTTAATGAGGTTTTCAAAAACATTTGAGGGGTTTCGCGATGACCGCCCGTGAGCTGGACCGTGTCTAAAAATGTCTATTTTTGCAGTTTTTTTTTGCATATTTTCGTATTTTCCCCAATACAACATATAAAAGAAAATACATCATTTGAAGGATATTTTCAGTAAATTACGAAAAAAACCGCTAAAAATCTTGAAAAAATTTAGTTTTTTAAGGACTGGTTAAATGTATAGACCACTTTCTTTGTAAGCTGGTGTTATTGATTTTGAAGTAAGTCAGTCTTCAAAATCAATAACACCAGCTTACAAAGAAAGTGGTCTATACATTTAACCAGTCCTTAAAAAACTAAATTTTTTCAAGATTTTTAGCGGTTTTTTTTCGTAATTTACTGAAAATATCCTTCAAATGAACTGACATTGTTTAATTCACTACATGCTTATAAGTTATCGCACTTAGGGGATGTTCACATATTACCCCAGCAAAAATAAATTTGGTACAAGAATGCAGTAAGATTAAATAGAAGGGCTTCGGAGATGCGGAAAATCACACAGTGCATCCCCTCTGCCTTAAGAGGTTGCAATAACGTAAGGGAATGAAGAAATTTAACGTACACACGGAGAAGGTGGTCGGTCGACTATATATGTTTTTTTAAATCCGAAGTTTTTTTTCAACTCAAACTTTTTTATAGTGCATCCTCTCTCGCTTACTTGGATACAAATATGGATGCGAGTGTTATTTTTTTTTACTTCGTAATTTGATTTTTTATTCTTGCATTGAATTGTGTATGATAATTAATGTCCCTCGGTAGCTTAGTGGTTAGTGTTATAGCCTATCATGCGGAGATCGTGGGATCGATTCCTGATTCAATACGCGAGCAAAAAGTATTTAATAAAAGTAAATTGTAGTGTAATATAATTTTCAATTGTGTTTGTACCACTTAATACATAAATAAATATAAAAATAACATAAAATAATTTGTAATAAAAAATTTATCCAAGTGTAGGTGAAATTGTGATATAAAGAGCAAAATTTTTTTTAATTATATATATATAAAAAAGACATGAGGTTAATGCATCTAAGATGCGCAGAAAGATGCTCATGCCTCCAGACCTACCAAGTGGGACATCCCATACAAAAATCATATAATACCGAAGCAGGTTGGTAAGGGAGAGTACCGAAATCTATCCCTTACAAACCTGCTTCTGGTAGACGGATATTTTTGCTGGGTACGTAACGCCATATTCGCCGATTTTGCGCCCCTTCCCCCTTCTTCGTAACGCTTCATAAAACAATTTCAGTGTAAACTATCTTAACAAAGTTTGATCAAGGACAAATTATAGGAAATTGACGCACATCTTGCCTTCAACTAAGTTAATTGAAGAGATATCTTGTCCTGAACAGAGTTTGATTGAACACAAAATGCAAGACTGTGTCCCTCATCTTATTCTCAACAAATTTTTATTGAAGACAAAATGTAAGAAATTGTCGTTCATCTTTTCGTCAACAAAGGTAACTGAAGATGAATCGTAAGACATTGTCGTTGATCTTGTCCTTAAGAAGCGTGTGATGGAAGTCACAAAGCAAGACATTGTCGGTCATCTTGTGCTCAACAAATTTGATCGTAAGACATTGTCACTCAGATTTTCATGCACGACAATCTGGCCAACTGGGTAAAGGCCAATTTCATGCTTACTAAAACTACTTTTCTCAGATTTATTTTAATTTAAACTTCTCCACATTTAAAAAAACACCCTCTAAATATATAGACGTATATTTAAAAAGAAATTAAAGGCCATTTTTGTTATAGGACATTTTTTTTTTTTGTGAAAAAGTCGTTAATCGTTTTTTTTTTCTTCTTAATTTTCAAAACAGTAAAAATTGTTTTTATTTCTAATATTCGAAACCCGCTTTTCGCAAAGTAAAAATCGGTCATCCTAATAGACACGTACATATTTCTGCAGCGTTTATTTATGTAAATAAATTTGTCACTAATTTAAAATTGATCTTCAAAATGCTCAAATCAAAAAATATGTAAATCAGCAATGAATCACACAAAACTACTTAGTGGATTTTAAAGATTATTGACCTCCAAATTAAAAATAGTTTGTTTTAATCTGGTACGTGCAATGGAGTAGTTTTTGTTGTCTTAACTAACAATTTGTTAAAGTGTTCAAATAAATTTGTAGAAAATGGCATTTATTTTTTTATTTTATTACAAATTTAAACTAACAACAAAAATTAACCATAAAGACCTCCATAACCAGGATAACTGCCATAGCTGCCATAACCACTATTAAAACCACTGTAACCAGAATTATATCCTGTATAACCGCTGTTATAGCCATTATAACCCAAATTATAGCCATAACCTCCATAACCAGGATAACTGCCATAGACCGGATAACCACCGTAACCGCTGTAACCACTATATCCTTGATTATAAGATGAAGCCACTGAGCCGGCATATAAATTACTTTGACCGTATGAAGAACCAAATCCTCCAACTAAAGAACCTCCATAGCCAAGACCAAAACTTCTGCTTTGAGCTTTAGCCTGTGTCTGAGCCTGAGCCTGTTGAACTTGACCAAAACTTGAGTTGGCCAGCAAGAAAATTAAACTTAAAATCTACAAATAATGTTTGAAATGAATTTTCCGTTTGCGTATACAAAAACTAATGTTTATTACCTTTAGTTCCATGCTTACTTAACCTGTTATTGTTCTTAAGCAACTGTTGAATTTTTATATTAATTCTATGCTATTTATAATTAAAAATTCGCCAAATTCCTGACAACATTTTCCTAAAGTTATAATAAAAAGAAGAAGAAAAAACTTGAAACCAAAAATTTTCATCTTCTGTGAATACTAGGGTATTCATTCACTCGAATAATGTTTGCTCGATTAAAATTGGAGAGCTTAAGTCAACTAATGTTCGATCAAACAAAAATTTGCAATTTCGCGTAAAAATTTATTCGAATTATTTAGATTGATTAATCGAATAACTCGAGTTATAAATGTTATGCAAATTTTTTCTGCTTTTTTATATTAAATTTTAAAGTTCTAAATTTTATAAAACTTCAAATTTACTGCCTGTTCATCTAAATACGATCGACAGTTTCTTTCTTATAAATATATTGAAAACAAAAACAAATTTGAATTTTTAATTTTTGTTTTTAATATATTTATAAGAAAGAAACTGTCGATCGCATTTAGATGAACAGGCAGTTAATACAAAAAAGGAGAAACGCGCGTTTTAAAAACGCCCGTGTAGCCTAGCCCTTTACAAGCTGTTCGACTTCTGCACAAAATGCTACCCTAATATAATGTGTTGTTATTGCTTTTTTAAAACTTTCCATAAGCTCATTAGATCAGGGTTGCATTTTCTACAGAAGTCGAACGGCTTGCGAGATAGTGTAAATCAACTATAAATGGCACTGTAAGACAGCTTGATGCAGTTGTCAAAGTATTTAATCAACTATACAACAACAATAAGAGGAAGGAAGGAAGGATACACATTTTAAATATACTTATCTTGTAAAAGCTCCAGAATATTTTTATCAGACCTAACTACTTGAAATAAAGAAGCGATTTCGGGTGCAAGTAGTTTTCTAGATTGTTTTAAACTAAATTAAATGAATCGATATAACGGATGAGATGGGGATCGGGGAATTGGTTACAATAGTTGAAAGTAATCTAATGGAAGAAATAAAAATCCAAAGTACATAACCACAAAATCAAAGATAAAAAATATAAATTTTTTTTAAATTAAATATTGCTTTATGCATCTAGAACAAACAAATATCTGATAGGATAAATTTGAAATTATTTTTAATTAATTTCATTCTTTTTTTTCCAAGGGCTTTGAATAGTTAAAAATTATACTGTATAATAGGTCTGCTCTAGATGGTTAACGAATGCGTCTAATCTTGCACAAACTTACCCAAAAGAGTTTCAGAAGACAAAAATTTGGCAAGTGAGAAAGTAATTCATTTCTCATCTTGTCGAAAGTTACTTCCTATTTTTTCGGTAAGTTTGGACAAGGATAGTGTAATCAAATGTTTTTTGTTTACATAAACAACAATTGAAATACGAGAAATAATTTGAAAATAAAAAGAAGTGTTGAATATATAAAACTGGTTTTCAAACCAGTGAATTGGAAAACATTTTTATTTTATTTGAAAATTTCAATAAATTTCAATGATGCAATAAATATATTAAATGAGTTTTAAGCGATTAAAATTAGTAAATTAGCATCAATGAAATATTTTTGCTTGAAATATGATTTTCGCGTTCTTGCAGTTTTTTTTAGAGAGTAAATTTGTTCTCACTCTCATTTGTCAAAACTTGCCCAAACATTGAGGCCAACTTTGGCTCTTTTTTACGATATAACAAAAAACGATATGACATACTGTATTGTCATATCGTAAGTTTTTTACGGTATGACAATGCTGCGATATGACAACACCGTGTATGGCTATCTTAGTGTTGTCATATCGTAAAATACTTACGATATGACAATACAGTATGTCATATCGTTTTTTGTCATATCGTAAAAAAGAGCAAAAGTTGGCATCAATGTGCCCAAAATCTTCTGGAACAAACCTAATGTGAGAAATTTTCGAATAGTAAAAAATATTATCATTCCGTAAAACACTGCAGCACTAATAAATGTTTTAATTTTGTTTAGTTATTTTATAAATTACTTTGCAAAAATGTATACTGCAAATATAATTCTTAAATATTTGCCGATAAAAAACATTTGAAAGCGAAGCATGACTATCAAAATGTGAACTAATTTATGTACAAATAAATTTTTTTATTTTGTTTTTATCAATAAAACGTTTAAAATGCTAATAAAAATTGCTTTATTTTATTTAGAAATATAACAATTAGAAAAAACCGAGTAAATGTAAAAATTTCCCGATTAACTCGAATAATTTTTAAGTGTAAAAATTACTCGAATATCTTCGAGTTATAAAAATAAAAGTCTTGCTCGATTGTTCGAGTAATTTAAAAACATCAATTTCGATTAATTGATTAATCGAACAATTGAAAAGTCGATTCAAATGAATACCCTATTGAATACCCAACAAACATAAGGTCAAACGTTTGTAATTTGATGGTTTTATCATGTGCTATCAGACGTTTCTTTCAATTCTTTTTCCAACCCAGAGAGAGATTTGAGATTAAAATTTTTATTTTAATTGATGTTCATTAAAAAAAACTGATTGACGAATGACAGTTTCTTAATTTGATATCAAGTGTTATTCTAACATTACTGCCAAATATTGGATTAATGCTAATTCAAATTTATTCAAAAACAAATTTTTTCGGGTTTTCAATTGATATCTAATCGAATTCAAAATCTTTAGAGATTCATAAACTTTTTTCTGTTCAAAAATTATACATACACACACGCACACATACACATCCCAGCAGCTAAAGTTACAACTAGTAATGCTTTGGGACAGTCATATTTCTAGTTGTAATGGTAGTAGTCAAAAAACGACAGTCATTTTACTAGTTGTAACAAGAGTAGTAACGTTACTGGTCAAAAAAGAACAATCACATTACTAGTTGTATAGAGACTAGTAACGATACTAGTCAAAAAAGCACAATCATATTACGAGTTGTATCGAGACTACTAACGATACTAGTCAAAAAATGACAAAATGTTCAGATATACGATTTTATATAAAACCAATTGTTAGCTATTAAAAAAATAAGTAGAATGTGGCTCAGTGGGTAGAGTACTAGCCTTAAAGTATGAAGAATGCGTGTTCGTACCCCGGTTGAGCCAAAGTTTTTTTAAGAGTTACAAAACTCTTAATAAAAAAACTAGTAAGCGCACTAGTTTACAATAACGAGGATTCCAACTGGGATATAACTGTATACAAATGAACTAGTTGGTCCCCTATGACAACCCAATGTTAACATCGATAGTTCGATACATGAAAAAAGGATAGATAGGCAACTAGTCTGAAGCAAAAAGCAACTAGTATAGTTCCAACTACATACCAGTTGCTTTGTCTGCAGGGATGGTTAGCTGAAATTCAAAATCACGTAACTACACTTTTTTAAATTTTATAGGAGGGAGAAAAAACTAAATAAAATACTTCAAGCAACTGAATTAAAGTCTCATTATTTTCGTTTTTAATTTAGGAGTTACACGCGTTTCGATGTAATTAGCAATACATAATTAACAAAAATGCGATTTTGAACCTTTTGTTGGTTACGTGGTTTTGCATTTCATATATAAAGCCGTACGGACATCACCATAAAATATTCGGTATATATACGTTCCTATGCGAACGCAAAACGTTTAGACCAGACAAAACTCGATTTTTGAAAATCGGGGTAAAATAAAAAAAAATTAAAAAAATCAGTCACTTCACATTTCTATGTGGCGGGAAGCTAAGAAATTTTTTCTTTAACAGTTTGACAACAATTAGAATGCATGCAACGCTCTTTTTTTCTGAGAATTTTTATTTGTATTTGGGCTTGAACTCAAGGGATGACCCTCCTGCTCATGCAATGCACTGGGCCGCATTAGTAGTCCCTGTCCATATGACTCAACTTTTGCTTCTGCAATTTTCTTAAATTTTCTTTTGAAGTTGCATTCGTGTCCATACAATGAAATTCTTTATGTGCAGCTTTTGTTTTTTTTACATAGAATTTGTTGTTGCTTAATATTACGAAGAGGAAAACAAAAGAGAGTTGCATGTACATGAAGCAGTGTATCCCAAGGTACATTAAACAGGTATCAGTACAAGATCAGATGTTCTAGTAAATTTGAGAATGTGTGCATCACACAGACAATAGATTTTGACACATTTCTGGTATTTTTCTATCAGCAACGGTTATGTGTTAGTAACTTTGAGGGAGCTTATGAATGTGTGCGACACACAGACAATAGATTTGACATATTGTTATGTTTCTACCAACAAAATACGTCTGTTTTTTGGTGTTGTATTTGTTGTCGTCGTGGTGGTACCTGTATTATAGTATCATGAGTGTACCCCTTCCCAATCTTCTCACCTCTCTCTCTCCCATAAGCTCAAAAGTTGCGCAGCAAAAGTTGACTCGTATGGACATAGACTTAAGGAAAATTCGTTATGGGAAGAATGATATAGAAATTTAAACCTACCGATATCTTCGCGTCGCATTGTGATATCTGGTAACCAATCAAAGATCCTAACATAACCATACGTTTTTGTTCTCCACCACCCAGATGCAGCCAATCTCGTCGGTCTATCGAAAAATTTTCAAATCGTTTTTAAAGTTTTCACATTTTTAAAAGAGTTGGATTTCAAATCATGTTTAATTTGATATCAAGTCCCGCTTGTTATCTGGGTAATCTCAACATCATAACGAAAGATGTGTTTTTTTTTATTTTCAACTTAATTATAATGACAAACTAAATCTAACTATTTCTCATAAACTATAAAAAATATGTTTCATTATAAGTCTTCCTAAATAGATTATTTTCTAAAAAAAAATTGCATGTTTTCAACAAATTATAAAAAATTGGACAAAACACAAAACCTTAAGACTTGAACTTAACATTGAAAACGTTCATTGTCTTTTTTTTTTTTGAAGCATTAGAATGAAAACAAGAGTGAAGAAAAATCATTAGTCATCATCAAAAATACGTTATACACGAGTAACTTTTTCTACTCTTATTTTTTTAACAGAATGAGCGAATACTATGCGAAA
This sequence comes from Panzeria rudis, assembly GCA_956483635.1. Taxonomy (NCBI): domain Eukaryota; kingdom Metazoa; phylum Arthropoda; class Insecta; order Diptera; family Tachinidae; genus Panzeria; species Panzeria rudis. The sequence continues at coordinate 5,771,795 of OY101447.1, forward strand.
TATTTAGCGGTTTAACTAGCTTTAGTCAAAGATAGCAGACAACATCGGCTTGCAAATTAAACAGAAACAGCTTCGTTTAACTAAGTTCCGCTTATTTGCTTTATTTTCGTAACCTTTTCGAAAATCGGCTAAAAAACACCGATTCATTGTTTAAATTGTTTAAAGTGGCGACGGCATCCATAAAACTCATGTTTTCAATAATATTGCGTAAGGTTGCAAAATTTATAAAAACTTTCCGAAAATTGAAGTAATTTAAGAAAATTGGAGTCAGGTTTGGGCAGTGAGTGGTAGCTTCTCTGAAACCAACATTACTTGACATTTTTAGGGCAAATTCCTAGTAAAACGAGATTCAAAAAATATGCAGGATCGGTCTTACCAAATTATAACATTAACAATTACAAAAGAAAACATTTGGCCATAAAATATACGTCTCCGGTATTCAAATTACGGAGATGTTGTATACCGATGCGGACTGATTCAAATGGCATTACCGATGTTGAAATAAAAAAATCTAACACCGATACTGTTACCTTGAAAAAAAACCAATTAAATTCGATTTAAACACTGGCTTGAAAGAATTTTTCAAATATCATACGCTGTGGTCAGATCTATCTACTAATGATGTGGTTTGATCTGAGGCACATATCGTGGACGTGTTAAGCACTTTAAAATAATTTCAATAATTAAGTCATTTAAACAAATACATACATATATTGCGCTACGACCATAGTATTAAATGGCTTATTCGATAAATTAGATTTTCTTAAAATTCCCAAATCAAATTAATTATAAATGTTATTATGTAGATTTAGAGTTCATTAAAAAGTTCACGTTATTATTTTTGTTAGCATCAATAGCAAGCACTATAACCTGTTACATATGCACACAGTGGTGGCCATATAATAATGATCAGTACTGGTTTTCACACAATGATAGAAAAAGCGTCATTATTTTTTATTATTATTTTTTATTTATTTTTTTTTTTTTTGGACCACCACTCAGGAGATGGCTGACCCCTACTTATGCAGTGCATTGTGCCGGAACTAGGAAAATTGGTTATGGGAAGGAGGATAAAGGGAGTAGTGTCTGTGAACATTCGACTTGAACTTTCCCACACTGAAAGTGACTGCAAAGACCTCTGCGGGTAGTTTATTCCACATACGAGCTGTTCGGCCAAAGTACGAATTCTCTCTGTAATGCGTAGTACGGTTCACTGGCAGATCGACTACAAATGTATGTGCTCTTAATAAAAAACGTATTGTGTGAAAAAATGATCGGGTTTCGGGAACAAGTTCCCTAATTTCATTAGAACGAATTCCATTGTAGTAGCGATAGAACAGCGAAACACAGCCCACATTGCGTCAATGCTCCAGTGAGCCAATAGAGTTGGCTACACTACTGTCACCGATAAGCTTCTTCGCCCTCTCCTATACTCGGTCGAGTAACTTCAAAAAAATTGTATTCCATTTTCGGTCGGATATAGGTCGTATAAATATTAAGGAGATCAGATGAAATGAAGTAACTCTTGCACCGTCTCAAAAATCCGAAGCACTTGAATGCTTCTTTTGCGACTTGAAAAATGTGATCATTCCATCGAACATCACATTGGATTTTCATGCCAAGAACATCAAGAGCTTTTGATTCCTCAATACTTATACCGTCCATAATTACAGATGAAGCAGCATGTTCGATCATACGCTTGTGCGTAAGCAGACAACATTTGGTCTTAAGGCTCAGTTAGCCGACCGTAACGTTGATGTTGTTGGATGTTCTGATCGTTTCTGTCACATTGAAAACTTATGAGAGAGAAACGATCAGCACGTGCAACTACATCAACGTTACGGTCGGCTAACTGAGCCTTTACGAGCTTTAAAATCGACCCTATTCGCATGACCCTATTTGGAGATTATTGCAAGATCATGATTAAGTGTATCATTCATGTTTTGCATCTTGGTCCCAATCTCCGACAAGCTTGGTCTATTGATGATTGAATAAGAATGGTAAATGCTGCTGTCATCTGCGAAAGAGTAGATAGGGTTGGAAGTTTGAAAGAGAAGGTCATTATGAAAGATAAGAAATAGGGCAGGAGAAAGAACGACAAAAGTGCCCCATTCCACACTCTATCAAATGCCTTGGAAATATCTAGAGCCACCACCTTACTTTCGCCGAAATGATGTATCGAGCGGCACCACTTTTCCGAAAGGAAGGTTAGTAAGTCACCCATAGAGCGTCCCCTACGGAAGCCATACTGCCGGTCGCTGAGTAAACTATTGGACTCCAAATTCCTCACAAGATGGAAATTAACCATACTTTCCACCACTTTGGAAAGTGCAGAACAAATCGCGATTGGGCGGTAATTTTCAGGGTTACTAGCCTCTCCACTTTTGGGGATTGGCGTTACATTGGCAACCTTCCAAAATCTTGGAAACTCACTAGCATGGTACAAAATGCTGAAAAGGGCTGCCAAAGAACGTGCTATGCCCAGGAGACTTATTTACGTTGATCCCCGCTAAAACATTGTTAACTGCACGCGCCCGAAAGAATGTTTTTGGCATAGTTATGGATATTCTTTTGACATCAATACCATAACAAGTATCTTCATTTTTCACCCGATGACACCTGTCATCACTGCTATATCAACATTTACGTCAGTTGGTCATCTTATCATTATCATCAATGATGACATATCTGTCATCAATAGAATGATATGAAAATTAACTTTAATTATTCTTACTTGTAGTTATTTCCTTCCATTTCAATTTTATTTTGTTTTTTGGTAACATGTGATGATCCTGATGAAAAGCGAACTTACCTTCGGGATGCCGAAATTGATTTAGCTACATTTCCTAAAACTAATAAAATTTCGAAAAGATTGCCGTGTTTTCCACCGAGCTATGAATTTTTTAATATGCATTATAAAGATAAATATGTCTATAGTTTTGTCTAAATGGGCTTTGAAGTTTGACAATATTGTGGAAGAAGAAGGTAGAGGTTAGCCGAAATATCTTCGGTGGTGAATATAGGGATAATTCCCCTTCTAACATAGGAGGGAACATGTGTCAGCAGTGATACCAACCATAATATCAAAGTCGACAAAATTTACAAAGACATCTACTTTTAGCTCTAATGAAAGTTCATGCTGCAAAGATAAGAAATAAAACAATTACATAAATATTATTTTTAAATACAAATTGCCAACACTAGAAGAATATTTATTTTTTCTTTTATTGATATTTTGCCTACACTCTAAAACACTTTTGTTGAAAATTAGGTCGATAATAGTCAGCAACACTTTACAGATTATTACCGAACTAAAATTACACACGCATTATTTTTCAACAAAATATTTTTACTAAAAAAAGCGATTGTCTGTGTGCAGGTTTGAACCGCGACCTCCTGACTGATAGTCCAACGTACCTGCCATTCAGCCATAGCCGTATTATACTTTATGTTACAATTTTTCCACTTGGACTAAATATGTTTAATTTGAAAGGTTTTTGCTTTAATAAAATAACTACAAAATCGATGTAATTTTAGACAAGGGGAAATTTTCAACACAAATTTAGACAATATATGATCGTAAATTTTAAGTTATGTTTTAGAGTGTACATATTAATACTGCACAAAATGTGGCATCAAGTAGATGACAGCTAAAATATGATAAAATTATATGATGGCGATTGTCATCAAATTGATGTCATTTTTCGGTTTATTGATGACATTTGTCGTTACATTGTTATCACAATTCTGATGACACGGCGTACGGCATCAATCCGAAGTGGAATTTTTCTATGAGCCACGAATATTTTAAACCCAGTTTTGTCATTCCAAAGATGTTTTTTACAAAGATGTTACTTTGTCATATTCAAAAATTTAGTTTTCATCAGATATCGATGTTTTGAGGTCGTAGGAAGCTACTCCGACCATTTTGCGATCCAGTTCGCAAAATGTGTATGCATGTATGTGAATGTATGTACACATGTATGTAAAACCCCTTTCATAACTTCCCGACACCGTAACTGCTGATGGAATCAATATTAGCCGCATTCTACAGATATGAACCGATTTAACTAGGCAGATTTCGGGAATTTGCGGAAGTAAAATTTGCAACAAAAAAAACTTATATTGAGCCATAACCACAAAAAAAGCTTAAACGACATAATTTTCGAACTTCTTTACGATCGTAACTTATTCACGTTCGTAAATAGTAGATTTTCTTCAAAAGACTAAGTTCGACATTTATGTCGCTTAAGCTTTTTTTGCGTTTATGGCCTGATATAAGTTTTAGACCACCGTTTCGATCGAGTCCGAAAATAATCGGATCTTAACCTCAAAAAAGTCGTTCGTCGCAAAATTCATTAAATTCGACCGATCCGTTAGAAATTTAAATGTTTTCAAAAAATTTAGAAAAAAGTAATTATTTAATAACTCTTCAATTCTAGATACCGACCGCATTCCTTGGACTATAAAATCTGCGACGAATGCCATAAGTTATATATACATAAATCTATTAAATGGTTCAAAAGATGCAGTTATTAAAAAATTTCGAAAAAGTCTACAGATTTTGGGCTGCTTTAAGTTTAAAATCGACTGGTTTTCCTTATTTTTTTTATACAAACCCATGCAATTATTTTATTATCCTAAAATTTTTAATTTATATTATAAAACTGAGAGCATGTGTTTATGATCGCCTTATTAATTATATGGCCATCACTGTGAATATAGTATGTAAAGCTACGGTCACACTTGGCAAATATTTGACGAAAAAAAAAACATGACCACCAGTTCCAATATTTAGTTTCAATATTTTTTTAAAATATTTCTTCACATTTATTACAAATTATATAAAAACATCTTTTTATTTTGTAATATAAAAACCAAGTTAAATCACACTAACCCTGAGCAAAAGTCGTGGTTATGCTTATTTGGTCAAATATTTGTCAAGTGTGACCGTAGCCTAAGTGGAGTTTTAAGTTTTTAAGTCCGACTCAAATATAACACTAATTCTCCTCAACACACGTACTTGATTATTGTTGTTGTTGTTTCTGTCAAAAATAAAAGTATTTATTGTACCATTGTTTACTTTATTTTGCTGTTCTGCATTCGAAATTGTATTTTGTGTTGACTTTTTCGTTAAAATTTTAATAATGTTGATTATAATTTTTGTGCTTTTTTATTTTGATGGTCATTTTTGAAATCTGGGAGATCCCCAGACGGAAAGAAATAAGAAAAAAATCTATACAATCGTCATTAACCTGTTAATTTGTTAAGAATTGTTATGAAAATAACTTACCTAATTTAACACAATGGGGCAATTAAGAGGAATATGAGACACAAATATTTTTTGTTTGTTAGTAATTGACAAACAACTCCTCCAATTAAATAAAAACACAAAATATTTTTAGAAGTTGTATGTATTTAGTCAAACTATATGGGTTTTATCCAAAGAAATTTATTATTCAGGCTTAAGTTCGTTCAATTTAATTTTTACAATTAAATCATTTTTTATTGAGAAATAATTTTTCAAAGCATGTGGCAATTGAAAAGTACAAAGCCCAATTTCTTGACTTTTGTAAGGGTCGAACTGAACATCGATGTTTTCGGGATTAACCACAATCCCATCGTCAGAGCTCTCTATACTCTAGGCTACTCAGCCTCCAAAGTCAGCGGTAAATATCTGGCATTAAACCAATTGCATTAAAGCTCTATGTTTCCTGGCCTTAAGCTTATTTTATGGTGGCTTTGGACAAAATATTTTTATTTCAAAAAATTACTTAACTCAAAAAGAAAAGTTCTCCGCACCACCTCAGGAATTTGATCGAAGAAGCTAAAAAAACTTTTCAGCGTGTTCCATGCAAGCATTTGAGCATCGACTCATAATACAGGAAAATTAAAATTAAAGAAAAAAATGTTTCCCTTACCCTAATACCAGTAAAAAACTTTCATATTTTTTAAAGCACTAAGGCAATAAAGCGCATAATAATACTCTTTAAAAGAAGAGCTTATTGGAGAGCAGTGAATGTATATGAAAGAAACTATACAAAAAAGCAGATTTATCACTGCTGACACAATGCAGGTTTTTAAGCGAGAAAGTTCCATATACTTACAGTTTTAGTGCTGAAAATGGCGATGATTTTCAGCGCTTCAAAAAGCACTTTTTGTATAAAAAAATGTAGTACTCCAAACCAGGAACTCGCCATACAAAAATCAGCAGCGGTATCAGCAGTTTTGTAAGCACTACTTTTATTCTCTCATAGTAAATACCTGCTTTATCTGAAGCAATTTTTTTACTGGGATGTGTGTTGTTAACCTTAAATTCAAAGAAATTCTAATACAAGTACAAGTGCCCCTACCAAATTTTGTGAGAATCCATATAATGAAAACTACTTTATATTGTACCGACACATTTCCGCTGGTTGCTGGGGTAGAACTCAGTGGCGTCCAGAGTCGTTACACAATACTCACAGAAGAGTTTTTACCAAATAAAACACTTTATTCTTTCTTTAAGTTAAATTATTTTTATTGGTTATATAGAGAATGCGCTTCTAAATATAAAAGCGTAGACGGTTTGTGGTGGCACGGCAATAAGCAAGATGCAAGGTAAGGGTTGCGAGTCTGTCTCGGTTGACCAGTAGCGAGAGGGCCACCAGGAAGAGATCGGCTCTCAGTTAGGTAGTGTCTCGCTAATGGCCTAAGAAATATTCGCAATGCTTGGGCTGGGCTAAATAAATGCACACTTTCGGCTAGTACAGGAGTCTGCCTCTGTGGACGAGTAGCGAGCAAACCACCAGGAAGAGATCGGCTCTCAGTTAGGTGGTGGCTCACCAATAGTCCACGCTACAAACTCGGCACCACGGCGGCGATGACAAGGAAGCAAATTGGTTTTTCTATGGCTTCAGAGTACCACTGTTCCGTGTCCCTGATACCAGGAAGAGATCAACTCTCAGTTAGGTATCCCGCACTTATCAACAATGGCTTTCTCTAGTTAAAAATTGTGGTTACTATGGCTTCTGAGGACCACTGCTTTGTGTTTGAAATACCAGGAAGAGATCAGCTCTCAGTTAGGTACCACAAACTCATCCACAATGGCTTCCTCAAGCAAATAAAAATTAAGCCATTACATATCACACTGTACAAGACAAAAACAAGATTCTAACGACTGACTCTGATAAGGGGCACACAAAAAAATATACGTGTGTCGAATGCGCAATATAGAAAGACAAGTGTTATATCTCGTGAAAAAAGTAAGCTACGTGCTTGCAATTTGGGATACATAATAAATGGCTTAGGAAGAAAAAAAAATTGCGTTTAGGGTGTTCATGAAATTTTTTCAATTAAGTTTCCATTATTGCAATTCTTCTTCGGAGTTTCGCGAAGATTGCATATACATACATATAAGGATATATACTGGACATCTTTTTTTTTTTGAAGCAAAGCTATTCTGATCATATTAAAACATAAAATTTAAAAGTGGCAACATTTTTTTAATTTTTTTCCGGGAGGGCACATTCGGGCAGGAATTTTTTTTTTTTGGAAATATAAAGAGAACACTGTGGGTTTTGGCCTGAACAAAGTGGTATTTACTACTTCTATTCCAACGAATTTTTATGAAATTGTTATACACTTACGATTTGTGGGACTTTTTAAAGGAACATTCTGAAGTAGTGGCTTTCCAACATATTTTTTTTCATTGGCACTGTTCAATGAGAGAACAAATAGGCTTTCAAATTCTAAAGACCTTTTTCAAATTCGTCCAGTAGTTCCGACTTTATGGCCGCTGCAATAATAATTTGCTTTCGAATTGTATTTCTCAAGAGTTTTAAATGACAACTTTTAGCGATCATTGAGATCTAACGGTACATTTTCATTTTGTTTTGATTTCAGTTTTCTTACACCTAATATTTTACATGTAAAATAGCAAAAAATCAGAACGATCCGCAAACATCTATTTTCTACCATTTGTCCTTCTAGATTGGCCATACGTCACATAGTGCGACGTTTGGAAAGTTTACATATGGAATTCATTTTAGGGCGAGATAAGATTCCCCCTCTTTTACACTTTGCTATAAAGAATCGGCTTAGGATATCTTGTAACTCTTACATTTGAGGTATAACATGTACTTAGCACTTTATGTACATTATCACGAGGAGCATTTTTGTGAAATATTTCAACCCTCTAACTCTTCACTATATGAGTCTTTTTTTCCTTACTTAAAAATATTCGCAAAAGCCTTCCTTTCAACGGCGCTGCAGTGCACTGAAGTGTTAGCGCGTTGACTTAGTTTTTCGGATGTGCATTGGTGTGTCATTCAAATTTATCATGAATTCCACATCTGTAAATTTCCGAATAAATTTTTTTGTTCACATTATTTTAATTTCGTTTCATGATTCCATGTGAATGAAATAACATACCTGGTTGTAAAAACATGTGTGTGAAGTTTTTTGAAAGCAAAAAAAAATTAAAAATAAATTTTTTCGGAGTTTAAAAATGTAAAAACTCGAAAATTTTCACAACACATCTGGATGTTGTTAATAATCACTTCCTGAGAAGTCGAATATACAAACTTATTGATATTTTGGAAGTGCAGAAAAAGTAGTTCCGCAAAAATTACTTGAAATTTTTTCACTGGGTCCTCGTGCAAAAGAAAACTGTAGATGGGTAATTCAATTTAGACGGGAGTGGCCATTTTACTCACATTTTAAATCAAGAATATAAAAATTAAAAAAAGCTTTAGTCGCCTTCTTGCAAAATGTGCCACAGTGCGTCCATATGCCATATCCGAAAATAAATTCATGCTCCCCAAAAATGTTAATCCATATGTATATATGTATAGATACATGCAAAAACTAAAATTACTGAAGCATGTGTATTTTTAACGCATTTTATGTTCAACGACCCACTGTGCATTTAACAGTCAAGTACAAACAGTAACTACTGCGGGCATTTTTCATTAATATAACACAACAAGATGTAAAGAAATAATGTAGAGTATTATACGGAGCCAGACTTTAGCATATACTTAATTGTATATAACCTTATATAAAAGTAAATAACATTTAAGAATACCAATCAGTATTAAATCAAACGTAGACAGAAAGAATTCTCAAAAAAAAAAATAAATAAAAAAACGTTTAAAAATTACTGTTAAAATGTGTTGTATTGTAAGCATTTTTTTTCTTTGTGATTTAAAGACAAACTGAAATTTAAAGTTGTGTTATTAATAGGTAATTAAAGCATTATTCCTGATGTCTGTAGCTGTATGCGTCTTAGCAGCACCTGCTCCAGTTCCCATACCTGTCAAAGCTGAGGGACGCACATTTGGCCTGTTAGGTGGAGGCCTCGGTGTAGGACTATCGGTTGGTCTTAATAGTGGTGTATATGGAGGTTACGATGGCGGTCATCATAGTGGTTACGGAGGTTATGGTCATGGCTATCATAGACCTGGGGGTTATCATGGGTATCACGGCTATCCTGGCGGCTACGGAGGTGGTTATGGCGGCGGATATGGAGGAGGCTTTGGTGGCTACCCAGGTGGATACCATGGAGGCTATCCAGGTAGCTATGGCGGCTACCCAGCTGGTTATGGTGGTGGTCATTATGGAGGCCATTACAGTCAATCACATCATGAAGGCGGATATTATGGTGGCCATGGAAGTTTCTTCGGCTAGAAGTTATCAGAAAATTGTTAAATCGTCTAAACGAAGTTAATACACTTGCTTACAAATCTGCAGTATAATATTCCATAAAAGCAATGATTATTTTCAAGAGCTTTATAAGAAGATGAACAAAGTACTTTTTAGATTAATCATTGTATATAGAAGAAGAGACAAGTAAAATATCGTAACTAACACAAAACATTTTTTAGTGCGTGATAAAATCATTATTATTTTAGTTTTGTTTTTTAGCTAGAAATTCTCATTTGTCTTTAAGTGATTAATGTACTATGTACATATTGTATATATATTTTTTAATAAAAGTGTTATGAAAAGTGTTAATTTAATTAAATTTTTTGTTTGGGAAAAATACTAGAACTCTTCCGGTTAGTAAACGTGTATGTATTACATAATTAATTAACAATACGAGTTTTTTTAATGCATTTTACGCAAACATTATACAGCCGAATTTGACAATCTTGCGCAATCTATATTTTTTTACAATTCGTCCAGTATTTTTTGAACTATAAGCGTTTCCCAGCGGGAGAACTCAGAAGACCTTCTTACTTCAGGCCTTATTAAAGGCATGCTTAGAAATGTTTTTTATTCAATTACCATTCTTATCTAGCTGCTGAAGAATGCTTTACAGAAGGCCTCGGCTCTTTCGTATAAAAAATAAGATATACATTCCACATTGGCTTCTATGAGAAGGGAACAGAGAAGGAAGGAATAGTATTTTTGTATTGTTTTTTTTTGCCAAAGCAAAAGAAAATCGTTTTTTTTTCATCAAAAAATGTACTTTAGAAATAGCAAACACTCTCTTATTCTTTTTTCGCAAGTAATTTTTATATAAAGCTGAAATTTACGTATGCCGTTTATATTGGAGCTGATTGGTGTTTTACACAAGAAACCTTCTTATACCTAAAACGTAAGGCTTACAAGATTTCTTATGCAAAAGGGAGGGAAATTTAACTCGCCCTAAAATGAATTTCAGATATGAACTTTCAAAACTCTGCTACATGTACATATCGTTACCTAAAACGCAAACGGCTATATCTAACTTTTTGAAAATTAATCAGGAAACTAATAGATAGGGCTACACTGAAAGTATACACACAGAAAAATTTTCATGTAAAATCGTCGAAAACCAGGTTAATTTAACATTTTTCGGTGGTGACTTTGCTTCATAGGTGTTTCATGTTAAATCGACATGATTTACAATACTCTTGAAAGAAAATTTTTTCTTTTGAATTAACTATATTTCATGTTGATTTAATATTCCAGTAAAGTTAAATCAAAATGAAGTTTATACTGAAATAATACGAAAACTCATATTGAATCAAAGTAATTTCGAGTTGAAACAACGTGAATTTGATATTGAAACTATACGAAGAATCATGTTGAATCAAAGTTATTTCAAGTTGAAACAACGTGAATTTGATATTGAAACAACACGAAGAATCATGTTGAATTAAAGTTATATCAAGCTGAAACAACATGACTTTAATGTGGCTATTTTATTAATTATTTTACTTACGTGATAGTCATCAGAAAACTTTGCGTTGTAGCTGACTGCCCCAGCCAAGAACTCGTGCCACCTGCATGATAGTCCACGCGCTAACCACTGCAGCCACAACAGCTTCAAACTTTTCTTTACTTATCCGCTAAATAAATACCATCGTATGTAAAATGCATTTCATTTTAATTCAACATGATTTAAATGATTATTTAACATAAAGCTTATTTGAAATTAAATTTATAGTCATGTCGATTGAAAATGAAACTTAACGTTTATAACAAAATTGTTTTAACCGTGATTTGAGGTTAGATTAATAATTTTCCGTTTAAAATTAATATGAAACAATGGTAATTTTAAACCAGCAGCAGTAAATTTTCGCTTTTTGTCGTTTTTTGTCGTCTACATAGACGACACATGTAAGAATAAACAACAACAAGTCACACAACTAAGCAGAACAGTGAATTGTAGCAATGAACAAAGCAAATAAACACTAACACACTCAAACGATAAATTATTTCTTGTAAATTTAATTGATTTTCAATCAAAATTGCGGCATGTGGATTTTACATTCCTTTTTTTCTGTGTATATGAAATGTAATATTTTATTAGTAAAAATAGATTTTTCTCACAGCTCTATCTTGCGACCCGTAAGAGGTAAACACTTGAAATTTTTAAACGACTTGCATTGCTATGGCCGCTTTAACAGCAAATACTAAAAATATAATTGTTTTTCTTATTTCTTTGCTTGAATTTAAAAAATAATTACAATGAAATTCTTATTTTGTCTCAGTCGACAATAAAAATACAAGTGCCTACTTTCGTACAAATGCCTGAAAAATTTATTAGTGGGACGCAAATTTGTATTGGAATGCTTACGTTATCGTTCGCATTAATTTTTTTTTTTTCTTTCGAATTGTCGTGCTGGAGGCTTTTAGTGGGACGCAAAACAGTTGCTTGTCGTTTAAAATGCCTACGAACGAAAATGTGTGACATCCCCTGGGACGGGCTGTAAATTTTCAAAATGAGAAAAATAAAAGCAAAAACGAAATGGTATATATCGTCGCTCGCATGACCAACTAACGGAACTGACATTTTTTCCGAAACTGAGTTACGACCACTATGGGACTTCTTTAGGCATGTCGCATCTTGTGTGTAAATTATGTGATTGTATATAGTACCGTTATCTCAGAAAACGCCATAACATTTTCAACGTATCTGCAGATTTTGGAATCAAAAAATCGCATTAAAATCCAATATAATACCATTTTGCCATAATAATATTGAAGAGTAGACGTCAGAGTACATAATTAGAAAAGCAGACTGAAAATATCAGGCATACCTTTCGACAGGGACAATGGAATAAAGGGTCAAAAATATTAAAACTGCTCTCCTGTAAAATTTTGTAAATGTCAGTTCCGTTAGTTGGTCATGCGAGCGACGATATGAGTATTTGTACGGAACCCTTCGTGTGCGAGCCAAAGTCGCACTTTACTGAATTTATTTTTTAACTTTAAACTAATTCAAGCATGTGTACCGAAATGTATGGATCGCTAGTTTTTTTTCGAATTATCTCGATTTACGATTTATTGGGCTACGAATTATCGAGACTCTACTGTAGTAGCAACTTTAAACACTTATATCTCCTAAAATACTGATCCTATTTTAATAAAATATGGATTGCGCATATCTGTTAATAGGTCCGTTTGTTTAGTTTTGCAGTAAAATGCAGTAAATGAGTGATTACTGAGTAAACTGAAAAATTTACTCTCAAAAAATGCTATTGCCCAAAAAAGTACGCGAACGGAAAAATAGTAAAAATTCGTAAGATTAAGAAAACAAATAAATGGCAAATAAATGTAGTGCTGAAAATCATTTACACTTTTGACTGCTCAATTCTTGTTCTTATTGGTAATGGATATAATACTTTTTATAACACGAAATTTTTAAGAAAATATAAATAATTCATTTTATGTAATCATTTCCATTTGTTTTTTTTTTATACTTTATTTGATTTTTCTTATTTTGTGTCCAGTTAAATTTATTCAGAAGTAGATGATCATTTGTGTTTGCTATTGATTACCTTAAAAACAAGTGCAGTACTAAGTAGTCAAGTACTTAGCGCTTTCACAACACTAGCAACTTAAAGTAATACAAATAAAGCAAAACAAATGGTTTCTAAAACTTTTATTTCCTTTTTAATGATATGTGCTTGAAGTGACAAGCGAAAAATCTCATAATAACTATTCACTTTTTATTTTTGTTCCAGTTTTATTTAATTTGTTCTTTTTTCGCTAATTTGTTCAAAAACTATACTTTTTTCTGTTTACTTTTGTTTGTTTACCGTTACTGTATTTTCTGTAAACGAACGCGATTTAGAAAAATGCTGTAAAGTTCAGTAAGAGTTTGTAAAAACTTTTGGGTACTCGAATATATTCTTTTATTGTGTTTGTTTTGCAAAAAAGTATGGAACATTACCAATAAACCTTATTACAGCTGTCAAATCGACTTGGTTGTTGTACTAGCTTAAAGAAACACAAAATTTTTCTGTAGGGTATTATAAATTCTTAGTCGATTCAACAACTGGTGTAAAACAAACTTGGTACCAGAGCTGTAAAAACTGCAATCAAAATTATTTCAACCAAATTGATTTCATTCTTTGATTTCAGATTTCAAGCTGAAATCATGTCCAGATTGTAATCTTTTGTGATTGCAATAATTTTGATATCATTTTTTTTTAAATCATTGATTGCAATCAAATTTTGTTGAAATCACTTGATTTCAATAAATTTCCCTGAAATCACTAAGTCCAACAAAATTGTATAAAAAACGTACCAAAGCGTAGGTTAGTTAGCCATTTCATGCAGTTTTTTTTAATTATCAGAGTAAGCTTTATTTCTAGCAAAATGAGTATCATTTGAAGAGAACGATGATTTTGATTCTGATTTAATTTTGATTGTAATCACTGGATTTGCAATCAATTGATTGCAACCAAATTTGATTGCAATCAATTAACATAGAAATTAAATTCAAAAAATTGATTGCAATCATTTTTATTGAAATGATTTCATGATTTCAAATTGAAAACATGAAATCAAATTTACGATTTTGATTGCAATCAAAAACTAGCAATCATTAACATGAAATCATGTGATTGCAATTAAACTGATTGCAATCTTTCACAGCTCTGCTTGGTACACCTTTTAAACATTTCGACACGTTAGCTAACGAATGCGGTAATCCATCCATTCGAAACGTGACGAAATTTTATTCGAAACGATAGATTACTCGATAACGCATGCGGTAATTCGGCCCCAGCTTTATGTGAGCAAAAAATGCATAATAAGAAACGTCTTGCCTGTTAATAATATAGATTACAGTTATAAAAACAAGATTACTACACAGAAAAAAATATCATCAAACTGCAACTAACAATTTCAATTGTTAGTATGTAATTTAAATACAAACATATATTTTGTTAATACAACAAATTTAGTTGTTGATACGACAAACACAGAAATTTTTTCAACAAACTGAACTAACCAAATTTTTTGTTATGTATTGTGGAAAAAATGAACAATCATCATTGTTGATATAACAAATGAATGCACACATATAAATGAAACAAAGCAAATCAAGAAATTTTTTTCAACAAACTGAACTAACCAAATTTTTTGTTAAGTATTGTGAAAAAAATTAACAATCACCATTCTTGATATAACAAATAAACACACACACATAGATGAAACAAAGCAAATCACGTTTTGTGTGTATTCATTATTTGCGTATTTGAGAGGTAAGAACGTTAGTCTATTAGTCCAGAGGTCGTAGGTTCGATTCCGCCCAAAGACATTTAGTGTTTTTCGCAGACAAGCAAAAAGTCGCTTTTGTGTATAAAAAAATATTGTTAATACAACAACTATGATAGTTAAAATTTGTTCGGAAAATCAACAATTCATATTGTTGATGTAACAATAATCTTAATTGAAATAAATTTGAAGTCAACAAAAAAATTGTTAACAGTTTTTTTTTTTGGAGTTTCCTTTAACTTACAATTTCGTAATTGTATTTACAAAAATCGTTGTAGGTTCAAAATCAATCAATTATTTAATTGATATAACAAAAAAATTAATTGTATTTACAAATTTTTTTTCTGTGTATATTTTGGCATACTTAATACAAAATTATTGCAAACACATACATGTGTATCTACATAAAAATAACTTAGAAATAACAACGTGTTGCGCCGTGTGTAGTAAAAAGAGTTCGGCTCAAAGCGTATGAATACCAAGTGGCCTTATTAGTGCAACAACAACTGGACTTTACCAATATGTCATGTTAAATGCTTTATGTTTTTGCTTAGATTTTTTACATAGAGTTTGACATTTTGGTAAAGTCAGCTGATGCTCATTTTTACTAATAGGGCCTTGGTTCGGCTCAATATCGAAAACTTTCGTATAACAAATAATTTAATTTTAATTAAAACTTATGAATAAACACTTACGGCCCTTTCACAATGTATGATTAAGAGTTAACGTGGACTTTAACGGTATGCGGATCTTGCCGTTAAAGTCCACGTTAACATTTAATCATACATTGTGAAAAGGGCCATTAAAATACTAATATGTGTTTTACACGAAGACTTTTTAGCTTGACTTTTTCAAAGCTTACAGACGAAGGGGCTTTAAAGGCGTCCAACGATGTAACAACTCAAAAAGAAATAGATTTTTTAGTCAATTCCTTTTGGAGTGACTTTTAGGCTAAATGATTTTTTACGCCGTACGTATACCAACTGTAAAAAGTCTTAGTATAAATCCCGTATAATAAGGTAACAGCAAACAATCAGGCCTATTTTATATTCCATGCGTTATGAAAATGTTAGGAATTATCAAATGATTGTTCTTACAAATATTAATTTGTAACAGCAGAATATTTTCATTCGGCATGGAATACAGAATAGCTCGGCCTGATTCTTTTAAAGGTTTTTTATTCTTATCCATAGACTGGTTTAACATTACCAGTTAAT
Organism: Panzeria rudis; assembly: GCA_956483635.1. Taxonomy (NCBI): domain Eukaryota; kingdom Metazoa; phylum Arthropoda; class Insecta; order Diptera; family Tachinidae; genus Panzeria; species Panzeria rudis. Next base: position 5,787,991 of record OY101447.1, read on the forward strand.
TGTTGTATAAAACTGTTGACAGTAGTTGAAATTCCGCCCGCTAACTGAGCAGGAGTTAGAGGAGGCTGTAAGCAGAAATAACATATTAAATAAAATATTTAAAATAATTTGAAAATTTTCCATCACTTACCGCTCCAACTGAATCATAGAAAATAGGATTTGGTCTTCTTACAGGAGGCGAAGCTGGTCCGGGTATATAGTTTGGATCCACTTCCGGATCGTTTTGTAAATCATTGTCCGTGGGTAATTGCCCATAATCGGCAAACTGTTGAGGACGTGCAGGGACAGCTAAAGAATTCTGTAATATACCAGGCGCAAATAAACTCAAAAAGTTGGCAATTCCTCCACCAGCAGTATAATAATCGGGACTAATAGGATCCGACAACAAACCAGGCCTCAAACCTCCACCAAGGCCTGCACCAAAGCCTCCATAGTGACCGCAACCCAAGCCAAGCGAGCTTTGTGGATACACATTGTACACATTAACGTCCCACAGGAAACGTCCTTGTATTTTAGGTGGCGGTGTTATATTCTTACCAGCATCTCTGCCATACGGAGAGCATGGATTTATTAGGGCCGCACCAAAGCGACGATGAAGTAGTTTACGCTTAAAAAAAGCGGTACGACCGTTATTGCCGTTCTCTTGATTTTCCGCCCCAGCAAATTTGGCATTTTCTGCGTCGGCTTTACTTACGCGTTTGTTATTTGTTGAACTCCCTTTACTAAAACTATCTTCTTTAAAATGATCTGTGTTAAAGGAATTGCTTGAATATAGTTTATTCAAGGACGAAGTGTAAGGTGGGTTAGAATTGATATAAAATCCTTTCGAAGTTGTAGATTTGCCAGTTAAAGACTCCCATTTTGGTTGACTGTAAGAAGACGAAGTCGTTTTTGCGATCGCTGGTTTTTTATAAGAACTATAAAGTCCTGTTGAGCTACTATAAGGATATGCATTTCTTCGAAACAAATGTTTAGAGTACGAATCTGAATACGATGGATTCGCAGCACTATAGTAATATGAGTGTGATGGTGATGCTGCTGGTGCACTATAATTATCACTAGATCTTTTTTGACCAGAATATCTAAACGCTTGTGTGTGGCACAATGGAAGTAAGCAACTGAAAATAACGAACAGTCTACTAACCAAATGGAATACCTTTTGGTAATACATATTTTCTTTTATTTTAAAGGACTACACTTTTTTTCGAATTTCACAATAACCGCTGTGATAGCCGATTTCGTTTCGTAAGTATGTTTTCGCTTAATTTTTTAGCACTATACTAATCTTTGTTGCAAATTAACACCTAAACTTATTAACTTTGTCTCACAAACGAATTCAGTTGAGTCAGAAAACTGAAAATACAAAAGTTTACTTTTTTTGATATGAAAGAATACAATACGCATATACCTACATATTTGTATAGATTCGCAAAAAAAAGTTGTACATTATGTTTTAATAATAGTTTTCCCCAAAAATGGTTGTAACAACATATTGCACAATCGATATCTTCTGCATTAATTTAATACCATCATCATCAACAACCTCAACATCATAATCATCATCAAACAGCATTGAATTAAAAACAGTTTTTTTTAATTCTGTTTTAATTTAGTCTCACACCCACACGCGTGCGTATTAGAAATACACGAATTCATTGAAATGTAGTCGAAAATGATAAAATTGTTTAACATTTCTTCTTTGTTTTTTAGATTAAGGGACTGAATAGTTTTGGTTTTCCGTTTTTAGTATGCATTGGCCTGTATCTAATGAGTTGTTGTTATTGTTTTTCTGTGCGTATTCTGCTTGCCAGCACATAAGGCGGCTAAAACGCTATAACGTTTGCTCGAATTCATATTTTTACATCGATTTAAAGCATAAGTTTTGAAAACACTATGAAACAAGAAAAATACCATGGAGTCAAAATTTTAAATTCTATGGATAATTTTTTTCTTAAATTTGGGGTTTTTGAAGATTTTATCATAAGGACTTAGGGCTAAAGAAACCGTGGACGTCCAAAAAACACCTGGAGACGCACGGTGCTTCAAGAACTAAGGCTTAATAACCAGACATGGGAAGACGCATAAGCAGCGTCGAATCGTGTCTGGTGAAAGCCATATGCTCCCGAGGGGGGTAATGGACAAAAAAAATCATAAGGGCTATTCAGAAATTATGTAACGATATTTTTGGAGTTCTTAATGCTCAATACACAAGACTGCGGACAAGAACAACTTAAATAAAATTATATTTTCTAATATTTTTCAAAAATTTTATGTTTGAAATACGAGATGGAAATGCAAATATTTTTTGTTTTTTAGACTTAGGTTTCTGACAACTATTTGCCATCAGTCAGGCTTCTATGTTTTCTATGGTCTATACTTTCATAATATATAGGTCTATATGCTAAGGATGTGCAAAAAATATCGATATATCGATATTATTTTAAAAATATATCGATATATATCGTCGATATTTTTAATTACGATATATCGATATTTTTTTCAAATGTATCGACAGTATCAAATTCGATATTTTTAGCTTAGATTTTGTTTTTCGTGTAATTTTTAAAAACATTTCGGCACAGTCTTCACCAAATAGAATATTACTAACAAAATCTTTTGTTTTATTTATAATATTTTGTCTATTCGAAAAATTATCATTCTTTGAGTGTAATTTTGTTGATGTATGTTCCATGAAATATTGATGGAACAGTAAGGATCTTGGAAATTAAAATATATTGATATCGATATGTATCTAATATTTTTTTTCACTTGCCCATCCCTACTATATGTGTGCAAAGGGGTGCCCTAATGTATGTATTTAGCAACTGGAGTTCTTTCAGTAAATCCGCAACCTTTTTCTTGCGATATACTTATAAGCTGAAATCCCATATTATAAAAGCAATCATTAAAATTTGCTTGATCTCGACCTGAAATTTGTTGAAACACAACGTATACATCGAAAATACTCCATTTATGGAGCAGTTTAAAAAACATTAAAAATGTTTCCAAAACATTTATCTAAACGAAAATTAGTTAATTATGTAGTCAAATACCTGAAGTTTATGGTTCCATTATAATATTTTAACTTTTAGAAGACCGAGGGCCAGATTTCGTAAATTAAAACGTTTTTTTTATTTTGAAATTTGTGTGGAAAAAATTGTTTTAAAACGAACTTTCGTCATATTTCATAGAAATTTAAAACGTTTAGAAATTAAAGTTTTTGCAAAATCTGCCTATTAACCTTCTGATTCACAAAAACGAACATTTTTATGAAAATTTTTATGGAAAACACTCAGTTTTTTAAGTATTTTTCATAAAAAATTTTCTTGAAAAAGTTTATTTCGCCGAAATATCTCAATTTTCAATTTCAACTACGGCACGAAAATTTTTTTAATTACTTGACTTTGACCGCTCACTGCCAATAAAGTAAGTTACTCAAAGCAGTCATTTTAGGAATTAGTGATGTAGAATTTGTGAATGCAAATTGACTATTAGGCTAAGGTTTGTAACGTTATATTCATAAGGAATTGGGCATGATTAATATTCCAAGGAACAAGGTAAAAATTAACATCAACTTAATTTTCCAACGTACACAGCAGAGCAGAGTATCGCCACTTTCGGAAGCCGCTACACTTCCACCGTTAGTGTTCACGTGTATTTTGCTTATCACGACTTGCCAGGTGACTCTGTTGAATGTGATTTATATATATAAACTTTTTCGTGAAAAATTAATACGAGAATTAATTCACTCAAGTTGACATTAAACTGCACTTTCCCAGTGTTGTTGATGTAGAATTTAGTTTTCTGTCACCCAATACCAAACATGAATATGAAGGATAAAGTTCAGCTTTTGAATTAATGCTCCCTTTTCGTGAATTTCAAACCTCTGTGCGACGGCGCGCCAAAAATTAGCCCAGTCCCCGCAGATAATTTTGCATTGGCTTGTTTCATCGCACTTGCACATGAAAAAAAGTGGTCTATACATGACCAGACCGACCGACCCACCTACATGCATGTATTTATTTCGACGGGCTGAATCCGAATCTGAGCTCCATTTGGCTCGAACACCCTCAAAATTTCGAGAAAGTTGCAAAAACTAGTTTTACCAATTTTTAACAGTTTTTTGCAGGCGCGGATCCAGGGGAAAATGGAATATTTGAGCCGTACTCACCTTTGATGTCAAAATTAAAATTAAGTAAAATTCAACCCTTTACCAAACTTTTTTTTAATTAATACTTTTCGTTCATGTGCACTACAAAATTATTTTCTCCAGAAATTTGGGAAATGCTTACCAAAATACTTGAAAAAAATACTTGTCATGAAAAGAAAAAAGGTGTTTACCAAATTTCAGACCAATCGGTCAACAGAAAGGGGGTAAAACTAAATATTACTTTTAACGGGCGTGGCGCAGCCCACTTTTTTAGTAAAAAAATACTATGAATAATTAATAGTTTCGACCGAACTTTCGGGTTCGGCAAAAAGCTATGCTCGGTTGATGTTCAGCGTTCGGTAAAATTTTCACCGAACACCGAAACTTTGTACAAATTTTTTGTTATGTATTTGTATATCATCAAAGATACACAAAATTGCAGTCTTATAAAATACAAATTCTACTGAAAGATGACTTATTTACCCCCTTTTTTGTTTTCAAGGCTTAGAATATTTTATTCGATATAAAAAGCGTAAATAAGTCAGCTTTCATTAGAATTTGTTTTTAAAATCGGCGCCGGCTTAAATCGACCGATTTGCCTCACATACCATTATGTAGTTAAAAAAATGTTAGTAAAATTTTTCTCTTCAATATAAAACTTCGGTTTCCCGTTCGGTTCGGGCTCTAAAAATTCTACCGAAGTTCGGATTCGGTATGAAAATTGTGTTCGGTCGGCCACCAAGTATATTTTTATATCATGCTAATAACTAACAACAGAATGAAAAAAATATTTTTTCTATATATCAAACAACATAAAACATACCTGCATGTTCTGTAAATCGAGTCGATTTAAAAACGTTCGATTCAGAGAAATTAGATCCACTAATAGTAGACTTTTTTGCAGTTTCATATCTTTTAGAGCTTAAAATATATTTGAATTTAATTTACTATCTGCCTGTTCACAGGATCCGATACGGAATTAGATTGGAAACGGAATTCCAATTCCAATTGTGAATGCGTTCAATGAAAACGTAACGAAATTTCTTTGTTCAAAGTGTTTATTTTCGTTCAAAATTCAAAATATCGTTTAATAAGTTGCTTATTTAGTAATTAGAGGTTAGGAAAATTTTGTTCTACCTGATAAATGCATAAAGGGCTCCTGAACCCCAATTCATGAACAATTAATTCCGTTTCTCAACGGAAATTTCGCAAATCCAAGTACAAATGCATTTCATGAACGCAATCAACTGGTTTTGTAGAGAAATCGATACAAAACCAATCCGTATTGGATTCTGTGAACAGGCTGAATATACGATTTAAACATCAATGTGTTTTTGGAAAACGAGAAATTTACTCGGATTCGGTTTTCAAAACAAGGCCGATAATTCCATGATTGCTTTCTATAGCAGACGCAAATGCGAAAACCACGAAAGTTTGGTTGTTCTACTTAATATGAAATATTAAAAGAAGAAATTCGAAGATATTTGATTCTCAGCTTTAAGCTTTTCATTTTAGCATCCATTATTTTATTTCTTGTTTTACTACATACAATATAACATCGATCATCCAAGAGTTTTTTATCTAAGATGTAGATTCGGAAAGTAAAGTGTTTTTAGAACAAAATTATACATAATTAAGATAAAAATTAATTTGAAAGTTGTTTTACGGAACTTGCATCTCTTTAAAAACAAATATTTATATTTGTTGCAACTTTATTTAACTTAAGCGGCTGATGATATAACATCAGTATACATTTTAACTTTGCTGGCGATACTCATATCAACGTATTTGTCACCAATGGACACAATCATACCACCAATGATGCTGGGATCCACACGAGAGGTAATTTTCAACGATTGATTGTTTTTCAAAAATGCCTTTTAAAGAACAAAATTTATGAATTAAAACTTTGAAAATAACGAATTTGACAAAATTACCCTTAAAGCACTTTCCAATTGTTTGTTTTGAGATGAGTCCAAAGGTTTGGCAGTTACAACTTCACAAACAACTTCACCACGGTGGGCAGCCATAATTACTTGGAAGGCATTAATGACACCATCCAAAACATTTAAACGGCCATTGTCAGCTAAAAGACCCAACAAATTTCCGGTGGATGGTGCCCAACGTAATTTATCAGCACTTTCCTTCAAGGCGGTGGCCATTACCTTTTTGTTGATAATGGGACTGGTAACGTATTCGCGTAATTTCTTGTCCTCTTTAAGAGTAGTTTGGAAAGCAGACAAATCCTTTTCCACCTGATCCAATTGTTTTGTTTTCGAGGCAGCCGAGTACAAGGCAGTGGCATAACGGCCTTCCAAGCCGAAAACCTGTATAGGTGGCTTTACCATTTGGGCGGAAGAGCTCATGGCACGGCTCTGAAACAAACAGAAATTCGTCACTGTTTCATTGTCACAATAAAATTTTTAAATTATCCTAGCAATACAATCGATAACATAAATTACATAACCAAAAAAATGTACAAGTTGGGTTAATTTTTTCCAAAGTAAAATTTGTTCTATATATTTGAAAGCCTATTTGTTTTGGAGCTGTATTAGATATAATTTACACATATTTTCTATATTTAATTAGTACAAAAAAACTCACCAAAACGGATAATTTATTTACGGCTGCCATCGTTTTGGCTTTTTTAATTCAGTGCAGAAAATAAGGAATACTTCGCAAGTTAGTGTTGTAAAAGTATTTGAGTACCGGGTACTGAAAAACGAACATATTTTTCGGTACTTGACACCCAAAAGTAGCTACTCAATACTATCAGAGCTGTATTTTCTAGTTTAAAAACGAAACATGTTTTAAAATATATAAGTATTAAAACTCAGTTAAAATACGCGTTTAAATAATATAAACCTTGCCATTTAGATATATGAAGTAAGTAACTAAAATAATCGAATATATAAATAATTTTATATACCATAATTGCTCATACATGTTTCAATAAAAGCGAATATTAACCCATTAAACAATTTTATTTTGAAATAAAACAACCGCTAAGTCTAGTTACTACTCGAGTACCCAGTTGAAAATTGTATCGACTAGTATTTAGTGAAAAGAAGCTGCTTTTTACAACACTATTCCAAGTACTGCCTGCTGCCCATGATACAATTTTACAGGTACATGCACTAGCTAAAATTCTCGTCAGCTGTGTTTTGTATGTATGTGTTTGGTTGGGTGTGCAACGAATTTTGTTATTGCTTAGTATGTAATTTTTGACAAGTCACATTAACATTTGACAATCTAGATGAGACAAATTTTCTAATGCATGTACCTGTATTATATCATGCTGCTGTCGGAACTACAGTCAGAGACTTGCGCCATGACGGCTCATGGCCGGCTGAGCCGAGCCGCCGATAATTTTAGGCAGCCGCGCCTTCGCCGAAAAAAGTTTGGCATAAGTCGGCTGAAAAGCAGCCGCCAATTCTCCATATACAATATTCAATAATAATTTTTTTACTTATTTTTTATCTTAAATTTAATTTTAATGTTATTTGCCCTCAGGCGGCTGAAGTCGAATTTGAGCCACCGCCGACGATTTCCTCACGAGCTGCCGCCGCCGACAAAATTACGGCGTAGGCCTGACTACACTGTAAAAATGTTATTATTCATAGTTGTATTTATAATACTTTATTAGCATTTTTTAATACAAGGTTGCACTCGGAGACACCAAAATTGTTCAATTCACAATAAAAATTATAAATTGCGGCTATTTGCGTTACACCGCGTCTTCACGAGATATTAACTTTGATATAAAGCGCCCAATAGATTCGTAAAACAGCTCTGGGCGAGTCAACATCACGCGTCGTTGGCAATTACATCGTAAATGCAACCAGGCCACTGTCGTTTATTGGCCTTCGAGAGTTTTGCGTCTCACACCGCATGTGATTAGTGGTTGGCGTCGGTTAACGGTAAACCGTGCAGTATCCCGTTGCTTTCCATTAAACACATGCAAAAAAACTTATAAGGAAAAATATTGATAACTGGTTGGAGAACCAAACAAAACCTCACTTTTGAACAAAAATAAATATATATTGATAATTGGTTGGAGAACCAAACAAAAACTCAATAGCGAAGAAGCAAGGAGTGGACTTTGGGAGTTCCGGCTTCGTGTGCGACGGTATACGTCGCTTGGAAGAGACTCCTTTTAGAAATTGTTGGTGGCGTTATAACCTAAGGTTCAGCCAAGTAAACCTCCCATCCCTTGTATAGCAAGGGGCACGGAGAAATTCCAAATCATCAAAAAAAAAGGGCCCAATAAACTCACATACATGAATGACATACTTGCAAACTGACAAACATTGGTATTTGTCAGTTTTTCTCCTCACACTGTTTATGGAAACTGACAAACATTTATTTAAATTTTTTTCAAAAGAAAACTGAAAATTTTTTCCAATTTTCAATCATATTTAAACTAGATAAAATTGCTACAAAACCAATTGTGATTTCAAATTTTAATTGAAAAATGTAAATAATTTAAAAAAATATGTCGCTGCATATGAAAAAAATCTAAATTTTTTACGTTTTCCTTTGATATTTACATTCAAGTATGTCACTCTTCCCCTTACACCATATGAAATGTGTAATTGAAAAATGTAAATAATTTAAAAAAATATGTCGCTGCATATGAAAAAAATCTAAATTTTTTACGTTTTCCTTTGATATTTACATTCAAGTATGTCACTCTTCCCCTTACACCATATGAAATGTGTGAGCAAAGAAGAAATTATTAAAACTTTTTAATATTCGTCCAACATGTATGTCATACTAAAAATTTAACCATACACAGTCAGGGAATCTGTCCAACATGGCATGTATGTCAAACAATATGTCAGTATAGGGTACCCTTAACATAAGAGAGACCGTCGACAGAACAAGAAAACTAAAATGTCGAAATTTCTCTTCATGTCATACAACAGGACAACGTATTTTTAATTTTGTTATGAGATTTCATTTGCTACATATGTTCATTGGGTTAACATGCAATATTTTTGCGTAATTAGTTGTTTTATATATGATTTTTCATACAAATTTTACTTTAAAAATCACTTAAACAATTTTAGATACACAAATTTACAGAAATTTTATAAAAAAATGTTGAATCTAACATAGCGTCTTCAAATGCGATTAACTCTGATATAACATGAGAGAGAACGTCGGCAGAATAACAAAACTAAAATGTCGATATTTCTCTTCATGTCATACAACAGGAACACGTATTTTTAGTTTTGTTATGAGATTTTATTTAATACGAATGTTCATCGAGATAACATGCACTATTTTTCCACAATTAGTTATTTTGTTTTCTATTTTTCTTAAAAATTTTAATTAAAAAATCAATTAAAGAAATTTACAAAACATAAAATCACAAAAATTTCATAAAAAAAACATTGATTTTTACATATTTCAATTAACACATACACACATATTTATTTATATTATTATTTTTGACATTTCATATCATAAGATTGTTGTGATAAAGATTGTTGTGATAATATTTATTATAACTACGCTCTCATAACAATTATTATAACATCTAATTTGAAGTCTACACATAACATAATTCTCTCTGTGATTCAATTTGACGCTTGCTAACAGAAAAATGTTTGATATTATGTCTCGTGAAGACGCTAGTAACACACACATTTATTTGTTTTCATATTTTTTGACATTTCATATCATAAGATTATTCTGATAATACAAAAAGAAGACGCTATGTAACACACACATTTATTTTTTTTCATATTTTTTGACATTTCATATCATAAGATTATTCTGATAATATTTATTATAACAACGCTCTCATAATAATTATTATAACATTGCGATAACACTAATTTGAAGTCTACATGTAACAGAATTCTCTCTGCGATTGAATTTGACACTTGCTAACAGAAAAATATTTTATATTATGTCTCGTGAAGACGCTATGTTAATGAATGTGAATTTATGTCACGTTGATTAAATTCGGAATTTGTGTTTTCAAAGAATGATGTGGTGATCCACAAAAGGTACAATTAAACCCAAGTTTAATACAAGAGCGGTAAATCGTGGTGTATAAAAACAAAGGCTGAAGTTATATTTCTTTGTGTTGCAGATATGTAATACCGAATTTACATTATGAAATATTTCATGAAATTTATTTGTGGCATGAAATTTTATATATTTGCTAATAGAATGGACAGGGAAACAATTTGGGTTCAAAAAATGATAGGAAATAAAATCTCAGACGGCTTTAGTCAATTTTCTTTTCCGCGCTTGCAATAAGCCAATACAAAAAGTATCATGGAGAAAATTTCATGAAATGGTAAAAAATGTTTCCTATAAAATTTTTCCAAGTACATACATACATATGCATGTATGTACATTGTACATATATCCAAATTTGGCCAATATTATCGAAATAAACATAGGTTTCATTTTAAAAATAGCAACTTTGATAAAATATTTTTTAAGTCACATAGATTGAATTAAAATTAACCAAAAACTATAGTCCTACTATGGAGATAACAGCCCCTTGCATTGTTAATGGTACAATCTTTCAATAATTTAATTATAAATTTTTCGGAGCTCTAGCCATACTCGTTAACATTATGGAGAAATATGTATATCAACAGAAAATCAAAATATGATTACCGCGTTAACAATAGCCCGAAAAACTACTGGATTCTAACTTTAATCGAAAGAAAATACTTTCGAATTCCAATGTAAATAACATACTAGCGCGAAAACTTTTCTTTTTGAATGGAACTACAAGTAGCCGCCCTGGTGTACTAAGAAAAGATTTAGGTGGTCAATAGAAGAAAGATGTTTACATAATAGTTAAGCAATATTAAACGTTTGTTGTGTTTTGTATAATTGTCGACATTAGAAAAATAAGTAAAGCCAGATGGATGAATTTGAACGAAAATTTATATACATATATTATTAGCTTCGTGCTTTGTCTATGTAAAAATCATTATGTTTGGTACAGAAAGAAAAACGATGTTTAGTGAACTAATTATTTAAGCTTTTCTTGTAATATTTTGGTTTGTGCTTCTATGGCTGATGTTAATTTTCCCAAAGCTAAGGTAATTTTTGACATTTCGTGTGTTTGCTTTTCTGTTAACTTAATCAATTTTTTTCTGTCTTCGCTTTTCCCATCTCGTCGTCGTTTCTTTACATTGGACGTTTGTTTTTTTGAAGACATTTTTAGTTTTCCTGGCGTTTTAAAGGTATATAATTCGTTTCCCTCTTCTGTAAGTGACGTTTGAACCGTTGAGAGTTGGGACTGATGGAAACAGTCGCTCGATAGACTATCCGACCCTTCATAAAAAGGAGGCGACAAAGCTTCTTCATACCCAGTGTCAGATGGATTATTTGGCACTTTAGTATTTACAATAATATCAATTGCTTGTTCAAATGGTGTTAATTCAAAATGTTCCGATAATTGCCCACCAGATTGTGGGATTCTGGCTTGATTAGTCTCCGAAAGTTTTTTCCTTAGTCTCCCTCTGAGGTCGGTCCAAGTCTAAAATAAAGATGTGTATTCATAAGATTTGTCTAAGTAAATTTTAGAAGTATTTTCAACAAACCTTTCTCCACTTTGAAGGTGTTTTAATTGGAGGGCCAATTTCATTAAGCAGCTTCGACGTAGCATACCAAACACGGTCTACTTTGCCTTTTGAACGGCCAGTGCTGCAGGTTCCTCTTGCCACATCTGGATACTTTTTCATTTCTGATATTAATAATTCAAATTGAGCTGCTGTTGTGGCTTCTTTTTTTGCTCTATGAAAAATTCAATTCAGTTTTAAGTATAAAGCCATACTAACCCACATACATACATATATGTATGTACATATAATAACATACCTGGAGGTTCCTTGCTTTTCCATTTTGGATTCTTTCAATTCAAATTGTGCTGAAGTGTTTGCCTCTTGTTCTGTCCTATGAAAAATTTATTTTTATTACTAAATGCATGCATAATTACCTACGTGCATAATATATATATATACTTATACCTACATTTTTTTTATATAAATGTTTACTTAAAAAACACTATTTTCCAGTATGATTTGTTTTCAATTAATATTCTGCGATTAACTGTTAAAATTACGCTATAAAGAATAATTTTGCGTTGCGTTTTATAAAATTACGAATCAGCTGTTGCAGCGCGAGCAGTCACTTCAACGTAGGGTTTTTCATATGGGAAATTCAACGGCACATTTTTATGATGAGCCAGGCAAATTCATAGCAGCCCACTAAACCAAGTGTTCCGATTTCGTAAAGAATTCGTAACGACTGTTCGGCAAAATCTTCCGATTTCGGAACCGAAATCGTAACGATTTTTGTATGAGTAGTTACGAATTCGCAACGAGGTGTAGGTTCGAAATCGGTACGACATGTCGGTACGAAATCGTAACGATATGTAGGTACGATTTCTTAACGAGTTCGTTTAGAATTTTCCTCAACTCTTAATAGTAATTTATTTAAAAATTATTTTCAATCATTTTATTTGTTCACTTCAATATTATACGATTTAATTAAATATAACATAATAAAACTATGTCTTTTTAATGACTTTGTAACACCGTAAACGGTGTTACAATATTTCTTTTTTTGCATCTACTTTTTCTTTTCTTGTCTGGCTATAACTAATTGTTAATGCGCGAATCTACAAAATGTAGAAAATTTAGTATATCTTATTTATTTTTATTATATGTTACAACGTACCTTTAAGAATCTTATATATAAAATTTTTCACGGCGATGTGTAGAGATTTTCTTCCTAGCCGGCCTTTGACCGGGCTTAAGAGTTTTCTCCTCTATGTATGTCGAATAGTGGTTTCACTGAGTAAAGATTGCCTGCATATGCGGTCTTCGGCCGGCCTTAAAGGTTTTCTTCTCTATGTATGTCGAATAGTGGCTTCGCCGAGTAAAAATTTCCTGCACAGACTGTTGTTCATGAAAATTTAGATTCAAAACTGTAATTGGCGAATGAATATTGCTTTTAAATTTTCTTCTTTACTTATTATATTTCTTTAAAACAATCTGAAAACTTTTCACCGGTTTTTACTTACTTATAAATCAAATTTTAATTATTTTTTTTAGTTTTATTCGCACAAACTCACATTAAATAAATGTATCCGAAAGAAATTTGTTTAGACAAACTACCGAAATTTCTTAAAGAATTCGTTACGACAAGTCTGAAAAGTCGAAACCACAGAGTCGAAACCTTTGGCAGTGTGACCAGATTTTAAAATAATATAAAGCTAAATCAGGTTTTAAATAGAGCTAAAAAGAGCTAAAGAAGGAATTTGAATGCCAAAAAATAAAGCTAAATGTTTTTACAGCTTTGCAATAGTAACTTTTCATTATTTTTAAAATTTTTATAGTTTAAATGGTGTTTATGTAGGTATAAATAATATGAAAATATATTTTTGGCTCATTTAAATGAAAAACATTCAATCAATAACAACCACCCAAGTGGTGAAAATATCATTTCGCAAAATAAATACGATTTCGACTTGAAGTTACTAAACTGGTGTGTTGAAAATCGCAATCACAAAAAATTTTGCTATTTCAATGCGCAAGCAAAGAGGAAAGTGAAATCTAAGTGAACTTTCCTCTTTAAAAAAATTTGGTATCAAATTGCAAATATAAAAGCATTCCCGTAAAATTTAAACTCTTTCTATTTAATATTATTTACTTTAAAAAAAGATGCATAAAACATATAATATGAAGCAAAAATTGTAAGGGAAAAATCTGAAAATAGTTGAAAAATTCTTTGTTGGATACTATTGTTTCAAAAAACATAGAGCATTGATAAGAATCTTTTTCGAAGATTATTTCGAAAAATAAACAGCAAAAGTGAGATTTGCGATTTTAAACTCACAAGTGATTTTTGCCATTGTAATTCTAAAAGAGTAATATCACCTACGCTAAAATTTGACGTTTCTTCTTTAAAATTTTCATACAATTTACTTTTGTATTGCTTAGACTGTTTTCTAATGAAAAGATGTTTGTGATTTGTAAAGTTTAAAAGTTATTTGGCAAACGTTGTCGTAGTTGGATATTAATTGTTTAATAAAATTTCGGCAAGTGTATCTAATTTCTTTTTCTGTTTCAGAGTCTATTATGTCTTTTTTTTAAATCAGATATTGTTCAAACTTATAGTTAAAATACGGAGTTGGAATTAGAAAACCGTCTAAATTTGATTTTAAACGGCCAAAAATTTCGGACTTCAAAACGATTTGATTACAAAGATTTTTCAAAAGCAAGCGAAGTTCTGAAAACAATAGCATGGGGTGCACGTCGTTACTTTCGAACATTTTATTTACTTTTTGAACATCAGAAAGTAATGGCCTTAAAAATTTCAAATAGAGTAAATATTTTTCACTATAAAAATTTTCAAGACTTTAGCTTGATGGCAGGATTCCGAAATAGATGCAAGTTGAAAGTGAGTTTTTAATTCCAACCAATGTATACTTTTTACACCATGATGTCGATCAAATCTGCCGCGGTGAATGTTTCTGCACTGCCAGATTATTATTATTATTTTTTAACTACTTTATATGGTTACGGCACATAAATTTATTCTGATAAACTCTTTTACTTATTTTGCAATAGAAATTAATTACACGAAATTGAAATTAAAGAAAAAGCTAGAAAAAGCTAAATGCATTGCTGAAAAAAGCTTAAAAAAAAGCTAAGAGCTAAATGAAATATTTCGACCTAAACATTAAAAAATAAAGCTAAATTTAGCTCCAAAAGAGCTAATATGGCCACACTGACCTTTGGTTTGGTGGGAGGTGGCAGCTGACTATTTTTTTTTGCTTTGCTTATATTTTAGCCAAGAAATGTCAAAAAACATTGTCGGCGTTCTTCTTACTTTGTGTTAGTTTTTTTCTTACTTTGTTTTTTGCTTTTCTTCTTTATGTTTTAGCTTTTCTTTGTGTTTTTTGACATTTCTTGGCGATTTACACAAGCAAAAAAGCCCGTTGTTGGTTGTAATTGTTTCCTAATGCTGCACCTATGGTAGAATAATATAACAGGTAGCCGCACAACTAACTCAGCGTTTACACTAGACAATGCTGTCTTGACAACAACATTTTTTCACTAATGCATACAAAGTTTTTCAATTATCTTCACTACTGTCTTGAATATTTTGAAGACAGTAAATCGGACAATGATTTGACGTATGCTGATATAATTTGAATTTTTGTGAATATAAAAGAAATATTCAAAAAGAAAAGCTTATAATATTTACAATTATGATATTTTCTTTACGTTTTTAAGCTTTAACTTCGCGAAAAATGCGGAATTTCTGGAATTTTAAATTAATTGTCTTAATTTTTGTCTGGACACCTACGTCACGAAGACAATTATCAGTGTTTTTGACAACTAATACGTATTCTTTATTGTCAAGACAGCATTGTCTGTTGTAAACGTAGTGTAATACATATGTACTTTTTGGGATAGAAAATGTCAAACATTAATAGAGAGCGTATGTGTGTGTTTGTATAACAGAAGCAGCAAACATACGTGTGGTATTGTGTGTGCAACGTAGTTATTTCACATATACACAACATTTGGCAGTTCGTACCATGAAAAAAGCAAATAAAAAACAATCCGCTGGCGTTCCAGGGCTACCTTGTATATTTACTTGCCATGGCTGCACCTGGTATGAATTCGCCTTGTGACGAGCGAAAGCAAATTAAGTAGGTACAGATTGCACGCTAACCAAAAACTGGCCTACTTTAGTACTTTGCGTTGACGGAAACGTACCGAATGTGACTAAGCTCATAAGAAAACATGTATTTCAACTTAGTTGTCAGTTGAAAAAGGCGACGTATCTTATAACACCTCTCTTTTTCGGTCGGGGCCAAGGTAGATCAATAAGGTATAGTTATCGGCGAATTGATACAACAAAGCAACTTTTTTGTTCAAGCAATTGTCAAAACAAATTAACGAATTTACATTAACATTTTTTCAATTTATTTAAATAAAAAAACGTATAAGGAAAGTTTGGCAGTTCCTTGAACAATCAGCTTTGCTAATAACGCCATCTGTTATGAATTCACCTTGGTCGGGGGCTAAAAATGTGTATACTCATTTTAATTTCCTTGAAAACTTTACTTAAAAAGTATGTAATGTTTGTTTTTTAATAGAAAAATTCTTTTTATGGCATCTTCTTGCAGATCTCTTAAAATCTTTAATGTTGAGAAACGAATAAAATTTTCCATTGTAAATTTCAAAAACTTAAAATACAATTACAAATCAGCTATTAACATTTTACTTTTGAAATCACCGTGATTTTCAGAACAAGCCCATTTATTTAATTTGACAGCGCACAAGCAAAAATTATCTTTAATGATCTTGAGCTTTTAGCGCCATCTTGTATTAAATTCACTATGTACGTCTGCGTTTACTTGCATAGTTGCCAGATAAATTATGGGGAAATCGTCAAATTTTGGAGAAAATTCGTCAAAACGATTTATCGAAATCGTCATAAAAAATACAAATCACTTTTTTTAAACAATAGGTGTTCTGTATTTCATGTGGAAAAAATAAAACGCAAGCCCTAACAAAAAATTTAATGACAACTCATCCGTGGACTTTTGTTAATCACACTTGTCTGATGTATTTCTACTTTATATTTGATTGGTAAAACTAAAATTGTTTGAATAAATTTGGACAAGGTAGGAAATAAAAGACTAGAGTATCTCATTTTCGTTTCTGATAGTCGTTGCCAAAACTTTTTTTTAAAGTATCATATCGTGCTTAGGAAAAACATAATATATATAACCATCAAGCATTCGGTATGTTCTGTATGTCATGTGGATTTAAAATGTGTGGAATTATCAAAGCATTGTTGTTATAAATATTAATTTACAACAAAAATGCTTTGATAATTCCGCACATTTTAATTCCACATGAAATACAGAACATGGCCGATTATATTGGTATAAGTGAAAATTTCTTTGTATGTGTGAAACCGATGATTTCGGAAGGAAAATAAAAAAAGGTGGATTTTCCGGCATGCTTGATGAGCGACTTTGATGCGTGTATTGCGTTTACTCTTCAATAACGTACAAATTTTTTAACGATATTTCAAAAATGCCAGTAGTTCAAGATGTTGGACGAAAAAGTACGTTAGAATTGATTAAAAATGGCGACAATCTGTTAATTGAGCTTACTAAAATTAGTAGGATTTTCGCTAGTGTTGTTGCCACTGTCAGTGGTAGTGTAGGCAAAGGATTATGATGAGTAGACTTGGTAATCACGAAACTGCTGTCAGTTCAACCTTCCGTACATCCAAATTTTTGTTTGAATGTTCAATATTTACATGCTTTAGAATTTCTTTCTTAAATAAAAAAAAATTGATCGAAAGATTAAATTAAAAATTAACTTAAGTCAAACCAATTAAATAACTTTGGATAAGAAATAATAATCTGTAAAATTTTCAAAATGTTCGATAGGGCCGTTTGCGGTTTAAGTAACGACATATTTGGGTGGAACATTTGTTTGAAAAGCACTATTTTTTATTGGTTTCAAAACATTTTCTACTGGTCGATTGTTTGGTTTCTATACACAGACTTCACATTTATAGTAAACACAAGACATTAAAAATATAATAATACGGTTAACTGAAACATCTTTTATAATAGGACGTGCTGTTTAAGTACCCGACACTATATGGCGCAAACAAAAATAAAATCAAATTTCAGCTCGTACTCCATTTGGTTTTAAAGTATTTATTGAAAATGAAACTTTTTGTTTTTAAATTCTAATATGAAAGTTTGTTTCTTTCGTACACATTTCTTAATGGAATCCGATTTATTACTGATATTAAACATATACATATATATAGTACATATATATAATAATATACGTTTTATCTTGAATATATTAACTTCTTACTTGTCATCTGAAATTGAAAATTAAAATGTAATTATATATAGAAACATTACTAGGATAATTCTTACCATCATCCTCATCCTCTTCTCCTTCACCATCCTCGTCATCAAAGACTTCCTCTTCATTATCCTCATTGTCTTCATCATCATCTTCTGGTTCGACCTCAATATCAGGTACCAGATAATACTGCAGAGGATTAAGCCATAAATCGTCCTTGATGAGTTCAGCGATTTCATCGTTAACGGGGTCACTGTTATCGGTGAACCAATCGAAAAATGTCCTATATTCGGAATTCCTTTGTTTTTTGTTGGAAAATGGTTTTGAAAGCAATTGTTTTAACAGATTTTTACCATCTTTCCATTGTATAGGCGTGCTTGTTGATGAAGGACAATCGCTATTTTCGGAAACTAAGAAGAGAAAACAATCGTTGTTTAATAATATGTATGTTGCTTCATTTGTTTTTAACTTACCGCCTGATCCCAAATTAAATTCTTTTGTCAGGACTTTATTTTCAAAATAAGGATTTTCTTCAAAGTAAAAATGTATGCGGTAGCCAGATTTGATGTCCTCGAACTCTTCAACTTCCAATTTAGTCAAAGAATGTAAACATTCCTCTTCAACTTCGGCTAATATGCCCGAAACTTGTGGATGATTAATAAACTGTAATTTTAAATGGATACATGAGAGAACGCAGAGAGCTCAATTACATATTAATTATGCACAGTTGTCTAAGCGAACTGTTGCAAAATAACATTGAACAAAATTTTAGCTATAAACATTTTAGGTATGGATGGGAAAGGGGAAAAAAATAAGCGAAAACTTATTTTGCGCAAGGAGAGAACCAAGCAATAATTAAAATTTGACAGCGGCGGTAATGCAATAGTCCACAATTGCAAAAGCAGGAACATTAAAATGTATATCGAATGAAAGCTTGAAAGGAAAGACATTTTTACGCAAAAAGCTCAAAAATTATTAAAATTGAATTTTGTTCGCAATGAGTTAACGTATTTTAAAATACGCACGCAATTAAACACTTATCTAATAGCACTTTTAAAGAATACCTACATATATCGTAGATATTGGTGCTATATTGCACAAGTTAGGACAAACTAATCAAAATAAAAATGTTGGGCTTTAACTCCGGAACAAGGCAATCGTGCCGATATAAATTGCCCAATACATACAACATATTTTCCAGTCATATAGGGCTATTACGCCATGTTACGATATTTTTTTTTTTTAAATATCGACATGTAAGTATATCGATACATATATTGTAAATAAAAATATAATATTCTGTTTGATAAAGATTGAGTCGACATTGTTTAAAAACTGCAAGAAAACCAAAACTAAAAAATATTGAATTTTATGCTGTCGATATATGTATCGATATTTTTGCCCATATATACAAAAAAATTTTTTTTTCTGTTATATTTATTTATTCTATCTTCAATAAACACAAAATTAAGAGCACGAAATCAATGAGGACAATAAACGGGAGACAAAAATATACATAATAAGAATAAGTCTGCTTTTACACACATCAGTTTTTCTTGAAACAACTTTTATTTTCTTGTGAGAAAGAGCGAGAGAGGAATATATTTCATGTATTCCTCTCGCTCTTTCTCACTAGAAAATAAAAGTTGTTTCAAGAAAAACTGATGTGTGTAAAAGCAGACTAAGCGACAGAGTTGCCAATGAAAGATTTTACTAGGCCAAGGCCAGGGCCTAGTAATGATTGTGTGTAAAATGGAATTTGTCAATTTTTCAAACCGCAACAAATCTTCCATTTAAAGGATACGTGCAAAATTGAGTGTGTTTAAAAATTTATCCGAAGGCAGAAGTAGTTCATGTTTTTGAAGCGCATGTTTGCACGGCGTCGATAAAAATGCCTAAAACAAGAGAGAAATATAACATTCCGGTGTTCATTTAAACTTGTTGTCCTAAATAAATGCTTATACAATTGTTTCCCAAAATTTTTTAGTTTAAAAGTTTTGCATTAGTTCCCTTCAAAATGTCTTGGGGGAAAAAACTCACAAGAATTTCTACCTCTCTCATATTTAGAACTTATTTTTTCCCGGGGATATTGTAGTCTAGAATAGGAGTAATGGGAAAAAGGAAACTTTTCCCGGGGAGATTTTTTCAGCCCAATTATGAATTTTCCCGGGGAGTTTTTTCTCTTCCCATTCATTTGTTGGGAAAAATCCTCCTATTCTAAAGTCGGGGAATAAACAAATAAGGGATAGGGAAAAATGTGGATCAGCTGTTTAGTGTTTACATTTTATTCTACACAAACGCAAGAGTTCAGTAATAGAAATGTTTATATTCAGCCTAATTATGAATTTTCTCGGGAGTTTTTCCTCTTCCCATTCATTTGTTCCAGGGGAAAAATCCTCCTATTCTAAAAAGCAGGGGAATAAACAAATAAGGGAGAGGAAAAATGTGGATCAGCTGTTTCGTGTTTACAGTTTATTTAGCAGTAACGCAAGAGTTCAGTAATATAAATTAATAAAAAATTTTATGTTTTCGTTGATAATAAGATTGTGTGTTTATATAAATATTTGTTTTTGCTTAAGTAAAAAGTAAAATATACAGTGTAGTCACTCAGATGCTCTCGGAAGGACTTTATGCGGAGGAAGTGAAGCGAAAACTGGGCCAAGACCAGGTGCATTAAATCCCCAATGATTGCGTATGAAAAGGGAAATGTAAATTTTTTAAACTGCAACAAATCTTCCATTTACATATTACATATTAAAAAATCATTGAGGATTTAAGGCATCTGGCCCTGGCCCAGTTTTCGCTTCACTTCCTCTGCATAAATTTCTTCCGAGAGCATCTGAGTGACTACACTGTACATTTTAATTTTTATTTAAGCAAAAACAAATATTTATATTAACACACAATCTTATTATAAACGAAAACATATAATTTTTATCAATTTTCATTACTAAACTCTTGCGTTAGTGCAGAATAAAACGTAAACACTAAACAGCTGATCCAGATTTTTCCCTCTCCCTTATTTGTTTATTCCCCTGCTTTTTAGAATAGGAGGATTTTTCCCCGGGAACAAATGATTGGGAAGAGAAAAAACTCCCGGGGAAAATCATAATTGGGCTGAGGAGCATTTTTTAATTTGAATTTTAAATTTTTGCATTAGCTCCCTTCGAAATGTTTGGGGAAAAAACTCGCAAGAATTTCTCCCCCTCCCTCATATTTAGAATACCTACTTATTTGGAGTTTTTCCCGGGGAAATTGTAATTTATAATAGGAGGAATGGGAAAAGAGAAAATTTTCCCGGGGAGATTTTATTAAGAATATGGGAACAGGAAATAAACTCCCGGGGAATTGTTATTCATAATTGGGCTGTTTATTTTTCTTAATTTGTATTACTGAACTGTAAACACTAAACAGCTAAACCAGAATTTTTCCCTCTCCCTTATTTGTTTATTCCCCTGCTTTATAGAATATGGGTTTTTCCACGGGAACAAATGAATGGGAAGAGAAAAACCTCCCCGTGAAAATTTATAATTGGGCTGTTAGAATAGGGGAATAGGGAAGAAGCTCCCGGGGAATTGTCATTGATAATTGGTCTGATTTAGAATAGGGGAACAGGGAAAAAAACTCTCAGGGAATTGTTATTCATAATTGGGCTGAAAATTTTGCAAATCGGACAGACTTGTCACACACATTCACTTTTATTCTACACTATAATTTTTGAGCACACATGGCTTTTTTTGACAGATCTAACGACTGAGTCTAATAGTGAATCAATGATTCAGAATCATGCATGGGTTTTAGTAAAATTGAGAGAGCTTATGAATGTGAGACAAAAAGCCAATTCAGTATTGGAAATCAAATATCGATTAGATTTTGTGAATGAACTCCTACTGCCGATGAACAATTTAATACTCCTTATTGTGGTTTCCATTTTTCGACTTAACTTCGACATTTTGTACAAGACTAAAGAAAAATGTTTTTTCTTTAATCTATTACAAAATGTCGAAGCTGAAGTCAAAAAACGCCAAACACAATAAGGCCTCATAAAATTTTCTTAAAGTTTTGTTTTAAATATAATTGTATGAAAGAAAAAATTCTTTCGACATCGTGAAATATGCAGTAAAAAACCCTATTCGCTATGACGAAGCATTTTTCTATGAAAATGGCAACCAGTGTCCAGTGTTGCCAAAACGGTGGTTTTTCCCGCTAGATCTGGTTTTTTCTCGTCATCAAAAGTGGGAAGTGTGTGAAAAACCCCGTGTTTTTTTACCAAATTATTTTTAGTTGGCGATTTCTAGCATTTTTAACAAAAATTCCAAAATTTTTGTTTAAGACAAAAAACTTGACGTCGTTCTTTGAGTTTATCACAGATATAGCGTTAGTGTAATTTGAGTTTCGAATTCTCTTTGTTTAGTATTTACTTTATAGATAGCTTATGATTTGCACATATCTAGATGAAAAACTAACGTTTAATATTAGTAAAATCAACGATTAATATCAGTAAAATGTGTTTGTCGCCCTGATCAACTTTCGATAAGCCATGCGTGTGCAATTCGTCCCATTATTGAGTTTTTAGTGGGAAAGATTAAGAGCTCTCCTAATTTGAGCTTCTTGTAAATATGAGTTTTTAAACAAGTAGTTCCGATCTAAGAGAAAACAATACGCCGTGATTTCAACATGGCAATAAATTCACTGTCTAGTTAGTAAAAAACGCACCGTATAACATTAGAACTTTCAGTTCTAATGTTACGGAAAACACCGGCAACCTGATAACCTAACCTACTGAAAACATCACCGCAAGAAATTCCGTCAGCTATTCGTGTTTTATTGTAATGACTTTACCATTAATGTATTACCTGTATTACATATAGTAATTTAGTGAAATTTTGTGTGCAGATAAAAATTCTTTTAGATCCAGTGGTTTTTAACCGACTTCAAAAAAAGGAGAAAGGTTATCCATACGTCGTTTTTTTATGTATGTTTCCTCAAAACTCCGCCACTTATGAACCGATTTCGGATTTTTTTCTCTATTCAAAAGGATGTACTTCCAGATTGGTCCCGTTGAAAAGTGGGCGGGGTCACGCCCATACAAAGTAAACACACATTCGTTTTCTACTACTTCTTCTCAACCGATTCTTAGGAAACTACACACACATTGGGCCTTATCGTAGTTGGCGCTTTTCGACTTCAAATTCGACAATTTGTAGTAGTTTAAAGAAAATAAGCGACATTTTTCATTAATCTAGTACAAAACGCGATTTTCGGCAACCACGATAAGGGGATTAAGCTCATGCAAAGTAAATATTCTTTTTCAACAGCTTCTACTAAACCAATTCTTATGAAACGTTGCATACTCCTTTAGCTATCGTTACAATACAAGATTATGTTTAGGAAAGTGCTCAAGAAAAGTTAATAAGCATTTTTAGCTACTTCTACTTAGCCGATTATCATGAAACTTCGCATGTAGATTTAGTTATCGTTACATTACAACATTGTGGTTAGAAAAGTGGGCAGTACCACGCCCATGAAAATTAAATATTAATTTCAACTACTTCTACTTATCCGCCCATGAAAATTAAATATTAATTTCAACTACTTCTACTTATCCGATTCTTATGAGTCTTTGTTCTCGTAAAAGTACATGATAAAATATGGGGGCGGTGCCACGCCTATTTTGTAGTCGCTTTTTTGCAAGAATTATTTGAACACTAGTCAAATTACTGTAATGTAAAAAAAAATTCTTTGGTTTGCAAAAAAATAAATCTACTTTGGCTGTGAAGGTATTTTGGTAAAATTATTTTTTTTTTAACACCCATTTCCACGATTCAGATGATTCCGTCGTCATGAAAAATGCTGTTTCCCTTACGAATTCCCAGTTTTAATTGGAACTGCTCAAATTTTAAAAATTTTTTCCTTAATCTACTACAAAATGTCAAAGTTGGAAAACGCCAACCGCAATAAGCTTTAATATTCCACAAGAAATCGAAAGTCATCAGACCAAATATCAAAAATCGGTATAACTTCAGTTGTTTCAGACTGCCTTCAATAAACATTTTTATTTCCGGGGTTTATCAATATCCGGCTAGTATTTGAAGACAAACATTTTAGTACAAATTGATGTGGAATCTCATTCTACGATGAAATGAAGATATTGGCAACCCTATTTTATGATGAATACAATGTTAACCCGCCAGCAAAAAATTACAGGTCGGCATATACACCAACATGCGCCAATGTATACATTGCAACAAGACTAGAGAGCAAGATGGCACTAAATCCCTTTTTTTCGACAATAGTGGTACAGAAATGTTATAAAAATACACTTTAGAAATAATTTTCAAGACCTCATAAACCACGTTCAGCACATGTATATTCATTGAATCCACCTCACTTAATACTTACCGCTGTCACCCAGAAATTGGGAATACGTTTGACCAGCTCGCTACGTTTTTCATAGCATGGTTTTCTTAGTTTGTTGTACTTTTGTTCAACCTTAAGAATTTCCTCGCTAGCCTTTTCATTGAGGGCATCAATATCGTTTTGGCATGCATCTATCAGTTCCAAAGCCTCAGTCACTGCTTCGTTGGGTGTATTTGAATTGCCTTCATCCAATTTTGCGCGCTTACTCGGTACACTGGACATTTTCAATGGATAATCTGGAGTTTTCGGTATCTCTCAAACAAAGGTTTTTTTACCTAATGTAATTGCGGCGTCGATATTTTTCGCGAGTAGTTGTAGTAAAGGCGATGATTATGATGATTTTGTGTGTGTACTACAAAGAATGGCGAATTTTTAGAAAAAATGCCGGTTTGGTTGCTTAATGCATACAGAATGTAGATTTTATGAAATTATTTATGCCTGGTCTCCACGTACCAATATATTTTTCCACAAATTACCATGCATGTCAATCAGCGTTACCGTTGACAAATTTCAAAAAAAGTATTTGAAAGAAAAAAATCTGTTTTTTTAAACAAAATATTAGTTTTCCTTCATTTTTAGTATAAAAGAAAACAAAAAATTAAGGAACAAATCAAGTTTAGCTACGTTGCTCAAAAAAGTACCCTATCCGATAGAGAATCAAAAGGTAAGAAAATATAGTAGGGATTTCCTGCATGGCCGGACTTAAAGGTTTTCTCCTCTATATATGTCGAATAGCTGCTGAGTAAATAATATTTTCTACTTGAAGTAATTATTTATTTTATTTTTAATATAATACTCAAATTGAATTTTGTTGTGGTTTTTAATAAAATTTAAAAAGTTTACTGAATTTGTCCTGAAAATAAATATTTATAAGCTTTAATAATTAATTGGAAGCATAAAATAGCAATTACATGATGTACTTATCCATTTCGCTTGCTAAAATAAAGTGAAAAGAACAGGGGAAAAGGGAAAAATCATTGATGATAAGGGAAATTTTTAGATTTTTTATCAACGATCGCAAAATATTCACGATAGGGGTGATTGTATCATGGTACGGGAACAAATCTCTCGCGTGTGGGCTGCTTTATGGTGGTATCAGTGCAAATTTGGTTGTATGTGTGACACCGACAATGCTTGATGAAAAATCACAAAAACTTGATTTTTGCATGCATGATGGGGAAATTTGATGAATGTATTGCTTTTACTCTTCAAGCACGTACACACTTTTAATAAGATTTCAAACAAAACAAATGTTAAAGATGTTGGATGAAAAAAATGTTTTGGTGGTGATTGTTATAAAACTAATAATAAAATAACAAATTATTATAAAAATTAATGAAGTAAAAATTAAAAATAAATGATAATGATTAACAAGTAATATATGATGAAAAAATTAATTTTTGGCGTACAAATGCTACTAATTTTTCATACGCAACCAACATACCTCACAATACAAAATGAATTTGAAAATGAATGCTTGACAAGTGTATGTCCTAACGTCAAGTACACGTACATGAGCTTGATGTCAAACATTTGACAAATGTATAGTGGCCTTGAAAATTCTGTCCTATAAAGGGCCCCATACACTACACCAGTATGCACGCGCAATCAAGTGTTGACGCCAGTGGCTTGGTCGTGTATGGCCATTTGTTGTGATTGTACGCTTCGCAGTAGCGATGTCAAACAAAGGTTGATATATCGCTGATGGTACCAGTTTGTGGTATTGTGTATGGTGAAATTAGCTCAGTTGAGAAAATTTGTCAAAGAGTAAACATCAGGATAAAACACATTTACTTGAATAAATTACTCATTAATTAAAAACAAGGAACAAAATATATATTGTAGTGTTTCTGCAATAAAACAAATCATTCCTAATAATTTTTTAATAAAAAAACACGCGTTTTCCTTAATTTTTATTTTCATAATAATATCAAAATAAATGCGGTGCGTATCCGTACAGAATTTTTAAAGAAATGAATATTGCACCAGTGTGCTTGCACGATTCAACATCAGTTGATTGTGCCAGCATACTGGAGTAATGTATGCTTTGCTTACCCTATGTCTTTACGAGCCATGGACTTAACTGCACGTCTCCACGCGCAATATTTATTCCGAACATAATAAATAACGTCGGCAGAGTAACAGCACAAATATGTTAATGTATAGGCTTATGTTCTGAGCTATAGAACACGTATTGTTGTACTGGACATAAATTTAAAAAATTCACTGTGAACGGATCGATGCTTTTGTCTTTATTTTAATTTATTTAATTTTGTTTAAAACTATTTTATTTTAATTTGCCTTATTTTATTTAAAAAACTTTGTATTTTTACCACATCTACAAGTTTCTTCTGTTTAATTCACGCAAACAACAAATCCCGATCAAATTTGACAGCTTATGTTCAACATTATTTGCGGCAGAGATAGCAAATTTCTTCTGTTTGCTGTCTCTTTTTTTCGTATTGAAAACAATGCTTGTCTTAACATCGTTGTTATAACAATTGTTTTAACAACGATGTCATGATAATGACAAAAAAGTAACAACAGCGGTCCAGACGTGACAAATTCTTGTGCTAACAATTGTTATAACAAATAATTTGCTCGTCAAGACGCTATGTAAGTTTGAACAATTATGTCGCAATTTATTTGCAAATAAATGTTTTTGCGGTTCACACGTGAACATATGATGTTGGAAATAGAATTTGACAGATGAGAACATAATTATTTCCAAGTTTATTGCTCATGGAGACCCCCAGTAACATAATATGAACATGACGCTGGCAGAGCAACAGTAAAAAATTCATCAACTTCTTTGTGTGGTGAATACGTGCGAATTCCATGTTCTGCCTTTTTACACAGCGTCTTCACGGGCGATTAACTCTGATATAATATCAGATAGAACGTCGGCAGAGTAATGGAAAAAAATATTTATATTAGTATTAAGAGCAAGCATGTAGAACACGTATAGCACAGTGATGCAAAATGTGGCACAATTGGGCCATTTGCGGCACTTTTGAATGTTTCATGGCCCTGTGGAACTTTCTAATTTATTTTGGCTCTTTCAACTCAAAATTCAACTAGCTACTTTAAGCCATTCGAACGTTTATATACGAATTTATACAGAATCTTTCAATTCAACACTAATCAGCATGTGTAGAAAAAATTTTGTCTTCCCAAAATATGATTAAAACAATATAAGGAATCGTCTTTATGCTAATACCGTGTCATCTCTAATACAATCCATAGATTTAATGAAATATAATTCTAGTAATTGTTATGATAATGTTATTTTAAAACTTACAACACAAAAAAATGTTACAAACAGTTGAGGAACAGTTGGACTAAAAACTTGGGACTAAAATCTTATTTTTTAAAATTATTTTTATATGTATGTGTTTAATTTAATATAAGTTTAATAAAAACTACTTTTACACGATATACATTTTTGTGATTAATATATGTTTTGGTTCTAAATAATATAAAACATGTACTATATATACTATATTAACATTATTTTTGTTTTTATACAAATAAAAATCTTGTAATCAAATATATTCCAAAAAACTATTTTTGGCCCTATCGAAGGTATTTTAGCCCTTTGAAATCATCAATTTGGCCCAAAACAAAAAAACTCAAAATGCATCACTGGTATAGCATAATATTTCATAATAACCTGTCAGCCGAGCAGTAAACATCTTGAATTATTCATAAATTAATGCACTCTCAAGAAAACAACAATAGATTTCTTTAATTATTTTAGCAATTCGATTATTTTTTTATTAAAATAATATTTTTCGTGACTGCTTGTATCTAAAACAAAGTTGTTCATTTCACCAAACAATTGTTTATACTCTCTATTTCATTTCTCTTTATACTCTCTATTTAGTCGTTAATGCGAGAGCGACGAGTGTACATGTATAGCAGCTGCGTTGGTATTTTGCCATATACAGTATGTAAAATAAATGATGATGGAAAAGAAAGTGCTTTTTATTTGAAATAAAAAGATATTTTTGAAAAAACAAAGTGGATTGTGGCAAAATGTATTGAAAATTTCTGTATTTTGCCAAGTAAGTAAAGAAATAGTAAATTCAGTGTGAACCTCATTATTATAAATTTTGACGGCCAACATAATTTCTTGTGATAAAGTTTTAATGAAAATATTTGCGTTTGAAAATATTCGTGTTACTGTACTCTTAGCAATACAGCTGCAAAGTATTTTTGGACCGCCTTGATCTAACACTGCAGCCACTCGATCAAGTTTTCCTTTCAAGTTTTTCACACACACTGCTTGCCAAATTTTTATTGATAGCTTTGACGTAGGCTGCGCTCAATTTGAAAGCAAGTTGAAAGCAATGTTTTAAAAAAACAAAACAAAAAACTATGGCGGCAGAATATTTGTACAAGAAAATTGTAATCAGCTATTTTCTTGAACATAAATTGAAACATTCAACTTGAAAGAGAAATTGAAAGCAAGTTCGTTTCAATTTTTAAAAGTATGAAAATATTGGTAAAAAAGTGTGAATGTATTAAAGCTTGAAAGGCAAAACTTGATCGTGTGGTTGCTAAGCAGCGTTGCCAAATGTGCAGATTTATCTGTATTTTGAAGTTTTTCTAAGCATTGAGCAATTAATTTTTAGTGTTTTTGTGTGTTGTAAATTAAAAAGTATATCAATTTGTATGTAAGCAAACAACATTCTGTATAGAATTCTGTACGATTATTTTTCCGTGTAGAAATAAATGCAAAACTCCAAGCCTGAATTTCAGTAAGAACTGCATACTACGCTTTAAGCTTTATTTACATGGTAATACAAAGTATTAAAGACTTTGTAGAATCAAAATATTATGAAATCCTCTTCGTGCTTAAAAAAAGAGAACAAAAGTCTGTTGTAAGAATTTTTCATGTTTACACCTCTGGTATGATGATAATACATAAGTTTCTAAAATCGTTTATAGTGCATTTACACCAGAGCGAAATCTAGTACTTACGAGATTTTTAGCTAAATCTAGTACTTACGAGATCTTGAGCTAAATCTAATTGCTTTTTACTAGATTTCCCATACAAAACGAAATCTACTACGCCACCAGTTTTTGTCAAAATCTGCTAAAATCTAGTAGTACTTATTCATACAACCGTGGTTTTGCTCATATAGTACTAAAAAATACTATGCTGTTCCAAAATTATAATTTATAAGGTGTGCGCAGTAGTTGTTTTGTATTTGAGGGATCTTTTTTTCTATGCAGTTTGACATTTCAAAATAAAAAAGGTCAAGCAACTATCTCTGGTATGGAAACGAAATCTTGATAAATGTCAAAAAAGCCTTGTGTAACACACCGACCACACGAGTAATTGTATATGTCTTAATAGAAGCAACATACAATTGCTTGCACATCTTGGTAGCGAACACGTACAAATTTTAAAACATTAAATTGACAATTTCTCTGAAGAAGGTTGTGCGTTATTTACACAGTATTCTTTTATGTATGTAATTTATAATTTTATAAATAACAATTTTTTACATTTTACAGCGATGTTCTTTTCAAAATTAGCTTTATTGTTAATTTTGTTCACTTTTCACAAAAACAAACTTAAATGGCAATTCAATTTGACAGCTTGTGTTAAAGGATTATTGCTCAGCAATGTATTTTAACATTTGTTGCTGAATATGTATTTGAGCACATATACATATGGTCACACGCAAATATCTTGTGTCGGCAATCGAATTTGACGGTTGCCATGGGTATAATTGCCAAACTTATTGCTCGTGTGGTCGGGGTGTAAACGGTATAGATTTCGACATAGATTTTAATTAAAATCTACCAGATTTCGCTCTGGTGTAAATGTAGTATTAGAAAAGAAACATTTACCGAACGCTTGTCAGATTTTGTATCCGTATTCTCTCCTACTCAATACATTTTGCGTTTACATGAAAAGATTTTTTACATTTTTAGACTTATACCATATTTACACCATGCAACTTTGTTGCATGCAATTTTAATTTTAAGTGAGAGTGTTGAAATAGAAATGTATACATTTTGTATTTCTTCTCTGTCTTTCTCACTGAAAAAAGAGAGTTGCATGCAACAAAGTTGCGTAGTGTAAATATGGTAATATAGTAAATCATGTATTACCATATAAATACACCTTTAAGCTGTGTTCGCACTATGTGTATTTGCCCTATGGAATGTCACATTTTCACATGGTAAATTTGTACATATTGTCTGAACCCCTTCAAATAATAGCCTGTGTTATTTCTCTGTGTACAGTACACATGATTTGGAACGAGTTCTATTTTGAAGTAGCTGGCGATAGTTTTTAATAAAACAATTGTTTGCGGACGTGAAAATGAAATAAAATAATTATTAAATTAATAAAGTATTAAATTAAATAAAATAAGTGTAAAATTAAATAAAATAAGTATATATAATAATATTATATATGTTTTATGATTGTTTTTCTTTATAGGTTATGTCAAATGTACGTATCATAACAGGTGAACACAACAGCTATAAACCTTATGTAAACTGCAAATTTTGACATACACATGAAATCACATTTGTATAAAAAAGCGACATTCCATAAAACAAATACACATAGTGAGAACTGCTCTAGCTGTGAAAAATTTAACAAGTCAGATGTAAAACACAGATAGTATAAAACCACCTTAAACAAAGATCTCTGGCATCACTCGCTGATTATAATTTGACATTTTGCGTTTGGCATTTTATAAAATATATAGTGGGCCTTGTCTCTCTCATTAGAAAGTTTAAATCGTTCCGCTTAAAATTTTCATGAATTCTTTTTATTGTCGGTAATTTTTGATGTAAAGGCGTAAACGCGTTGTGGAATACTTTTGTTAATTATTTAGATAAGTGTTAAAATAAAGAATTTAAAAAATGTCCACAGCGGAAACTCAAGTTGGTGTCAATGCAAATTTGCAACAGCAGGATCTGAGCAATTTGGTAAGTATAGAAAAGAGCAAATTTTGAAAGCAAGTTGAAAACTTCTTGTCTGGACTCTGCTACAAAAAATAAAGTAAAATATCTTCTAAAGCCTAGTAATATGTGAATGCTTAAACAAATTTCATAAAATGATTTGATTCAATTTATTAGCTCTTACACTAAATATTGGAAAAATTCCAAATGGTGGGAAACTAGAAAATTAAAAAAAAATGCGTGTCTTGGTTTCCTGCACGTGGCGTTTTTATCAATAGCTCCTGAAGGACACACTGTTTACGTTAAAAATTTATTTCAAAATTTTTATGCAAAATTGAATATTTTTGTAATTTATAAATTTGATTAAGATTTTTTCTGATGCAATTTTCAATTTGATGATTCTAACCTCAAAATTGCCACGACAGTTGAAGTTTGCAGCTTTCTATGCATAATTTTTTTTTTTTTGAGTACCTACATAGTTTCTTTGATCAAATAGGAATTCTACATATACTTTTGTCTTCTTTTCAGGATGTTAGTAATTTAACTCCTCTATCTCAGGAGGTAATTTCACGTCAAGCTACTATTAATATTGGTACGATTGGTCATGTAGCCCACGGTAAATCCACGGTGGTAAAGGCTATTTCGGGTGTACAAACTGTACGCTTTAAAAATGAATTAGAGAGAAACATTACCATTAAACTCGGTAAGTTTTTTATAGTGTTATTATAGGGATGTATAGAAATGTATATTCGTTCACTTTCAATTATTTTTAAATTTTGGGTTTAAAAAAATAAATCGAGGAACGAATATGCTTGTTATACATAGTATGAATATATGTTTATTAAAAAAGTCGACATTATTCCCTATCATTTATTTAAATTAATTTATTAACTCATATTATTAGACTTTTCTTTTTATTATTAATTTAATTATTAATTTAAAAATATCAATTTAAAAAGTTTTATTTTTTAAACAATATGAGACTTGAATAAAAGTAGCAGAAGTTTTATTTAGCTGTACCCTACTCGCACGAATGTACATGTCTTTTCTGAACTCAACTATCTTTTAAGAGTGAGCAATGCGTTCTGTATAATTTCTCTTATCATTTTACTTTTACTGTATTTATAGTAAATTGCTGGAAAATTTTAAAAATTTCATAAGGGCTTTCACGCTTTGTATTATTCGTATCCTTTTAAAATTAAAACCCTTTAAAGACACTATGTGCCTTATTGTGTTTGGCGTTTTTCGACTTCAACTTCAACATTTTGAAATAGGTTAAAGAACAAACAGAAAGCAACAGTGTTCTTTAATCTTATACAAAATGTTGAAGTTGAACTCGAAAAACGCCAACCACAATAATGGGGTATATTACAAGAAGCATAATTTATTAAAAAACTCAAGACCACCCGTATATGCTTCAATAAATGTTGTTGTTGTAGTCTTGCAATTTAGTGTCTTTAAAAATGTGTTAATTTCAAAAGGGCACCTTAATACGAAACGTGAAATGCTTAATATTTTAAATAATTGATAGGGTGTAAAATTGATTTTGAAGAAATAAATTGATTTATATTAGTATTTTCTGTTTTTTTAGTTTTGTATTAATTAACCAGCAATTGAACTTATTTATTTCCGTTTTTATTTTGCTTTTTTCGGTTCCTTTCGCGCGTTTTATGTGCACTTTCGTATCGGGAAATTTGCAGAACGCATAAGCCAACAACGTATGCAAGCTCTAATAGCATCACCGAAATTACTACGAGAATTCGAAGCAATGCAAAATGCTAAGAAGTGGCAGAGGCAAAAAGAGCAGCAAATGATGAGAATATCAACACATGAACAAAGTCCCCCATCTAATACGTCGTTTACAACAGACTTAACTCGAATACGTGTACTGTCTACTAGTCCCAGCAGTGGTTATGAGAGTCACAACGACAATTTTTCCGTTTGTAGTGGTGACTCATATATTGGTCGTAGTGGATCTCCTTTGAAGTCATTGGCCGTTAATTTAGTAAAATCAAATGTTGAGAATGAAGTTGAACGGCAAAGGGCGCAAAAACGTCGTAGAAGTTCTGTGGGTGGCAGCTTAGGTACATCTGCGAAAAAAATAAAAAAAGAGTATGTTATCGAAAACATTGAAAGTTTGGAGAGTGTCAATGGCGAACCCTTGTTTTACGTTAAATGGCTGAATTATCCTAAAGAACAAAACACTTGGGAGAGTTTGAGTAATTTGTTCGAATGTGCGATTTTGGAAGAATTTGTAGAAAACATGATCGTTAGATATGAGCCCGATGTATGCCAAATATCCCAAGACCTTGCCGAACACATAAAAAATGAATCTTTAGAACTAAAAGAAACCGATATTAATATAAAAGATTTGGATAACTACGATCCACTAAAATTGAGAGTGGATTTGATTTTACTGTCGCAATTTGTTAGAGCCAAATCACGAAACCAACGTGAACAGGATAAAATTCGAAGCCGGATATTAAATGCGATGCTGTTGGAGCCATGGCATCACAAAAGGAAGCAACAACTAAATTCCATAAAGAAGTGGCAAGCTCTCATGAATATGGTGGAACGGGATTCACCTATAACAGTGGAAAATAATGAAGATTTTGATGTTTTAGATCCTACTTTTGAATATATAGCGGACAATGTTCCTTCTAAGGGCGTACAAATAGTAAACGTTCCTCCAATCGGTTGCAAATGCGAAGACGGATGTGCTCCATCTAAAAAGTGCTGTGCGCGGATGGCAAATACATATTTCGCATATGAAAAAAATGGACGTTTACGCATCTACCCAGGAGAAGCCATTTATGAATGCAACTCAAAATGTAATTGCACAACTGAATGCCCAAATCGTGTAATACAAAGAGGACGTAAAAATTCCCTTTGTTTGTTTAAAACTTCCAATGGGTGTGGTTGGGGTGTAAGAACCGAAAAGCCATTACGCAAAGGGGAATATGTAGGCGAATATATGGGCGAGATAATAACATCGGAAGAAGCTAACGAACGCGGGAAACAATACGATGCTATTGGCCGCACATATCTCTTTGATTTAGACTACAACAAAACGGATAGTATTTATACCATAGACGCAGCAATGTGTGGCAACATTACCCACTTCTTTAATCACTCTTGTGATCCCAATCTTTCAGTTTTCCCATTTTGGATAGACAATCTGGATATTAATATGCCTCGGCTGGCATTTTTTACTTTAAGACCAATTAAGGCTGGAGAGGAACTAACATTTGACTATATACGTGAAGATGGGGGGGAATATGAGAATCTTTCGGAGGCCGAAAAAGTTACTTGTCGTTGTGGAGCTGCTAACTGCCGCAAAGTTTTATTTTAGTTTAATAATATTGAAATGGCTGCAATCATAATTGTTTTAATAGTGACTACTTAATAATTATTGAAAAATAAGATATATTCTTATATTTACTATACATACATTTTAATTACATAGTTAAGTATTAAAAGTTTTTTAAGTGCATTTGCGTATTACAATTTGATAAAGTAACTTTCTTTTATTATTTGTTTAACTGTATTTTCGACCAATTTTAACTTTAGAGTTTAAAAATTTGTATTACAAATAAAGTTGACCAGAAATAGATGATATCATCATCCGATTTTGTTTTTGTCTATTCGGTTTGTAATTTATTTGAATTATTTATGATTTATTCAGGTTACGCCAATGCCAAAATTTATAAATGCGATAATCCCAAATGCCCGCGACCTGCATGTTTTGTTTCTGACAGCTCTAGCAAAGATGACAGTTTACCCTGTGCACGACCTTCATGTACTGGTCGCTTTAGATTGATACGCCATGTGAGTTTTGTCGATTGCCCTGGTCACGACATTCTCATGGCCACTATGTTGAACGGTGCCGCCGTAATGGATGCCGCATTACTCTTGATTGCCGGCAATGAATCCTGTCCTCAGCCTCAGACCTCAGAACATTTGGCAGCCATTGAAATTATGAAACTAAAACAAATTTTGATTTTACAAAATAAAATTGATTTAGTTAAAGAATCACAGGCCAAGGAACAGTACGAAGATATAACAAAATTTGTGCAAGGTACAGTTGCAGAGGGTGCACCTATCATCCCCATATCAGCACAGTTGAAATACAACATTGACGTAAGTAGAATATTATTAATTGAAATTTTCATATCATTTATTATTAACAAAATATACATTACGAAACCTCAGAGGCCGTAATAAAAAACAACGAAATATTAAAAAAAAAGTGTATACGCTATAAACAAATTAAAGAAAATAATTCTTGAAAAAAAAAAACCGAGTACAAAATAGGCGCGTAACACTACTCATAATTTTTATCATAATGATTGAAATTTCACGAGAACTAATTGTGTGCGAAGTTTCATAAGAATCGGTTAGGTAGAAGTAATTTAAATGAATATTTATATTTCATGGGCGTGGCACTGTCAACTTTTCTAACCATTATGGGTAGTATGAATAAAAAAAGTATTTGCTTTTTACTTAAAAATTTGTTTTAAAACCAAAAAAAAATTCTTAATTTTATATTGAATAATTTCCGGAATTTTGTGTTTTTTTTTAATTTTAAGTAACTGTTATGATTGTACTTTGGTACAATTATAATAAAACAATTTATCAGTTAATTATTAATTATATGTTTATTCGTCAGCATCAAAACTAGAACTGACTAACAAAAAGGAAAAAGAAAAGTAATTCGTTTATTCAAAAAGTCTGGGGTTGCCAGACTACTAATTAATATTCTTGGCTATTGCCAACATCTCCCTCTTTTTAAGATGGAGAATACCGTCTAGGTGAGCGGCGGTTCCTGATGGATCTTCGGGGTATTAACTCCGCCAGAGCTCCATCAGAATGTTCAATCTCTTCTGCAGTACCCGCCTCCTCTCGGTTTGATAGTTCTGATGATATTGTTGATAACTCAGTCTCGTTTTCTACAGGTTGTTCCGGAAGAGTAGTTACCGCATCCGTTGTATCGGCAAGT
The DNA here is from genome assembly GCA_956483635.1 of Panzeria rudis. Lineage (NCBI taxonomy): Eukaryota > Metazoa > Arthropoda > Insecta > Diptera > Tachinidae > Panzeria > Panzeria rudis. The sequence goes on from OY101447.1 coordinate 5,824,397, forward strand.
GCATATGATGCTGGAGCGTCCTCTGTAAATCGCTCGCGTAATTGGTTGATATGCGATCTAATAAGTGTATTTCGACGATATGTCGATAGAAGCACGTTATAAACAACGTCGCCAACTCTTTCAATGATTTCGGCGCAGATCCATACCATTTTATTTTTATTGAAAACTTTTGCATACACCTTATCACCAGGTTTGAAACTTCGTGCCTTAGCACCATGTTTTGTATTATACGCTTGTTCCATGGCGGTATTTCGTTTTCTAATTGGTACTTGTGATGGCTTCAACAGGTCCAATGGTGTTTGCAGACGTCTTCCAATGAAACATTCAGCAGGACTTTGGCCATTTGGTGCGTTTATGTTCGGAGTTGCTCTATACTGAGCCAGAAAATCCAATAGGTTACTATTATCATCCGGAGATCTTTCACAATACGCCTTTTCAAGTGCCCTCTTTACCGTGTCCACAAAACGTTCCGCCTGACCGTTTGACTGAGGATGGTACGGTGGTGTGTATATATGCTGTATTCCTCTTTCTTCGCAAAATATTCTGAAATTGACACTCGTAAACTGCGTACCATTATCGGATACAATGAGTTTTGGCTGACCATAACGACTAAAAAATTCATGGACGTGTTTTATGATTTCCTTCGATGAAATTGAAACAGTCTGTATAACCTCTGGCCACTTAGAAAAAGCATCCACCAATACGAAATAATATTTACCACGCAGTGGACCGGCAATGTCAATATGTATACGGTCAAGGACTCCGTCCGGGGTAGGCCATGAACTAAGTGAAGATTTTATTGGAGCTTTTGCAGCCGTTGCACAGTTCTGGCACATTTTAACATAACTGGATATACTGATATCAATATTAGGCCAATACACATACGATCTAGCTAGGCTCTTCATTCGTTCGATGCCCTGGTGACCTTTATGAAGCTCTTTCAAGATTCGTTTGTGAAAAACTGTTGGAATCACAATTCGATCCCCAGACATAATACAATTGTCAACAGCATACAAAGACTCTTTTCGATTGTAGAAAGGTTTGACATCAGGCGATATTGATTTTTCAGAGCAAGACCAATTTGTTTTTATAAATTCAAACACCTTCAGCAACGTAACATCTTTTGACGTTGCTATACTTATCATTTTCTGCGTAATTGGCATGTGCTTAATGTTGTCCTGTAACACAAATTTTATATCGTCTTCCGTTTGTATGGACGCCACAACAAACTCTTCGTCCTGACGTTGGTTATTAATAAGGCGAGACAACACGTCCACATTTCCGAACTCTTTCGTGTTTACATACTGGATTATAAAATTATAACTCATAAGAATGAGAGCCCATCTTTGCAGCCGATTGGCTGTATGAGTAGGTATACCTTTTTTAGAGCCGAAGATAGAAAGTAAAGGTTTATGGTCAGTAAGTAATGTAAATTTACGTCCATAAATCATTCGATGAAATTTTGTGCATGCGTAAACCAATGCTAACCCTTCCCTTTCTATTTGGCTGTACTTTTCCTCCGTAGATGTAAGAGCTCTCGAAACATGGTATATAGCCTTCTCGGTTCCATCTGGCATCTTGTGAAATATTTGTGCTCCGATACCTACTGTGGATGCATCTGCCGCAACAACAATGGGAATTTTGGAATCGTAGTGTGTCAGCAATAGATCGGACTGTAGTAATAGCTTAAATTTCTGAAACGATGATTCACATTCCTTTGTCCAGATCCATTTAGCTTCGTCTTTCAATAGATCATCCAAGGGATAGCGAATATCTCGCATACAACTTATAAACTTACCATAATAATTAATGGCCCCCAAGAAAGAACGAAGTTCAGATACATTATTTGGGCGTGGCATATTTCTGATTGCCTCAACTTTGGAAGGGTCTGGATGGATGCCTTTGTCGTCCACCACATGCCCAAGGTATTTTATTGATGATTTCAACATTTCGCATTTCTGCCACCGTATAGTTAGACCATGTTCACGAAACCGTTTCATAACCTCCATCACCTTACTTGTGTTTTCCTGCATAGTAGGTGATGCTACAATTACATCATCTAAATATGCAAACACGCCATCAAGTCCCGCAAGTATGGTGTCCATTGCCTTTTGGAACGCGCCGGGCGCTGATGTAACCCCTGGTGGCAATCGATTAAACATATAAAGACCCTTGTGTGTATTTATAGTAAGAAGTTGCTTTGAACATTCGTCGACTTCAAATTGCAAATACGCATCGGAGAGATCGATTTTGCTAAAAATTTTACAATTTGCCATTTTTGCAAAAATTTCGTCTGCATGCGGCAAAGGGTAAAAATTTGGTTCCATACACTGATTCAGTCCAGTCGAATAATCACCGCAAATTCTAATTTTGTTGTTTGGCTTACGCACAACTACTATTGGTGCTGCCCACTCAGAATGTGTTATAGGTGAAATTATACCAACTGATTCCAATCTTTTAAGTTCATCTTCGACCAAATTAATTGTTGCGTATGGCACCGGCCGTTTTGGTTTAAACACTGGAATTGAATTTGGCTTGATCTGCAATGTTAGCCTGAACTTAGTGCAATGGCCTGTTTTATCCTGCAATGTTTCAGGAAATTGTTGTTTAATATTATTAAAAATCACTTCTTTATGTTCTGTACTCGGTATTGCATTACAAATAACATTTAAGTTTTCATTCCAGTAATTAAATTTGTCGATCAAATCAATGCCAAAAACGTTTAAGTTTTCCAGCTCTGTTACGTATACAGTTCCGATATGACTGGTGTTGTTGTGTTTAATTGTTGTTGTAAACTCACCCAGCATTGGTATTTGATTATTAGAAGCATCTGCTGCATTATGTGTACATCGGCGCAACTTTGGTTTGCCTATTGTAATCCAGTTGAATTTTGAGATTATCGTTACATCAGCTGCTGTGTCCAATTGGAGTTTTATTTGTTTCTCTGCAATTGTGATTGTTATGAATTTGCGTCGTTGTACCTTATTGTGAATAGATTTTACGCTTTTTGGTTGTATTAATGTAGTCATGACAGTATTTGTGCGTAGCACGTTTTTGTCGTCTTTGTTATTTTTATGGTGTCTTTCGTTGCTTACATGATTTCTCTTGTCTTGCGTTTGTCCGTTTTGCCGTTGAAAACATCCGCAGTACCCATCCTTATGCCCTAACTTTCCGCATTCAGTACATTTGTGTTTCGTATATGAACAATCTCTGACGTAGTGCATCGATCCACACTGCCAACAGGGACGTGTCGGACCATCGTAATTATTTTTACCTCTGAAATTTCTAGCTTCCACATAGTTTTTTGTTTGTTGTCTCTCTATCGCTTTATGTGATATTGCGTTTACCTGTGGCGTTTGTATTTCCACCAGGCTTGCATCAGTTTTAAGGGCTAACATTCGTTGCACCTCAGATGTCAATTTTTCCAAGGTGATGTCTGTGTTACTGTCCAGCATGGATAAAAGTTTGCTACGAACCTCCATGTAACTGGGTGACTGTAAACCGATGATAAATATGAGACACTTGAATTGCTGTGGAGACATTTTATTAATTTCAAAACGTTCGCATAGCTTATTTACTTTGGCAGCGTAGGAAATGAAATCTTCGTTTTCGTCCTTCACATTTCTAAGGCAATTATAACGTATGTGGAAAAGAGATTCCTGGCGGTCAAATAACGAAGAGAGAGCAGTAACAATTTCGGCGAATTTTAGATCCTGCGGCTTCTTCGGCAGTAAAAAGTCCGCAAATTTCTCATATGCTTGTTGATTCAATTTTCGCAGAATTAATCGAGCTTTCGACGCGTCATCAAGTGATTTTGCGTCCTCGGCGAACAGCGCTTCATGGCGGCAATACCAATTTGAGAAAAACAAATTTGATTCGGGGTCATGACAAAATTCGTTGATACTCTTTGATAGTATATCCATTAGTTCCTCTTGCCCCCTGTTTGTAGCGTTCTGTGACGCGTTTGCTGCATTTGGTGTCTGTACCAACAAGGTGAGGTGCTCTATGAGGTGTTGTTGACGCGTTGCTGCCTCGTTTTGTTGCACCAAAAGCTTTGCAATAACACTTTCAAATGTATTATTCATTGTTGAATTCTTAGATTAATACGCGTGTTCGTTAAACAAAAATAAAATCCTCGTCGCCACTGTTATGATTGTACTTTGGTACAATTATAATAAAACAATTTATCAGTTAATTATTAATTATATGTTTATTCGTCAGCATCAAAACTAGAACTGACTAACAAAAAGGAAAAAGAAAAGTAATTCGTTTATTCAAAAAGTCTGGGGTTGCCAGACTACTAATTAATATTCTTGGCTATTGCCAACAGTAACAATAACTAAATGTGTATGCAAATTTTCATACGAATCGGTTCAGTAGAACTTGTTGGTAAAGAAAGGGCGTGAGTGACACTGTCCACTTTTTTAATCATGATGTATTCTAAGAGAAGCGTAATGTGTGTGAAGTTTCATAGGAATTGGTTGAGTAGAAGTAGATGAAAAGGCATGTGTATTTACTTCATATGGGCGCAACCGCGCCCACTTTTTAACGGGACCAATCTGGAAGTGCATCCTCTTTTTGAAAAACTAAGCGATCGAAAGCTCGACTTCGAATCAATTTAGATTCCTCTATGTCGATTGTTTTCATTCGAATGTACTTGCGTACGTAATTTTTTTACATATTCTAATATTTTTATGCGGCTTATAATTATTTTTCAGGTTTATATTAGGGATTAACGAGACGCATTTTTGCCGATACGATACCGATACTCAAAAAGGAATATCGGCGATACCGATACGCATATTGAATTTGAATTCAAGTTAAAATTAACAAAACTTGAGTAGAGAGATCTTTTTATTATACATAACTCAGTGTAAGAGATTATTAATATTTGAAATTGATATTAATAATATTTAAAAAACAACGTATTAAATTTGAATTCAAGGTAAAATTATTAAAGTTTTTTTGGTATTATTAAATAACATTAATTTTTGTTTTGTAACAGCCCTTCTTCACGAGACAAATCAATGGCTCGTGAAGAAGATATGTAACTTGCTTTTTCCCAAATTAATATGTACATATTTTACTTTTCAGTAAAATATTAAAGTTTTTTAAAATACATTGAAATTGATTATGGAGGGGTATTAGTTAGTTCCTATGCGCATTTCATTGGGGATAATGCAAGTCGTCAGGGAACCTTTACCCAAAAAATCTCATAGAAGAACTCAAGATATGTTAAAATTCTAAACATACGAATAAGAGTTTATAATAGAGTGATTCCACGTGATTCCTATGCAAGGAAAAAATAATTTTCTTATTTTTAATAAAAATCTCTTAATTGATGTTTTTTAGAGCGTGGCAATTATAGAAAAATATATATTTTAAGCTATTTGAGGCAGTGATGCATTTTGAGTTTTTGTGTTTTGCGCCGAATTGATGATTTAATAGGGCCAAAATACCTTTGATAGCGCCAAAAAAGATTTTTTGGAACATACATATTTGATTACAAGCTTTTTATTTAATTAAAAGCAAAAGTAATAGTAATATAGCACATTAAAGTCCATGTTAACTCTTAATCGTACATTGTGAAAAGGGCCGTTAAAGTAATTACATATTTTATATTTAGTTAAAAAAAATAAAATTGTAGTTAAAATAGAACCATCTCGACCAGAAATTTTCTCAATACTCATATTGGGGCTCGATTGGGAACGCATGTGGCAAGCCCAAAAGACATCCCATTTGGGATAGACAATATAAGTTCTTCTCAATTTGGAAACTATTTGGAGCTGGTGGGGAAAATCTAGCACAGATTGTTAATCGTAGTTTATTCTCATGTTCAATAGAGGTGATTTGTTGCTTACTTTTGTCCCTTGGATAGCTTCAGCAATTTTAATTCAATATTAGAGTTTACTATTTCTCCGATTTGAGCAAATTTTGATATTTTCCCACAGGAAATCGGGTCCCAAATACGTTTCCGCGTTATATCGCAATTGGGATCCCAGTTAGATCCCAAATGTGTTTGCATGAGTATTCAATAGAACACTGAAGATGGCACATAGCCGAAACCGGTCTGTTTACAAGCCAAATTTGACGTGGGATGACGGAAAATCGTTCCAAATTAAAAAAACCCCGTCGGAAGAAAAACACAACACTCAACGATTATAATTATATTTTGGAAAAAAAAAATTGCCTTTACAACTACAATTTAGAGTTGGGAAAAACCAACCGGTTGTAGTACGCAAGTAAAGAAAATAAAAAAAACATGATTGATTACGGAGCTCATGTTTTAACTTAGATATTATAAAGATCTTATTCGTATGATTAGGAGTTTTATATAATATCTTTTTAGTTTTTCTATGAGATTTTTGGGTAAAGGTTCTCTGACGATTTGCATTGCCCCATTGAAATGAGCATAGGAACTAGCTAATACCCCCCCTTAATCAATTTCAATTTATTTTAATAAAACTTTATTATTTTACCTTAAAAGTAAAATATTAATTTTGGAAAAAGCACGTTACAAATATGAAATTAAAAAAGTATTTCACTGAAAAAAAGTATTTAGTCCGGACTAGGAATTTTTTTAGTTTTTGTCTTTCTTAACGAATTTTTTATTATTCCTTAATGATCATCTGATGCACTATTTTATTGATATATTAAATACCATGATGTATATTTTTTTAACGATTGGATTTATATTTGCAGTTTTCAAAATCAGTTTATAAATGTGAGAAAAAGCACGATTCTGGATTTAGATATTTTTTGCTCTTAAGAATAAAGCGATCTGCCTATCTTTGTTTTTTTAATAATATGCTGCAGATTATAAAGCTTAGTGCTAGCTTTGCGTATAAAAAAGTTTAAAGGACCTTTTTGAGGTATGACAACTTTGTCGCTGTAAAATTAAAATATAAAATGACGGAATCTGAAGATGGTAAAACGAAAACGATAGGTATAAAAGTACGGAATCAAGAGCACTCCGATCGGAATATGCGTGTGCGATAAATCCATTAAAACTCCAAAATTTTCATTAAAGAAGATGTATTTGAAACTTTACTACCAGAATGTTTTAAAAAACGCAATCAAAAACTTTTTAGAAATTGATAGGTTTAAAACGGTTTTGGTCGAAAATTTTGGTAGGAAAATTTTTTTCAGTCGCATCACTGGTGCCAGGCAGTGTGGCCATATCTAAAAATATTTTGCAGATTCCGAACTTTTTCATTACGCGTGCAATACGGAACAGGCCTGCATATAATAGAATGCTATTGGTTAATTTTCAACACAAAAATTCAAGTTGAAATTTTTTTTTGCATTTTTGACTTTAGCGAAATATATATAATCTATTCTTAAGAGCACGAATATTTTTAATTTGTAACCGTCTAAATTTCTGTATCTCGATCATTTTTGTAAAATTCATTATCCTAATTTGCAGAGAAAATGTATTTTTCTGTTGCAATGAATGAAAAATATCTTTTATTCTTAAGAGCCATAAAAATGATGTTTTACTTTTTCTTATTTTTTTACAGCAAAGAGTTCAAAATGATATTTGAATCTATGTATGTAAAAGTTATAGACATTTTTTTTTTCAATTCAATTAATCTCTATTACAAAATAACCGAGCTCATAGAGCCATATATGGTTAACAATTCTACTCAGATTATAACAATATGCAAAAATTAAAAAATAAAATATTTTAAGGAAAGAAGAATAATAAAAAAAAATTTAAATACTATATAACATCAGGTAAATAAATTACAAGATAAAGCATATAATGACAAAAAACTTGAGAATTAGACTCGTTTATATAAATACCGATATAAAATATATAAATTATATAAATCTCAAAGCGAAAAAAATCAGTTAAAGACAAATACATGTTTGACATACAAATATATGTATATATATATATATAACATGAGAGCAAAGATGTTGACTGACTGAAACATATTAAAAGCAAATAAAACTACACTAGATTAAAGCCCTAAGGGATAATCATACCCAAATTTAATCATAAATAATTCTCCTGAATATGTTTAAATATCCTACTTTTATACGCATGGTATGATAGTTCAAAGGTCTTGAAAGAGCTCGGTAACGCATTAAACATATGCGCAATTCTAACATGAAAAGAACGCTCCAAAATAGAAGTCAATTTTGGAATAAGAATCTGACAATTACGCATGGACCGACAAAATTTTAAAAAATGAATTAAAATACAAAAGACTACCATTTTTAAAAGTTTTATAAAAAAACAATAAAACTCTAAATTTTACAGAACTACGAAATGAACATCCTAAAAATCTAGAAACATACTCAGAGATATGACTGCGAATATTTAGGCAATAGAGATAACGAATAACCCTATTAAAAAGCATGCATAGTCTCCTGATGCAAGCACCAATAGCATTGACTTAACATGTATTGATAAAGCAATTACTATAGAGCCCTTTACAATACCAATTTTCAATCTTTAAACAACAAAGACTAACAAAATTTATACATTGAAATTTTCAATCATTTTTTTTTATTCTCTTTCAAAGTTGCTATTCAATGCGACAGTTATACAATACAAAAATTACAATGTACAAAAAAATTAGATGAAATTGAAGTAATGGTATTTTCCTACCACGTTTGGCCAACTACAGAATCTGCAAGTGTACCTGTTCATATGAAATAAAATTTTTCCACATCGATCTATAGATGGAGCATTTATAAGTGAACAAAAGTATAAAAATAACCTCCTCCGTTTTTTAAGTAAAATACACACAAAAAACAACAATAAATTGTGTAAAAGTGTTGTTGTTTCGTTGGTATTTTACTTGCAGGTTTGTAACTTGTATTTTCGAGAAATAGGTACCAGGGACTCATTTCTCAGAGCTACAAGTTACAAATCTACAAGTAAAATACCTATAAAACATCAACAGTTATACAAAGTTTATTGTTGTTTTGTGGATATTTTACTTGTAGATTTATAACTTGTAGTTTTGAGAAATGGGCCCTTGGCCACGTTTCTCAAAAAGTACGAGTTACAAATCTACAAGTAAAATACACACAAAACAACAATAAAATTTGTAAAAGTATTGTTCTTTTGTGTGTATTTTACTTGTAGATTTGTAACTTGTAGTTTTGAGAAATGGGCCCCAGGGCCCTGTTTCACTAAACTACAATTCTACAATGTAATTGTATTTTTATGAAACACAATTATTCACAAGTTCACAATTGTGAACTTGCAGCTTAGCGAAATAGGCCCTGGTTTATACAATCATATAAACATTGTTTATGACATTTAAATTGATTATTTTTTTTGATTTTATTTTCATATAATTTGATATTTATTGTGAAAAAATGCTAGAAAATGCCAAATAAACAATTAAAAAATGCTAAAAATAATGATAACTGCTAAATGGAAAATTTGCAGCTAAATTAAAATAAAAGATGCTAAATCTAGCTGCAAAAATTCTAAAATAGCCTCACTGGTGCCAGGTGATAAATATGTACTATTGTGAACAATCCAATTAAGTGAAATTCACAATAGCGCGATTTTTATCGAATGTGCGTCATAATACCAAATGAAAATTCGTTCGATTACTTAATTCGACCACAAACGAAAATCGAATGTTGCTCATAATAAGCACCCTAATTTCTAAGTTAAAATAGAAAAAAAAAACTAAAATATACCCAATTTTGCTAATATAAATGTTGTTGGAAATTAGAAAGATGTTTTTGTTTTTTTAACTGTGGTAGCATTGTTTATTTTGTGTAACGGGACCTTTAAAAAATATGTAAAAATCGTTATATTATTATATTTTACAGACGCCCTATAGTCATAAAGCGATCTTTAAGCGCGCGAAGCGGGCGGGCACATCTAGTCGTAAATAAAGCTATAGTTTTTGAACTCATTAAAAACGAGTGCGATTTTACTATGTAATATATGTATTGCATAAAATATCCACCGAAAAAGGCATGCAAAAACGGAATTAAATCATCACTGACATTTCACTATTTTCCATAAAAACTCGTTTTCTCAAAGTTTGAATTAGCACATTTTGAATATAGGACCTCATTAATTTGGGAATCTATCGCACTTTATTTAATAAGATTTATTTATGTTGTACTAATGGCCCTTTACGTGTTTGAAGCTTTGCTTTTAAATTTACATTTTGTAATAGATTAAACAAAGATGTAGCGTGCTATCTTTAATCTATTACAAAATGTGGAAGTTGAAGGCGAAAATCACCAAATACGATAAAGATGAATAATTCTAAAAATTGGTAGCTTTCTTCTCTGAATTGACAAAACTTAAGAAAAAAAAGAAGAGAAAAAGTTGAATATATTGATGCAATAATCTTTATAATTTTCTTAAATATTTTTTCAATTTAATTTAGGTACTATGCGAATATATTGTTAAGAAGATTCCTGTACCACAACGCGACTTCAATGCTCCTCCGAGGTTAATTGTTATCCGATCTTTTGATGTCAACAAGCCAGGTTGTGAAGTGAACGATTTAAAGGGTGGCGTAGCTGGTGGTTCAATTTTGTGCGGCGTATTGAAAGTTGGACAAGAAATTGAAGTTCGTCCTGGCGTCGTCACCAAAGACAGTGAGGGCAATATCACATGTCGTCCCATCTTTTCGCGTATTGTCTCTTTGTATGCTGAAACAAATGAATTGCAATTCGCCGTTCCTGGTGGTTTAATTGGTGTTGGTACAAAAATAGATCCCACCCTATGTCGTGCTGATCGTTTGGTTGGTCAAGTATTAGGTGCTGTTGGTCAATTGCCTGACATTTATATTGAATTGGAAATTTCGTACTATTTACTGCGCCGTTTGTTAGGCGTGCGTACCGATGGCGATAAAAAGGGTGCTCGTGTTGAGAAATTGCAGAAAAACGAAATTCTATTAGTTAATATTGGTTCTCTCAGTACCGGTGGTCGCATTATAGCTACAAGAGGTGATTTAGCTAAGATTGTTTTAACCACTCCTGTGTGTACGGAAAAGGGTGAAAAGATTGCACTTAGTCGTCGTGTAGAAAAACATTGGCGGTATGAGTTGAAATTTTCTCCAAGCGTATTTATAGGAAACTTTAAACTACATAAAATATTTTTTAATTTTTTTGCAGCTTAATTGGTTGGGGTCAAATCTTTGGTGGAAAGACAATACAACCGGTTGTCGACAGACAGGCTCCCGTTTCTAAAAAATAATTTCTTTAAATTATCGCTTTGAATTATTTAATTTATTATTCAAATACTTGATCGAAGCGTTCAAGGCAAGGTCCATATGTTATTGAATCTTCAAAACCCGCAAATACGAGCAAGAGCTAACAACAGTACTTTCATAAATTTTATACCCAAGGTAAAAGTATTTAATTTACCTTTAAAAAGTTCACCATTTATACTCGGGTATGTTCTGTATTCCATGCGGAATTAAAATGTGCGGAATTACCAAAAACATTGTTGTTATAAATAATAATTTGCAACAATGCTTTGATAATTCCGCACATTTTAATTCCGCATGGAATACAGAACACAACTGACTATTGTGGTTTTCAAAAGAAAAAATAAATAAATAAATAAAGGAATTAATTTCCTTTTTCAATTCTATCTTTATGTTTAAAATAATATTTCATTGTTAAGACAGGAAAAAAATAAAAATGCATTTTTACACCAACATAAAAAAAACAAAAATTTTCAATAATATATAGCATAATGTTCGAATCGGGAATCTAGCCGACCTGTTTTATTTAACCTAAAGATTACAAAATATAAATAAATACAAGATTCTAATAATATTCGATTTAAAATAGTGGTATAAACTGGCATACAATCTTTAGCTTGTTCCTTTTGCTATTTATTATAACAGAGTGCAGTTTTTTTCGTCTTGGAAAAAAACTATCCTGAATGTCCAAGAAGACCGACTAGAGCAAATGTGATTAAAAAGTAATTGAAAACTAAATAGTTGCTTAATAATGTAAAATTAATGTTACGATATGAGAATTTTTATAATATTTTGTTTTGAATTTTAAGTATATAATTTAAAGAAATGGAATTGCAAGGCCAAAGTACAGTAATCAGGTAAGCCATAAAATGATAATATTGAATAATATGACTTTAAAGCTTAATGGCTCGATTATCGATGGCAACTGAACTTCAGTTGCGTTGCCAGCCGGCAACTGAAAATTGGTGGTTGCCAGCAAAGCACTAAAAAGCAACTGAAATAGATAACTTTCAGTTGCCAGTTGCCATCCGTAATATGATTTTTAACAACTGGCAACCTAACTGAAGTTCGGTTGCCATCGATAATCGAGCCATAAATTAATAAATATTATTTGGTTTTTGAAATTTTATACTTAAAATACGCGACACCCGGCATTTTTGAAATACAAAAATGAATGAATACAATGAGTAGAAAAATTAATGAATGCAAAAAATCGATTTGAAATCGATTGGCTTGCCTGGTTTCTGTACTAAACATTTCAATTTATAAATTTGTGGATCTAAAAGGTTTGAAACCAATTAACTAGAAAGTTTGTTATGATAAATAAATTTAAACGCTATGTAAGTAAAATGAAGCAATCTCGTGCTCAATACTAATTTATATAATCATTATATAAATTTGGTGCTTTAAATTCCGTAGTGATTACTTATGTTTAGATTGAATACAAAACTAAAATACTTATTACATATCAGTGATGTGCCTGCCGAAAGATTTTTGACAAGGTGTTCCCCATGCATCGTAAAAAATATGGCCCTGTAAATTCCCGCTAATTTTAAGCGCAAAGCGCTAGAAAATCCATAGACTTTCGAAGTATTTAAAAGAAAATATTTTTTGTGTGTCGCAATGCACCGATTTTCGTCGGCTCACTGCAATGAAGCCATAGGTAATAAACCAAAATGGCCTTATTTCTCAATTAATTGCGAAATAATGCTATATGGCTTTGTTACCACTGCATTGTAGTGCAATTACGCTCTTGTTTCTCAATTAGTTAAGAAATAAAGCTATTTGGCTTTATTATCTATGGCTCTATTGCAGTGAGCCGACGAAAATCGGTGCATTGAGCTGATAGTGGGATCTGGGCTTTACACACACACATATGTACTTCCATAAGGACATCATAGCAAAAATAGTCAGAATAGCTTCCTCAAGAAAACATTAACTTCCCATTTTTTATTGCAGGGAATAAAATTACCTTCAATATAGAATGTTATTATGTTTCCAAATGTTTTGGATTTATTGAGAAATGAGCGGCGATTTTTTTTAACATTTTTATTTTCAAAAATTCATAAAAAAATAAAACTGCAAAAATTTTAAATTTTTATTATTAATCTGAGTTCAACCACTTAATTTTGAATAAAATTAACATTTGTAGGTCGATTTTCATGATTTATTATTTTATTTCAATTACACCTAGACCTCAGATTAGTGATAAAAATGTAAAACTTGCAGTTTTATTTTTTCTATGAATTTTCGAAAACAAAAAGAAAGTTTAGGCTCTTAATTTCACAATTAAATTTATAGTTGTAAAATTCTTTGTCTGGTATGTGATGGAAATCGATCGATTTCAAATCGAGTCGATTTCAAAAAACAAAATCTCCTGAAAGACAACTTGTTGATGTTTTTATTGTTTTCGAGGCTTAGAATATTTTATTTGATCCTAAATTCGAGTTCACTGTGTCGTGCGATTTACTTAAGACATATTTTGCTATTATTAGTTTTATGAAATCGATCGATTTCCATCACATACCAGATTATTGATTACAACTCAACTTTCAATCAATTGTTCGTCAAATTGAGACAACTGCTTTTTGTCTGTTGTGCTTTTGTTTTTAGTTAAAAAATATCAACAAATTTCCGTTGTAATGATGCAGTTTTATTACATCAAAATGAAAAAAAAACTGCTAGGCATTGCAATGTCTGAGATTTTAGCAATTTTTTACGAATTTACGCCATTTCTGCGATTTATCTAATTTTGTTATTCTTTACAGTTGTATGGCTCGATTATCGATGGCAACCGAACTTCAGTTGCGTTGCCTACCGGCAACTGAAAATTTGTGGTTGCCAGAAAAGCACTAAAAAGCAACTGAAATTGACAACTTTCAGTTGCCAGTTGCCATCCGTAATATGATTTTTAGCAACTGGCAACCCAACTGAAGTTCGGTTGCCATCGATAATCGAGCCATTAGTGATTTTGTTCACTACATTTAGCAATTTTTCGCGAACTGCGATTTTTTAGAAATTTCTAATTAACTTTAGGTCTTGTTTCCGATTTTACATCTGGCGAATTTTTGCAATGTTCGTGATAAAAGCGATTTTTTGCAAGTTTTAAACTTTTTGCAGTTTTCCCGATTTTTAGCTATTATGCCGCTGTTAGCAAGTTTTTGCAATTTTTGGCATTCCTTGCAGTTTTAGCGATTTCCGATATTTTATTCCAAAGCTTTTGCGAATTTTCATAAATTTCGCTATTTCATAATAGGGGCATTAATTTTCCAAAAAAAAAATTAATTAAAGACTTGGAAATAATTTTCACAAACAAATTAATAAAAACCGAGCACGTGATGTTTTCAATTAAAAAAATACTTCGCGTCTTTACGTCAAAAGCAAGCTTTTTAGTAGACGTGAAAAAAATACTTATTAACGATCAGTCAAATATGTACTACATATCTAATATGAATGAAATTATTTTAGTGTGTGCGGTGAACACCTCGGCATCTTAGAAGGAACATCACTGGTATATGTTATGTGCAAACGAATTCATTTCTTTAAAATGATTCAGTTAGTTCTTACAATAGCAATATTTACGCAATTCTGGATTGCGTTCATATATACAATTGGCCTGAGGGCCATAAATATTAATTCGAGATACTTGAGAAAGTTTAGTTTGCATTGTCAGACTATCTATATTATAAGAGACACTGGCTTCAAAAAGTGATTCGCCAGGTGACACCAATATTTGTAACTGATAATAAACTTCAGACGAACGAGAACTTCCAGTTAAATCGGATAAATAGCCATCCATATCTAAATTGTGTTTAAATGACAGCAACTCCTGGTGGGGCTTTAAAAGTAGTGCCCAATTAATACGCTTTAAGCGTAAGTGTTCACAGTATTTTCGATATGTTTGAGTAGCATTGTTTATTACATCTAATATACTGCCGGCCGCCTTAAGTAAGATACCAATGTTGGAGCTTACATTAAGTTGTTGCCAATTTAGACAAGCACACCAGTGTGGTTCTATGTATGCATCAGCACAAGAACGATTATGTGGGACTGGATTAAAAAGTGATATAGCACGATATTTAGCTAAATCAGAAACTTCAATACTAGGAATTGAGCTTAATGGTAGCGATGCTTCTGCATTGGCATCGTACGAACTTAACTCGTCTGAACTTGATGTAGATTTTATATTTTGTAGATCTGCAAGTATAATTATTAAAAAATATATACATATTTAAATATTTAGAAAAAATTGGCATATCATAACATCTGTTAATGTACGTTACCTAAAATATGTTTAAGTGTTGCATGTATATCGAAAGGTGTCGTCAGCCGTTCACTGTTTTTTACAAAATTTTCATATTCTTGCGGAAAGCGTTTCTTAAATGATTCAGGAAAAGCAAAGCTGAAGAAAGGCAAACGTTCCTCTTGTTTGCCTTGTAAAGTTTCGCGAACTTCTGTAAATCTATAATGAAAATTTTAATCAGCTTGTTGAAACAAATTTTCGCTGGGAAATGGAATTAAGTGGTTATAAATTGTAGTTGTGAAACCCTTTAATTTATGCTTTTAATAGCTAGAATATTTTGTTCTCGTCCGTCGATCACTAACTACACGAACGTTGTAAACGGCGTTTTTAAAAAGAAAATAAATTGAAAAATTTTAGCTCGAAAACAAAACTAGGGAATCATGAACTGAAATGCGGGAACTTTCACTTTATTCGTTTTGCTTCAAATTAGCGACATTACGTTCCTATCCTTCAAATATGTATTTAATCCTATCATTCCTAAGAGGATGATATGACCGTAATCAATAAATTCCATTGAAATCATATCTAAAGCCTTCATTACTATCTGAATTAGGCAACAATTTATCTTCTCCAAGTATTACGTGGGCGCCCTGCCCAGGGCGACTTTGTGGTTTGATTCGAATTTTTTGTCCAATTTGTATGTTATTTACATTGTATTGCAACATTTTCTTTCGATTCGATTTGCACAGTAACCCCCGCAAGTCTTCTACTACCTTTTGGATTAAATTGAGGTGCAAGCCATTTATATCTTCGATAATAAATCAAAACTCTGTAAAAGCCTGAAGACTTTGTGAATCACTGGTGGAGAGGTTTCAGCTTTCGCAGTTATAAAGCAGAGCTGATTTACGTTGGAGTTAAATAATCGTGTTTTTTTTGTTGTGAAATGTATGGATGCAAAAAATAAAAAAATGTAGGGGGAAATTTTCTGCGAAGGATTGATTGTAAGCAACTTTGCCCTAGAAACCATGGATTTCGAGAACCAATGGGTCTAAAATTTCGATTTCGAGCTTACGGAAATTTCAAAATATGTTGTACGTGACTTAGTTCGTATAAAACCAACCAGTGATTGGGCCAGATCTCCTCCAAATTTAATAAAAATTGGTATGGCAGTTCATTCTTGTGCAACTAAAATTTGACAAAAAAAAACGGAAGACTAGCAACAGTGGTTCCCAAACTATGACGCCTTTATTATAAGAAAAATTACAAAAAGTGCTCCAAGCCGTTTGTTTCAATACAGGATAGCGTATAAGTATCATTATTTAGTGTATCGATAAAAAATTAAGTATACGCCAAACTGCTTCTAACACTTTTTGTAATATTTCTTATAATAAGGAAAATTTCTGCAAGCTTGATTGAAATCCATTTTAGACCCGTAGTTCCTAGGGCAAATTTGCTTAGAATTCTTCGTAAAATTAAAATATATCCATTAACGAACATTTCCGTAGAAAAATCAACTAAGCTTGTTTTTCAAAGAAAGCTCTTAATTGTTTTTTTTATTATTTGAGCGTAACTAGCTCTACTTCTAGTAAAAGAAAATTCGAGCTGTTTGATTAAAAATTACAAGTTAATGTGTTTTTTGATCAAGTAAAACGACAAAAAGTGGACTTTCCCGTGAAAATTATCATAACTGTTCTCCAAAAAATATGTTCAGGCTTCTGCAAATGCTGAAAATATATCTGAAATCATTTTTATAATCTCAAACGAAAATAATTTTGGTTGGTGGTTTCTCTTCTAAAATTAAGAAATTCTAGTTAAGACTTTTTGCATTTCAGGTATCGACTTATTGTACTATAAATACCTTATTCCATGATCCGACATGAATATCAATATCGTGTTATCTAATAATTGTTTAGCTTTTAAAGAATCCAGCCATGCCACAACATCATCATCCGCGGATTCAATTTGATTTATAGAATCATGAGAAAGTCCGCCATGAAAGCTAAAAACAAATCTTGGAGTATCGCTATATTTTGCCATAAACTAAAATGATTAAAATAAAAAAGTATTATATATGAAAGAAAGAAAGAAAGTTGTAAGATTCTTACGTTTTTTGTATACTCCATCATAGTTATATGTGTTGGTTCGTGATTTATACAGTGTTCCTTACTTGAGCTTAAAATATTTTCAGCTTCTAGATAGTAGGTACGTAAATAATGATGAACTGGTTGTTTTTCGAAACCTGTTAAACGGTACGTGAAGGTTCCTACTGAGGGTATGTCCTCATTGAATGAGGTTACATAGCCCACTTTTTCGTAATCTTTCCATATCATAGGATATGCTTGATCCACTGGCAGAGCATTGCTCATACGTTTTCGGGTTTCAGGCATTTCTAGTTCTGTGTATCCCGTTAAAATTGGTGTTAATGCTTGCGGCGTGCCATCGCCAACGATATTATAGCCCTTGAGAACAACAGCATTCAGCTCTTTAGTAAGGTAATTGTAAGTCTTTGATAGTTTTCTTATAAAAGCATTTCGACTTAATGAATCAAAACCAAACATGAGTACATTAAAATAGGCAGGAAATTCGGATGGCGGATCCAAAACATTTAAAGGATTTATATTATTCAATGGTGGTGGAATTGGCTTGTGAATCAAAGTATTTTCTATACCATCACGTATACCATAAGCCATGCCGAACCAACTAACATAAAAGTAAAATTAATTAAAAATTATTGTACATAGGTATATAGCAGAGCTGTGAAAGATTGCAATCACATGATTTCAGTTCTTTATTACTAGTTTTTGGTTGCAATCAAAATCGTAAATTTGATTTCATGATTTCAATTTGAAATCAATAAATCATTTCAATAAAAATGATTGCAATCAATTTTTTGAAATTAATTTCTATATTAATTGATTGCAATCAAATCCAGTGATTGCAATCAAAATTAAATCAGAATCAAAATTATCGTTCTCTTCAATTGATACTCATTTTTCTAGAAATAAAGCTTACTCTGATAATTAAACAAAAAAACTGCATGAAATTGTTAACAAACCTACGTTTTGGTACGTTTTTTATACAATTTGGTTGGACTTACACTATAGTAGTGATTTCAGGGAAATTGATTGAAATCAAATGATTTCAACAAAATTTGCAATCAATGATTTTAAAAAAATGATTTCAAAATGATTGCAATCACAAATGAAATGAATGAAATCATTTTGGTTGCAATCAAAATTTCAAATTATTCGAAAAAAACGTTTTTTTAAGAACCCGGTTTCGAATACGGTTTTGTGCAAATAAACCGGTTAACCAGTTTTTAAAAAATGTATGTGCAAATTTAATTTTTTTAGTTTTGCGAAAAATCTTTATAATACTGTACATATTCATGTGATCTTTTCCTTGAAATAAGTTGTTTCAAAGAAATTTAATTACACAGGGGCTAAAAAATAGTGTCCTCAGTTTCTTCCAATCAGCTAAAAAAAATTAATGGGCATGTCTAATATTTGGGTCAATAAAAAACGAAAAAATGCATGAAAAAATTACCTGCAAATATCCTTAAGTAGTTTTATGATTTGATCAACTTTTCAGAGTTATTCACAAATTGACAAAAATTTTCTTCAAAGAAACTGATAAAAAATTTAAAACTGCATACACCTGTTGATTATTGTTCTTCAGGATAGGTGTCTTACGAACGAAATAAGCCATATATCATGAAAATCGATGGACAAGTGTTGATTTTATTAGCAATTAAGTTAATTTTTTTTTTTTTCAAACAAAAAATTAATTTATTTTCCAAAGAAGTTTGAATGAAAACGCTACGACCGATTTGGATAATTATTTTATTTTCTCTTGTATTCAGGACCTCGGGACGAATCTTGTATGAAAAAAAAGTTTTTGAAATGCTACTAATGAAGTAAAATTTCGGTCATGCAAAAACGGAATTAAATCATCACATTGACACATTTACATAAAACGAGTTTTAGCTTCAACAAAAGATAAGAACCCAATAGCTCAGTGGTAGAGAGCATGTCTTAACAGTCAAGAACATGTCTTAACAGTCAGAAGAGCATGGTTCGTATCCCAGCTGGCGGCAATGTTTTTTTAATTTCATTTTTTATACATGAGTTTCACGAACCCATGCAAAAACGTAACCGAATCATCGAACTTGCATTGGTTCTAAGCACTCATTTCAATGACGAGCAGTTTTGTTAAATGTGAACCCATGCACGTCAATGACACGCCTGTGTTAAAATCATGCGTTCTGCACCTAAATTGAACCAGTTCATTTTCAGTAGAACTCATGAACCAACTATTTCTTTTGTGTCTTTTTTTTGCTGGGTACGTTTCAAAAAAAAATTCCATACAAATTTCCAAACGCATAAAGCGTTTGTATTTACAAAATCTGGCCTTTAGAATTGCATTCGGTGCGGTAACTTTTTTTACAGCAATGCCCTTATTAATTTTATTATCAGTACAATATTACCCATTGCGTGCTACGATGAAGAAATGTTGGTCGAAAAATGTATACCCTAATAGACATATGTATGTATATCGCGCTGTTTTAACAATACGTCGCCTTATTATTGGCTTGGTGCACCGAACATTTTTTAAAAAATTGAGTTAGGTATGGGGTGTACATATATATTTTGAATAACCCCTTTCAAAATCCAAAACCTGTTTGCCGAAATTTTTTATGGTTTCTAGATATCAATCATTCATTTTGCTCGATAACAAGAATGCTAATATGTACATTTTTTGTAAAAAAATTAAGAAATTTATTATTTGACATATTGTCATAATTTTATTTGTTGATGGTTAAGCATTCTCTATATGCATTTCATTGGTGCTTTACCAAATCGTCAGTAAACTTCAACTACACTTTTGAACAGTTACAAACCCCTTATCTTATGTACAGTTTTTCAAAAAACATTTTAGAATTTACAATGATTTTCAAAAATAAGCATAGTAGGCTTTGAAACTTATGCAAAACCCAACAAATAATTTGTATTCGATATGAATCTATTTTATTTTTCTACACCTTTACTGGGGGCTACACTAGCCATGAACTTGGTAGGAGCATCATGTCGGCCATGGCATATGGCTAATGCAAACCCCTCATGTCTATGCTCTGACATCGATGCCCGAACATATGGCTGAGCATCAATTTTCGCCATGAGATTCTCCGTCAACAACCATTTTCCATAGAAAGAAAAGAGACAGAACAAAATTGGTAAATATTCCATTTCTATTCCACTACCACAAAATACATTGATAACACAGAACATGGACATCGCACGTTTTCACCACAACAAAGAAGTGATGAATTTCTTGCAGTTGCTCTGACGGCATCATGTTCAAGTCGATGGCTCGTGAAGACGTAGGGTTATACAATTAGAAATCCATTGGATAACAATAAAAGTATTTATAAGGAAAAAAGAAAAATAAAATTCAAATTAAACCTGTCATAATTTTATTTTAAATGAAATTTATTTGTTGATGGTTAAGCATTCTATATATGCATTTCATTGGTGCTTTACCAAGTCGAAGGTGTAAAAAAATAAAATAGATTCATATCGAATCTAAATTATTTATTAAGTTTTGTATACCTTTCAAAGCCTACTATGCTTATTTTTGAAAATCATTTGTAAATTCTCAAATGATTTTTAAAGTCTCTATATAAGATAAGGGATTTGCAACTGTTGAAAAGTGTGGTTGAAGTTTACTGACGATTCGGTAAAGCACCAATGAAATGCATATAGAGAATACTTAACCATCAACAAATAAATTTCATAAAAAAAATTTTTTTTTTACATATGCCGGAAGTAGTAGTAAAAATACAAAAAATATTATATTATGTAAATTTTGAGAAAACGTTATGTAAAGCTTCTTTGTCGTTTTTCTTCGTTCCGAGTTTGTGGCATATGCGCCCAACCAATAATAAGGCGACGAATAGTGTATTAAGGGACTATTCATATTATACCTACGTAACGCTCTTAAATGTTTGTTACGGGGTTAAATGTTTGTTACAGAGTTGATTTATACTGAAAATTTGTTAAGAACCCTGCAAAAATTGCGACTACTCCATACATGCGTGTATAGAGTACTCCACAAGGGACCAGGACTAGTTACAAAGTGGTCCAAATGTATGAAAAACGTGGTCCATTTAACATTGCGATGTTCTAGGACTGGACCATGTAGTCCATCTTTTCATCACATCGGACTACCCTAAAAACTACTCCATGGAGCACCTATATGAGGTTAGTTTTGAGAATATGTCACTAATTGATAGAGCACTTCAGTGTTTGTGTTTTAACGATTGCATATACTATTTGCAATCGTTAACACGCGAACACTTGTCGCTTAACTACAGACTCTTATTTGCACATGACATGGTCCATGACCGCATGTTGTAACTAGTCCATTTCATCTAAAATGGACCACGTGGTCCATACATTTTTGCAGGGAAGGACAGAAGTATTTTATACTGGTTGGACTAGCTTCGCTATGTTCGAATCAAACACTGATTCAAACCAATCTACATAGAAATTGTTGCTTTGACTTGTTTACTGCAGCCCATTTTAGTTCAAGGAAGCTGTCTGAAATATTTCTAGTTGGTTTTTTTTATTTAGAAATCATTTAAAATTTTTGCTAAAATACTCAAAAAAAATTTATAAATAGCCTTGTTTGTGTTGTCAAATTTATAAGAATGTTTTTAAGAGATACAGGTATTACGCAAGTCAGGTTAAGACAACCCCTAATTCTATAGTAAAAGCTTTTGCGTTTTCCAAGCAAACTCCATATATAAAATATAAAAAGCATCATAACTCTCTATATGGAGGTTGACAACTAGGAAATGCAACATAATAATGGGTTTATCCGGTTTAAGCGTACTTTGGTGTTACCTGTGAATTTTTATGTGTAGTAAATAGTATTAAGTATATTACTTTACCTTAAACCATTTTCTGATGTACAGAGTACTTTCACAAAGTCCGATGTTTGCAATATATACGGTTCTTTTGTTTTTACTGATTTTCCATAGCGTGCCTTAAAGTCACTTTTACGTATTATATCCGTATAAATGCAAGTTATATCACCGTTAGTTGCAATTGCTTCGGGTTTAACAAAACATATTGATTTCTACAAGTAATGAAGTAATTTAAAAAAAAACAATTTTTTTTATAAAAACTTCTTACTTCGCACATTACCCAGTCATCATTTGGATTGCCACAGCTTATTTTTTCTACATGATGAAAAAATTTAATTATTTCAGGATTATCGATTGTCAGCTCGGGTAAACGACATCCAACTTGATTCATAATGGATCTTATGGAGCGTTCCATTATTTGTCTGTAAAATAGTAAAAATTTTGTTTATATGAATACATATTATTTAACTCATTAGAAAAACTACTATATCTATCTCATTATTTTATTTTTTATTAGTAACGAAATAGAGTGAACGGGAACGGAAATAATAGTTTTAAAAAGTAACAGTAACTAAATTGTAGTCATTCATGTGGCAACATCAAATGCACAGTTGCTTCAAAATCAACATAGTATATACGTAAATATTACAACTCTGCTTTAATGTTTGACAATTACAAGAAGAAGCTGTACGTGTTTATTATTAATTATAGTGATTTCTTAAAATAAATTTTATTTACAATAAAAAGGACGATTTTATTGAAAATTTATAACCAATGCAAAAAGTTGAGAATTAATTTGAGCTTATTAAATATCAAATATTGGTGAAAAAGAAAAAACTTTGTTGAGAATTTCCATTTCAAATGTCGAAAATTATGAAATGTATTAAGATGTAAATGTAACCAATTGCAAAAACGGAAAAAATTTTGTTCAGACTAAATCGCTTTAAGAAACTGAACAAAAGTTAAGTTATGGCTCAGCATTCCTCATATGGAACATGTAATAATGCTATAAGCTGTAGTGTAAAACAAGATCAACATATTACACTGCCACAGACAAGAATACAAAACACAGACATGCTGACTTATAATACTAGCAACAGTAATAATGAAAACAGCACCTCTACAGTTGGTGCAGAAACTGGCGGAAACACATTTATCATTGCTAACAGTAATGTTTTAGAGCAAACTACCTCCATATCGAGTCAAAACACAAATGCTGGAGCGGTAACTAAAGAAAAGTCTGGAAAACATCCTAAACAGCAGCTGCCGAGAAAACCGCCACCCACTATAGAAACTTTTTGGCCGACTATACTGCAAGAAGTTCAGAATGCTGTTATCGACTCAAAGCACCAGTCTTTGCCATTAGCTCGAATTAAAAAAATAATGAAGTTGGATGAAAACGCCAAAATGATAGCGGCTGAAGCGCCAACACTTTTTGCTAAAGCTTGTGAATTCTTTATTCAAGAACTTACAATGAGGGCATGGATTCATACGGATGAAAGCAAAAGACGAACCCTGCAAAGATCAGACATTGCTCAAGCCATAGCTAACTATGATCAATTTGATTTTTTAATAGATATTGTGCCAAGAGAAGATATCAAACCACCAAATCATAGAAGACATCACAACGATAGCACGTCTTCGGCCAATCATAATACATCTATGGTCACGAATACACCAACGACTAACAACTCTACAATGACGACTACCGTTTCAAATGTCGTTACTGGTGAAATATTAAATGTCACAGGTCTACCCGTCGAAAATATATCGGCGGCTGCAACCGCGCAACCGACAACTGCGACTATTGCGGGAAGTATTAATCAGACTCAGCCAGCACAAATGTTGACAACAACAACCACAACAAATCCCACGCCCCAATTACAAATAATACAACAATCATCTCATCCCCAACAGCACTTACAATACTTCATAACACTTCCAGGGCAGCAAACCGGTCAAGCTCAATTAATACATCAGTTACAACTACAACAGCAGCAGCAACATATAAACAATGGGTTAGCCGCAAGCACTCCTCTTACAGCCGCAAGCTTAAATTTAGTAGCTCAACAGCCCCAACAACTTATTCTAACAGCGGCGAACGCAACGAGCGCTCCAACAGCAAGTTTAGTACAACATCAAACTGCTCTACTGCAAAATATAGCTCAACAACAACAAGCGCAGCATCCGCAACAACAAGTTCAACTTTTACAACAAGTGATGTTGACACCAAATGGAGAAATAACCAATATGCCAGTAAGCTAATTTAAAACAATTTACAATTTCTTTTTAATAGAATTTATGTTTACAGATTGCCATAAATTCAAATCAGCTGAATCTGTTGCGCTTGCAAATGCAACAGCAACAACAGCATCAGCAGCAGCAACATCATCAACAAATTATAATTCCCACACATTTGTTAACCGCTCAACAATTATTACAACTTCAGGCTCAGGCGCAAAACCATAATCATCAGGTCAATACTGGTACAACAGCCCACATAGTTCATCATCATCCCCAACAGCAACACCATCAACAACAACAACCCCAAACACAGCACCATCCTCAAACGTCCACAACGACAAACAATATTTACATAAATGCAAATGCTGCAGTTTCAAATCAGCCGACAGCTGCTGCTGCTTCAATGGTATCCACGGATCGAAATATGGGCAGTACGTTTCGTAATAATTGCTAGCCTCAGAAAATTTTCCAAAGCGATTGTTACTTGACGACTGCTGAGGATTTTATACATTTAATGTAAATTTATATTTGATTCTACTTGTCTTTCTGTTATAATTTTATTATACATTTGGAATTTGTTTTGGTCGTGCTGTAAACAAAAATATAAATTTCTTCAGTTTGGTTTTACTAATCTATGGTTATTTTCTGGTTTATAATACAATTCCTGCCTTTTTCATAAATGCTTAAAAATTCACAACAATAACAAAAGATATGTATATATGTACATAGAAACTAAAAATCCATATGAAAAATTATTTTAAAAATCTAAGCAAAAATAAAATGCTTCGAATTTTCTTTCATGTTAACAAGGTACCTTATAAGGTCCGTTTGTTTACTTTTACAGTAAATGAGTAATTACTGAGTAAAATAAAAAATTTACTCTCAAAAATGCTGTTACCCAAAAAAGTACGCGAACGGAAAAATACTAAAAATTCGTAAGATTAAGCTGATTAGCCCAGTCAAAAAAGCAGAATAAGGGGCCAACTGCGGAATGAGAGATAAGCTGAAAATTCGTATACAGCTTCCTTTTGGTGTTCTAAAAGTTGTCTCAAAAGTCTCATAAAATCTCGTGTCTGCGCCGTAAGTTATTCAAGGTCAAAGGTCACAAAAATCAGTTTTTCGCGATTATCTCGTTTCTATATCTCCAATGATGTTAACAGTTATTATAAAAATTGTAGAAAATTTGCGATAGAGGACAGAGAGCCCGCATCGCTTAGCCATACTCACTGTAATGCAAGGGCAACCGTGAATCTCAGTAAAAAATACTTTGTATAAAGTTACGGAATGAGAGATAATAAGCTGTAAACTGGCATACGCCTTGACTTTAGTATTATCGGCCATGTCACAGAGTTCAATTCCGTTCGGAAACGGAATTCAACCTACCCCATTTGTGTAGCAGCTGGTGTCTAAACAAGAAAACTAAAATACGCAAATTTGTCAGGTGTGTCCAGACTGTTGGCGGCGCTATTATGGTGTGGTATGCTCCAGCTAGGGCTTGACATATTAGGGTGATTGAATTCCGTTTCCGAACAGAATTGAACTCTGTGGCATGGCCGTATAAATGTTGTTTCACAAGTCTCATCAAATCTCGTGTCTGCGCGGTAAGATATTTAAGGTCAAAGGTCACAAAAATCAATTTTTCGCGATTATCTCGGTTTCTATAGCTCCAATGATGTCAACATTTACTATACAAATTTTAGAATATAAAATGTGCTAGAAATTTTCTTTTAAAAAATTTTTCATACGCCCAACCGTTTGAGATACGAGGGCAGAGAGTCCGGAGAGCTCAGCAATACTCACTGTAATGCAAGGCCAACCGTAAATCTCAGTGAATAATGCCTTGTATTAAATTATATAATGAGAGATAATAATATATTTACCTGTTTTATTTCTACTTAAAATCTACTTTAAATAAACTAATATAAAATTAGAATATACAATAAATATTTCATCTAATGAGTTTTTTTAATTACAAAAAGTAGGTACATAGAAAAGAAAAAGCAATCCATCGATACTTAAATTAATCCCAAGCGGTGTCAAATCCTGAAAGCAATAACAGAAAGATTGATTCAATTACGGAATATTCAAGCGCAAAACACTTAATTTTAGCCTGATTCGGAAAAAAAGTTCGTATTTTAAGTACGACAATGTTTATAAACTTTATACGCAGTCGTACTCGTACTGTGTTGATGTTTGTTTGTTTTGTTTTGTTGTTGTTTATTTTCATTTCTTGGGCATAGCCGACAAGTAGCGACAAATGTCGTATTACATGCTTGATTCAAGCCCGCTGCATAGTTAAATCAATCCCTCCGCGTACTTAAATCAAGCCTGAATCAGGTTTAATTCTCCTTATTTAATCCTAAAACGGACTTGAGAATTTATATTTTTAATATTTAGCTAAATTTAATACTGTTACGTACTTGTTATATTTTAAAATTTATTTTTTTTTTCATTCCTTGAATTATTGACAACTCAGCTAAATCAGTACTTGAAAGAAGGATACCAAAAATCCAGTATACACCAGCAGCATGTAATACGAGCAAACAAAAATATAAAGAAAACGTAAGAACAAGAGCACAATAGTGAATTGTGGCTATCAACAACCAAACAAATACCAACACACTACGACTTTGTATAAAGTTTATAAAATTATTCGTACTTAAAATAAGAATTTTTGTACTTAATTTAAGAAATATGTACGTGATTCAAGATTTTTTTACATGATTTAAGAACTTTGTCATGTTTTGATTTAAGTACATTTTAGTGTTATTCGTACTTAAATTTTTAGTACGACTCGTACTCAAAGTAAGTAGAAAATATTTACTTGAATTTAAAACTGCGCTTTTCTCTTTGTGTAAGTATTATTAAACGAATATATTAGATATATACAAACTGTTATTAGCTATAATGTATTAACTAATATATAATACAAATTATTTCTTGTAAATGATATTTCAATGATTTAATAACTTTATACAAGGTTTTATTCACTGAGAATCACGGTTGACCTTGCCTTAGAGTGAGTATGGCTGAGCGCTGCGGGCTCTCAGCTCTCTATCGCAACGGTTGGGCGTATAAAAAATGTTTAATAAAAAAATTTTCGTAAATTTTGTGCTCTACAATTTTTATCATTAGAGCTATAGAAACCGAGATAATTGCGAAAAACTGATTTTTTGTGACCTTTGACCTTGAATAACTTACGGCGCAGACACGAGATTTTATGAGACTTTTGAGGCAACTTTTAGAACACCAAAATGAAGGTGTATACGAATTTTCAGCTTATTATCTCTCATTCCGTAGTGAAACCCTAATATGACTGGGGTATATATATATAAATATAGTGCTGAAAAACATTTACACTTTTGCCTACTCAAGTCTTTTTCGTATTAGTAATCGATACAATACTTTTAAAAGATTATCGGTCCTGTTTTGTAAACCGAATACGAGTAAATTTCTCGTTTTCAAAACGAATTAAAATTTTTGGTGTTCTCTAAATCGAATTCACTTAGTTTTATTCGTTTTAAAATCGAGTAAACAAACCTGCTCGAAAAGTAAATCGAATGCAGTTTTTCCATAAGAATTTCTTTCCAAATGGTGAAAAAAGCACTTCGTACTAAAAGTGCAATGTGTTTTTATTTATTTGGACTAAAAGATTTTTGTTTTTATAAAAATTTCTTTAAATAATAATCTTTTAAATTTGTTTTTTTATACTTTATTTGATTTTTCTAATTTGTGTCTAGTTAAATTTATTCAAAAGTACATGATGATTTGTGTTTGCTATTGATTACCTTAAAAAGAAGTGCAGTACTAAGTAGTCAAGTATTTAACACTTTCACAACACTAGAAAATTAAAGTTATTCAAAGTTTGATTTTTTGGCATATCTTACAAATTTAGCGAATTTTAATAAATTTTAGGGCTTATTTCCAATATTGAAAATTTTCATGACTTTTCGCGATAGAAGTGTTGTTTTCACTTTTTTGGCTTTCGTTAGAGTTTTGCCGATTTTTAATCAATTTCAGACTTCTATCTTTTCGATATTAGCAAGTTTTTGCGAAATTTCGCGTTTTTTTATTTTTAGCGTTCCTTACAATTTCAGCTATTTTTAAGCAGTGTTAGGGCTCGTTTGCAATTTTACAATTTTTAGCGAATTTTTGCTATGTTCGTGATAAAGTGAATTTTTCAAGTTTTTGGCTTTCATTAGAGTTTTACCGATTTTTAATCAATTTCAGACTTTTCTATATTTTCGATATTAGCAAGTTTTTGCGAATTTTTGGCATTTCTTACAATTTCAGCTATTTTTAAGCAGTGTTTGCAATTTTTCGCGAATTTTCGTTATTTTCGCGATAAAAATGAATTTTTCGGCAGTTCTTGACATTTTAGAGTTTTACCGATTTTTAGTAAATATTACACTTTGCTATTTCTTAGATGTTAGCCAGTTTTGGCAAATTTTCGCAGCTTTTCCCAAATTTTTTTATTCCTTAAATTTTAAGTGATTTTTTTTTTATAAATTTTAAAGTTTTTCTTCAATTGTAGAATTTTTCGCGAATTTTCGCAACTTTGTAAGCTCTTTCCTAATTTTGCATATACATGTACAAATTGTTCATATGTATGAGTTTGTTTTTGATTCTCTGTCTGTTGGAATGGTTCGTTTATGCCAGGCCATTTTTCAGATCTTTTTTCTCCGTTTTCATTTTGTAATTAATCGAATCGAGATTTTCAGAATCACTCAAAATCGAACCATGTTTAATTTACAAAATCATCCAGAATTCGAACTTCAGTTTATATATGCTATATTCTTTTCACGGCCACTTTTTTCAAAAGAAATATAGTGCGAGTGATTTTACATAATGATAATGCTTAGAGAAATTAATGCTTAGAATTTAATGATAGTGATTTTGTTTTTTAAAGATTTAGTAATGAAACCTTTTCACTAAAAAGCACTATAATTGTTTAACATAATTGTAATGCCAAAAATTTAAATAGCATTACTTATTAATCAATGCTACTGAAATCGACAATTAATTAGTCAGTTTAATGAATTACTCCCATGGTTGTTTACTATTTGAATTATTAAGCCTGTTCTGGAAATCGAGTCGATTCAAAACGCTCGATTTAAAGAAATTAAATCCACTAATAGCAACATTTTTGCAGTTTCATATATTTTAGAGCTTAAAATTGAAAAAATTGCACGGAGAAAACAATAAAGAATATTGTTAAAAATCTTGTACCAATGTATGATGAAAAATATCTAATATGTATTGGATCGACTGAAAAAGCTCCTAATAGAAAATTAATAGCAACTCTAAAGAATCGATTAGCTGATATAGTAATGGTGAACAAGTTTCGAAGTACAAAATTATGTGCCAATTATCATCCATGAGAATATAACATCCAAATCACCGCATAGGTACCAATTTTGACCAAATTGTCGTACTTGTTGGAATCGAGATGTTAATGCCATCATGGTTAATGCTGAAGGGTTGTAAGAATTTCTCCATACAAATGTTTATATACTATGTACATACTTACATTTGACTTTGCCTGTCGACATCTTCTATGATTCTTGTAAAATATAATACACCGGCCACACAAAATAACAGAAGGATTACTAATTTAATATGACGGCGTATCCTCCTCATAATTGATATTCGTCCTTTAATAGCAACAAAATGATAAACAAACTCTTCAAATATATTAATTGCAATAAATTGTGCTTTACAAAATTTCTCTTATTTCTTTTGTCCTCTTTTATGCTGCAGAGTGGCCAAGTTATTTTATTTTATCATTTCGAAGGATATACAGAATGGTATTTTGCCATAAGCACAATTTTGCTTATTTCAATTAATTGAGTGGTTGAAAAGCAAAGGGGTACAAGTGCCAAATATTTTACCTTAAAATACAAATTCCGAAATTTATTTGACATTGTCATAATTTTATTTCAAATTAAATTTATTTGCTGGAAAAAAATTGTGTTTGAAGTCTACTGATGAGTTGGTAAAGCACCAACGAAATGCTGCATATAGACAATTGCTTAAACTCCAGCAAATAAATTTCATTTGAAATTAAAATACAAATGCTTTTTTATTCCTCTATTTCAAAAAAATAAAAATATAGTTTTTTATTTGGAATACAAAAACAAAAAAGTATTTGTATATTAAACATGAAAATTTCAAATACCACAACTCTGTCAGGAATCAAAACCTAAAACCAATATTTATCACTCTACAAAAATTAAGACCTGCACAATGACCTCAAAAGAAGATATGTATTAAAAACTATTATGTATGAAAAAATATTATGTATGAAATGCATGAGAATAAAAAACTTTGAACCCAGAATTTTTTTTCACTTGTACTCTTCTGCTTTTAAACCCCTCCATTATACTTCCATAATTTACAGTGTATACAGTAGTAAATTAAAATACATATATAACAGTGATGGAAAATACAGATTTTGAAATGGTACTGAACCTTAACTTAATAAATACTTTTTTCACCTTAATGGTACTTTTTCAAGAATTGAAAATGTAATACTTCAGGTATTCCTAATTATCATACAAAGGAACCATTTTTCACATTATAATATATTTTTTTACTATTTCCGTTGTTTTTTCTAGATGTATGTAGTATGTAATTTATAATTATATAAATAATAATTTTTTACATTTTCCAGCGATGTTCTCCTTAAAATTAGCTTATTGTTAATTTTTTTCACTTTTCACAAAAAAACTCAAATTGCAATTGAATTTGACAGCTTGTGTTAAAAGATTATTGCTCAGCAATGTATTTTAACATTTGTTGCTGAATATGTATTTGAACACATATTCATACGGTCCACACGCCAACATATTGTGTCGGCAATCGAATTTGACGGTTGCCACTGCAATAATTGCCAAACTACATTAACACTGCTGACAGATTAACGCCCCTTTTCACAATCTATGATTAAGAGTTAACGTGGACTTTAACGGCAAGTTTTATGTGGCGATGTTTCCGTTAAAGTCCATGTTAACTCTTAATCGTACATTGTGACATAGCGTCTTCACGAGCCATGGATTTGTCGTGGCAAAAGTCGAAGTCGATATTAAAAAATAGCACAACATTTTTCTGATGTTTCTATGTATGAAGTTTGACATATGTTAGAACGAAATTATGTCTCCTGAAGACGTGGTGTGAAGAGGACCGTAAATGTGTAAGCATTTTCGTAAACTACTGGGCTCTTGCAGCCACCTAGTATGAAAACGCCTTGGCTGCCACCTTGTAGATTTGTTACTAGGGATGGGCAAAATATATCGATATTTTAAAATATCGGTATATAATAAAAAAATATCGACATATATCGCCGATATTTCAAAAACTGATATATCGATTCTTATTTACGATTATCGTTTTCGATATTTTAGCCGTTTTTCAACTCTGTACCGAAGCCGGCATCACTGCATGCATCATATGTTTTTTAATCTGACACGAAGAAATATATATTTTTAATCATAGCATTCAATACGGAGAAACTACAAGCAAAATTTTTAATGTGGTTTTGGTATGATAGATGTTGGTTCTTGTAAATAAATATATGTCTTCTGTGGGGAAAATAAAAAAAATATATATAAATCCATACTATTCAAAAATATCGATACGATATATATCGATACATTTATCCAATTTGTTCATCACTACTTGTTACACCATAAAAGCGAGGGAACTAAACCGCTTTAAGTACCAAAAAAGAAGAAAGACGCTATACAAAGGAATTATCTGTGGGAGTTTATTGTTATTATTAAAAGGAGTTTAAAAAACTATTCGCAAAAACAAAATGGATGATGGAATACCTGTAACTAACAGCTTTTTAAAGGATCCTTTGTCGTTAGGGTGAATAATAATACATTTAACAATTTTTAATTCGTAAATGATGAAATAATAACAACCCTTTTTATGCACGCTCCGATTTTTCAGAGATCTAATAAGTAGCGGTGCGAGCTTTGAAATTAATACCAACTTTGATGAAGGCTTTACTAATGATATCTACGATGAACTAAATATAGGGTCCGATGAGGAGGAACAAGAAGGTAATAGTAACTTTGATCGGAGAGAGATTGTGTCACCTTGGACGGAACCATTTGAGGATTTAAAACCGCGTATGAATCAAGTAAACGAGTACCTATGGAAAAAAATAACTAAAGTTGGTTTGGAACAGGAACCAGTAGTACCTAAGAATGCAAGAGTTTGCATTCGTTATAATGCTTATTGGGAAGGCGAAGGAGCCCCTTTTGATTCCAGCTTTCTGCGCGGCTCATCTTATAGTTTTTATACTGAAAGGAATGAGGTTTTGGAAGGCTTGGAATTAGCAGTTCGGACTATGCATAAAGGAGAACATGCGCAATTTGTCATTTCATATCACTTGCTTTTTGGTGAGATGGGTTGCCCTCCTCGTATTAAGCCCAAAGGCGATGGTTTATTCATAATTGAGTTGGTGTCATACAATTTAGTAGGCGATATTGATGCTGACAAACAAATACCTGAACAAGATCGCAATAAATATTCAATAGTGATTGATAAAGTAAAAGAGATTCATTTAAAAGGTTTGGACTTCTTTAGTCAAGGAACCTATCGCAATGCCTGCCGAGCCTTTGAAAAAGCAGTTAATATATTAAAATTCTGTCGGGTGGCAAACGAGCAAGAAGAAAAAGAACAAAGTTCGTTTTTGATAAAACTTTATACAAATTTGGCGGTTTGCTATAACAAAGTTAATGCTCCTGGAAAAACGTGCATAACCTGCAAGGACATCCGCGATTTAACACATAACAAGCCTTCCTGTAAAGCCCTATTTCAAGAGGGTAGGGCTTATTTAACGTTGGGGGAGTATGAAAAAGCTCGTCATCTCTTAGTGAAAGCACAATATATGGAGCCACAAAATATGGATATTGGCAAAGAATTAAAAATATTAGATGAACGTTTTACACGTTATAAGGAAAATGAGCGTAAAATCTGGACAAAAGCCATAGGCATTATAAAGAATGTTCAGAAATCGGACGACAGAACAAAGAAAACCGACGACGAATTATTTTGTTTAAGAGAAGAAATGATGAAGTTAATGCGTGAGTTTAAAGAGGACGAAGAACAAAACAATTTAAAGCTACCTGCCGGTCTAACAAATAAAGAAATTAAAACCGTTGACGAGTTAACTAAACTTTTAGGTTTGAAGCTGACAATTAACCCATTAGATAACAATAGTTACACAGTAACTAAAAAGAAACAAGTGGAAAAATGATTTCAGTTTTACTCCCATTTTCTTCTGTTTTCTCAAGTTCATTTAATTTTTATCTCTACGTTAAACGTTTCCTATTTAAGAGTGTTGAAATTTGTTTTGAGTTTCGTAATTTGCTCTACTTTATTTTATTGAATCACAATGAAAAGTAGTTATCGCGACCCCATTTCTGTTTTGGCCCACCGACCATTTAGAAAAAAATTGAGTAAAGTATGGGGTATACATATATATTTTGAATATCCTTTTTCAGAATCGGAAATCTTTTCGCAAAATTGTTTCTGGTTTCTGAGATATCAGCATTCATTGTGCTCGATATTATCAATTTTGATAAATTTTTTGCAAAAAAAAAAAAAATAAATTAAAAATAAACAGATATCAAGTAAAATACCAAGTTTCATCAATATTTAGTATTTATTCCATATAAATATCTTTTCTAACAACCAGGGCTCGGACTTTCATGCAAGTAAAATTGATTTATGCACCTGAAAACGAAAAATATGCGGAAAAATACGCATTTACCTACGAACTAAATTAAACTAAAATAATATTAAAACATTTTTTCAATTTTTATTATTATTAGAGAAAAAACATAATACAAACGTAATTGGGTGTATTAAATAATACAAACGAACTTTGGTTGAGTTACCCGTCGGACCTTGAAATTTAATGGTTGCCAGAAATCGACAGCTCCCAGTTGCCATCAGTAATATCATTTTCAGCAAGTCGCAACCCAACTGAGGCTCAGTTGCCATCCATAATCGCCCTATTAATATTTTTTTAAAAATTGAGAAATATGCATTAAACAATTTTTTATTACTCCAGAAACGCATTTATGGACAAAATATGCACTTAGCACCAAAATATGCAATTACAAATCGATGCCAAACTACTTTAAATTTAACGCTTCCCATAAATAAAAAGTCAATACCTCTTATCTATCACCACAAAAAACATACATTTGCATGAAAGTCGGAGCCCTGCTAATAACATTTATACGCTTATTTTCAATAAACAGAAGGAAATTTCATATCAATAATAATTTACTCAATACGCAGCAGTTAGTACACACATCCAGCACAAAAAGCTACTTTTTACAAATGAAATAAATAAAGTGGCTAATGCAGCACAAACCAAGATTTTTTAATTTCAAGTTAACACCTTTAATTTTTAACCGGATTGATGAAAGTTAAAAATGTACACTTTTCTTCCAAACATATGCCGGATGCAGTGGTGAAATTACAAAAAATTCTATCGGGTATATTTTGAGAAATATAAATCTTCTTTGTCGTTTTTCTCTAAATCAGAAATGAGGTCGCGATATGAACATTAAAATTTGAGAATTATTTCTTTATTAAAGTTTTATAAAATTAATGAAATATTAAAAAATAATAATACATAATAACATTCCATATGAATGAAATTTAATAACCTGAGAATTACTGAAATATTTACACGTTGAATACTGAATTATTTTATTTTAACGCAAATATAATTTTTTATTAAAAAGTAATTACCATCGTTTGTTTTTAACCTTCGGCCAAAACGGAGGGGTGTTATAATAAGTTTGAAGTACCGTACCGTAGCTCCCAAACCGCAGCAACGAGTTTGATTTAATTTGTTTGAAGGTGGCTTGTCGGTTATTTTTTAATTTAAGGTTTTTATATATGTATAGATCAAATATCAGATTTCTTTATTACGAAAAAATACATTTTGCCTTCTTCATTTATTAGTTTTCTATCTATATTTACAATTGTCTAAGAATATATACAATATTATAAGTTTAAAACAAATTTTGTCTATTCTTGTTCTTCATTAAAATTATTGTTCCTTTTTGATATCTTGGATAATAAATAATCAAATGAAACAAAAACGAAATATAAAATACCAATGGCTACAAAATAAAAAGCATATACTGTAAATTGGTCTTTTGGTGATAGAGCAAATCCGGATTCTGATATTACTACTAAAGTTAAGATAGTCTGAAAAATAAGTGCCATGGTAGTATTAATGCCAAATACCAAGCCAAAACTTTCTTCTTCTAAGTAACGAGCCACTTCAGCACTAAAAAATTAGATCGATATTAATGAATAATTTTCAATTCTTAAGGTACGTTTACACTTGGCAAATATTTGCCCAAAAAACGTAACCACTACTTTTGCTAAGGGTTAGTGTGATTTAACTTGGTTTTTATATCACAAAATAAAGTTAATTATGCTGCAAAAAGCTATTTTTAAATTATTTTTAGTGAATGCGAACCCATATTTAAAAAAATATTAAAATTAAAGGAAATACAATTTTAGCTTGTCTGTTGGTGACTTTTTTCGGCAAATATTTGCCAAGTGTGAACGTAGCATTATTTGAATTATTCTTACCCAGCTACTGTGATAGTAAAAGCATATAAAGCTCCAAAAATAATGTATCCTGCATAGGAAACAAATATATTAGTTGTCCAACAGCTTAATAATATGGCACCGCCTTCGAGGGCGGATAAAACAGCTAATACTATAAGACTTGAACGAGACTTTAAACGACCAGTATGTATATATCCGGCTCCTAGGGCAAATAAAGCAGCCAAGGCAGTAAAAATGGCATCTACCGCACCATTCCATGCAATCTGTTCACGTCAATGAAAACTTATTTATTATAGAAATTTTAATATACCGTGAAACTTCGATATAACGAACTTCGTTATAGCGAAAAACTCAATATAACGTATGTTTTATTGAGTCCCTTGAGAAAATCTCATTATTGCAAATTTTTTCATACAAAAATACACTATAGCTATAACGAACAAATTCTGAGCAAAAAAGCCTCTATATAGCGAAATATGCATTCACATGCCTCAATATAGCGAAATCAGAATAAGTACTGAATGGTAAAGTCCCTTTATAAAAACAGCGAAGTCTAAATGTATTTACAAGCGCATTTGTAAAGCCTCTATACAACGAAATACTCGTAGAAAAGCCTCTATGCAACGAAGTAAGAATAAAATTTAAAGCAAAAAAAACTATAGTTATAACAATTTTTTTTCGTATTTCTTCAAATTTCGTTATATTAAGGCTGCTGATTATATTTAAAGCGAAGCAATAGCTATAACGAAGTACTTTTGGATCCCCTTGGAATTCGTTATATTGAAGTTTCATTGTACTTTTAATATTACATCAGGTCTTGGTTGTATATCTTTCCACAGCAACTGCACATATGATGTTACTTGCAAATAGCCACACAAACCAACCGCATACCAAATTGACCACTGTAAAACTTTGATATTTGTATAAGCATTGCTAAAGTGAGCCCATAACAGTTTTGTTGGTGTTGCTAGCAGCAGCTTATCCGATTTCTCGTCATCAGCGTTACAATTTTCTATGGACTGTGTAGGAGGTGTAATATCGGTGGTCTTGTCACTTACATATGCCTTGCGATGGAAATATAAACTTCTATTCACCTTGGGTAGGAAAAATGACCACAGTGTTGCTAATATTTGTGCTGCAAGTAGAAATATGCATGCAGTTAAATAACACACATACATACATATATTTTTGTACACGCTGCTATACCTGACAGAGTTATATAGTTAAGATCACGATAATCCATAACTTTAAAAGTCAATAATAATTGTGACAATATGCTAGCCACCAGTTTGCCCGCAAACATGGCGGCTCTTGTGTGTGACGTTACTTTTGTATAATGTTTTTTATCAACTTTTGCATAAATATATGTATAATAAGCGACTTCAGCTGCCATGTAAGTACCATAGAAAAATTCTAGCGTCATCAAAGCCTCCAGTGAGGTAGTCCACAATAACATGCTCCATACTATAATGCCAGTTACGCCAATTGTTATTATCAATGGTTTATAACTGCAATTTTAATATGTATTTCAAATATGTGTTAACGTTAGGTAAACAACTTATTTGACTTTATCTAGATAATGGAAACTTACAGTAAAAAATCTGTTATCAGGAATACTATAACCAATTGTGCTAAGTAAGAATAAGTACCCATTGGATACACTTGACGATTTAGCTAAGAGCAATAAATAAATAAAAAAGTTATATCTAATAAATTTTATAGTGTCATTAAGAACATGTCTAATATGTATATACATATATATATATATATATATATATATATATATATATATATATATATATATATATATATATATATATATATATATATATATATATATATATATATATATATATATATATATATATATATATATATATATATATATATATATATATATATATATATATATATATATATATATATATATATATATATATATATATATATATATATATATATATATATATATATATATATATATATATATATATATATATATATATATATATATATATATATATATATATATATATATATATATATATATATATATATATATATATATATATATATATATATATATATATATATATATATACATAATAAAAATGCAAAGAAAGATAGGTGTGTGGAAACACTACTTCTAAAGATAATATGAAAGGAATGAAGAACGTTTTAATCAACGATATGAACGTATGTATGTTAAAAATTAATTAAATTTTACAGCAATAAAATATATAAAAAAATTTTACCAATTAAACGCATTATATACCTGTTATTTCTTACAAATAACTACATTAAAGGAAAAGTTACCTGCTCTTCTGTTACATTGCGCCATGGTCCTGCCAAAAATTCCGTTATATACGGCTCTGAAGGACGTATTTCACGTACAAAACCGAAGACGCACAATAAACACGAGATCCTGAGCCAGTCCATGTATATATCCTTACAGCTATGTACATATGTGTTTATGCAACAACTTGCTCTCCAAACTGGTTTAATTTTATATATTTTATACAATTAGTTTTGATTTGCTTGTTATGAACAGCGCGATAAGAGTAAAACTAACAATATCCAAAAAAGTGTAAGCTTTTGTTTGTGCAAATTGGTGAATTAGTTAAGTACTTGTTAACTTAAATTGATCCAAATCAACAACTTGTCATAAGTAACAAATATTCAGAATCAAAAAACTTAAAAACAAGTCGTTAGATCGCATGGAATGATTAGAATTAAAAAAAATTACAACTGTCTGTTATTAGGACGTACAAGATGAAAGAAACTTTTCACTATAACCACAAAGTTTGATTTGTGCTACAACCGTAATGTTTGCAAGCCGGTATCATTTTGATTAAATTTTTCCTTCTTTTTTCTATCATACATAGATTTCAAACAGCAGCACCAACCCATACCACGGGTAAGTAGACATCGGAATCTTTACACATATTGTGCATACGTATGTAGTAGGTTTATCAATTCTTTTTTAAAAATTTCTCAATTTATTTTAACTTTATCTAATCATATCACTTCGTTTAAAAACAAACAAATCATTAATATGAAATATTTGTAATTCTTGTCAGCATTTGGATTTAACTCTTAATTTTTGGCGAAAACTGTGAAATCTTGCAAAACAGTAAAAGAAATTTTCTGTTTAATTTGTTGTTAGATAATAATAATTTCTTTTGGGAATTTCTTTTACGTTATGACAACAACAATTAGATGCAACCAACAGCGTTGTCGGATGTGGCAATTTCTCGCCAAACGTGGCGATTTGAAAAACTGGCGTCTTAATTTTCGATTTGGCGACATGGTGATTTATAAAGTAGTTGGCGATTTTATTGGCTATTTTTGATGAGCCATGAATTTTTTGAGAAACAGTCGATATTTAAGATAGCATGCAAGAAATGCTGAATCAACTTAATTATCCTACAATGTATTTAAAAAAGAAGACTATGACGAATGTCATGAAGTGTATATTGTTCTAGATATATAATAAAAGTGTAACTACCTATATCCAAATTTTTTAGAGTTGAGTCCAAGGTAGATCTATATATCGACTTTGGTTGAGTCCTTAAAGCCTAGCACGCAGATCAGCCTGAATTGCAGGTTGGAAAATTTATTTATTTATTTATTCAACAGTAATACCAAGCCTATAATGCCAATGTATAAGGTACTACAAAGTAACAATCCTGAGATATCTTAAGTATTAAGTATAATTAAATCATCAGATAAGAGTTCATTAGTATACAATTTTATAA
Source organism: Panzeria rudis (assembly GCA_956483635.1). Classification (NCBI taxonomy): domain Eukaryota; kingdom Metazoa; phylum Arthropoda; class Insecta; order Diptera; family Tachinidae; genus Panzeria; species Panzeria rudis. Next base: position 5,864,393 of record OY101447.1, read on the forward strand.
ATGTAAATGAATAATTTTGTATTTATTTCTACACGGAATAATTGTTGTGTAGAAAAATTGGAACAAATCAAGTTTAGCTACGTAGCTCAAAAAAGTACCCTATCCGATAGAGAATTAAAATATAAGAAAAAAAATTAAATAAAAAAATTTTCAGCGAGGCTTGATTTCCGAGCTATGGTTCTCTGAAGTTCCAGTAGAAAATTGTGATATGGTGTATTTTTCATACAATGCGGTCAATATTGGTATCATTTAAAAGCTTATGAGAAGATATGTTAGGAAATGCCTAAAATTTTCTCTGAATAAAGATTATCTACATACATAACCGACCTTCGGCCGGGCAATGTTTTTACAATATTTTCATTACAATTAAATATTTTTTTGTATATATTACTCTTGTAAAGAATTAAAAATTAATTCATACATTGTAAAAACCAAGCCACAATTATATTAAAAATACTAGAGCGCTCGATTTAGACACATTGTATATATGTATTAAATTTTTCCCTTTGTTAACTAGTGTTTATTATAGTATAAATATATCTTTTTTCTGTACAATAAACAAAATATAAAAAAATAGTGGCTTCGCTGAATAAAGATTTTCTGCCTGGTGGCCTTCGGCCGATGTTAAGGGGTTTCTCCTCTATGTATGTCGAATATCGGCTTCGCTTAGTAAAGATTTTCTGCATAGACGGCCTTCGGCCGCGCCTAAAGATTTTCTCCTCTATGTATGTCGAATAGCGGCTTCGCTTAGTAAAGATTTCCTGCCTAGCCGGCCTTCGGTCGAGCTTAGACTTTCTCGTCTATGTATGTCGAATAGCAGCTTCGCTTAGTAAAGATTTCTTGCATAGCCGGCTTTCGGCCGGGCTTAAAGATTTTCTCCTCTATGTATGTCGAATAGTGGCTGAGTAAATAATATTTTCTACTTGAAGTAATTGTTTATTTTCTTTTTAACATAACACTCAAATTGAATAAATTTTGTTGTGGTTTTTAATAAAATTTAAAAAATTTTAGCATTTCCTAACATATCTTCTCAAAAGCTTTTATATTATACCAATTATGACCGCATTGTATGAAAAATACACCATATAATCAGAATTTTTACTGGAACTTCAGAGGCCCATAACTCGGAAAATTTTTTTCTTCTTATTTTTGGCTTAAATCTAGTTTACCAACGCACCTCCAAATAAAATAGAAAATTGAAAAATAAGAAGAAAAAATTAAATGGTAAAAGCTTCGGAAACGCATAGTTTTCGAGTCATGGCCCTCTGAAGTTTTCATATATAAATGTGATTTTGCATTACATTTTTGAGCGCATATGTCCAATATGGGTACCATTTGAAAGCTTTTGAATATATCCTTCTGGATATTAAAAATTTATTTAAAACTTTTTAACCCATTAAGAAGCGAGGATCAGTTTACGAAAATACAAGTTTTTAGGAACTATAAAAACAAATTAGTTTATTTTTTCATTACATAGCCGAATGCTGGATATGAATGGAAAATTTAGTTAGCAAAGCCGGTGGTTGTTATACCACAGAGGAGAAAACTTGTAAGCCCTGCCGAAGCCCGGCTATGTAAGGGAGCTTTAATTAGCGAAGCCGGCGTTTTTATACCACAGAGGAGAAAATCCTCGAGCTAGTGAAGCCGGGTTTATAATTTTTTAAAAACTGTATTGGCACATAAAGAGTTCAAAATTAAAAAATTTTTTTAAATGTTCAGAAAGATATCTTTAAAAGCTTTCAAATGATACCAATATTGGCTATATACGTTCAGAGATATATTAGCAAATCGCGTTTAAATATGAAAATTTCTGAGGGCCATAATTCGAAAACTATGCGTTTCCGAGACTTGTAGCATTTAATTTTTTCTTCCTATTTTTGAATTTTCTATCAAATTAATGAAATAAAGGTTAAAATTTCCAAAATTAATTGTAACAGTTACTTCTGATAAATGAGAATATACTACAACCATCAGAGATTGAATTTTCAGTGCTATGCACTTTTGAATCATTTTTATATTAACTTATTTATTTTTTCTTATTTTTAACAAGAGTTTTTATGATTTTAATAAATTTAATATAAAAAATTTAAGAATAATTTTCTTTTTTATTGTTTACGTTTTTTATCAAGACAAATTTGTCTGAGCTTGAGCTCTGATCAAATTGTCAAGACACTGCAATAACGCCAATAAATGCAGTCTATACCTGATAAATTTTTATCTTAACGATTCGACAATTATCATGATAAAAATTTATCAGGTATAGACTCACTCATAATCTAGCTATTTTCTAGCGATTTCTAACCCACATTTGGCAGTTTTAAAGAAAAAAAGTTCCCAAAAATACAACAAAAACTAGATTATGCTTGTCAAAAAATTACACGTGTTTGACGTAATTATACAGAAAACCAAAGCGAATTAATATCAAGTGGCCTTATCATCAAAACAACACACATACAAAGTAGGTGTAGGACTATTTTTATTTGTGCTTTGACAGTTCGGGTTAAAGTTTTTCTCTTTTCTTATATAGAGTTTGACTGATTGGGTGTAATCAGCTGATGATCATCTGTGATGATAGGGCTACCTGGTACTGAATTCGCCTTGCACAAAACTACCAGCAAAAAATAAGTAGCAGACGTAACGCTGCCACCTGTACACTTTATTATGCCGCTTTTTTGTGATGATACTAAATTTATCGAATGATGGTGGGTGGAACAAGTTGAGATAGTATTATAATCTTGAAATATGTTGGCCGTACAGCCCTGTATAGTTCTTATAAGAAAATTCGCAAATTGATGGTAGATGTTGGTAAGAGGAAAAAGCCTATAAGGAGAGTTTGGCAGTTCCTCAAACAATCTGCTGTGCTGATAACGCCACCTGTTATGAAGTCGCTTTGGTGCTGCCACTTAAACAATTTTATATTGGCTGCTGGCAGTACCGCACTCTGCAGTGTTGATGTTTAAAGTACTTCTTTTCTACTACATTCCTGATTTTTTTCACTTTGCGTTGAGCTGGTTCGCTTAGTGGACCGTTTTCGGATAATAATTCTTGAACTGTTTTGTGAAATAGTTTTGTAAGGTGTAAAAAGATAATGTAGTGAAAAAATATTGAACAATTGAAATATTGAAAAAAAAAAATCAGAAGTGGAAATCTTTCACAGTAAACTAACTTGCTAGTTAGTTATTTAAAATAACTATAAAGTAATAATAAGTGTTCATGTTAATATTTTTGAACTTACCCAAGAATATCCAATTAAAAGAAATCCTTTTGCTAAGAAATTTAGTATTAGAGTAACTTACAACTACATACATATGTATATGAAATGTTAAAGTAAGTATGTGTTATTTTTGTAATGCGTGAGTACTAAGAAGCTAACTTTTTTTACGGATTTTACTCCAATACTTACGACGTCTGTCGGGTGTGTAGCATAATAAAAATAAAAACAAAATGTATACAAATTCAAAAGAAGTTGAAACAAATAAACATCCATCCATACATACATCTGCATCTATATTAAATAAGTATGTATATGAAAATGTAAAAAGTGGATTGTATAAGTGGTGGGTTGGGGACTGTAAACAACTACAGCTACGAATGTAAATTGTATGTATTGTAAAAGAGAAAAAGGGAACAAATAAAGCAAAAAAAAAGCGTGTGCCCCAATACAGCTGTATTGATGTTGTTTTTAGAAGAACAAGAAGAAGAGGTTAGAATGAAGTGAAAAACAGTCGACGAACTGCGGACGACAACGAATGCGATAACGACGAGTGCATGTCAACGATTTATATCAGTATAATTTCAGAGAACGGGGAGAACTGGAACGGGGATTGCTAGTAGATGATAGTCGTATTGACTGACTAGATTTGTGGGTGGGTAGGTAGGTGGGGTTGTTTTGCGGTGTATTGTTTATGTTATGCTGGTTTTTATTTTGGAAAAATATTTGCTCATTTCAAATTTCTTGAATGAATGGATGAAAAAATATTCGAAAAAAGTTATATTAAATAAAAAGGATTCACACAAATGTACTCTCACGTAGGTAGGTATAAATATGTATGCTCATTAAGGCATATAGATTCATATATACATACCTATGTATTTATTGGTACATAGTACATATTTTATATCTTTATGCACCTATGCACCACCTATTCAATAGTGTCTAAGCTGATATGTATGTAGGTATGTACATTGAACATTCATTCATTATAAATACATAATGTACCTGCACATATGTAAAATATCGATATTTATATCAATCTTTTCTCAAAAATATATCAATATACATGCATCGAAATCCTATATTCAATATGTGCTAATTTTGGAGATATCAAGATTTTGATGGCAAATAGTGAATTAACGTGTTATACACGTGTAGTGATATTTTCAAAGCAAAAAGTTAAGTTTTGCGTCTTTTGCATACATTTTTGTAATAATGGTTGAATTCGTAAATGCAGTAAATTTGTGCGACCGTTCTCCAAACTATAGCAACAGCAATAAAAATGCTGCAGTAGATGCTGCAATCTGCGGCAGCATTATCAATTGTTAGCGTAAATAAATTCTTCACGAAGAACCATATTGCCAAGTGATGGTTTTCGAACGCAGAACTTTGATTATTACTGAATTTACGAATGTACCTAATGCTATCTCAAAGTAGGTATGTATATATTTTTTTAGAGAAAATAAATGCTAACTAACTCATAGTAATTTATTATCATTTTTGTATTGGATCAAATGAGAAGGTCCATAACAAAACGCAATAATTACATTTTTCAAGTTTTTAATTTTTTGATTGAATCCTATTCTACACATTGAAATCTATATTATCTTTATAAAGCATTCCAAAACTCAATAACTACACTGCAATTCAATATCAAATATAATGGTTTAGAGCAAAATGCTACTTACTTAAATTACATTTTGTCGTTTATCCAAAAAAATGTTATGGTGTAATTATTACATTTTGTTATGGACCTCCTCAAATTATATCGACTTATTGAATGGAGTATGCTGAACACAAATATACTAAAAATTAAGATATCGAGCGGCGAGTTTTAAGATATCACAATTTTTAAACATGCACTCACTATAAATCTTGTTTCAGACTTTGTCAAATTTACGCAAACTTTTTGAATGGAAACAGCATACTTTTGGCAACTTTCATAAATCACACGAAGATCTAGTCTTTATTTGACTTGTGATCAGTAAGAATTTTTTCTGACCTATTTCGCCAAACTAAATTTAAATATCGATAGGTAGTTTTTTTTAATACATATATATTTTGTAGTAAATTTGTTTTTATACCTATAATAGTTATTTTAATAAAAGTTTTTATAAAATAATCGCATAAACATTTAGAAGAAAATCGCCAAAAGTAGAAATAAAATCACCAAAAACTATTTCTTGTCAATTTTCCTGATCAAAATTCAGAATCCATTAATTAATATAAGAAAAGGCATAAAAATCACCGTGTTTTAATTTCTTCCAGACAAGTTTGGTGGGAGTTATTTCCAAAAACACCCTTTCAACAAAGTAATTTTTCTGAATTATAAAAATTTTTTAAGCTAAATTTTCTCGAAAAATATTCATAAAAATCGCCAACAAATTTATTTATCGCCACAAAAATTACCAAATCAAAAATTATGCCGCCAAACAAGTTGAAAAATCGCCACGTTTGCCGAGAAATCGCTATATCTGATTACTAACTTATCTAAAAAGGTCGAACTTGAACCACAAAAGTACGCGTTGTGTGCACAATTTGTAATAACTAGACAGAACGTTGATCTTAGAAACTGGATATATCCGTTTGAAATTTTTTGATGATATCCGTACTCATATAAAACTTGGAATCGAAAAAATTTTACATTTAATTTTGAATAATATGACCGCTATACACACTATGCCAAATCCCGTTATCTGTTAATTCTCTTGTCTGTCAAGAATGTATAATGCGGTTTATGCTCCGTTTAAATTAATCAATCATTGCATCAGCAGTGAGATTAAAAAATAGCAGAAAAAATTTGCAAGTTAAAACAAACCAAAGTTTTCATTTACATTTATTACATTAACTTGAGAAGGTTTTAGCTTTTTCAGTTTAAAAAACCGCAACTCGATAACAAAATTATCTTTAATCCTTGCAAATTATGATTCTGAATCTACCCAGTAGCTTCAGCAATATTGCAGAACTTATGCAAAAAATTGTTTTTTTTGTTTTGCTTAATGTGCCGTTTCCACATGTGCATGGAAATTGCTAAAAAAAACAATGCTTTTCATATAAATTTTAAACAAACATTCTTGTTTGCATTGTGGAAACAAAACATAATATTACGAAGAGGAAAACAAAAGAGAGTTCTATGTATATACATGAGACGTTGTGCCCTTCCCAATCTTCGCGCCAGGCTCTCCAACAAACTCAAAATAGTTTGGGCATTAAAACACAAAATATACAGAAATCACAATAGTGACAGGTAAAAAACGCTACAATCAGGTTTTTCAATTGTTTTTAAGGCTCTGTTAAAAAGAGACAAATATGACAACGAACAGAAGAAAATAAACAAAGCGAAAAAGAAAAAATGTAAAAATTTTACTCACTGAATAACACGCTAAAAATGTTTAAATTCGAATAAAATTAAAGAATTATGCCTTATTATTAAAAATATATTGTGAAAAAAGAATTGTGTGTATATAAAAGTGTCTTAGATTTGTTTTATTAAAGTGCGTTTTTTTGCAATTACTTTGTGGTGGTAGGTTTTTTTTTATACAGCGTGTTTCTTACACACACATTCACATGATTTATTATTTGTGAGATTTTGCAGTAATTATAAAGATAAAATGTAAAAGATGAATGAAAATGAACTGTAATTAATTAATAAATACAATTTTCAATGTGAATTGTGAAAATATATGCATATTTAATTAGTTTTATTCATTACAAAATTAATTCGGGTAGAAAGGCGCTGCAAAAGAAAATGAAATTTAAAGGCACTGTGTAAGCGATCAGAAATATATTTCGGTTCGTGTCACTTTGTGTATTTTCTGATCAAAAGGTGACTAGTATGGACAGGGACTAAACGACTATGAAAATCGCTTCTCCATATTGCACTCTTGTCGCTTTCTTCCTCTTTTACTTATGTCAGTGTTGTCAGATTAGGGTATTTATCCTCAAATCGGGTGTTTTCTTTTCGAAATGGGGATAACAAATTTAATTTGAGAATTGGAGAGCTCATTGGGGATTATTTTTATGAAGATTTTTTGCGGATTTTTATTTTGCTTTATATATTTTTATTTATTTCTTGTATTATTTCAACTTCAATACATTGTGCTTCAAAAAAAAAAATATACATAAAATGCAGTACGAATTGCTCGAATCTCTGTTGAGACTTAGGCCAGATTTTGTAAATACCAAAGTTTTTATAATTTTTAAATTTCTATGGAAACAAATTTGTTCAATTCACAAGCTCGTATTAACGCTCGTATTAACGACTATGAAAATCGCTTCTCCATATTGCACTCTTGTCGCTTTCTTCCTCTTTTACTTATGTCAGTGTTGTCAGATTAGGGTATTTATACTCAAATCGGGGATATTCTTTTCGAAATGGGGATAACAAATTTAATTTGGGAATTGGGGAGCTCATTGGGGATTATTTGTATGAAGATTTTTAGCGGATTTTAATTTTGCTTTATATATTTTTATTTATTTCTTGTATTATTTTAATTTCAATACATTGTGCTTCAAGAAAAAAAATTAGACATAAAATGCAGTACGAATTGGTCGAATCTCTGTTGAGACTTAAGGCCAGATTTTTTAAATACCATTTTGAAATTTCTATCATTTTGAAATTTCTATGGGAACATATTTGCATGTGTTGTGTAATCGTCTAATTATACAATATTTTATTTTTGTTGATAGTAATTTTCATACAAAAGTGCGTTATAATTATACGATTGATTTTTATATGTTTTCCAAATAGTTGTATTGTCTGGGAATATTTCATTTGCTAGATTAATTTGTAATCAAATATAAGGTATATAATGGGCACCAGCTATAACAGCTTGTAGAAGAGTTGTTCAAAAAACTTCGCAAAATTATGATTATTTGCAAAATCAAATGTAAATAAATGCAAACATTGATATCAAGGCTTGAAATAGATTAAAAGTGACTCGAGCTCTAAAAATTCCAAAAACTCAAGTAAATCAAGCCTACCGCGAAAATGTCGAAAGTTCGCGAAAAATTGCAATATTGGAAACTGGCCCCAAAATTGCAAGGAAAGTCAAATATTCTGTAAGAACGCGAAAATTGCAAAAACTTGCTAAATTTTTAAAGATTACAAAGCGCAATACAATAAAAAAACACCCTAAAAGTGTAAGAAAGGCAAAAAATTAGCCTGTCGCGAAAAGAAAGTGAAAATTCGCGAAAAATTTAAAAATTTTTGGTAAAAATCGCATAAATAGCGAAAATTTGCAAAAACTTGTTAATAGCGGCTTGATAATAAAGTCTAATATTGCTTAACAATCGGCAAAACTGTAAGGAAGCTGAAAATTTGCAAAAAGTCTCTTTTATCGCGAACTTTTGCAAAAATTCGCGAGAAATTGCAAAATCTGAAACAAGTCCTAAAATTGATTAGAAATCGCCAACACCGTTAAAAACAAAAAAATTCGAAAAATCGCGAAAAAAAATCGCAAATTAGCGAAAAACTGCTAAATGTATTAAAGAAATCACTAAACCTGTAATTAACAACAAAATTCGTTTTTCGGCATAAATTATTTACTGAAAATGAATTGACTACATTTTAACATTTAAAATACGACAAAATAACGATCCAACAAATTTGTCTGTTCACAAGCACATACGAAAGTGTCGTCTTTTTATTTTTAAACGATAAGACATACGACTGAGTGAATTGAACAATTGTTTTGAAACGCATTTAAATAATTTTTCATACAAATTCTAGAAATGAATTTTTTTTTAAAATCTGCCTATTAATATACATTTTGAAAATAATGGAATTTGTTGTGACACTTTTGATCCATCTCCAGAAATGGTGAAATTGTTTACCTTTAAAGCAGATTTGGACTCCGAACTTTTGATTTTATTAATTAGCTTAACTAAAATGCTAGAAATACAAACATAAATATATACTTAAGTATACACCATATCGATCGTCATATGTTGACAACACGTGTAACTGATTTTTACAACTTTTCAGTTGCAGAAATTTCATTATAAATAAGGTGAAACGTATAAATAGGCTGGAAAAGAAATAAAATATGTAACTACAAATTATTTAGTAAATACTCTCAACTAGGGTACGTTCGTAAATTCAGTAATTGTGCAATAATCAAAGTTCTGCGCTCGAAATCAAACACTTCTTAATACTTTTTTTTATCAAAACTTTCTTTATACAAACATTTGACAGTGCTGCCGCAGATTGTGGCAACAACGGCAGCATTTTTATTACTGTTGCAATAGTTTGCAGTTCGGTTGCACAAATTTACTACATTTACGAATTCACCCCTAATTTCGATTTTTATTTTGAAGATAGGAAAGCGTTTAGCAACCCAGTGGTATAGCGTAATAGCTCTGTATGTGTATATACGCTAGCTCTTTAAGAACTACCGTTAGTCCCGCCACAATCTCACATGCTTTTGAGTGGCGAATTTAACACGGGGATGTCATTGAAGGTGACAATTGACCCCTCTCTGCATTACCTTTACCTACCTACGGGGTTAACGCCATACAGAACACTGATCCCAATGTACTGTAGCGGTGCTAGTTTCGTCGTAGAAAAAAACAAGTTTCCTGCATTACTTAGGGTTAGAGAATAAGCGACCGAACAGTGAGTAGTAATTGTTACAACTATCAGTGTCTGGAGAAAGATGTAGCTGCAGTTTGGTGTGCCATTTCACCAGCGCTAATGGTGTTTAGAGTGAAAATACTAACCACTTCGCTAGTCTCCAGTGGCGATGGTTCCTTGCTGTACCACTGGGAATTTATATAACGTTTTCTGCGTTTTGCGAAAAATAATAAAAAATCAGTTACGAGTTGTCAACGTATAACCATCGATATGTACAAATGAAATGATCTTCAGTCCAAATAAAGTATTAATTAATAAGTTAATACTTAAATGAATTGAGACGCTTGAGAGCATAGGGGTAAATTTTTGTAGAGTGCTAGATATGATATTAAGTGTTAATTCCTACACATAATAACTCAATTTTTATAGTTTTGGCATTTGTACTCCTTTGCTTTTCACCCTTCAATTGAAATTAAAGTAGTATTATTTTAGCGGGGATTTTAGAGAATGCTACAAATTGATTTTTGGGGAATTTCGGGGATGTAAATTTTCAAATTGGGGATGCGACACGAAAGATATCTGGGAACCCTGACTTACGTCAACAATAGCCATGTTGTGTCGTTGGTGTAATCGCCGTTGCACTTTTTACCGCCCGTGTCCCACTACAAAAACAATATTATTTATTCTTTGTTTTTCTTCTCGTAAAATTCATTTCAAATGCAATATGTATGCATGTATGTATGAATCGCTATTTATGTGTATGTAAGTTTATTTTTAGTGTATGTAAGAAAGAAATTATAAAATGCATATTCTGCATATTTTATTATGTATGTACTTAGCTATGTATTTTTAATTTAAAATAAAACCAAGATAAAAAGATTGTAAAAATAATACCTACCTACGCGTACATACTTTCATTCACATTATTTACATTCATATACATATTTATTTACATATGTATGTTTGTGTGTACATTAGAGCGGGTCAGTTTGTATAGAAAAAAAACGACAAATCGTATATGTAGCAAAAACGCAATCCACGGACAATTGTAAGAAATTTTCGCCAAGAGGATTTTACAAAATTATGTATGTATATGTACAACATTTGTCACGTGAAAGCAGCGTTGCCATAACTTTTTTTTAACTGCAAATTTAGAATAAAAAAACTGATTTTCACGTGAAAAACCTGCACACAAAAATATATTTTTGTACATTATTTATTTCAAAATGTTTCTTATTAAAACATAAAAACATAATAGGTACAACAAATTAAAAGAATTATTCTTCGTATAATGTATTACTAAGTCTATGTCCATACGAGCAAAAGCTTCTGCAACTTTCTTAAATTTTCTGTTGAAGTTTCATTCGTGTCCATATAAAGAAATTGTTGTTGCGCAGTTTTTGTTTTTTACATAGATTTTGTTGTTGCTTAATATTACGAAGAAAACAAAAGAGAGTTGCATGTACATGAAGCAGTGTACCCCTTCCCAATCTTCTCACCTCTCTCTCCCATATACAAAACTGGGACAAAAACTTCCCCTAAATCCCAGAAGTTCCCTGGATTCCCAAAAACTGTTACAAAATCCCAGAAGTTCCACAGATTCCTAAACAATTTTATAAAAATCCCAGAAGTTCCCCGGATTCCCAAAAACTTTTACAAAATCTCCCCAATTCCAGAAGTTCCCCGAAAACAACGGCAACACTGAAAGACGTGAAAATACCAAAACGGCAACACTCAGTAAAGGTGTGCAAAATTTCATATAAAGCGGTCAACAGGAAGGGTGTACATTTTCAATTATTCAGGCATGTTCTGAAATCACGGTGATTTCAAACCACGAACGATTTTGAAATCACCCGAGTGATGTTTTGGTGTTCTGAAAATCACGAGAATTTTAATTTTTAGTCGTGATTTTCGTTGTTACAAATCACGGGATAACAGCTGAGTTGCTTTATTTGACTACTAAAAAGGAAAAGTAAATCACGAAAAATTTAAAAAAAACAATGAAGTTGCCACAAAAAATACTGTGTCATACTGAATTAGTAAATTTTAAGGTTCTTCTGTGTAAAATAAGTAATTTTATTACAAAAGCAAATAAAGAACAAATCGTATTAAGTGTATGTAATCATATTATTATACAATTCAAAGCAAAATGCTTAAAAAACGTCAAGTGATTTGAAATCGTCAGCCTATTAGCTGACCGGTTTCAAATCACGAGATTTCAAACATTTTACTGCGCAGAACACCTTTTCGGTGATTTCAAATCACTTTACGATAAAGTGATTTTCAGAACATGCCTGATTATACATATAGGAATCTTGTTAAAAAGCTAATGAAAATCTTACTTACTCCAGCTCATTATTTGGCGAATATGGTGCAATCCAAATATATGGGCAAACTAACTAGTAAAGAAAACGAAAAGATAGCAGAACAATGCATTAAGCACCCTCATTTCTAGCACCCTGCAGAATATTTTCCACAATCTTTATTTAAAGAAGATGTGTTTATCATGAGTGGCAAATGAGATTTTAAAATTGTACCAATTGTAGTCTAAAATTGTACTTTTTTGAGCTTAATTGTACCAAAACAGATTTTTAAACCCTGAAACATACACAGAAAATATATAATTTTTAGACTTTAATATGTATCATGATCAGCAAGAGACATCAGCTACCCTAAATTCAAAATCTTGGTAAGCAAACAGCAGTAAGTATGGTGTATGGGCTATTTGTTTTTTCTGTAATTTACTTTCGGCCTTCCCCTTTTTTTCAATGTTCTGCTCGCATTACATCTGCGAGTTAGCTGGCATGGAATTTTTGTTAGTGGCTGTCGTAACCAGACATTTTGGCAAGATTTTCTCTCTCTTATGTGATTGTGTTAGGATTTTTGTTGTTATGAACGAGTAAATAAAGCAAATTTTGAGAGTAATGTACAAAAAAGACATGAAATGAAAAATCATTGTATAAATGCAAAAAGGTTTTGGTAGCAACTTTAAAAGAGAATTAAAAAAAGACATGTCTTAAAAATCACGGTGTAAATTGCGTGTAACTACATTCTGATTCTATGTGAGAATTTTCTACGACATTTCTGATAAATTTCAAATTTTAGATCCGATATTTTCTGATGTTTTGTCAGACATTTTTCCGACATTGTTCAGACATCGAAAATTTCTCTTGAATTTCCCCAGAAAATTTTTCAGAGTTTTTACAGAATTCTTTGAGACATTTCGGCAAAGTTTTTAGAATTTCCTCAGATACGAGTTCCGCTTTCTTGTCAACAATTCAATTGAAATTTCTTTTTCTGTTTTTTTTTAGTTGATTTCTATGTTAAATAATATGTTATAAACATTAGTTAATGCTGAATTGGTCTGTTTTGATATTTTTTGTTAATAAAAATATGGTTTATTGTATTTAAAATTGGTATTTTGAATGTGCCGATTTTTGGCCGATTTTTTAAAATTGAAGCGCAGATTTTATTTGGAAAATATGCCGATTTTTTGTCAAAATCATCTGGCACCCCTGGCTAAAGGTCTATTTAGTATGATTTTTCGAATGTCGAATAATCCGGTTTTTTTTAATAAAAAACCGGCCCAGTCGAATAGGTTTCGATTCGTATATATTATTAGTTTTTACTATATTAAAACTTGACGAACTTTTACTGTTGATTTTCCGAAGTATTTTTGCTCAAGAGCATTTACTGAAGCATGCAATTAAGCTGAACTAATTTTATAACATGGTAGCAGGGGCGAATTAAATTGGCCTTGTGATGTAGAATTTATATCAAGCTTCATATTTTATATGGAGTTCGACATCCATCATAGACAAAAATGCTTGTTGCGTGAATGTCAAGAAATAAACAAGAAAAAGAAAAAAATGTAAATCTGTGCACTGGGGCTCCCTCTATATGTGTGGAACAATTTTTTTCGGATTTTGATTGTAAATCCTCCTAGAAAAGTCTTGTAGTAAAAAAAAACTGTGCTGATCATGTAATGGGAAGGTGTGCCGCATATAAGGGGCACTATAATGAGCAATCAAGAAATTATGGGAAATTATAGGGATAGAAATTATAGTGTTGTGCCAAACAAAAAATTAGAAAACAGAAGCCAGATTCGCACAAAACAATTAATGAGAAATAAGGCAAAGTTCCTATCCAAAAGTTTTGGCCGTTAAAAGTACTGAGATCAAAATGAAGACCAAGTTTTTGATAGGTACAATACCATCTCGTTTTTAGGCAACCTGTTATTAAGCAATATTTTTTTTACATTTCTAATATTGGGAAGAATTATGGGGAAAATGTTTCCAAGTTAGCTTAGAAATTAGATGGTATCATACTTATTAAGAACTTGACCCTCATTGTGATCTCTGAATTTTAAAAACCGTAATCGGTTTTTTTTAAATTTGAAAAAGTCGAACTATTCGAAAACCGGTTTTTGGAAAATGTCGAATAATCGATCACCATAGTTTATACGGACAAATATTTTATAAAATATGGTTAAATGTTTTCTGATGAGCTGCCACAAGCAACACAACAATGCATGGAGAATTTTAATGTTAGCTCCGACTTTTCTCTGATATTAATACGCCAGTACGTAAAACGTGTCAGATAAATCGGAAAATTTTCTGATGTTTTGTCAGACATTTTTCCGACATTTATAAGACATGTCAAAAATTCCTTAGAATTTCCCTAGGAAATTCGTCGGAATTCATGCAGAATTCTGTTAGACCTTTCGGTATAGTTTTTAGAATTTCCTCAGATAAAGAGATCTGGTTTCTTGTCAACCACTCATATAATTTTCGGTACTTTTTCTGACCGTCATCGGATACGAACTCGGCATCTTGTGCAGACTTTCTGACTAACTTCGGACCGAAATCGGCAAAAATTGTTTACTGGGTACATACATATATACATGCATACATATATACATAGTATACAGGGAACCAGTTATTAACTTATTTTACACACCAACATTGCTTTTGACAGCGTTGCCAGACTATGGGATTTTTTCGTTTGATTTAGACAGTCCATCTTGGCTTTTATGAAAGTGTAAAGTTTAGTTTCCTCCATAGATTCTAGTACCACCCTAATGTACATATTTTAAATGAAATAGAACAGGGCGCTGCCGACTTGCGACGGCTTGTTTCTCTGTTTCGCTAATCCATATATTATATAAAAACGAGGCGTATGTTTGTGTGGTTGTTTGTTTGAAGATTTTTGTTACGGCATCACGGCTGAACCGATTTAAATGAAATTTGGTACACATATAACTGTGTTTTCACGAGTTTCCCAAAAACTTTAAAGATAGAAAAAATTCCTTAATCTCGAAGAAGTCCAATTTTATAAAATGGTATTGTCCAAAAACATATGTATAAAATATGTAAAGTTTTTGTAAAGTAAAAGAAATGTTTTTGTTGCTTTGGTTTGATATACATATTACTAAAACCGCAACATTACAATGTGATTTGATATTTTTGAGGCACCCAAAAACTAAAGAAATCAATGAAAAATAAAGAAAATTCCGAAAAATAGTTAACCAGGGTACACACTATCGAACATGAATGACAGTTTGCTAAAATTTTTGCATAAATGCGGAAAATGATTTTTAAAAGAATTTGTATGATCCTATAAAATGGAACGTTGTCTTTCGTATATAACAAGATTAGGGTGTGTAATGCATCATGTTAAAACAAAAGCATCCTAGGAGTTGTAAAATATTATGAAAAAATAAAAATAAATAATTTTCAACGAAGTACGTTCAATTTTCGTACTTTCCATGTTTTCCAGTAAATTTTTTTCCTAAATGACGGATTTAGCACCCAACATTAATTATAGTTTTGTCACTGTCATTCAAAGGTGATGAAGTTTTGACAATAGTGTGTACCCTGCATTATATTTAAAAGTAGCTAAAACGGAAAAGTGTTTACTTTACAAGAACTAGCCAAATTCGCAGAATAAAGAAATATATTCCAAAATTCAAAATACTTTAGTCAGAGAAAGTTTACATAGCTAATTAAATGTAAGGCAGAATGCATTACCATAAACTTTTATGTTAAAAGCTATGGACAATTTTATTAATTTATTCAAATAATTAAAAAACTCAAGTTTTTTAATACTTATTTAAATTGTATTCAAGCAAGTTAAAAAAATCATCATTTGGGAGAAAAAAATCATCTTTTGGGAAAGAAAATCATCAAATCATATTTTAGTTTAAAAATCATCAAAAATATGATAAAATCATCATTCTGGCAACGCTGGTCCCAGATTAGTAAAGCTAATGTGCATATGCATTAAAACCGGTTATCACTTATGCTGACTTTAGACGACATGTATTTTACATCTGACTTGTCAAATTTCCCACTGCAAAAGTGATACATGCCGTGTGAAACATATGAAACATTGTCAGATGACATTTACAGAAGCAAAGTCAGATGAACAATTTTCAATTAAAGCGTGTTCTATTTTCATCTGACAAGGGATCTGACATCAGCTGTAGTAAATTATCAAAAGTGTGGTTTTCCTGAAAAAAACATTAAAAAGCAAAAAGCGCTTTATATATTTACGAAAATTGTGCAAAAACTAAGCTGTTGTGAACACTCAGAGGTTAAGTCAGATGTAATTGCACATGTACGTGTGAAAGCAAATATTATAAACCGTCTGTAATCGACAATTTTGACAAACATGCGAAGTTACATATGTCTCACACACCTAACAAGCCATATGTAAAAAACATGTCGTCTAAAGTCAGCATTACAAAATTCGTACATTAAGCCCACATTAACTTTAATTAATTTTTATGAATATGGGGTTAAATGTTTAACTTTGTGTTTGTTGGGCATGTTTGTACAAAATAAGAATCTTGGCTTGGAGTATAAAACAAATGCATCTTGCAGATTAAAGCATTTGTAAGAGCATGCATTGATATGTTTGAACATAACTGGGCAGAGTCACAGACATAATACCAACAAATTGTATTTTGATCGTGAATTATCAGCTAAACAGGTTTTCCGTTAAATACGAGCGTGTAGTTTTTATGTTATTTAAGTATTTCTTGCTATTGTAAATACATACATATGTATGTATGTATGAAAATGTCTACGTACAGGCGCGGATCCAGTTTAAGCTTTTGGGAGGGGAACTTTTAAATGAAACGTACCATATTGTAAAATTTCGTTTATGAGCTCCATAGAAATGAGGTATATTTTATTCGTTTTGGAGGGGAAAATATCGCTTTTTCCCCTCCCTTGGATCCGCGCCAGCTATGTACATACATACATACACTGGATTTTTGTTATTCTTTTTCTTTCCTATAGGAAGAGTATACTCTAAAAAAAACATGTGTAATCAGTTTATTTGTTTTTTGTTAATTTTGTTTTGTTAATTCTAAAGAGCTTTTTCGTATTGTGGCAAACAATGGAGTATTGATCCAATCACAAAAGTCGGTACGAAAGTAGTATTAATGTACATACATATGTAAGTGGCATGAAAAGGAGATCAATTTGAAATTAGATTAAAAGCAAAAAGCAAAATTAGATTAAAACCAAAATGTATATCGTTACCTGAAACACAAAAGGCCCTAACTAATATTTTCATTATTTTACATTAGAAGCAAAAAACATGCTAAATGAAATTTTTACTTTGGACTACTTTGGGTAGACCAGGCATGTCAAATTCATTTCAGTGTGAGGGCAAAATTCTTCGAAAATTATAGTCCAAATTCTCTTGCGGGCCGCATTTGCTTTTTTTTTAATTAAAAAATCAAATTTTGAGTGGAAATTTAATATAAATAATTCAAAAGGAATATAAACAAAAAATGTATAGAAATATATTTATGTATTAATAAAAAGAATGTACCTAAACAGGGACCGTAACTGTTATGACTTTTTTCGAAAAAGTTAAATAATAATAGTTATAAATGAAATTTATTTGCTGGAGTTTAAGCAATTGTCTATATGCAGCATTTTGTTGGTGCTTTACCAACTCATCAAATAAATTTCATTTAAAATAAAATTATGACAATATGTCAAATAAATTTCATAATAATAGTTATGTTTTGACCAATATGTTTTCGGTCAAAAAATAATGGTTATTTTTTGAATATACATAATTTTTTAGGTCAAAAATAAAAGTTAAAATTTGACTGATATGATTTTTATCAAAATTAAAAGTTAAAATTTGACCGATATTTCTTTTTTTGGTCAAAAATAAAAGTTAAAATTTGATCGATATTTTTTCGGTCAAAAATAAAAGTTAAAATTTGACCGATAATTTTTGGGCAAAAATAAAAGTTAATATTTCAAAAAAGAGCAAGTAATATTTGGAGCTACATAATAATCTCACATGGTGAATGAATATCCTACTAATCAACATCGATTTAACTTGTAAGTGAATATAAGGAGCATCAATAGCTCTTATATACAATTTCGTTAAGTAAATTGGTTTAATAGTTGATGCTCCTGCTCACTAATATCAAGCAGGACAAGTATTTAAAATAAACAAATAATGCTGGGGTAGCGACTTCTAAATCCGTTTAAATTTTAACTTTTATTTTTTACCAAAAATATCGGTCAAAATATAACTTTTATTTTTTACCAAAAAAATATCGGTCAAATTTTAACTTTTATTTTTGACCAAAAAATAATCGGTCAGATTTTAACTTTTATTTTTGACTAAAAAATATCAGTCACAGTTTAACTTTTATTTTTTACCCAAAAATATCGGTCAATTTTTAACGTTTATTTTTGACCAAAAAATATCGGTCAAATTTTAACTTTTATTTTTGACCGAATAAGTATGAGTCACAAAATAACAGTTATATTTTGACTTGAAAAAAGTAAAAAAATAAAAGTACTTTTATATATTTATTCCTTAGCTCACGACCATCGCATTGCTATACTCAAATATCGTAGACAAATTCTTTCAGTCTGACTTTTTGAACTGAAATAATGATAATAACTGTTATTTTCGGTTTCTGAATATAAATTATTTTTTGCTGGATATACTTAATGCAGTGCTTGTCATTTTTCAATTCATACTGAAAATTTTTTAAAATTCGTTACGAAGGGGGGTATAAACATTCAAAAATAGCATTACGTTATATGTGAATAGGCCCCTGCGAGTGTCACTAAAGATATGACAGTAGTCGAAATTCACTATGGCGGCCAACAGACACCATTTTGTGAAAAAAAATAAAAAGTTGGTGAACTATTTTAAAATGGGTAACATTGAACAGGTATTTGAAAATAGTCTTAAGGATTCTCTTATCATTTTTCATTTCGAATGACAATTTAGAATCTTTAAAAAAAAGTTTAAAGTTAGTTAACAACCAAAAAACCCAATTGCGTAAAAAGTGAATTTTAAACAAAGAATCTAAAACCAAACTGTGTACGAAAACTAAAAAGAAAATAAATAAAACTTTAAACTAATAAAATAAAAAAACTGACTGTATAAAAAACTAAACAAAAACAAATCCAGTGTGCGGAAGGAACATAGCGACTTTTATAGTCGGGAAGCATTAAACATTGAATCTTCAAATCTTCACAATAATGGTTCCCCAATGTAAAATTCGCTATGTTTCGCGCACTGTACTTGTTTTCTTTTCTCTTAGTTTTTTACGCAGTTGGGTTTTTTTAATTTTTTAAATTTAATTTTTATTATTTTTCAAATTTTAATTATCGATATTTATCGATACAACTAGAAAAGTTTGATAAATTTTCTTTACTTATTTATTACGTTGATATTTTTTTATGAAATAATTTATTTTTTAATATTTTAATGAAAATAGTATGGAGTTGTGGAAAAGTGTTGAGGGCCGCAAAAAAATCATGCCGAGGGCCGCATTGATTTTTACATTTCATTTTTTTTAAATAAAATCGCTATTTTTGTTTATTGAAGTCTGATTTTTTGCTGTGATGTATGCTGGTGAAATAGGTACATGGGAATTTATAAAAAAGTCGATCTCGAATTTTTTGTTAGAGCATTTTCCGTTTTATGTAACGATATGTACTATATAACTCCATATGTATGTATGATATAAACCTAGAATGCAGGTATGATTGATATAAAAAATTTTTACTTAGAGTAGCTTATGTCAAAATTTTTTGGTGTTTTCCAGTGGTTCTCAATCTAATACTAGCCAAACTTGGACACACACACAACGTGCGCTGCTGTCTGAGCTTCTTCCAAGCACAGTCTACTAGTATCATCCGGTAAGATTTTCATCTTAGCCAGATGATACATGAACTTTTAATGTCCTGTAATTAACGCAATTGAAGGCTCTCCGGTTATACCTAAGAACCTTATCCGCTCTCCTGCCCATGGGCTCCTTGTGCACCATACGAGCCTGTGCCTACATATTGTAATCTCCTGCCACCTTTCCAGGTTTATAGAATTCAACCATTGTATAATTATACCATACACATGTGCAATCCTGGCTTCTGGTCCACAGAACATCACAGCAGATCATTTTTTTGCGATCTTATCTGCAGCCTCGTTTCCCATTGGGCCGATGTATCAGTTAAGCAACATCAGTGGTACCTATTGCATTTTGAAACACATGCTAGCATTAGTTTAGAGTACATGTTCGCTTGTTGCGTGCATCTAATCACCTGCGGGGGGTTACTCTGTAATTCGAAACTAAAGAAATGCTTTCGCATTGCAATGTAAATAACATACAAATGCGAAAATTTTTCCTTTCGCACCGCAATACAGTATTGGACAATTGGACATAAATCTAGAAAATTCACTGTAAATGGATCGATGTGTTTCGTCTTTATTTGAATTTATTTAATTGTGTTTAAAATTATTTTATTTAAATTTGCTATATTTTATTTAAAAAACATTGTATTTTTACACAGCTACAAGTTTCTTTTGTTCAATTATGTCGCAATTTATAAATAAATGTTTATATGGTCGACACGTGAACATATGGTGTTGGAAATAGAATTTGAAAACATAATTATTTCCAACTATATTGCTCGTGGAGACCCCCCCAGTAAAGCCCTTATGACATTAACATTTTTCTTCAGTTTTTAAGCTTTGGAGAGCAGTGCAAATATAATATAATAGGAAATTTTACCAGATGCGGAGAACTCAGCTATATTAAGATAAATATCAAATGTTTTACTAATTTTATCGATAAAAAAATGAAAGCCGGTCAAAAACAAAAATTTATAAATGTTCAACTTAAAATTGACGTTCCAACATTGACTTGCAACATTAAAGTGCTGCCAAGTTAGCGGAATATTCACGAATTCAGCGACTTAGCGGCTCTTTTTTCAAATTTTTATTTCTGTTGGCGTTTTAATATAAATAAAAAGTAGGCAGCACATAAAGAAACTTTGCTTCTGTATAGCGCATTTTCATAGAAAAAACTAATTTTTTTTCTTCTCTTCCACACAAAACCATAAAGAAGTAATTAGAAAACTTGATTTTTTCTTAGAAAAAAAAGAAGCTTAGTTGCTTGATTCCGGCTGGGACAAAAAGTGAACTTTTCTCCGAAAATTTCCAATAGTCTTTCTTCCCTGGTTTCGGCAAAACAACCACCTTTGTTTCCCTCCATACCGTTTGCATGTAGAAACAGAAAAACAGGCCTCCAGTAAGGTAATCATTAGTCTCTGACCGAATGCACTTTTTTCAGACCGAACCGAACTTTTTTAGAATTTTTAGAAACGAAACCGAATGCGAAGCCGAACTTTTTTATTGAAGAGAAAAATTTTAACTTAACTTTTTTAAACTATGACTTATTTATTTAGTAAATACAAAATGAACAAAGTTATAGTACGATGCACTTTTTGATAATATTTTTTTTATTGGACTGCATTTTTGTGCATCTTTGATGTTATATAAATATGTGCATAAAAAAATTTATACAAAGTTCGGTGTTCGGTGAAAGTTTTACCGAACGCCGATCATCAAACGAACATAGCTTTTTGTCGAACTCCGACACCGAACCCGAACTTTTGGTCGGACACTAGTAATCATACCGCACTGAAGCAAGTTCGAAAACTAAAGCACTTTTGTCACAATTCGGAGTCACTATCCTCTCGCTCTCTCATACTAATGCTTTTATAAATAGGTTTCCGAATACGAATGAGTTTCTTCGGCTCCTGCTTTACCTTTTTCTAAGTCAGGTCAAAAAATACTCAAATGGCATTTGGCACGCAATTGTTTTTTAGCATTTTATGTATCAGTCAGAAGGTATTTCAAAGCACTTTAAAATTATATCAATACTGTTAACATAAGTTTCGTGTTTTGCAAGGCAGATTCAACAACAAAAAAAAAACAAGAACATTGTTGGTAGAAGCACACCGGAAATATGTCAAATCTATTGCCTGTGTGTCGCACACATTCATAAGCTCTCTCAAATTTACTAACACATGCCCGTTGTTGATAGAAACATACCAGAGATGTGTTAAAATCTATATGTCTGTGTGACGCACACATTCTCAAATTTACTAAAACAGCTGTTCTCGTAGTGGTACCTGTTCAATCTACCTTGGCATTATGGAAAATATGAGCAATTAAAAATAAAACTTTTCAACCCATGAGAGACTACATGGTCATGCTAAAGGCGCAAACAGTTCCCATTTCTGTTAACGAGTACATAGAACAAATTAATTAAAAATAAAAGTTCGGTTTGCAATAATATCAACATACATATTACATACATACAAATTTGATTTCAGTTGATGAGATATTTCAATGAAAACAACCACCAAAATGTGATTTTAACAAAAAATATTATTAGGCGTTGCTTGTTTATGTAAAATTTAATAACTTTATTTATTATTATATTTCACAGTGTTTTAATTTAAAACATTTAGATTGTCTGCTTATCAGCAAAAAACAAAAAAAAAATACAAAAATAAATGGCAAAACCGGTACGGTATGGATCTTAATACATACATACCTACACATACACAAATAAAAAAAAACAATCATTCAATATTA
Source organism: Panzeria rudis (assembly GCA_956483635.1). Taxonomy (NCBI): domain Eukaryota; kingdom Metazoa; phylum Arthropoda; class Insecta; order Diptera; family Tachinidae; genus Panzeria; species Panzeria rudis. The sequence continues at coordinate 5,887,123 of OY101447.1, forward strand.
TTTATAATTCTACATCTACCTTTAAAATACATACAGACGGCCAATATTCGTCGTACTTTAGATTCCCCCCGCACCCAATAAGTTTGTTTTTGTTGTTGTTCTTATAAGACCAGCTGTTGCTTTCATTGTTGATGGCAAAACAAAAAAAAAAAAAAGAACACGTGAAAAAGCAACGATAACTACAACAATAATTTACATTGAAATAAGTGCAAAAATACGATATTTTTTAATTTTTATTCACAAAAGAGAATATCGAGGAGTATGAGACATTTTGGCTCTACACATGAATCGGAGGAGATTGTGTTTAAATTTGTACTACTTTAATTATAGATTATACAATTTTACATTTGTATTAAACTCTCATTTGTTTAGTGTGTATTTTTATTCGTTTTCTAATTAAAACAGCGTTTTAGAAATTTGTGTTACACAGAGCGACAAATCGGATATTTTTGTCTGGTGCAGCGAAAACTAAAACTGATGAAACAAAAGTAGATAGTACGCTACACAGCTGCTTACCTTTAGCTTTTGGCTTAACCCACTAAACCTGAGATTCGAAATAAAAGAAGGTTCGCTAAAACGAAAAATTTTCGAAACAAATTTGTTCGATAAATGCTCGTGAATCTAAAAAAAATCTAATGTTCGCAAATGCGAGCTTTTGTCGATAATGTTGCGACAATAAGCTCAATTGCCAAATTTCATAAAATGTGAATGTTCGCAGCATCGAAATATGTCTCGATAAGAAGCGCAATTGCCAAATTTCATAAAATGTGAATGTTCCCACCATTGAACTATTTTCGATAATTTATCGAATGTGTAATTTACATTCATGTGTGCAATAATTGAATAGAAAAAAATGTGCCACGATAGCCTAGTTGATGTGTGCTAATCTGTTATCCTGGCGGTACCGTGTTGGAATCTGATTGACTGCAGCCTAAGTTACAATTCTAAATAAATAAATATTCCATTTACATTAAAATAGATAAATTAAAAAAATAAAGATAACAATCTTGAAAAATTACTTTTTCCTGCATTTTTGTGGTATCGATATTTCTTCGATATTGGTTCGCTATTGATTTGTCAGCGAAACATCGAAATCGAAAGATTTGCTGCCACAAACTGAGCGACGAGTGAGCTCTAGCAGCTCTTTCTCTTTCCGACTTCGATAGCCGTTCGCGAGTGTTTTGTCCGAGAAACGTGTGCGCAACATTCGAATGCGATATTATTATCGAATGTTTTGGTTTGCTGGGAATCTAGTTCGCCAACACTATTGATTTTGTAATACCTATGCATACACATGTAGTAGTATTGTTAGAGCTTTTCGTAAAAACGCTTCAATTATTTTCAATATGTTCGTGCAATAAAAATAAAACACGGATATTTAATTTCACAAATAACTTCTTGGTAACACTGTTTACTTATTTCCCAATTCGAATCGCTTGTTGCATATACTACGTTTATACGCACGACTTATTTGCAAATAAAACTTAATTGTCGCAAAATTATTATTTTTTTATTGCGACTTATAAGTCACAACAACTATTCACGATTAACACTACGTCTTCATCACTGTAAAAGGTTCATCAACTTCTTTGTTGTGGTGAATATGTACGTGCGATGTCCATCATCATGGCCGATTTGCGACTAAAGTGGCAATATGTAACTTTTTCAACTGCCTTGCCACTTTTAGTGTCCCCTTTTTGAAATGACGTCATCTGCCACCTTTTGTAATATTATGCCCCTTTTGTCCATTTTTGCCTCTTTTTTATGAAGTGATACTTTTTGTTTTACTATGAGTTTTTTACGGTACGAAACTGTTATTATAAAAAAAAAATCTTAAGACAAAAATGTGTTTTTGAGTCCATTATTTATAGAGTCTTATGAAAAAAAAACCATTTTGAAATAGTTTAAGAGATTAGATCTATAGATATTCATTATTGAACTAAAATTATTAGAAACTAACATCCTGATTCACTAAAACGAACAATAACGTCTTGTTAAAAATTTTTATGAAATATTTTTAAAACGATTTTCATGCAAATTTTTGAGTGAAATGAAGATTTATTTTTACTAAATCAACACCTAAGACGAAAGTAATAATAACGTTTTGAAAAATTAAATAGACGAATATTTATAATGAAACTAATAAGTCGTTTTCCCATATATCCTTGGTTTTCGCATATAATCACTTGCGATTCTTGCATTCTTTGTAGAATAGATAAGAAAGATTTTATTTAAAACCATGGTAATCTTTTACATTCACACGAATATTAGTGCTAAAACTGAAAAAACACTAAAAGTGTGTGACATGGCAACACTTCTTTTTGATCTATATTAGGGATGCCAATCCTGAAATCCCGATCCCGAAAATCTCGGGATTTTTCGGGATTGAGAAATCCCCAATCCCGGGAATCCCCAGATATCCCAGGGAATCCCGAAATATTTAAATTACGTTTCTTTAAGTAAAATTCTAATACAAAAAACTCATAATGAAAGCTAACACTAATTTATGTGCATATTTAGATGCATTATGGTTGTCAAAGGGTATCCTCTATCCCCACACTCCTGGTCGGTGGTGATAAACGAGCTTCTCCACGTTCTTAGTGATAGTGGGCATGGTAACTGGAAAATTCGGCTTGATATCTTAGACGTTATGAATGATGCTTTCTGCACTATTTCAATATTAGGAGAAAACGTTTTTGGTATAGTATCATTAAATGGATACAATATTTTTTATTCTAGAATGTCAAGAGTGTATATGATTTTTTTTGACAAAAGTCTGACTTGGATTCCCTATGAAGAATTCTTATAACAGGAAGGGCCTAGAGCAGTGTCTCTAGAGGGAAAAGAACCTGTCACAAGACAGGTCACGAGACTGGCTTCCAAGAACTAACAACCGGTTAGAGTTCGGGAACTTTATATGAAAGGGACCGGTAACTTTTACATGGCGTTGTCATTGGAGGGGGTCAATTGACATAGTTAAGATACTCAGTGATAGGTTCTAGACCCAAACTTAAGCTCCTTGTCGTGTGATGGTTTCTTTAATACTAGTTAAATTATTGTACTTTGAACATATATTTTTAATTTGAAAAAAAAATCTGCTTGTACAATGAATGTATTTTACTAAAATTTTTGTTCTAGTTTTGTGATTTGTTGTGATATAATTCTTTTCGCCGATCACAACTCGGCAACATTTCGTGACATTCTCATTTTCACCAGTCATAGGACAAGTACGTTCAAGACAATTGGTACAACGTTTCCCGCAGCGGTTGGATGCACCTGGAGCATGAGCCCTAAAATTATCATGTGGAATTATAAAATTATATTCAAACGGATATTTCAAAAAAATTTTCTATCAAATATGTATATGAAAAATCTTTATCACAGAAAATTCAAAAACTTTTTTTTTATTGAATCAACACTTTTCCATAGAACAGCACACAAATATCTTTATCACAGAAAATTCAAAAATTTTTTTTTATTGAATCAAGATATTTCCATAGAACAGTACACAAAAATCTTTATGACAGAAAATTCAACAATTTTCTTCTGTGTATAGGAAAAACAGCTAACATTAAAAAGGTTTAATCAACATAGACTTTGACATATCAAGTTTGTCGTTAACTTCAGATTTCGCTAAATTTGTAAATATCACAAAGCGATCTTTGCAATCTACAGTAGTTCATTTCAAAAGTATTTCTTTTTTTAATACGCTTTTATTTCTGTTACACAGTGTTATTTACTATATTATGTATTTAAAATTTATTTATAAAAATATTTCGGTTTTTCTAACTTATTTCTAAGTATTGTAGTATTGAAAAGTTCCATGTTAGACAGTATGAGTATAATTAATATTTTCGACTTTAATACCTATGATGGCTTTGTGATTCATTGTATAGTTCTTCGACATGCACATACATATTTGCACAATACATTAGGGTGGCCCTCTGTTGTATGAAGACACATTTTTAGCTTCTTTGTCTCACTCCATACACGCAAAGAAAAAACATGGTTGAGGCAACCATAACCTAAGAGCAACATACTATGATTGAATTATATGGTTGGAGTCAAATCATACTATTGTGAAAATAAATCTGTTCTAAATATAATATTTTTGTCTTATGTAAAACTAATATGATTCATACAACCTAATGTTTAATTGAATGTAAATATACTATTATTTATATTAAATATACTATTATCATATTATATTTGTATATAAAAATAGCATGGTTCTAAATAACCATATAAAGTATATTATCTTAAAAATATTTTATTTAAAAATTGACAGTAGCTAAAAATATATACATATACATATTTATTTATTTATTATTATTTTTATTTTTTAAAAAATCATTTAACCAAAGGATAGAACAAAAACTTTTTTGAAAGCAAAGAGCCATGTCTCTTTTTTGTAACCATAGTTTGATTGGAAGCAAACTTCTTTAAAATAGTATATACAAGAACCATATATTATTGTTATAGAACCATACTGTTATTGAATTTTCAAATATACCATGATTGTAGCTAGAATTTTGTAACAATAAATTCAACCATGTTGCAATCAATATGAATGCTAATAATGTCATGATTATATGTAAGCATAAGTTTCTTGTCGTAAACTAATCAAGGTTCACAATTATTTAAAACAATAATAACTTATTTGCCACAACCATAAGCGCTATCGGGAAACATGACATTATTGACGCAACCATACCACAACCATATCTTTTCTTTGCGTGTAGAAATATGCGACTAGTCAAAAAACTAATGTATCTAAAATAGTATACCAATTTGTAAATTGATTGAAAAATATTACAGTGAGAAAAAGATCGAACTGGCGGATGGATATATGTTATTTTCGAACTTTCAAGAAATAGTTGAAAAATTACCAAAGAGTATTATGTTGTCGTTCAGTACCAGTATCTAAGCTGTTTTGAAAATTTCAAGACTCTAGCTCGGTGGGAAGTGCACTTAAAATTCTTGTACTTGTGCTGTTTTTACAAAAGGTATCGATCTGCACACGCCAAAGCAATTTTTAAACTTCTCGCAATCAGAAAATGGCACCAGCATTGACTCGGAAGGAAATCTTGAAGGAGGAAAAATAAAGCAATTTTTTAACTTCCCGCAATCGGAAATTTGGACGTTACTGATTTCACTCTGATTTTCGAAAATCGAGTTTTCATCAGATTTCGACGTTTTGAGGTCCTAGGAAGCATTTTGATTGTTTTTACGATAACACTGTACAACACGAAGAACATTACTGCGTTCTGTAAACCGATTCTGGTAGAGGAGACAAAAAATATATACTACGTGTGTTGGCGTTTTGCAAGATCACATCGGAATTTTAATTTAGGATATTTTAATTTACATCTGAGGTGTAGGGTATGTTCAGCAACTTTTTAGGAAATGTTAGGGCAAATAATTTTGTGGAACATATTAACCCTCTGGACTCCCCCACATAACGGCCATTTTTGGCTCTTTTCTAACAAATCGTTAAAAACACCCCTAAAAATGGGGAGTGCGGGGATAAAATGTTCTACAAAAAGATTTCCCATAAATTAAATATCGCGTGAATATAAACTTTTTAGATTTCGAGAATTTTCCGAAATAAAATACATATTTGAAATTATGGTTTTTTGAAACAAATTTTAAAATCTAATCTGCTCCTAACCTTAAAAAAGTCCGACAATTACTGAAAATTTCTTTAAAATCAATTGCTTCGTTCGAGAGATATCGTCGTTGAAAAATGTGCTATTTAGTAATTCGTATAGGTGTATGTACTCTGAAATTTTTGTCAAATCGTTTTTTAGGAATTTAAAAACTATGATATAAATCTGATTTAAATCGGTTAAGTGGTTCGAGAGATACCTATTGGCGAAGTTTTTGAAAAAAACACTTTAATTATCCGAAAAATCAACGGGTTTACCAACCCAGCGTTACATCATCTATAAAAGCAACGGTTCGAAACTAACATATACATGCATACATGTGTATATATGTATATACTATGTGATGATACTGATGAAAAGGAACCTTATCTTACCAGCAAGACTTTTCTTTCAATAGAACCAAAAAAAGCTGTTTTTGTCAATTTTATCGATTTAGAGATTATGGTTGCAAAACTTTAAAACTCATTTACTCAAAACCAGGGACTGAAACTGAACCTGAACCCAAACGGGCTCAGGTTCGCTGTTTATAAAGACTTTGAACCCGAACCCGGTGAACCTTAAAATTCAGCAAGATTCGGGTTCAAAAATATAAAAAATAGAGAAATATTTAGTAGAAGAATAATAAAAACAAACGAATTATAAAAGAAACAACGTACAACAGAAAAACGATTTAGTATTCAATAGAACACTGAAGATGGCACATAGCCGAAACCGGTCTGTTTACAAACCAAATTTGACGTGGGATGACGGAAAATCGTTCCAAATAATAAAAAAACATTACATTTCTTGCATGCAAAAAAAAAAACTAAAAACAAAATCAAAATAAAATAATGACCAAGGCAAATTCATGCCAGGTGGCAGCAACCCGACAGCTGACTTTTTTTTGAAAGTTTTAAAAGTGCCATGGCTGCCAACATTTTTGCTTTTTCTTGTCCTATGTAATTCTAATAATTTCTAATTTGAAGTATATTTTCTTATGTCAATGCGGTAAGTACGTTACAAAGTTGAAAAAAGTTTTTTTTTTTTTGAAACTAATGGGTCGATTGGAATGGTCGAACGAACTTGCGTTGCCAGCCGGCAACTGAAAATTTGTGGTTGCCAGAAAAGCACTAAAAAGCAACTGAAATGTACAGCTCTCAGTTGACAGTTTCCATCCGTAATATGATTTTTAGCAGCAGGCAACCAAATTGACCCATAAATAAGTTAAATTTAATTAAATTTAAAAAAGAATATATTGTTTAAACGTATAAAATTGATTTATATATTTTATTATTAAGCAAAATAATTGCGCGTGTTTAAATTTTTGGTTTTAAACCCGAACTCGAACCCTGAACCGAACCCGAACCTGAACTTTTTATTTTGATTAACCCGAACCTGAACCCACTTTTTTCATGGTTTCAGTCCCTGCTCAAAACTATATTTTTAGACATATTTACAATATTCAAAAATTCATATTTCGGTAAATTTTTGGAATTTTGCTATAAAAAAAGAAATTTTTTCAGAATTTTATTTAGTTTTAGGAAATGTAGCTAACTGATTTTCAGCCTCCGGAAGATAAGGTTCATTTTTATCAGGCTCATTACAAATAATAACTTTGTTGCTATGTTGTTATTAATAACTTCCGGATAAGTTCAAAATACATACATATTTGCATATTGATACTTTGGAAGCACCTAAAGAGTAGTTCCTTAAATTTAACGTCTAATATTTTTCACTGGGGAGGACAACCTTAATGTATGTATATATCGTCACCTTAAATGCAAACGGACGTAACTGTACAAAAATACGAAATCGAGTTTCTTAGTGATTATGATTCGTTTTATCAAACTACATGTTCATACAAAATTTTAGACTCCTACGATCAAAAACGGCGACTTTATTAAAGAAATTCAAACGTATTCGTATTTTTAATTTTCATTGACAAAATTCTAATAACCCTAAAATTTCACTTATTTGTAGGGATGTAACGAATACCGATACCTATACCGATACTGATATATCGGCGATACTTCAGATTTTCCGATACATCGGTATCGGCGATATTTTACTGTCGATACGACGATACTTTAAAAAATTTTTTCAGAGTTTTTTTCTGGCAAATTATTAATTTTTTGCTAATTTTATCATGAACTAAACTCATTTCGTTATTTTTTAAATCTAATTAATATCAATTTTAAAAATTAATAATATTTTATACTATTGTCTTGTAAAAAATTATTTATTTTGTGTTAATTTTACCATGAATTGAAATTCAATTCGTTGTTTTTTAAATCTTATTCCAGCAAAAAAAGACACTCCAAAGAAGTCATGAAAATATAGAATTTCTAATTAGTTGTACATATCCTTGCCATTGCAAGAAGTTCTGTTTTTCGATTCTATAATGATTTTGCCTCAAGAAAAAAGGATAAAAAATTACCCATTTTCACAATTTTTCTATGCGATTGTCGCGAGTATTTTTTTAAATTATAAAGCATCCTTTTTTCTTAAGACACCTTAAAAATTTGTTCTTGCTTTTCTACTAATTACACTATGTGACAAATAAAGGCTTTTGGAAAAACACAAGAACTGGACAGTACAGGCTCGATTGTCCTACAATGGGGTAGTAAAAACCTTTACTCAGTTTGGCGAATTTGGTAGACATTTTTTTTATGTACCTCCAAAGTTTCTGAAAATCAGTGGGGCCTCAAAAAACGGTGTCATCAGTATTTGGCCAACAGCTAATTCAAACTTTATAATACCGCTTAACTAAATATGGCAATAATGTAGCTAAGAGTCTGTTTAACAGATTTTTTTTAACATTTCATGCCAAAACATTTTTTTCGTGAACTTTTTGTTGGCAAAATTAAGGAAAAAATTTTTTTTCACTTTTCAGAATAACTTGCAGGGACTTGTCATTTTTAACTAACAATATTTGGCAAACTTATAGTTACGGTAGAGCTGAACAACTTTTGTGAACATATCAATACAATCTGCACGTATCTAGGCACTCTAATAGCTCACACAGACCACTTTTTACCTTAAAAATTTAAGTTGTTCACTATTTTTTTATGCTAAAAATATATATATTTTTTGTGTCCAGAAAAATACTATGTTCATGTACTTTTTTTGAAAAAAAATTTAAAAACATTATTTTGTTCACTTTTTTCAGTATAACTTATAGGGACTCCAAATTTTTCATTACCATTATTTGGCAAAACAACAACAAACAATAAAAAATAGTAAATACTAAAATCAGCAACAAAACAAGTGGAACAATAACAAAGAAAGCAAAAAAATGCAATAAAAATATAGCCTAACTCGTAAAAAACGAAAACTTTTAAGGTAGAAATTAGTTTTTCTGGGCTGTTTAGGGTGCCCAGATACATTCAGATTCTATTGACATTTTCGCAAAAGTTGTTCAGCTTTGCCGTAGCTACAAATTTGCCAAATATTGTTAATAAGAAATTACGAGTGCCTGTAAGTTATTCTGGAAAAAGTGAAAAAAAAATTTTCCTTAATTTAAAAAAAAAGTGCACGAAAAAATTATTTTTTGGCATAAAATGGTAATAAAATCTGTTTAGCGAACTCTTAGCTACATTATTGCCATATATATAGTTAAGCGGTATCACCAAGTTTAAATTTTCTGTTGGCCAAAAGTTGATGACACCTATTTTGAGGGCCCGCTGATTTTCCAAAACTTTGGAGGTCCATAAAACGAAATTGGTCACCAAATTCGCCAATCTAAGTATAGGGTTTTACTACCCCGTGGTAGTACAAACGAATCTATACTGTCAAGTCCGTGTGTTTTTTGGACTGTTGGACTGTGTTATATGCATATTTTTAATATAGATTTTTTGGAAGCAAAGAAAATGTAGCTCCTTAAAAAATACTTCCAGTTTTTTATACTGGGTTAATATCAATTTTAAATATTAATAATCTCATACACTGTAATTTTGTATAATAAAAAATTGCACTTGAGTTTTGTTAATCTAAACTTGAACTCAATTTCAATATTCGTATCGGAATCGATATCGGCGATATTTATTTTTAAGTATCGGTATCGGATCGGCAAAACGGCGTATCGTTACATCCCTACTTATTTGCTTCTCCTGTAAAAAAAAATAAAAGTGTAGTTACGTCCGTTTGCATTTAAGGTGACGATATGTACATATGAATATGTACATATGTGTGTATGTTTGACAATATTTAGCGATAATTTTTATCACGTAGTATGGGAAACCGGTAAAAAAAAAAAAGAAAATAATTATTTTATTATTAAATTGTTTTTGGCAACAAATCAATCGCTTAAAAAATATGAATGTTCCTATTGAAAAAAAATTTAAATAACGATAAGGTAAAAAAGTTGGAACAAAAATAAATACATGAATGAAATTTGCTTTAAATATACGAGTACAACATATATACATATGTATGTCCATTTGTGTGTCTGTGTGTGAGTGTGTGTGTGCAGATATGTATTTTTAAGATATTTCATAGAAGACCTCACTCACTGCGCACACATTTACTAACTTACTCGCGTTTGCTGTTTTATTTGTATTAGATAACACTTTTTTGTTGTTGGTATTTTGAATGAATTTTCTGCTAATACGAGTAAAAACAACAAGCCTAAATATTTTAAATATTATGAGAAAAGAATAAATAAATGATAACAATGTACTTGTTCTATCTAGCACGTGTCTCTAAAAAAAGCATTTGAGCATATATTTTGGCTCACCGATTTTCAGGATCTTCACTAGCTCCTTTTTTTTTGTGGCTACTCAATATTCTTCAAAAGTAGTCACTCGATATCCTCAGAGTTGTATTTTTGTAGTTGAATGGTGAATTTAGCTGAAAAATAGAACTCTGCTTAAAAATGCATCTGTATTGAAAGGTTCATTCCTAAAACACAAAGTACCTATCTAAAATACTATTGAGTATCCCAAAAGAAAAGTACTGGTTTGTTAGTTGGTTGGTTTACATGATTCCGTTTAGACAGACCACCACTACACTCCAGTCGTCAGTGTTAACCTACCCTGCGGGAAATGTTGTACCAATTGTCTTGAACGTACTTGTCCTACGACTGGTGAATATGGGAATTATACAAAATATTCCTGAGTCGTGGCCGGTGAAAAGAAAACATCACAAACCTAGAACAAATAAAGTTCCGAAACTCGAACTGATTGCCAGTCCTTGGGAACTATAGATGGGCAAGTGAAAAAAATATCGATATATTTTTAAATATATATCGAATAAAAAATATCGATATTTGGATATACATACATATATCGAAATTTTTCAAGCCTGATTATTCATACATAATCCCAGAATTTTTTGAAAATAAAACACAAAAAGTACTTTTCTTATAAATAATTAATCTGCAAAGAGTAAATTTCCAACGTTCTTACTGTTTCTTTCAAAGAAAATATAATTTTTCGAATACACAAAAGATTTTGTTAGTAATATTCTTTTTAATGAAAATTGTGTCGAAATTTTTTAAAAAGACTGAACGAAAAACAAAAGCAAAGCTAAAAAATAACGAATTTTTGAAAAAAAAATATCGATATATTGCAATTAAATATAATGACGATATAGGTATATCGATATATTTTTTTTGGAAAATCTCGATATATCGATATTTTATGCCTATTGGGAACCAACCACGCCATCTGACCTGTCTTATGACAGTTTGCTCTGATTGGGTAGCAACACAAGTTTTACAGGTAATTGGATAAAGTTAAACTAATTACAATTTCTCCCAGAAAGCACAGCACCAAGGTGTGGTTAATCAAAAAGGTGCAAAACAGTGCCTATCGGTGATGTTTTTTGCTAGCATGGAGGAAATATTACTAGAAAGCAAGCGAGAGAAAAAATCGGAAGTTGGACTCACGCGCGTGATGCGGGGCTTGATAACAAACAGCGGAACTTCTGGCAACCCTAGTTGGGAAATTATGTATTGATTTTTTTAGTCAATCTCTTTTGTAGTTGCCACCCCGTAGAATTCATTCTTACACCTTTCGTAAATAAACTATAAAAAAGTCTTTGTGTAAAACCATAATATTTACATTTCCATAACAATTTAATGCAGACAACAACGCGCCTCATTATCGATACAAAAAACACAAACTATGCATATGTGTACATACATATGTATGTATGTATGTATGTATGTATGTATGTATGTATGTATTACACAAAGTCAAAAACAAAAAGTTAAATAGAATAAAAATCTTTTTGATTGGAATTTATTTGTTTTTCAAAGATAAAAAAACAATAATAATTCAGATATATGTATATACTGACATATAAGCTAAACTATTTTAATATATTGGTGTGAGTCTCGGTGGTATCTGACTGCAAAGAAAATATATATATGTACATATATTGTATATAAAAAAATTATAAATAAATATGTATGTACATTAAAGCGGGTCGATCTCCATAGAAAAAATAAAAGCTATGCCGGTCACCTCCTAGAATGAAAGATATGTAAATGAAGTTTCTAAAACCGAAAACAAATTTTTTGCCACGCCCCATAATACAGGACTTTTTGTTTTTTATATATAGCGTAGCCATTTAAAGTCCGATCTGATTATATCGCATATCGTTGTTCATGGCTTGAGTATAGCTTAATTTTTGCCTTTGGTGGCTTTTCAATCCGACATCAAATTTTGGGCGCCACTTATACTATTTCGGACCCTTCCCTACTAATGTAAAATTTTTTGCACGTCATATATAAAGTTTTAGAGGGGCTTTTTTGCCAAGTGCAAAAAATTGGACAAGTGCTGTATTTTGGGGCGTGGCAAAAAATTTATTTTTATTTTTTTTGGAAATGTCATTGACATGTCTTTCATTCTGGGGAGGTGCAACTTTTTTTTCGCCCGCCTTAATCTATATACGTAATATGCATGGATGCAGGGATGGGCAAAAATATCTATATATGTATCGATATTTTTTAATAGTTCTGGCAAAAAAAAACCGACTTCAATACAAAGAGCCAAACCTTGTGTGCCATTTCATATAAAAAATTTTAAAAATCAGTCTATAAATCAAGAAGTTATACGATAATCAATATTTCGAGGGGGAGGGGGATGTTGTGCAAATCGCCCCACCGATTTTCGAAGAAAAAAAATCGTGGTACCAAACTGCAAGCAAAGCCTTTCAAACAAAAAAGAATTTTGAAAATCGTTAAAAAATATATCGATATACATACGAGATATACATACGAGTATATCGTCGATATTTTTAGTTGCAATATATCGATAATTTTTCCAAAAAATTATCAATAGTATCTAGAGTCCGACCGAATATTTGGTTTCGGATTCGGCCAAAATTGTGGTTTCGGCTGATATTCGGTTTTGGCCAAATTTTAGGTCGAATGCCGAAACCGAAACTTGTTTTTATATATAATTTATTTAAAAAAATCATTACATTCACATGGGTTATCGTGATGCAGCACTTCCAATATGTATTGAGAAGACTTGAAAAACATAAACATTTGCAGTGTATACTTAGGGCCTTATTCATAATAAATTATCAAATGTTTATAAAAGGTTTACGAAACAGATTTCCATACAAAATTTCTTGCATAAGCCCCTCATAAACCTTTGATAAAAGTATTATTTATGTATAATGGGGTTAATATATGTACATAACTTATATCTAATATAATATTACTATAAAATAAATGCTAAATAAATTATATAAAACCATTTTATTTTTGTTGTTTTTTAGGAAGTAACATCTTTGGTCCCCGTTCACCAGTTCTTCAGTAAGTATATACTATGTATGTCTTTATATCATGTATTATATAAACTGTGGAATTTGTTTATTAATTAAGAACTTATTTTCATATATCAAAACATTTTGATAAAAGTATTAAAAACAAACTAATGTCATCAAAACGCACGATAAGGTGGCGAGTTTATCTAGGCCACACAGTGTGTATATTACACGAAACCATTCGAGCTGTTTTTACCCCCCTCATAAAATAATGAAACTTGAAACATAAGGTCTCCCTATAGAGATAACCTCATAGGTGAAATTTAAAAGCTCTACCATAAAATCTTCCCGAGATATGAAGGTGTAAAAAGTGCATATTTTAGTACATATTCAACTGAACCCAGCTGTTTACAAAAATGTTTACACATTTAACCTGTCAGCAGTGTTAATGTATCAGCTTTTTTGACAGCCCAAATGTAAATTCTCCACGGCGAATTCTCTTGCGACTACCTGGTGTTGATCTACCTTGAAAAGTAGTTTACAAAAGTTGTTCGAATATTCGTTAAAAACTGTTTGAATAATTTTTTTTATTCTAAGCTGAAAAGTTTTGTTCGTTCGAACAAAAATGAAAAAAAGTTGTTCGAACAATCAAATAATTCTTATTCGAATGACAACACTAGTACTTATTCACAATGAATTGTCAAATTATGTTGACACTAAAATAACCGAGAACTGCTGTCAAAAAGAAAAAAAAAATGATTTCTTGTATTATTTATCTGGCAAAAGAAAATTTAATTATTAATTAATGTATTTTATTGCGTATTTATCTTTAGAGCTTGTTTTTTACTTATCGTTAAGACTTTTTAACACAATGTGTTGCCGATTTTGCTACCGTAGATTTCTTTAAATAAAATAAAGATATAAAAAATAAGAAACAAAACAAAAAGACAACATTGAGACAATAGAAAGAAAAAAGAAAAATAACGCACTAAAGTACGTGACATTATAACTTGAATATTTGTCCAATTTTTTAATTGTTAATGCCTGTGTAAATAGTACAGAAACGTTTCTTAATACAAAATACGCAAAAAAACGTAAAAACGAAAACAATGAAATATGTATTAAATATGTATGAACATCAACCAAACCATATTAATGAAACAAGTTATTAATATCGAATGTGTGATATGTTTGGGTATTTACTATGCTATAGAGGATGGGTTCTCAACTATTATGGGCTCTATTTATGAAATTTTTTCCTCCTGGCGACATCCCCATTAATATTGACTTTTTAATACATATCTCAATTCTTGTCATATGAGTTCCCTCACTTAAACGTGAATAACACCAAAAGTTATGAATCGTTTTTAATCCTTGATCCTTACCTATATTTGCCGTTGGTTTTTGTTAACCAGTATGCTTGAGCACCCACAACTTTTAGTGGTAATATTTTAAATACTATTTCTAAAAATTCAGTGTTTTGAACAGTCACATACATATTACTGAAGGAAGCACCCTTTAGACTATTAGATTTAGGGCCATTATTACAACTCGGCTTTAGTTATAATTAGCATTTTATCGGATGGATAAACAGTTTTTCATTATTACAACTTTACTTTAACCTAAAAGTGTGGGATAACTTACTGGCAAGTACATTCTTCCTCTAACTTTTATCGGCACACATTTTCATAGGCTGCCATAGTTGCTTCTTTATCAAGTAAACACCAAGACGTATCTAACAGGTGAACTTACTTAGAATACCTGACCTTACTCGGCAAACTTAGTGGAGTGATGATATTATCATAATATCATCTATATATGTAGCTTCCCTACTTTATGGTATTGGATATTTCCTTATAGAGCTACCTGCGCTGATAATTCCACCCATCTTTCAAAATTTTTTGACAGCTGTAGTGTATTTTCTACAACAAGTTTATTCTTGTTGTAGACTTGTGTGTATCACTGGCTATTTAAGTGCTCTGGTATAGCCTTACTTTGAAAAAGATAATTTTTATTTTAAAGTCAAGTCGTAATAATGAAAAATTGTTGCAGATCAGTTTATCGATCACTTTAGCTAATCGTGCCAGTAACTATCTTATGCTTTACTGCTGAGTTGTAATAATGGCCCCTAGTATTAATACTTGTCAACAACTCAAATCTTAAGTAAAAATCCAACAGTGTAAAAACAAATTGTTATGATCTGTCAAATAATACGTAAAGAAATTTGACAGTATTATGGCTTTCCTAATTTTTAGGAAATTTTCTAAACAATCACATTTTTTATTTTATCAGAGTTATCTTTTGCACAAACAGACATGAAAATAACCACAAACAGCCGTGAAATTGTTTGCCGCCATAAATAAAGTAAAAGAAGAACGAAAAAAATTGCTTTATTGGTGGAAATTGTTTGTGTTACGTTTTATTTGGAATGTGTAGAAACAAAATGTAATGAGAAAATTGTCTTCAAGATTTTTTGACATTCAGACTGATTTTGATTTGATTTTCGTGTTACAAAATCTTTTAAGGCCTCCAAATGATTTTGTAAAGAACTTGCAGTATTTTTTCTTATTTTTCTTGAAAAATTTGCACGCCAAAATTAGTCTTGAACAACATTAGTCTTGAACAAAAACTTTATACGTTCTAATTCCTGAAAGAGGCCAATGGCTGAACCACATTTCTTGACACGAAGATGCTGACCAGGGGGGTTACTCTGTAATTCGAAACGAAAGAAATGCTTTCGCATTGTAATGTAAATAACATACAAATGCGAACAGTTCTCCTTTCGCATCGCAATACAGAGTAACCCCCCAGATCTGGTTCACTGACGGCTCCAAACAGGAAAGGGGGATACGGTGGCAGGGATATACGGCCCTAACTTCTAAAGTGCAATTACCATGGGTAAATACCCCACGATTTTTTTGGCGGAAGTCTATGCCATCCTTATTTGTGCTAGAGAATGTCTGAGGAGGAAGTGAAAGGGTATACGTATCTATTTAATGTCAGATAGCCAGCCAAGGAGCGCTCAAGGCCTTAATCTCATGAGATAAGGTAGGCTATTGTAATGGATTGTGTTACATCATCTCTAAATAAACTGACATTATGCTGGGTGCCTGGCCGCGAAAGCCATGCTGGAAACGAACGGTCTCACTGTCTAGACAACAGACGAGCCCAACGTAGGTTTATGGGACCGGAACTCTTCTTTGGTATTTCACGATGATACGTCAAAGCACATAATAATTCCTGGGCCCTTCACGGTCTAGGACAAGCAAAACGATTGATTACGTTATCCCAAAACAATCCCAAAAGTTACTGCCCGTACCGGATACTGCAGTCTCAGACGACACTAAATTTATCATTGGCAACTCTGAGACCAATCTATGTAGACTCTGCGAAACGCAAGAAGAGACTCCGGAGTACATTCTCTGTGACTGCGCGGCGGCATTGGCGCGCAGAATGAAGTTCCTTGGAGGTATGTTGATGACTCCAGGTGAAGTATACAATCTCTCACGGTGTAGAATAATTGGCTTTATTCGTAGCCTTAAGATGCTTTGGGTCGCGGTGCTTATGGAATTTACATAATAATAATAATGATAATAATAATAATAATATACCTCATGAACAAATTTATCTAATTTTACAAACGGTTGTCCGATTTGTACAAATCGTAACTCAAATGAAAGACTAGTTCCTCTGCTTTAAGAAACTTGCTAAAAGTATATTGTTTCCATTAAAAAAGATTGCGAAAAGCTGGTGCAGTCTAAAACAAGAATAGAATAGAATATAATTAAGCATATAATAGAACAGAATAGAATAAAATGGAATTTTTAAAAATGATCATATCTTAACAATTCGCCGTTGTTCGATATCTTAATTTTTAGTATATTCGTGTTTAGCATATTCCATTAATTACGACTTGATGTAAATTTTAAATAATTTGGTCCAATACAAAAATGTTGTTAAATGGTGTTAGCATATTTTGAATATATGCTCTCGATATGCTTTAGACACATTTGGCACAAAATTTGCTTAGATGCTCTCTCCACAGATATGAGTTATGCACTTGTAGCCTGGGTACCTAAGCATCTTTGGGTAGGGTTCTAGGGTTAATGAAATATGCCTCGTTTTGTTTGGAACATATTTACCCATGATATAAAAAACAAGCTACTTCCACTTTAAATTGTTTGACAAGAATGGAGATTTTTGAAGTTTATTTCATACGTAAACATTTGTCACATTCGGAAAAGGGATAAATATTCCCAGACAATTTTGACAAGTTTGTGTAATGTACTGTACTTAATTCGGTATATTCGTGCTATATAATATATGGAGCTAGGTCAGAAATTAATAGAGTAAATAAATAGAAAATTTGTTAAGAACCCCTCCGCAAAATTATGATGAAATATTTGCAAAAAAAAACATTAATGCAAAAATGAGAGCTTGACTAAAACCCCCTCAAACTCTAAGAAGTGCAAAAACTTCGAATAAATCATGCCTACAACGAAAATTCTCAAAAAATCACAACAAGCCCTAAAAATGATTAAAACTCGATAAAGATTTAACCAAAGTCAATATCTCGGGAAATATCCCAAAAACTATGAAGATTCGCAAGAAATTGCTAAAATTTTAAAGATTTCAAAGCGTAATAAATTCACAACAAGTTGCGAAATCGGAATCAAACCCTAAAATATATTAGAACGGAAAACCGAAGGAGGAAGTTTGTTGAAATGGTTTGCTAGCAGTTTGACCCAATAATTCTTCTTGAAAATGCGAGGAGAAAAGCAAAAATTTCGACTCTAAAGAAGTTGAAAAATCGCCACGTTTGGCGAGAAATCGCTATATCTGACAACCATGGTTGTAGATCGTAAAAATGTTGTTGGTAATTTCCACATAAACATGTTTCTAAACAAATGTTTATTTGGAAATCACCAAGAACATTTACGCGATCTACAACACATACAACAGGTTGTGAATTGGCCATATGTATGCTAATAAAAAAATAATGGAATTTTTGTTGTTACTTTTTTATTTTTTATGAATTTTTGTTTTAAATTTTATAATTTTTAATTCTTTTTTTTTGGCTCAAGTTCCACGATGTCTCTGAAACTACTGAGCAGATTAAAAAAAACAGTGTTGAGATGGATTAAATATAATGTTGCTCTCGAATTTCGGAGTTTTTATTTAACTGAATAGAACACAAACCGTTCTCCAGTTATGTTAATAACACGGGATTTACACGATGACTTTTCCCCCTGCATTTTTCTTGAATTCTCTTCAATGTTGCTATCCCTTTGATCGCTTTTATACCCCGTTCGTCATTAAACTCTAGAAAACTCACGGTAAAAAGTCTTCGTGTGAATCCCGTATAAGTATTTGTCGTGCAACTTTTTCCTTTTAGAAATGCCGGCATATCTCCAAAACTAAAACCACTTTGAAGTAACCGAGTGCAGCATCGAATTTGGCACCCGAAGCAACATAGGAAACAACTTTCCGTTGTTCCAGTCCAAAATTTTCTATATGTGTGCTATTTTTCGATTTTCTATTCAAATTTCGATTTTATTTTTGAAATTTTCGATTTATAGTGATATTTAGCGATTTAGTATTTGACAACCGTCAATATTGCTAAGACTCACAATATGTGTAACCCCCGCATGGTGTTTGTCGTGTTTGCTTTTTGTTTAAATTTTAGCTATTGATCTTTAGAACGATTTGATCGTTGCTATTCTTACGTCGTATTAATTTTAATTAATGAACAGCAATCGTCTACATTTTTGATAGTATAAACATAAAAACAAAAATACAAACAATTGTGTATAGATGAAGGAAAGGGAGAAAAGTAGAGTAAGAAATACATATATTTTAATACTATACATATAGTATGATTATAATATATTTGAGAGATATGAAGTGTATTCATTTGCAAGTTTATAGATAAGAATGAAAAAATAGCAAATTTAAAAGAGAGCCGACACAAACTACTGCTGTACATACTTACAGCTAAATTCATAAAAAATTCTTATTTTAGGTTTAAGACTCACAATTGTTATTGAACAGTTTCACGCTAAAACTTTTTAATATAAAATTGCATTCATAAACACTACAATAGACATTGTGTGTTTTAAGGAAATTTAGATTTCGATACTGGCAACACCACCATGTTTTGTAGTTAGTGTTGCAATAAATAGAATATGATTTCATCCGGATATTGAAATAAACGAATAGCTTTTTATTGTTTTCGTGTAAGTTAAGATTTTTTTAACTCTATAATATATTTCTCAACTTATTTAACACAAGTTTTGTATGAAGTAAAAGCAAAAAAGAGAAATGATTACAAAAGAGTTCACACGAATCTTTTAATCATGTATGAAAAAGGTACTCGTATAACGAGCCTATTTTCATTTGTGTTGATTGTTTCTACATCACTAACGTTTCTTTTTGCTTTTATGTGTTTTGATGGTGTTTTTTTTGCTAATTTTGTTGCGAATTTTGTTTAACTTAAATAGTTAAGTGACATATTCTATCAAATTTAAAAAAACATACGTAAACGCTTATAGCCAAGACTTCAAGCTTTAATTTAAAGCATATCATGTATTCCTGTGTGCTAAATTTGCAAAGATATTTGAAGTTGAAATTGATATATGGATGATATGAATTTATTGAAGGTTTATAAAAGGTGCATACCATCTTTAAACCTATTTTAAAATTTTCATGTAATATACATTTTTGAATGCAATTTTATGAAATTTTGCTTAAAAGTAGTTTATTGTCCTGTTTTAAATATTTATGAATATGGCTGTTAATATGTAGTACTAAGTTAGTACGTACTTTATAATACGGAAAATTTGATATTTTTATGTGGTACAAAAACTGTAAGGTATATACCAAGGCGAATTCTTACCAGGTGGCCTCGACCTCGACAAGTCCTATTTTCGCTGCTTGTATTTTTGATCGCCCTCAGATGTGAAAATGCCACTTTGACACATTTTTCGGTAAATTGCTTTGGCATCCTAATGTGCGGTCTCCACGTAGCAATATTTATTGCCGCAAGCGTCAAAGTTGATTGCTTATAACAATTGTGTATAACAATTGCTACGTGTGGACCGCAGATTGCCATGAGTGGCAATCCATTGCGCAATAATTGTTCTGCTGATTGCTCGAGCAAGTATTGCCAAGCAATCTGCTGTCACTTTCGTAGTTTTAATTATTTATTTTTGCAAAACAGCAAATTCGGGCAAATTCATCAGCAAATATAATATAAAAACAAATAAATATAAATTAGTCATATTTTTACATTGGAGCCATATATATTTGGCACTATCTGCCCCATGAATGCGTAAAAATTGTGGGAAAAATTGCTATACGTGTTCTCCGTCTCAAGCAAGAGGAGAAAAAATAAAATTGTTCTGCCGACGTTTTTGCTTGTGCTCAGCAATAAATATTGCTACGTGAAGACGCAGTGTTAAGAAGATATTGTCCAAGGCGAATTGGGCGAGTATACCTATTATAAATATGCCTTGATAAATACCAAAGCGAATTAATTGCTAAATTAAATTCGCCTGCAGGTGTACGATGGATGTCAAACTTAATATACATATGAAATGTGCTGTTTAATTTTGTTGAAATTTTTGTTTCAACAATTTTGTGCAACAGCACAAAGAAGCTTTCTATTGGGGGCCCGAAGTCCAACCAGCCACAAGCACTGGTCAAGCATCAGTTCTTAAACCGACACCTCTCCCACCGATTTTACTAGTAAACACAGCTCCCAAAGGAGACCTCACCAACAACCAGGCACAGAATGGTCCTTCCTGTTGAAGGTAAGACGAAGTCCGCCACGAACATCATCAGAGATGATGTCGTGAATTACGAGCAGCATCTCTTTTACCCTCAGGAAGGCAGGTCATCTGTGGGGCTACTGTTTCCTGTGGCACCAGTTTATGGTTACTGGTAAAACCTCGAAAGAAACCCCCTAGAGGATAACTTTCTATTGACTTTGGTCTTGGGCGAGACCCTAGGTGCCCTTTCACCTCCTTACTGACTAACGTAGGTTACCCTACTTTCTTAAAAGACTTATATGCTATCCACAGATTGGGTAGTAACATATAAGTTTTGGGGCAATGTCAGCAAAAGCCAATTACCCTTTTCCCCAGAAAGCACAATATCAAGGTTAGTGTTATCACCAAGAGGTGTAACCGTGCGACCCGGGGGGACAGTAAAGGCACAATGTAAATTGCGTGTAAACACATGTTGCTTTGTAGTAATACATTGCAACTTGTTGCTAAATGTAACACTTAAGATTATGACAATAGCGGCGTTCATTGTCTGATGCAAATGGTCTTGCGAAAGTGCAAATGCAAAATGTCGTTTTTTTTAAATTTTGGGTATTTTGCATTTGCAAGACCATATAATACGTTTTGTTGTCGATAAGCATAGAAGAGCAAATTGTGTATCTATAAAAAATTGGATCCAAAGCAAGACACACTAACTTTACAACGAATCAATACAGTATTAATACTGTATTCACGCATTGTAAACATATGCACGTTTAGTAATACAGGCTATTTTTTGCCACCTCGCTGCTACCTAGTAAAATAAGTTCGCCTTGATATATACATATACATATGTATAATATATATGTATGTACATAAAAATATGTATAATATATATGTATGTACATAAAAATATGTATGTAAATATATACCAAGGGCCATATTCATATTAAATTATCAAATGCTAATAAAAAGGTTTATGAAACAGATTTCCATACAACATTTGTTTCATAAACCTCTCATAAACATTTGATAAGTATTATAAATAAGGGAGTTAATGATCGGGCAAGTTGAAATGAGTTTTTAAAAATGTTTATCCTTTTTTCATGGATGCTTATTCCTTTCGTTGAAACCCATGTGAGCACAAGAGCTGTTAACCTTTAATAATCTTTTAATAAAAATGTTTAATTGTAGTGACATCTTGATAAAATAATTCACAATTTTAGTTAATTATTTGTTAAAATTTGGATTGTTTAGTGATTTTTTTTGGCAAAGTTTTCATTTTATTTACAGATTTATTATTTTTTCTTTGTGTTCTGTTTAACAGGGATGGAAAGTGGGTTTTTCATTTCGTGCGAAGTATGAAAAGAAAATGTACTTTTTTAACCGTGACGGCACCTACTTTTTTTAAAACTTTCTTTTTTCTGTTTTATTTATTGTATATTCAATATAAATTGAACTAATGATAAATATGCAAATCTTAATACTAAAATTCTTTAAGTCCAGAAATGTTGTAATCCTGGGTGGTTGACTTAAGCCTATGTCGGACATCAAGGATCATAAGAGGCTGTCCACAAAATGGCGTTCCGTCGCCTCTACTGTGGACGTAGGTCATCGATGAACTGCTTGAACAACTTAACATACTGCTCTTCCGAACATATGATTACCCTAATGACCTTATCATATCTGTGGTAGGGTGGGAGGATGGAACCATATCTGAAAGGATAAAACAAATTCAAAATTTAACTCATAAATGTTGCAAAGATAGGAAGGAGATTGTCCATTAACTTGGAAAAGACAATCATTGTAGCTTTTACCAGACTAAGAAAAGAACCTACCTTAAATGGTTCAATTGTGAGGTTCTCCAGCAAAGTTGAATACCCTGGGGTCTTTCTTGACAAGTCACTCACCCAGTTGGAACTAACATGTTTCCCATACGGCCAAAAAAGCTATTGGAGCACTTCATGCTTTATAACGGCTATTTGGAAAAACGTGGGGACTCAAACCAAAAATGATATACATATTGATCTTTTACCACCATAATAAAACTGTTGGCTGAAGTGGTTAGCGCGTTGACTACAAACCCTGAGGTATTGGCTCGAGATTAGTTTCAGGCAAGCCATCAACATCATGAATTTTTCTGATGTGCATTGATTGGTGTGTCATTGTGTTGATTGTCGTTGTACTGTTAAAGTGATCACTTAGCAATACCTGCAGCGATTAATACTGAAAAATACTAGTGTACATCACAGCACCCTCCTTCGTCGGTATTGTAGCAGATTAGTCGGCGAAGTAAAAGAACTAATAAAATAGCTGCACAGCTTTAAGAAATTAGTGCCTCAACTTGACACTAGAGGCGCTGCAACACTGCTCTGAAAAAATAAAACGCCCAGTATCAGGGTTGTAAATGAATTAAGCTTTCTATCTATCTCTCACTTCGCCACCAATTCTCTCTGCACTATTCCTTTACCAAAAAAGGTAACACATTAATTAATTAATTGGTAGGCATTAATTGCCTGAATACTGAGTATGTTAAAAAAAAATAATAATACTAAAAATACAGACATACGCTGCCCTAGTGTGGTGGCCACAAACTGAACAAGTCATTACTAGGGCACTACTCGCCAAGGTAGACCGCCGAAAATGTATTTCAATCACCGGTGTAATAAAACTCCATATGGCCTGGGTGGCATTGTGCACATTCCCTCTTTGCACATTATAGTGCAAGATGAGGCCTGCAGGGGTGGACTTCGGTTACCAAACATCTCTATCATAAAAACCGGAGATCTGGGGCCGAATTACCGCATACGTGATCGAGTAAAATTGTTCGAAAATATTCTTTTTGGGATTACGGCATACGATAATCGAGTAGCTGCTGTTTAAGGGCCCTATTATGATTCACAACTAAATTGATAGTTGAGTCGTAGTTGTCAAATTCTTATTATGGAATACAACTTCCATCAAAGCAGTTGTCTCAGTTTTTTTTATCAGTTGTGTGTTGGTTTTTATTTCGACTATTGTGTTACTTTTAATTACTTTTAAAATGGTACTTTTAGGCGCCAATCTATCCCATTTGTCAACCCATATTGTTGCCATATCCATGAAATATAAAATCTCAAGAAAAAATAATAAGGCTAAAACTAAAAATATTTAAAATATTGTGTATGGTTTCAAAAAACAGAGAGTATAGATAAGCACCCTTTTTCGAACATTATTTCGAAGACAACTAAAATTAGTTGTGAATCATAATACAAAAAAATGGTTGAGTTGGGTCGTAGCATTGACAACTCAACCTAGTTGAGTTGTGAATCATAATAGGGGCCTAAATTCCACTCGTTAGCACTAGAGCGATCGAATACAATATTTTTTTTTATTTTTTTTTTGTTTAGCAAAAAACCATGGAACATTACCTATAAACCTTATTACAGTTGGCCAATCGACTTGGTTGTTGTACTAGCTGCTAGAAACACAAAATTTTTTTTAATGTATTACAAATTTTTAGTCGATTCAACAACCGGTATATTATAAACTTGGTACACTTTTTAAACATTTCCATACGTTAGCTATCGAATGCGGTAATCCATCCATTCGATACGTGACGAAATTTTATTCGATACGAAAGCCTACTCGATAACGAATGCGGTAATTCGGCCCCTGGTGCGCTACATGAGAATTGTACGAAAGTTTGCGAATGGCCCAAATACAACCAACATTAGTCTTAAAAAAAAACTTTGAAGTTTTAATTACTGAAAGAGGCCAATGGCTGAACCACACTCCATGGCACGCAGATGCTGACCCGATCTGATTCACACTGACGGGTCCAAGCAGGAAAATGGAGATACGGGGGCAGTCCCCAACTTCTAAAGGGTCAATCCCACAGTTAAGAGTAGAACGAATAGTTCCCGGTGCCCTAAACAGCTGTCCAGATTGTATCCAAAGCCCTCACGATACCGCGCATCTGTTTAACTGCCCAAATAGGTCTACATCTCTGCACCCTAAGACCTATTGAGTTGGCAAGGTTTCTTCAGTTATAACATTTCGGGTATATACAACCGGGTGCGGTTACAAGGGGGAAGGGGATATTCCACCCCCTAAACGAGTAAATTTCTATAGAGTTTTTAAAAGAAGTTTGGAAAAATAGTATGTTTTACTTAGAAATTCCCCCCCACCCCCCAAAAGCTCAAGCTGGATCCGCGCCTGATACAACATACTCTCTTAACATTAATAATAAATCTTTAATACTTTCACGAAGGAACTCCCGACCACAGCAGAGCTGTTAAATAAGCTCAAATCAGTAATTTTTCTAAAATAAAAAATAAATAAAAACTATTGAACTAATTAATTATACTCTTTTCGTTTAACCTTAATCGGAGTGTCTCTAGTTAAAGGCCATAAACTCTAGTAAAAAAAATTTACTACGACGTTGTAAACCTACGCACAGCACAGTAACAACAATCAACCCACACAATTTTGTTTTACAGATACAGATTTTCAATGTTTGTTTTTGTTATTTTTTAGTTTTTAAGATACTCATCATCGGTCGTACTGCACGCTTGAAATAAAATGTTAAGCAATAATTACAGACTTTGGAGATGGGAAGAGGGGGAACTCAGAAGCAGTTTAGATTTTGTGCAACCATTGTTTATAGATTTGAAATGTGCATTTGTTTACGTTTAATTTAAAAAATTTTCCACCAAATACTTAATAATTTGAATTTAATAACAATAAAATAATGAAACGAATTCGATGCAATGTGAAGCGTTAGAATTTTAATTTCGTTTGTTAAAAACGAGGAAATGAAAATTATTAAAAAATATTTTCGTTATACACACACATACACAAACACACACACACAAGAGAACAATAATAATAAATTTACATTTTCAATTCTTTAAACAAACTTAAGTTTGTTTTCCTTTCAATTCCAAATGCATTAATTATTACAATTTTTAATTAATGAATACCATTCAAAGAATGAGTCATGCAAAAAAAAACTATAACAAACGTTTGAAAAATAGATATTTTTAGTTAAATAAATTATAAAATTAATTCAAATCATTGATTTATTTTAATTTTTTATTATGAGCACAATAAATATGCATACATATTATTTTTGCAATTCGTATTTACTTCAGTCGAGGTAATGTACGAGTTTTTAATACATAAATTGATTTATTTTTTAAAATGAATTTTCTTCTAAACTACTAAATAGATTTGTCTAACAATCGAAGAGGAGGAGAAAATTCAAGGAAGAGGAGGTTGTAGGGGAGGATTCAAGCTTTCAGAATCGTGTCTTTTGAAGTCCTTAGCTGCACCAGGGGTGGAGCTACAAGGGGTGAAAGTTAGCTACCTTGTGTGTGAAAAACATTGTCCGGCTAGACAAGATAAAGAAATAATATGTTAACAACTGTTTTTGTATCTTTTATAGTTTAAAAAATTATTCCCTTCGAAATTAAAATTTTCCATTTTTTGCCTCGGCTTTTTTTGGTTGCAACTTTTTTGTTAGGTGTCTGTGCCTCGTTTCTGTTTCGTTGTGAAAAGTTCTCACATCGAATAAAATTTAAAAATTATACGTGTCATCCGATCATTTATACGACGATTCATAGAATAATAGTTTGATTATTATACGAGTCACCCTGTAAACCTAACAAAAGTACAAAAATATTAACTTTTTTCTAACTCGTCCTGTTTTTCACAAAATAATAATCCCCTTATTCCGTAACTATTTGTCGACGTCACGTCAAGACAATACCAAAAATTGACATATTTCTACTCGTCATCGACAACAATTTACTATTACTGACAGTCACTTACTATTCTCTAAATTTAGTAGTAAATTTTTGTCGACAGTGAGTAGACAAGTACCAATTTTTTGGTATTGTCTTGACGTGACGTCGACAAATGGTTACGGAATAAGGGGGAATAATTTTTTCGATGCGAGAAACTCTCACATTAGTGACAGAAACGAGGCACTGATTTAACTTAAAGCCCACCATAACATTGCTGATAAAATTCTAAGCAAACACACGGAACAAAGCTTTGAAATATCTTAAACTCTTAAGTCGTAAAAAAGGTCTAAACTCAAAACCTTGAAATTTTACTAAAAAAAATCATAATTAAAAAAAAGGTGCTTTCATAATTTTTGAAATTGCTAAAAAAATTTTAAAAATGTTAATTTTATGTTTTTACACAATGAAAGGCCATGCTTTAAGGATATGGTTGCGGAAATTTTTGTTCATTTTGGACATGTCCAAGTCAAAAATAAGCAGAAAAGCATGATTTTCACGCAAAGACGCAAAATATAAAAAAACATAAGTGGGCTGTTTATTTGACCACACCCACTTACCTACATGTATTTCGACGCGCTGAATCAGAATCTGAGGTCCGTTTCACTCGTTACCCCTCAAATTTCGAGTGAATTTCAAAAAACTAAAAAATCTCGAAATATTTCTGTTTTTCGCAATTTAATCCGAATTGAAGGGGTAACGAACCAATGATTCGGATTCAGTGCGCAGAAATACATGTAGGTAGATGGGTCTGGTTAAATAAACAGCCGAATTTTTTTTTTTTATATTCTGTGTCCGCGTGAAAATCATGATTTCTGCTATTTTTGTCTTCCCTGCTACTTCAATATCTCGAGATCGGTAAAATGTACATCAATAATTTTTTAACACATTATAGCATTTAGAGTTTACATGAGAAATTAAATAAAATGAAAAATTTTAGCTATTTTTTTATAACATAAAAATTGTCTTCCTGAAATTTTAGTTTTTTCCAAAGAAATTTATTATTCAGGCTTAAGTTCGTTCAATTTAATTTTTACAATTAAATCATTTTTATTGAGAAATAATTTTTCAAAGCATGTGGCAATTGAAAAGTACAAATACCAATTTCTTGACTTTTGTAAAGGTCGAACTGAACATCGATGTTTTCGGGATTAACCACAATCCCATCGTCAGAGCTCTCTATACTCTAGGCTACTAAGCCCCCAAAGTCAAGCGGTAAATATCTGGCATTAAACCAATTGCATTAAAGCTCTATGTTTCCTGGCTTTAAGCTTATTTTATGGTGGCTTAGAAATTTACCATACTTGGCATTTATCCCAATCAACAACCACACTTGTGCTTTTTGTTTATATTTCTCACCCAAGATTGAGAAAGCTCCTTTCTCTAGTTCTTAGGGTTTACATATGTTTTGTTTTATCCGTATTACACGGGAAACTATCTAACATATTTTGTACTATGTGCCTTTAGTGTTAATTTTAGTTTTTTTTACTAATATTGCCCTAGCACCCAGAATGTCTTCATTTAAAGTAAGATCATTGCTAACTATCTATATAATGAAACTTCGTTAATGGATTTTTAAGGCACCCAAAACTCAGACCCCTAAACTCAAAATTATTTTGAAAATCGATGATTTTCGACCACTGCCAAATGTAGGGTACATGTCCAAAATGAACAAAAATGCCCACTAAATGCATCTTTAAATCATGGCCTTTCACCGTATAAAAAAATAGAATTAACATTTCTAACAAAATTTTTAAGAATTTCAAAAATTATGAAAGTAGTTTTTTTTTTTAATTTACGATTTCTTAGTTAAATTTCAAAGTTTTGAGTTCAGATGTTTTTTACGACTTAACGGCTTAAGATATTTCCAAGCTTTGTTCCGTTTCTTTAGTTAATGGAGTTAAAATTAGATGGCTAACAAAAAAGCAAGAAAACCAAAAAAAAAAAAGTCGAGGCAAGAAATGAAAAATTTTAATTTCGAAGTGAAATATTTCTTAGACTATAAGAGATACAAAAACATTCGCTACACATTTTTGTTATCTTGTCTACCAAAATCCAACGCGCTTAAAATTTTGCAAATCGGTCAGTATTTACGAAAGTTACAAGCCGGACAATGTTTTTCACACCCGAGGTAGCCAATTTTCTCCCCTTGTAACTCCGCCCCTGGTGCAGCTAAAGACTTCAAAAGATACGATTCTGAAAGCTTGGCTCCTCCACTACAACCACTTTAATTTTAGTTAAGAAGTTCCATACATATTACCACTTTTGTTTTTAATTTACACCACTATGCGTTGTAACCCTGCATTAGGTAGGAAGGAGGAGATGCTTGAGTGATAACTAGTCCCTCTGCTGCTGATGTGCGGTATATATACATTATCGATCTCCAACTCAATATCTTCAGTAGCTATTGAGGTGCTCCTGTCTCTAGAAACACAAGTCCTCCACTGTGGTCTCTATCTCTCCTAATAATCTTGTAATTCCCATGGGACGAGATGGCACAGCTGCTGTGAAGCGTCGTTTCTTGAATGTTGTTGTTGTGCATATAATTTGGAAAATAAATAAAAACTGATTTAACAATAATTTAATTAACAATTTCAACTCTATAAAACTGAATTGAATATCATTAATGCAATAGTTTTTTGCATTAAATTTGTTCTAATTGAATATAAACTAAAATAACTTAACATATTTTTTTGCAAAAAAAAAAAAGAGAAACAAAAATACAATTTTGTTTCAAAACGATTCAGAATCTAAATTCACGGTGCTTATGTTAATAATATTGGTTTCCTGAAGTTAAAGCAGAAGCAAGAAAAAACACTCTTGAATTCGCTAAATTATTTTGAGCTCCATTTCTATTAATACACCACCAAATCACTCAGTCGCTCCATAACTCAACTCAGTTGGCTGACTAGCATTTCATCTTGCTCCAACCCACCCATTCATCAATCCCTTTTCATTTTCTCCTTTCAAATGCAGTGCAATGTCATTTATTGTTTTGAATATTTCAAAGATTGTTTCTTCTTGACAACAACAAAAAATTTTTTTTTTACTTTATTTTTATTTTTTTTATAAAAAAAGTCATGTTGATAAGATGAGAAAAGTGTTGAGAAATGAAAAAAGAGAAAATATACATAAATAACAGAATGGAAAAACTGAAAGCTCTAAAAAATTTACAATTGCTCAAGTCACAACCCCATTTGTATGGTTGTATCGATATTGTATTACTTTACAATGTTGCAAACTTCTTGTTGCTAGTTTTTATATTACACTAGAAGTGCCTGCCGCTTCGCGCCCTTAAAATTCAGTTTATGACTGTAAAGCGGCTATTAGACGTTCATACTTGATATGACATACTTGGTATGTTGAGAGAGAGAGAGAGAGAGAGAGAGAGAGAGAGAGAGTACAATATCAAAAATGTTTGTTTTTCAACATACATACCAAGTATGACATACACGAATTTTTCGCTATTAAACGAGTATGATGGTATTATGGTATGATGGCATACCATGGTCGTCTAATAGGCGCTTAAGGTGTCTGTAAAATTTAATATAATAATATAAAGTTCTTTACAAGGCGAACTAATTTTATAAGATGACAGGAGGGGCGAATTAAATTCGCCTTGTGGTGTACAATGGATGTCAAACTCCATATATGAAAATACCTGTTTTGTATTGTTGTTGTAACAGCTCTGCTGTTATTGGGAGTTCTTTCCTGAAACTTCGTAATTATCATTAAGGGGTTGTGTTATGGGGTGTTGCTGAAGCTGAGGAAACCTTGCCACCACAGTAGGTCAGCCATATGTCGATACGGCGAAGAGATGTGAACCTATTGGGGCGACATTCTTTGGGCAGTTGGCACTCAATGTCCGAAATCGCGGGAAGTCGGGTATTGGGATCCCTGTTGCATCTATAACTATATTACTACGTTTATATGCAGTAGTTATTTGCAGCCAAGTATGTATTTTTATTGTAACTTACTAACTCACGAAAACAATTGCTGATTAACTCACTCGGCCTGATTGTGTAAGGCGTTGGCGTAAACGCCTATGTCGTTTTTTGTAATAGATTAAAGTAACACACAACATGTGTTCTTTAATCTACTACAAAAAACGACTCAGGCGTTTACGCCAACGCCTTACACAATCAGGCCCACTATTTGCAAAGAAGAAGTTTGAGATGCCACCCTTACACATGTTTGTTAATAAAAAATAAGAAATAGGTAAATATATTAATATGTAGATAAATATTCAGTAATTTAATAAATGACAATAAAAAAGTATTTGGCAGCATTTTACGTATAAACTGCGTATAAACGTAGTATATGTAGCCGTGTCACAGATTCCATTTTGATTCCGTAGTTAGTTGTCATTCCAAAAAAGTAAATTTTTAGTGCTTTAGAATCCGTTAATTTTGTATTTCGATTTTACAATGATAGTTTTTATAGCTTGAGCAAAGCTCACATTAAGCTTTTTATTAACACGGAAAGCTTATGGCCAAATATTTATTTGATGCTCTTAAAAGTATGCACGTTTTTTTTTGTATTTACTGCAAATGAAGTTAGTAGAAAAGTCTTTGTCAATTCCACTTTGAAATTTAGAAAAGTGGTTTGATTACGAAAAAAATGTCCGTTTTTCGTTTTCTGAAGAATAATCTTACGGAACTGAAACCACTTCCGATCGGAATGGTATTCAGTGACATGGCGGCCAGTTTCATTGACCGACTGTAGATGCAACATTTTCATTTGGAATGACGTTTGCGATGTCCTCGCAATATCGGCAAAAATTTAATCGGATCGCTACTATAAATCTGCTTGTTCATGCCCCGGGAGGTGTATGAGAAATTTTTCAGGAC
Organism: Panzeria rudis; assembly: GCA_956483635.1. Classification (NCBI taxonomy): domain Eukaryota; kingdom Metazoa; phylum Arthropoda; class Insecta; order Diptera; family Tachinidae; genus Panzeria; species Panzeria rudis. The sequence continues at coordinate 5,918,889 of OY101447.1, forward strand.
CTTGTTGCGGAGTTTCACTTTTGGATTTATATATTTATGCAATGAGAAGTAAAGGAGGCTGTCACAGACTACTCCTAAGATTTTGGCGGGTTTAACCGTAGGTAATACGTCTGCCTTCGACAGAGATTTCTAATTGCATCTTTACTTTTTAAAAGTGACACTGACGTTTTTGATTGTGATAGCTTCAAGTTATGTTTTTTAGGCAGTCTGTAATCGTGGTCAGGTCGGTTACTCTGTAATGCGATGCGAAAGGAATACTGTTCGCATTTGTATGTTATTTACATGGCAATGCGAAAGCATTTCTTTCGCTTCGAATTACAGGTATTTGGCTATTTTAGCACTTGCATATATCAGGGATGCTTACACCGCGTGATATGATATTTTGTATTGTTGTTGCCACGCTGCCATCTAGTAAAATTTATAAAAAACAAACAGTACTACCAACGTTAAAAACAAAAAAACTCTCCTAAATTCTCCAGTATAATGCAAAATTGAGTTACTTTCTTTTTTTTCTATTTGCCCTTAGAAATAAGATATTTAACCGCGGTAAAAATTAGTGTAGCATGAAACATATTCGTTGGTGCCAACTATCAACACTTGCAGTTGTTGATATGTGATGCATATCATGTTGCACACAAGCAATTGCAGTCAATCCCTAAGTGTTATACAATTCTGCTTGCAGGGATTCTGTCTAATTGCAACATCTTCCACTGTATATAAAGTGCCTAATAAGCATTATCTCTGTATAAAAGAACTTAATTTTACTATACAGACACGCCCCTTTTACAGTTTCGTTATATGCACTATCGCTAAATATTATTTTATTTTTTTGCTGCAGATGCTCAATAAGAATAAAAGTAACTAAATACATACATGCATGAATATGAATCAAAAATCTTAATGCAAAATTTTAATTTTTTGTTACTATATTTGTGCATCCCTCTGTACATTATAAAGTAATAATTTTGTATTGTTAAAACAGCTGATCGTTTGATCTGCCTGTTTTATTTAACTGTCAAACTTTAGATAAAAACAAACATACTCTTTTCTTAGAGAGATGCATGACCTTATTTTTATTTTTTTTTAACTATTAAGATCATTTTTGTAATTATTTTATTTAATGTTTTTACCTTAAAAATTACTTTTGTTAACTGCTTGGTTAGTGATGCGGTGTAAAAATCGCTAAATTTACAATACGAAAACATCAGATTGTTGCGTTATCATTATTGTAAAAGAGAGAGAGAGGGGAAATAATAATACGATGCAAAGTTTCTTTCCGTACATCCTTTCATCTGTACAAGGGACGTTTTGTTTCCGTCGACTATATTTCCATTTTCTCTTCATTTTATTTTTAAAATTTTTTTTATTTTATTTCTTTCTTTTTTTATTAATGTTTGCTTGCATCATTATTCTGTTGTTGAGTTAGTCGTCAGTCGTAGTTGGTTGGTGGGTAGGCCTACTTTATTGGATTTATAACTTCAAGTCGGTTGCCATGCAGCGCTCCTCAGTAGGATACACAGTTTTCCATCCTACCGTTTCGAGGTATTTTGCTGAATATGTTGAATGTGCTTAACTTGTGTTTTGTTTTTCTTCTTCTTCTTCCTCCTCTCTTGTTGAATGTTTGCATATATTTTTAATAAGTTCGTTCTGCTTTTTATACAAATTTTTTTTAACTGCACTATAGCCTGGACGAAAATATATTTGAGAAGAAGTAATAACATTTTGAAATTGGTAAAAGAAATTTAAAGATAAACATTCTAAAATTTAACAATTTCCAATTTTGCTCTAAGACATCCAACGTTTCCGGGAATCGTCGGGAAAAAATTCCCGAAAATTTTTATTGGGAATCCCGGGGGAATGTAACATAAAATAAGAGAGGAGAAAGGAAAATGTGGGAGAGTACAGAACAGGGAACGAAGCCGATACTGATTTGTCGGCGGCGGCGGCTGATTAGTCTATGTCCATAGGAGTCAACTTTTGCTGCGCAACTTTTGAGTATATGGGAGAGAGAGGTGAGAAGATTGGGTAGGGGTACACTGCTTCTTTTATTTTCTTCTTCGTAATATTAAGCAACAACAAAATCTATGTAAAAAAAAACAAAAGCTGCGCAACAAGAATTTCAGAAGAAATCTCGGCGCAAGTCGGCTAATGTCAACAAAATCTCTTACGTTGCCATTGATGGCTGAAGCGGGCAGGTATTTTCCCTTTCATTTAAAAAAGCGGATTTATTTTTAAAGGGGGGTTTTTATTTTAAAGCGGCTAAGCCGAAGCCGAAAATTAGCCGTGTAGTCCGGCGGCGGCTGCGACTCTTCAAAAATCGCCGGCGGCGGCTGTTAGCCGACTCACAGCCGATCGGCTTCGTTCACTGGTACAGACTTTCTTGTACTCGAAAATCATCAAAGAAAGAATACAGTACATCGGAATCGGAAGAGCAGGAAATCCTGTCGGAAGGCTGAATGAAAATCCGTTAGAAATTTGGAAATACTGTAATCAGCAATTTTCAAAACTAAGTACATAAAATCGCCTTTAAATATCTGACGATGATGGGAGCATCGGTACCGTATAAACGACTATTTTCGCAAGCGGCATAGGTGATGATGACTCAACAAAGAAACTGATTGAATGGCAAACTTTTTTTATAAAGTATTCATAAAGGTGCGGCTATGCAAGAATCTTTACTCAGTGAAGCCGATTTTCGATACACTGAGAGGAAAAAGCCTTAAGACCGACGTAGTTTAAGCATTGTTGACGTTATTTTCATTTGAATAGCGAAATAAAGTCAATTACTTTATTTCCAAAAATTTTTTTTAGTTTGTTTCACTTCTAAAAACGCAATAAGGTCAATTGACATTATTTCCCACCATTTTTTAGCTTCCCGCAATATAAGAGTGGAAAGTTACTGATATAACCCCGATATTCCTATCTCTACATATTACATATTTTAAAATTTTCAAATGTTGTGAAAATAAGCACAACATTTTTGTTAAATCTTCTCAATTTTTTAGCCTCTATTTGTATGAACGTCATACATTGTGCAATCATCAGCATCATCATCATTGCAATGGGGGTTTATAAAAAGAAAAAGTTGAATGCAAACAACAAACGTATAAAAAAATATAGACCGAGAAAGTCTTTTTAAAGTTGTAAAAAATTTTTTCTTTAAATTTTTTTATGCATACTATTTGTACACTCATGTTGTACGAACAGCATAACAACGTTAACGTCAACAGCCACAGCGACAGAAACGGACGAACTTAAGAACGTTTGTACACAAGTGAGCCAGTATATTCATCCATCCATCTAACCAACCATCCATTCATCCGTCTATTTATCCATCCATTTGTCTATCCTGAGAGTATGAGTATATTGTATCTGGATGAATGCATGTATTCTTGTAAGTATGTATGTACATTAAGGAGATCCTATGTTGTATGAAGAACAAAAATATAAAAATGTATTAAAATTCTTCGTCTCATACCCTAGAGATATGTGAAAAGCTTAAAAACTATTATGTGTACATATTATGTACATATATTAGAGCTGGGATAATGAGTAAGCAACTTTTGTCTCGCGGCAAAAAATATTACTCATGCACGACCTTGGTTTATGGCCCATGCTTATGCACGCTCGCGTGAGTGAAATGAATAATTAATCACGAAAACTATCGCTCAGTCACGAAAAAATGAGTCGAATTAGCAAAAAGTTTTTAATCTTTATTCTAACAAAATTTATTAAATACATTTCTTATGGACTTGCTGCTACTATTGCACGATATTTCAGAATTTTTGATTTATATTTTCTTAGAAATTTCAAACCACTTTTCAGACATGAAAATTTTTTTTTGTACGCATGTTCGTGCACGCTCATTTGATTGAATGAAGAAATTACTCAGAATCATTCGCGATCACTTATGGAAAAAAGAGATTGCTCAAAACGACCGAAAAGCGTGAAACTATTGTGTTTTTCGAGCGTTTAAAAATTAGTTTATCAGTTTGTAGTTATGTTGAAAATTTTACATATATTTTATTTCATAAGTTTATTAGTGGTACATAATTAGATTATTCTGCTTTTTGACATTTTAGAAATGTAATAAGAATTTTATCAAGTCAAGGCTAACACTTTAAAAAGGTTAATAAATCATTTGTTCAATTCACAGCCTGGCATTGGAGTCAAGAGAGTTTACAATATTTTTGAAAAAATAAAAAAATTTAGTTTTTGCCTCAACATTCTCAAGAGATACCCTAATATATATACCTAATATACATACATGTCGACATATCTATGTATATATGAGTCTATATGTACATTACATTGCATTTGCGAAAGGATTTCGGCTTTATTACTGATGTTTGCAACACTCTCAAGCAAATAACTTTAAAAATCACGCTTCTGAAAGTAATTTTAATAAAGAAAGTAATTATGTATTGCGTAAAATTGAGATAAAAATCATCACAATCCAACTTGCCATTTCCAGAAACGATTTCTACTAAATTCTTTTTATTTTGTCAAAAAGTCCACAGACTTAAAAGCACATTTGTAAAGATGCGGAGTAATACTTCCGCTTAGAAACTTGATTACAATGCAAAAGGCATGACTTTGACTGGGAAAGTTGCCTTTCGCTGTTAATTTTACTTTTTCGACGTTTAACATATCGATGGTCACGTGACTGATTTTTTTTTTTATAATTTGTCACAAAACGCGGAAAACGTTATATAAATCGCTAAAAACCGTTCCTATCCTCAAACTAAGCAAAATCGAAATTAGTTAAGAGTATCTACTAAACAATTTGCAGTTGTTTTATTTCGTTGCTAGTAACGCTTTCACCCTATTTATAATGTAATTTCTTCAACTGAAAAGTTGTAAAAATCAATTACGTCTTGTCAACTTATGACCATCGATATTTTATATGAAGGTAACTTCCAAGGTAGATCAACACCAGGTACTCGCAAGAGAATTCGCCGTGGAGAATTTACATTTGGGCTGTCAAAAAAGTTGATACATTAACACCGCTGACTGGTTAAATGTGTAAACATTTTCGTAAACAGCTGGGCTCTTGCGGGCACCTAGTATGAATTCGTCTTGGGTAACCTCAAATGTACGATTTTAAAAACGCCAATTTCATTTAATATTGGAATTCACCGACAGTGCTTTTCGCACTGTTCTGAGTGCTTTTTCAACTGTTCGACACAAAATTTTTAAGTTAGTACTCGGTGTTTATATTTTTGTTTGTGACGGTGGTACTAAGCCCACAATTCAAAAATGAATTTCTTAACTAAAAATGTTTTTAAGTATACTTTGTTTAGGACTATGATCGTGGGCCATTGGCATTTTTTGCAAAAATTTGTTTCCGAAACTTTTATTTTCTAGTGAAAAAGAGCGAGATAGTAATACAAATGGTATAGATTTCTATTGCATCACTCTCACGCAAAAGAAAAGTTTCTGCAAAAAATGTTTCTCAGTGTGAATCAGCTCGTAAAAAGTTCAAATATATGTATGTATATAAATAGCATAACTTTACAGCGCGTCATCAGATTTTAGTAATTTAAATATAATTTGATAGGTCCAGGCTTACTTTGCAAGTACATACAATGACATTACAAATAAAAAATGTTAGTCCTTATAAGTACTCGTATGTCCTGAAAATTGGTATTTCTTTTTGTCTATTTTTTACAGCATTTGGCTTGCTAACAATATAAGTTAGTTTGCTAACAACATAAGTATCGTTATTGTGAAAAAAATACAAATCGAGATTTTGAGAAATAATATAGCTATGGTTGCTTTTATTGTTATTGGGTGGGTTATCATAAAGAAACAACAACTGCAATGTTGAATTTCATTATAATCGGACAGGGTAAAATCCAGACCATGTCGAAATTTTTTTAAATTATTCTTTTCCTATAAGAAATTTTTAAATACATCATACATATCACATATCGTTTAACAATAATGTATTAACTCAAAATTTTCATTTTATTTTGTTGTGCTCTTTTTCGTAAAATAGTTTGTTTCAAAGTACAAAAACAGGCCGTAAGTACATATTTTTAGTTGTGACTGTTTTCATGCTTCAAATGATTCAATTTATTCATTTTTATTTTGAGTTGATAGGTACTGTACTATCTTGCTAAAATGTTTCCAAATAATTTTGAGATAATATGGTTTTTGTTGAAAGAATCTTTTCAAAATCGATGGTAGTAACTCAAAATCTCATATTTTCTCTGCAGGTGATTAACAAAGAAGAAAGAAAACTAGTGTACTATAATAATTTCCGTATTTGCTTTAAATAATAATAGGTATAAAAAGTTTTTTGGCTCTACTGAAAATTTTAAAATTTTAAGTTAATACACTATTGTTAAACAAGTGCGAATGTACTCCCTTTTCAACTCGAATAATTCAATACACATTTTTTTAACTCTAATGATTCACCTCACTCTGTTCTATCCGCCATCCGTTTAGTGATTCTACATCAGGGACGCAAAAGTTGGTACAAACGTACTTTTTTTTAGCACTATTTGCAAGTCAAAAGTACAATAGCACTCCAATGACTAATTTAGCACCATTTTAATTTATTTCCCTAAAAATTTGATTTTAATAATGAAATATTATTATGGTTTAAGAAGTTTAGTCCAGAAAATGTTTTTTCAGGAAGAACTTCTAGCATTGTACCATTACTATTAAAAATGCTTCCTAATGAGAATAAAAATATTAAATCTATAAACAGTTACAGTGTTGTGTTTTTTACGACGGGGTTTCTTTGAATTTGGAACGATTTTCCGTCATCCAACGTCAAATTTGATTGATAAAGAGACCGGTTTCGAGTATTTGCCATCTTCATTGTTCTCTTGAATATTCAAGAGACCGACTGTCTTCAATCAAATCCAAACAAAGGATTTGCTGCTATGTATGTACAATTTAGAAATGACTAAGACGTTGTTTGTATGGCAACATTGGAACGACGGAAATAAATATATTAGAGTTTTTAGCAAGAAGTATATCCCAAATGATCCTTTAGTATTCAGATTTCAACAACTTGTAAACTTTTGTGTACCTTTTGAAATTAAACATTAATATTAATTGTTAATTTTATCTACATATGTGATGATCCTGATGAAAAGGGACATAATCTTGCCAGCGAGAATTTTCAGTAGAGCCAAAAATAGCTGTTTGAGTAAATTTTTGTCGACTTAAAGCTTATGGTTGGTATCAATGCTCAGGCATGTTCCCTTATTTTACAAGTGGAATTATCCCTATATTCACCGCCGGAATGATTTAAAAAGAGACTGTTCCCAACTTCTACATTTAGAGAGAAAGGGACCTCATATGAAATGCATTGGAGATGTTAGGGTCGTTTTTACAAAATGCTATTTTTATAAAAAAAAATATATGCTTGACTTCAGTTTTTCACTGAAAAAAAAAACAGAACAATGCATTGCATATTTCAAAACTAGATAAAAAATGCTAAAAGACATAACTATTTTAGAATTTGTTAAGTAGTTTTATTATTGCGGAAAATCTTTCACAATATTGCCAAACTGTATCTAGCTTTAGGGAATGTAGCTAAATCAATTTCGGCATCCGGAAAATAAGATTTCTCTTTATTAGGGTATCACATATAAGTACTTAGTCCAAATTAACATCAATGTACACTGAAAGAATTTTGTGTCATAAATCCAATGAAACAATTTCATCAGATTTTTTCATTAATCCAATGACAATTTCAAAAATCCAATGACAATTTCACAAATCCAATGAAAGTTTCATCAATATTATGAAAGAATTTCATTGGGTGAATGACAATTTCATAAATCCTACGAAAAGTTTCATTAAAATTCAACCAACGAAGATTTCATTAAAATTCAACCAACGAAATTTTTCACAATATTAATGAAAACTTTCATTGGATTTAAGAGATTGTTATTCAACCAATGAAACTATTTCACAATATTAATGGATTAATGAAAAAATCTAATGAAGTTGTTTCATTGTTTTTATGGAAAAAAAATTATTTCTTGTACCCTTTTGTTAATTGTTAAAATTGTATGGTTTTTGGAATTTTCTACTTGAAATACGCAGAACAATTGGTTGCAAAACACTAGAATTTATCAAAAAAAATTCTCTAGGATGCAAAGCTATGGCACCTAGCAAGGAAATGATCACATAAGACCAGTTTTTGATTGCATGTGGCATACCGTGTTATTGCACTAAGCCCTTCAATTGTACAAATGAATCCTTCTGTATATATTTTAGTTAATGTTGAATAAAAATATTTAAAAAAATATTAAAAAATTAGTACAATTGGACTGAAATAGTACACTTTTTCTTGAAAATAAGTAAAATTTGTAAAATCTCATTTTGCATCCCTGTTCCACATCTTCATTATATGTATTTACAAAAGATTTCTTTCCTGCTGAGATTACAAACACTACGTAAACAGCGGCAAGATTGGATAAATATACGAAGAAATAAACGTGACCACTATTTTTAGCAGATGTTAATTTGGTACGCATTCTTTCTTGACTATTGAAATTTTTGAAATAAATAAAACTTCATTTAATTGGAACGCTTTCATATAATTAGTGGTCACGTTTACCTCCTAAAATATGTATCTGTATAATTTAAACGTTTGTAGATACTTTTTTAGTTTAATATGCGAATGCATGATGAATTGGTTGGTTGGTAGCAGCAGCAAGCACATAGGAATTTAAATATGTATGAATGTGTAGATACATTTGTGGACGAAGAATGACTAAGCAACATTTGGTGGTGGCATAGTGTTTTGTATTGCTTGCTACATTCTCTGCCCCACCTGTCTTGTTATTGTTCGTACTTTTTAGCAGTACCAAGCAGGGCTGCCATCTTAGGGGTTCTGACCCCAAATTAGGGGAATTGTCATCACAAAAAAGGATGAAAATTTTCATTTGGGGCTTGTGGTTTTCATTGGGATTATTTAAAATATACATTGGGGTTTTTTGGTGAAATTTCTTAAAAGTTTCTTTTCTTTGATCTATAATTAAAACTACTTGTTCTAAAATATTTTTAACATACATACATACGAGTATATTGAGAGATTTGGACCCCAGATAATGTACTAATCCCTATTACCACAAAGTTCAATCATATCAATTTTATTAATATTATTATTTCAAACGTATTTGCTTTGTGAATCCAAATTGATTATTAGGCTCAGGTTCGTAACGTTATATTCAGAAAGAATTGGGCATGATTAATATTCCAAGGAACAAGGGAAAAATTCATTAATTAATTAATTCATTAATAATTAATTAATGATGCCCAATTCTTTCTGAATATAACGTTACGAACCTGAGCCTAATAATCAATTTGGATTCACAAAGCAAATACGTTTGAAATAATAATATTAATAAAATTGATATGACTGAACTTTGTGTTAATAGGGATTAGTTCATTATCATGGGTCCAAATCAATTTGGATTCACACATCAATTTTATTTAAAAGATTACTAACTCTCAGTTTGCCTGAACTTAAGTTTTATCTGAAAGTTTAACATTATCGTTAACATTTTATTCGTTAACATTTTATTACCAAAAATCATCAGTAATTTATTAAAAAACTTCAAAATTTTTCAGCCGTATGTAAACTTTCGTTACACTATGATAACACTTATCTCCTGATACATAATATATAAGTCCGTGAATAATACATATAGACTAAATTTACATTTTGAAATATTTCATGAAACGTTTTTATTTGCTTCTTGCAACTATGGAAATGCAAATGGGGTAAAGAAACTTTATCTTCCCTTACCATAAAATAATTTCATGCAGCAAATTTCATGAAATATTTCATCGTGTAAATTTAGAATTTAAATTTTTTTTTTACGTATTTTCCATGAGGATTTTCCTTTTACAGGGGATTTTTCGGGGAAATATTTTTCAAATTCGGGGAGCGCTATGAAAATGACCTGGCAGCCCTAGTACCAAGTCTCTAATAGAGACTCTATACAAAAACTCCATGCAAACATTTGTGTATGAGTTTGTGTGCGTGTAAACATGTTTTCTCGGTTCAAAAAAGAACAACAACAATGTAGTCCTACTACGAGCGCAGACTTTTGTTTACAAATAACTTGTGCACAGAAGCAATTCCCCACCTCCCCACCTTCTTCTCATTCAACTTTTTGCTATACATATTTCTATGAATGAACCTTTTTTAACTACATACTATATACATTTTTCGTTTGGCTTGCTCTTCAAGGGAACTTTGAGTTTTTTTTAACTTTAATTAAAATTGCATTATTTTATAATTGTTTAAAAATTACCGGGACTTTCTTGTGTTTCTCGACAATTTTCAATTTCTCATAGGTAGGTGGTACCTATATAAATTAGGGAAGTAACGATACGCCTTTTTACCGATAAGATACCGTTACCGATACTCAAAAAGAAATATCGGCGAATTCAAGTTAAAATTAGCAAAACTCAAGTATAGTAATTTTTTTATTACACAAAATTACAGTGTAAGAGACTATTAATGAGTGTTGTGTTTTTCTTCCGACGGGGTTTTTTTCAATTTGGAACGATTTTCCGTCATCTCACGTCAAATTTGGTTTGTTTACAAACCAAATTTGACGTGGGATGACGGAAAATCGTTCCAAAGACTATTAATATTTAAAATTGATATTAAACCAGTAAAAAAGAATTGGAAGTCATTTTTAAGGAACTACATTTTCATTGCTTTCAAAGAATCTATATTAAAAATAGGCCGAAAATTAGCAGAAAGGAAGCAATAGACACATAATTAGTAGAAAAGCAAGTTATACAAACATTTTTTTTATACAAACATTCTTTTTTAAAATTTAAAAAATACACACTTTGCTTTAAAAAAAATCGATTTTTTAAAGGAAATTTATGAACAAATATTTGTTAAAAAGCTTATAGTTAGTTATTCATTTAAATTTACATGAAAACATTGTTTTGCTGTTAAATTCGCATAAAAAAATAGTTGCGAAAATTGGTAATTGCCTAGAGGAAAATATAATTATAGAACGCCAAAAAGGAATTTTTTTTCTTAAAATTGCTTCTATTTCGGTGATTGGTAATCGAAAAAACTTCTTGTAATGACAAGGATATGTAAAAATCATTAGAAATTATCCAAATTTGCACTACTTCCGGATGGCAAATTCTACATTTTCATGACTTCTTTGGAGTGTATTTTCTTTTTGCTTTAAATAAGATTTAAAAACAATGATTTGAATTTGAATTCATGGTAAAATTAACAAAAAATAAATTATTTGTTCACAAAAGCTGTGAAAGAAATTTAAAAAGTATCGTCGTATCGACAGTAAAATATCGCCGATACCGATGTATCGGCAAATCTGAAGTATCGCCGATATATCGGTATCGGTTAATCCCTAATTTAAATGCTTAAATTTTACAAGTCAATTTTAAACGTGTTTTGTATGTAAATCTAAATTGATTATTAGGCTAAGGTTCGTAACGTTATATTCAGAAAGAATTGGGCATGATTAATATTCCAAGGAACAAGGGAAAAATTAACATCAACTTAATTTTTCAACGTACACAGCAGAACAGAGTAGCGCCACTTTCGGAAGCCGCTACACTTCCATCGTCAGTGCTCACGTGTATTTGCTTATCACCACTTGTCAGGTGGTTCTGTTGAATGTGATTTTAGTTCTTATATATACAACTTTTTCGTGAAAATTGAATACGAGAATTAAATCACTCTCAAGCTGATATTAAAGTGCACTTTCCCAGCGTTGCTATCGGTTTATTTTTCTTCATTCCCATTTTTCTGATTTTTGTTCTACTCAAGACAAACTTTTTTGGTTTGATTTTATACTTAAGTATATATGAACATGTAAACATGTGAAAAGCTCAAGCCAGTAGCTAATTGTTTATTAATATGATTATTTCGAACGTATTTGCTTTGTGAATCTAAATTGATTATTAGGCTAAGGTTCGTAACGTTATATTCAGAAAGAATTGGGCATGATTAATATTCCAAGGAACAAGGGAAAAATTAACATCAACTTAATTTTTCAACGTACACAGCAGAACAGAGTAGCGTAACTTTTTGTATGTACGTTTTGTATGTATTTTTGTTTCGAGGGGGCTTGCTTAAATTTTGTAAAATATGTAAAAAATTTTCATTATATAACAACGAAGCGGGAAAATGCTTTAGCTTATTTCTGAAAGCTATTCAGGGATGGAAAGTTGAATTTTCGCTTGATAGAATATGGGTACATTCGTAAATTCAGTAATTGCGCAATAATCAAAGTTCTGCGTTCAAAAACCATTACTTCGCAATACTTTTCTACGCCAAAAGTTTCCTGGCGCAAACAATTGATAGTACTGCCGCAGATTGCACCAACTACGGCAGCATTTTTATTACTGTTGCAGTAGTTTGCCGACTGGCTGCACAAATTTACTGTATTTACGAATTTTCCCTATGTTTTGATTTATTTGTTACATATAATTTTTGATTCCTTGGGATTCAAATAATATAATATCTACTTATCTTTGCGAATATGTACACATATTTATAATTTTCTTAGGGCCATTATTACAACTTGGCAGTAAAGTAGAAGTTAGTTAAACACCTTTAGCAAAAGTGAGCGATAACGCCGCTTTATTATGTGGCCGCTGCAAACTAATTTCTTAAATTTTGCATTACGAATGTAATAAACTAAGCAAATAAAGGAATATAATTAAAATAACAATAAAATCTCTAAATATATGTTTATTGTATTGCTTACTTATACTATATATTATTTAATTCACTATAATGTTGAACCATTTTTTAACACGGTAGCGGCTTAACGTTAAATTTAAAAAATTATCGGCGCAGCCTTCTTACTTTATTGCAGTGTTTTTTTTTAGTTGTGAAAATTTTAAAATAAAATGAAAATTAACAATTCGTTTGCTGCTGACTATCGCATTGGAAACCATGTTTATAAAATATTTTATGGAAGCAAAATGCACTCAAATCTGAGTGGTAAACTTATTAATTTAGTTAATTTAGATTATTTCGTTTGTCCCTGTTTTAATTGCTTACATTTATCAGCTGTTCATTTTGCAGTATATCTATCAAGCCGTTTCTAAAACGTAAGTGTTGGGCGCAACAGTTTCACAACAGTTGAGCTCAACAGCGACATCATATGAACGCGGCCAATGATACAAATGTACATAACGTTTCTTTAATTTACAAAAGACTTATCTAACATATAACAAATTTTTAAGTTTGAAACAAAAAACTTAATAAAAAATATAAAAAAAGTTTCTGTATAGTTTTATAACTATAAGAAATGTGGGAAAGGATCCAGCCTACATATTTCATAGTTCTTAAAATATATATAATACTGTTTATAGTTCTTTAATAAAGTTTTATGTTTCAAACATAAAATTTTTTATGTTAGATACGCCTTTTGTAAATTAAAGCAACGATATGTACATAAGTATTTGTTAATAATGTCGCATTTACTGCCGTTACTAGTTTTTTTTTTGTAACTTTCTGAACATCATTCATATTAACAATATGATCAATGTAAAGGTCAGGAACCTCTGTTATACATACATACATACATGGATATGTAAGAACTACATATCGTTCAATGAAACGAAAAATCATTTAAGTGATAAATATTTCAAATTCGGGGTTTTTTATTAATTACTAGTTAAAACCCGTATGCTTCGCTACATAATATCGCCTTGTGATGAAAAGAAAATTTTTATATATAATTATTTTTCAATTATGTTTATTTAAAATCAAATATTAAAAAATAAATATTTAATCTATTTGAGAGGTTGACTCCTTTCCATAATACTATTCTCGTGTTTGGCGTTAATACTCAGGACAAAAATTTCAAAATTATGACTGTCTCGGCTACCAAGATATTTTGAAGTAAGTGTTGCTTCTATATGGGAAGTGCTGTAAATATTTCAGAAAGATCAGTCCGCTGGTATTTGTTTTGCAAATATCTAAAAATAAATATTTGCTCTATATGTGAGGTGCCACGCCTACTTGTCCAATTTTTAAACTTTTTCCAGAGACAATGCACAATATCGACAGAATTATCCGTACAAAATTTCAAGGCTCTCTCCCTATATTAGTTTTTAAGATATCTCAAAATAAATATTTGCTGAGGGTGCCACACCCTCTTGTCCAATCCGGACTCGTTTTTGAGCGACAACGCACACTATAGACAGCTTTGCTCACACAACATTTAAAGTTTCTTGCTGCATAAGCTCTAAAGAAAATGGCATCAACAAAATTACACTCAAAGAATTATAATTTTTCGAATAGACAAAATATTATAAATAAAACAAAAGATTTTGTTAGTAATATTCTATTTGATGAAGACTGTGCGGAAATGATTTTAAAAATTGCACGAAAAACAAAACCAAAGCTAAAAAATATCGAATTTGATACTGTCGATATAATTGGAAAAATATCGATATTTTTGCCCGTCCCTATTGTGCAACATTGAATATTTCGTACGAAAAATTCGACGTATACCCAATATTAACTAGTCCTTAAACTATGCTACAATTTTTTACGTTGTGTTGTTGTAAATTCCACGCGAAACAAATGACACTCATATTATTTCGCATGAAAACTTTAAATGTTGCAATTACATTTCATATGTTTTCCTCAAGAAAAACAGAGTACTACTTATGCAACATGTTTTCTTGAACAATTAATTCATGACAATATTTATATTTTGACAGCATGTTGAACAGAGTACCAGGATTTATATAGAAAAAAAAATGCTTTTATATCTCAAATATTTTCCATTTTACAACGTATTTTTTTTTTTTGTTTGTCATGTAAACTTATGAAAAGCGATGATAAGTTATTTTGCATTTTAGATGACGATATGTTTATTATATCAAAGACCATGTTCCTACAAATTTTTTGACTTGTTCTGTAAAGCTTGGCGATATTACAATCAAAATGAAATCAACGTACTTAGCTACAATCACTTGTAATATTTTTACAGTTTTTTCCTTCTGCTGTAAAATTTAAAAATTGTAGTTACATGGTTTTTCGTTTTATATAACGATATATATGTGTGTGGTAAGTATGCACATACATATGTATGTGTCTATATGTACCGTAAGGAACAAAAATAATTGAGCACAAATAAATAATGTGATCTCAGCCAATAAATAAATAATAATAAATAAGTGATCTTGACCAACTTGCTGCTTTGTATGATACTAAAGGAGGGTTGTCAGGGTTTTGGTAAAATTCATGGTGAAAAATATCCAAAATAATTTTTATTTAATTTTTCCTAATATTTATTATATCGCACGTGTATTACAAAAGTGGCATAATTCAAAAACGAAAAAAAGAACGTTCTAAAAAAACGTCGTAAGCGTTGTAAATTTGTAACTTGAAGCTTTGAGAAATGGACCCCTGTTCTTATTAAATACATATATAAGAAAATAGGTTTTTTTAATTTCAAGAAAACCATCAGGATATTAGGGTTTATTTTTTGACAAAATTTAGCAAAACATAGGGATGTATTTCAAACTTTTTAAACATTTTGATTATTTTTCACGACTAGATCAAAAATTAAAACATATTAGGTATTTAGGGGTTTTTAAGTCGTTTTTGACATCTGGATCGTGTATTTCCACAGGGCGATCAAGAACTTGATTTCCTGAAAGCTTAGATCCTTCTCTATGACTTTTTCATAAATCGATTTGCAATCGTGTTTTTCTAAACAATTTCAGTAACGGCGACCATATGTTCGGTCGGTACATATGGGACATTTCTTTTCATATTTCAAATTAACAACTCAATGCGACAAAATGACAACATGCTGTCGCATTATTGTGACAACCGTACAATATTGTCACATTATTGCGACAATCGTACACATTAGACGCGCAAACTGTTTGCCAAACACCGAAAAACATCGGAAGTGAAAAGCTAGCTAGTACACACTATCGTGTTTGCTTGCGATGTCATATAATCATATAGTGTGTACGTATCATTAGACTATTTTCAATTAAAAGATGTTATTGTAGTTTTGATAACTTAGTTTATTCTAATGAAATAAAATATAATTGCAGGAAGCATTAGGATAAATTACGAAAGATGAGTAAGTTTATATGTAACTCACATTTCTTCTTTGAAAGTTTTTGTATAAGCAAACGAGGTGGAAACTTTTCAAACATAATGTTTGAAGGTCTACTGATAAGCTTGCAACGTTGCGTAAGTGCCAACGAAATGCATCCATATAGATATCCTTAACCCACAATACATAAATTTTTTTTTAAATTTAATTGAAAAAATAATAGTTTATTATGAATTACGTTTTAATATTTGTATTTATTAAGCTTGTTATGTTAGTAATAAAATTCTTTTACATGAAATGAAAACATACAATAAATATTAATAATAACAATAATAATATCTAACTTATAATTATTTTCTATTAAATTTTAGGTTATTGAAAGCTGGACATACTATCATGTTTTTGATGTTGCTTTAAATTGTCGTAACTAGATTAAATGGATCTAAAAATGTTTATTGCAACGTATGATATGTTGCAATATGACAAGCAACAAATGCCGTATAAAATGCAATATTTCTCATAACCAAAAAAATATATATTGAAAAATCAGTATTATAATTAAATTAATCGGCATCAACTGTTGGAAAAATATTTAAAACATAGTGCAACAACAGATAATTTCAGGGTACAGCACAAAAGTATTGCTGCTGAAGCGTGCCCTTAGCCCCAAACAAAATGGTAACACCATCCGTGGCGGCGGCAACAACAGCAGCAGCATCGTCTTTACCATCTACGTCAACGGCAACATTAGCGACAACAGCAACAAACGATAATAATAGTAATAATAATAATAACAGCAACAACTGTGGAACAATACAACAAAGTGCATCCATAAATCTGAATTCAAATTCTAGCAATAGTCAACAACAGCAACAACAGTATAAAGATGGACTTCAACAAACACAGCAACAGAAGACGCCGTCTGCTTCATCAGCGCCCTCTTTTGCATCGACCGCCGCAATACCAAGACAACACCCGAAGAAACGAAAATTTGATCCAGCCGAGTTGGATGAAAGCAATAATGATATTGCTAAACAACAGGATCAAACAACGGAGATTAATTATTTACAATCACCAAAACAGATCTCAACATCAGTAGCATCACCAACGTCATCCAAAAATGGCAACAACAATCCTACCATTTATACCATACGCACAAATTTCGATTCACCATCGGATGCTGCCACCTCAATGGCAATAAACAGTAATAATAAAATTTCTAACAATAATGAAATCAGCAGCGGGTCTCTGATTTCAGTTGCTGCTAAAAGCGCCACCTGCATTGAAATTCCTGAGAAACGTACAATTATAACAAGGTAAATTACTAGAGCATCCAATGTATTCACCGTTAATCGGTTAATATATTAATGTTTTCTCCCCTATTCGATTGATTTATAATTGACTATTTTTAATTAACAAATTAGTTATACATATAATATCTGTTAATTAGTTCATTTACCGAATTTCGGTACATTTTAATATTTGTTTCATTTTATAAATAAATAAAAAACGTTTTCTGTGAAATTAAATTTCATATAAATTATATTTGTCATCACGGTTCAACAAATATGGCACATTTCGTACCAAAGATGAGCGATATTTCTGTACCTGTGACAAATCACTGTCACTACTGTGAATGCATTTTTCTAGTAACGGTTACTTGCCCCTCTCTCGAGATTTTTAGTAATAACTGAAATAACTTTCAAAAATATTTTTTTGGTGAATATCTTTAAAATGCGTCTAAAGAAAATTTCGTTTTCCACCGACAAAAAGTTAAAAATTTGTAAACTTGTATAATATATTTTTTATTTGTTTTTAAAATGAAAAATGGCAGAGCAGTACGCAAATTGCCAGGGTATCCCACGAATAGAAGCTTCCGTTAGGAATTGCCAAGCAACATATACCGTCGTATAGGAAGTGGAACTCCTAATATCCACTCCTAGAGTTTTTTATGGTCTCCATCAGCTAAAAACAGTTGCACGTGGTAATGGAAAATTCCAAAAAAAACGGTATCGCGATACAGTTAGTCCAGGTAGACCATTAACACGTGCGAAGTGAGGCACAAAACTCTCGAAGGCCAATAAACGAACAGTGGCCTGGTTGCATTTACGAAGTAATTGCCAACGACGCTTGATATTGACTCGCACAGAGCTGCTTTACGATTAGTAGTATAATACTACCACATACATATGTACATACTAATATACAGGCGGATCCAACTGGAGCTTTTGGGGGGAACTTCTAACTGAAACATACTATTGGCAAAACTTTTTTAGAAACTCAATAGAAATTGGATATATATATATATATATTACTCGCTTTGATGGGGGAGGGGATATACCGTTTCTCCTCACCCTTGTATCCGTGCTTGCAATATATGTAACGGTCGTGACAAAAGAAACCTTGGGATGTTGGCACCAAACGCAAACTGCATACATACATATAAGTATGTATATCTCTACCTAGTTACATACTTATGTATGAAAACCTCTAAATACGCCAAGGTTAGGTTTGGCATGGAAGATTCTTCACCTTCTATCCCAATGTCCGGCGCTAGGTATAGCACATTGCCGGACTTAGACAGTCTGGCTATGCCAATTTTAACCTCAATAATTATTTAAATTTTAGAAATTTTTAAAAATGTAACACATACATATACATACATACATCACGATCTCATTGCTGTTTTGGGCCACCGACCATTTAAAAAAAGTTGTGTTAGGTAAGGGGTATACATATATAATTTGAACACCCCCTTTCAGAATCCGAAAACTATTTCGCGAAATTGTTCCTGTTTTCTGAGATATCAAGCATTCATTGTGGTTAATATCAACAATTTTAATACATTTTGTGAAAATAAAAAAAACTGAAATAAGTAAAATACCAAGTTTCATCAATATTGACTTTTTATTCCATGTAAATATCTTTTCTAATAACATTAATACGCTTATTTTCAATAAAAAGTAGAATATTTCAGCTAATACAGCACAA
Source organism: Panzeria rudis (assembly GCA_956483635.1). Taxonomy (NCBI): domain Eukaryota; kingdom Metazoa; phylum Arthropoda; class Insecta; order Diptera; family Tachinidae; genus Panzeria; species Panzeria rudis. The sequence continues at coordinate 5,937,956 of OY101447.1, forward strand.
AACAAGAGTTTTACTTTCAGTAAAAACATATTAACTTCTAACTGCATTCATGAAAGTTCATTTTTCTTCCAAACATATGCCGGAAGCAGTGGTGAAAATACAAAAAAATTATATCGGGTATATTTTGAGAAAACTTCATGTAAATCTTCTTTGTCGTTTTTATCCATTCCGACTTTTTGGCATATGAGCTAAACCAGCAATGAGGTCGCGATATATAGACTCACATAAGTGTAATATAATATATCTAGGTATTAAAGGTTTTTACAAATTTCTGTTTAGTTCACATGCACATGGTTTGGGAAGTATTACTTATAATATGAATAGCAGCAGCAACAACAACAACAACAACAACAACAACAATCAAAGTAGTGTTGCTGGTCAACGATTCAACTTTATACAAAAACAAGCACCACCCCAACAACAACAGCAGCAGCAGCAGCAGCAAAAACTTTCTGTTAACTCGCCACAACAAATTCAATACCAGCAGCATCTTGTGCACCAACAGCAACAACAACAATCGTCATCAACAAGTGTAGCTTCTAATGAAGAGGTTATACTTAATCTGCGAGATTGGAATAATACAAGAGTACTTGCTAAATTGGGTAACTATTATGCACCAGGCATTACTCGTCAACCATCATCGTCGAGCTTGTCGTCACCGATAAATGATCTGCCACCAAATGCAATTATAGTTGAATTTGATCCGCCCGAGAATAGCAGTCACATTTATATGGATGTACTTAATAGTGGGCGTTTTAATGTGATATTGGACGCAAGTCCACCTGCAGCCGATGTATGTTATATTTTTATTATGGCTCAACACATCTTATTTTGCACGAGTTATTTAAATATTAAATTGCATGTTAATTTAAGGTTGCATTAATTTATTTATTATGTGTGTGCCTGTATTTCAGATTTTCGAGGATACAAGAGTTTGTGTAAGAACGTCAATTGAAGGACGAAATGGTTGTGTTTTTATTGAGGGTACTGTAACGGAAGTTCATACAGCAACAAAACAATTTACTGTACAAATTGCATCTGAGGAATCTGGAACAACAATTGTAAGTTGCAATAAATCAGTGATTAATAACAAAAGCTTGAATAATTTGAAATAAATAATTACAAGTTAATTATTATTGAAATTATCAAATAAGACCTAAAGCAAAGCGAATTAAATGCAATAATGCAAAACAGCGCAGACATTTCTGAGGTCATTACTTTCGCCCCTTGCATTTTGATATCCCTCAGATGTCAAAAAGATTCTTTGACACATATTTTCACATTCCAAGAAAGCTTATTTTCAAGGCGAATACCTGGTATAAATATGCCTAGCTCGCTATAAAACTCCATAATAGATATACAGAAAAACTAAAAAAATAAGCTACTGTTAAAATCCAAAATATGTACATACATTGTAATTAGCTGCTTAAATCGCCTTGGCCTAAAGTATTACAGGATGTCCCACGATGTCAAATGAGAAATGAAATGCAGAAATTCTGAACGAAAAAAATTATTGATTTGTGTTCTACTAGCAACCAATTTTATTTATTTATTTGGAAATTAAGTGAATGAATAAATATATAAAATCAGTTGTATCTCGTCTAGAAATTTGCGAATCTAAAAAACATGTCGTTGTTTCCTAATTGCTTTATTTTCTAGCTAAAGACAGTTAAAAGAGCTGATTTACGCTTATTATTACCACCCTGGTGGGATGAACTGAATGAAGTTTCGCCTAGAGGTGTAGTTACACCAACATCTCAACAAACAACAGACTTCGGCAAAAAAGATGTATCGTCACATGCCAGAAGAAATTTTGGAAATTCCGCACTGGGAAATAAAACACTACCTTCTGTTGCTGGAAGTACTCAAATCCATCATCAGAATTTCTATAATAATCAACAAAATATTCAACAACAGCCGCAACAGTTGAGCTATGTCAGCAATAAAATCTTAACTACTGGTACGGTTTTGCATCGTCCCCATACGATTACCCAACAAAAACAGGAGGACTATTATCGCACTATAGCCACATCACCATTTCCAAGCTCTGCCTCGGGTAGTATTGTAAATGGAGGCAATGGAAATAATAATGGCATGCCATCTTATGCGATACCAAATGAAAATGGTTGTGTTGATTCGACAACAACAGGCGTAGTTGTTGGAATCGAAGGAAATATGTTGCAACATCAACAACAACAGCAGCATCAACTGCAGCACCATCAACAAACTGCTTGCAATAATGAACTCTCAAGCGATAATAAAATACCGCAATCACCAGCTGATGGTGAAATGTTGACTCAACAACAACAACAACAGCAACATCATCAGCAGCAACGTCAACGCCAGCAACAATTGCCAACGCAACAGCAACGGTCATCCGGCTCAGCAGGTCCTTCGTACGATGACTCTTATGATTCGGATGATGAACTCAAACGTGTCGATATCGATGGTTACGGTTCATTAGGCGATGCTGATCCTGAAAAATTATCGGGCTGCAGTAAACGCAGCAGCATGCAATCACGCGGCAGTACATCATCATTAGTCGATCAGAGGCTAACACCACGATCTCATCCAGCTACACCACGATCTCAAGCAAATACACCACATCGCTTTAAAAAAGGCGACATAGTCGAGTCTGAGTCCGGCGTGCGAAAAAAATTCAATGGAAAACAGTGGCGTCGATTGTGTTCACTATGTTCGAAAGAATCTCAGCGACGTGGTTATTGCTCTCGCCATTTGAGCCAAAAAGGCAGTTCGCTGCGTTCTACAGGTCCAAGTCGATTTCCAAGGTAATCATCAATACATACTATTCTTACATGTTTTTTTTCCATATTGCACCTACTTTTTAACAACAGACTTCAAAAAAGAGGACAGGTTATCAATTCATCGCGTATTTTTTTATGTGTGTTCCTTCCAAATTCTGTCATATAAAAACCGATATTGGATTTTTTTTTTTTATTTGAAAGGACTTACTTCCCGAGTCACGCCTATACAAAGTAAATACACATTCGTTTTTAACTACTTCTACTCAATCGATTCTTATGAAACTTTGTACACATATTAAACTTCAGTTCCAAGAATACATCATGATTAAAAAAGTGAGCAGTGTCACGCCCAAAATATGGAAAATACTATTTTTCAACTTCTAATTAACTGATTCTTATGAAATTTTGCACGAACATTAAGTTCGCGGTGCAGTACAACATAACGTGGGCAGTGCCACGCCCATTTATAGAAATATAATTTCTTATGCATATTTTTTCTAAAGCCACTAAGTATCAATTGGGAGGAATCTGTTATTTCGATAATCAATGTACATAATTGTAACAATTCTGAAAAGGAAATTTATATTAAACTAGATGTGCCTACACCCTTCACGCGCTCAAAGTTAGATTTATGACTATAAGGTGTCCGTAGAACATAATATAAAGTGCTCTAGATAAGGTTTAAATTTCCCGTTATACAAAATAAACAGTACTACCAACGTTACAAAAAAATTCTTTCTAATTTCCAGCAACATTTATAGCAGTAAAATTGCGTATTTTAGATTTTTTTCATTTTCACTTCGAAATGAGATATTTTATCGCGTTAAAAAGTACGCTAAGTTTGAACCAGGACTCTAAAGTACCTCAGTACGAAATTTCATGAAAATCGAATCAGTGTTTTTTGCGTGTTCGGACAGACAGACAGACAGACAGGCAAAAATTCGAAAAGTTGGTATTTTGTGTTTTACATGGATTACTGTTTACACCATAAACATTATAGGTATAAATATGTGCACCGAAAAAAACCATGCAACATATGAACGAAATCGTTCGTATATTTTACGAAATATTTTGTAATTTCGCACCACGAAATTCTTTCGTAAAATCTACGAAACGAACGAAATTTTTGTGTTTTTTTACGAAGTATGTTTTGCGTTTTAAGAAATAATTATTTATATAATACGAAAGATTTTCGTAGAAAAGAGAAAAAAGTTTACATTTTACGAAATAACTTCATAGTTTAAGGTAATATTTAGAGAATAGTACTAAATATTTTTTGTGTTTTACGAAAGAACTTTGTAAAAAGCAAAATAAAATTTTAGATTTTTCGAAATATTTTCATAACTCAAGATAATATTTAGAGAATATTACGAATTATTTTAGTTGCTTTACGAAATTAATAATTTGTTTGTGATGGCAATATAATTTCCACACAAAGTTTTCGTTTTATTTTACAAAAACTGGCAGTTAGTAACAAATTATTCACACAATTTTGACTTTCATTAATTTTTTTTTTGCAAATTTGATCATGAATAAAACCTTCGTTAGCATAACATTTAATTTTGACTCTTTCAGCTTCAGATAAAGATTTTCCTCGAGCCCTCTAAATTTCAAATTGTTTTATCGGCTTAGAAAGATCGAAAATGTATTAAACACTAACAATATGCGGAGAAGTTATAATGTAAACTATAAAATTAATCAAAAACCTATTCTGATTAGGGACTGCTCTTGGACAAAATTTGTTTTGCAGCAATTATTTGATAATGTTACGATATTCCCGTTAATTTTTTTTGTACAGATTTCACGTAATGTATATTATTTATTAATAAGTCCAATTTTATTAGTAGTTTGAGCAATAGTTTTTTATAGAACTACCAAAACTATTGCTAAAATGTTAAACTTAATCAGATGAGCTGCAGTTTAAGTTTGCTAACCTTTATTTTTAAAATTAAATAACTTTTTTTACATTTTTCTTGTTATTAAAGTTGCCCCTTCTTTTCTCAGAAATCCCCTTTTTGTGCCCCTTTTATTTTCAAAATCCCCTTTTTGTGCCCCTTTTTGAAAACTCAACGGTAACGCTGTCTACAGCTTATATGTATACGGGTCACTTAGTGCCCAATTTTATATGATTCGATAATTTTAAGAACAACTTATATAGTCCATAATTGATTTCGTAATATTTACGAAATTTTAGAATATTTTACGAAAAAACGTACTAGTAAATGTTTTCGTTACTTTCGTAAAACTATAAAATTCTGGTGTAAAAATTTATTATGTACGAAAGTTTCGTATATTTTACAACAAAAAATAGCTACGAAAAGTTTTCGTTACTTTCGTCAAATAATAAAATTCTTGACTCAACCTAATTCGTAATATGTACGAAGGTTTCGTACATTCTACGAAAAAAGTAAATACGAATGGTTTTCGTTACTTTCGTAAAATAATAAAATTCTAGACTAAAATTTTTTTCGTGGAATGTACGAAAGTTTCGTATATAATATGAAAAAAGTTACTACGAAAGTTTTTTTCGTAAAATGTTGCATGGACTATTTTCAGTGTACATATGAATGTAATCAGAAAGCTAGCGCGATCACCTATATTAAAGCTACATATTATGAATATGCATACAAATTCTAAAAATCACTTTAATTTTACGATATGATGAAAAATTGGAGTGACAAAATATTTAATCTGACATCATATTAATAACGCCGTTGACGAATAATAAAATATTAAATGCTTATTTGTTTTTTATAACAATAGTGATATTAGCAGTCGTTCTAGTAGTAAGACACAAGTTGATGAAGACACTTCCAGAGATTCGGAAACATCTCCAAACTATCGCACTACTGGTCGTTTTGATCAAGAGGAAACGGATGTTGCCAATATGTTGGGTAAGTAAAAATAAACTATCCTATCAGGTGTGTCACAGAAGTGAAACTCATACGAAAGTGTAAACTGAAATATGTCTAGTTTCTTTAAAAAAAATTTGATTTTTGAGTTAATAATGCAAAATCGTTCTTTGTATACTCACTCACCTCTTGGGAAAAGAATATAATTTTAAATATTTTCCCATTAAGTTGTTTGTAAATTAAAAACTCAAGTCGTTTTCTGCAAAACTATTTATTTTTATTTTTTGAGTTACGACCTTGTTTGAATAAATGAGCGCTGTATGTAAGTATAAAATGTTGTATTTTTAATACTTTGTGAAGAGTTTTGTCAGTCACTGTATGTCTATAAAGATGATTAACATGCTGTCGCTTTTTAGCATATAGAGTTCTTTTCGAATGAAATCATGCTGCGTGATAAGAAAACAAAATAACCGTTGGTTTTTACAAAAAGAGAAAAGAATAACAACTTAAGAAAATAACATAAACTACATTTTAACAAACAAACAATTAAGCCAAAATATAAAATATCAATAAATTTGTGATTAATTACAATGTTTTCATATTTTAAAAAAGGAAAAAAAATTATTAAAGAAACGGACAAGTGAAATTTAAAACGTTTGAAAATGCACACGTTTCACGATCTTGATTTGGCAGATGGACTTTACATACAATGTTTATGTAGGATTTTTCCCATCGTTGGTTAAAATAGCAATTCAAATGTGCTAATTTAAACTCTTATTTATAGTGTCACTAAGCAGTTCAAGATCTGGTACACCATCATATTCTTCTCCCGTGAATCATGGAACTTCACCAATGAATGCAAATAATTCACCTGTACAGCAAGTAGTTGTAACAAACCATCAAAACTTCTTTACGCCAATCGGAAGAGGGCCAGTAACACCAACAGATGCTCATGCAAATAAACCATGGAAGGCGTCTCCGTCACCGGTAATGTATAATATGTCAAATTATGGAACTCAGGTTGTATGTCCAGAATCTGTACGTGCACATGGTTCAGGGTTAGTGATTACATCGACATCACAAGTACCACCACCGCGACCATCACAACAGTCGCCTGTGTCAATGGTAATGCACTCAAAGCCTTTGCCTGCTATTTCTACAACAGTTCAGCAGCCGTTAATGTCACCACATTTACCAGCACAGCACATTCAGCAGCATCAGCAACAACAGCAACAATCTCAGTCACCAGGACCGCCACCACCTCCAGTGAATGTGGCATCATCAATATCAACTGCAGCTGCTATAACATCGATGTCTCATGCTACCAGTGTGATAAGAATTTCCCCAGCATCATCTACGGCAGTAACTGGGACGCACATGACCAATACCGCAACATTGGCATCACAATCATTTCATCCGGTTATTGTGGATGCAACACAGTTAATGCCACTACTGCCGCTTCAACAGCAACAACAACAGCAGCAGCATCAACAGTCACAACAATCATCGCCTTCGTCGGCAGCACCTCAACAGACTTCTCATCAACAGAGTCTTCAGCAAAGCACTTCTGTGAATCAACTACGCCATAATCATCAACAAAACGCTGCGAATACTTTGATGGCTTTAGGGAGTCAGGCTAAACATCAACAGCATCAAGCTCCTCCTCACCAACAACCCATGACTCAACAACAATCACAACTATTAAATGATAAGACTATTCCAAAAAACGGCATTAACTCGGGGTCGATTTTTCACTGGCATACGCTGCTGCCTCATATTCATCAATCCCCCGTGAAAACTCAACAACAACATACAACTAACAATTACACAATCGCCGGCATTGTGACGCAAACACCATCTGAAGTAGCAGCAGCCTCTACACCACCACCACCACCACCACCGCCGCCAGTGAATAGTAATAACAATAATCATTTGTTAATAACACAATCAATGTCTTCTCCGAGTAATCCTTTAGATTGCACCCTAAATGATGTAACAACAACAACAACATCATCTGCCACAACTGTATCCAGTTATCATCAGATGAACAATATTAACAATACTAATTCTGAAGATATGGACGAACAATTTGATGACGATGTCTTCGATCCGCCTTCATCGAACAATGAAACTCATGCCAATAATTTGAGTCTTAAAAATAAGCAACAGCAACGTTTTATAAATAATAGTAACGATTATGTTATTCGAAACAATTTTAGGCCAACCATTTATAGTACATCTGCAGCCGGAGAACAGATTTCAATTGGTTGTACAGTGGCTGGAGGAGTTGCACGTCGATTAAATGATGTATCACATGATTTAGCTGATAACTCAGCAGCTGGAACAACGGCTGCAAAAAAGCGCTCTCAATCATTAAGTGCTTTACAGCAACAACAGCAGCAGCATTCGGTAGCCAATGGCATCGGTGAAAATAGTTCCAATTGCAAAGAACCTATGAGTCCCATGACAAAAGTAAGTAAAAATGCACTCACTCACACGCCCAAATAAAATTTTCTGCATTGAAAATTTACATTTGAGAATTTATTTTACGTAACGCTATTTACGATGTTTCGGAAACAGAAAAAATTTTAGGTCACAGAAAAAGTTATTACTTGAGATTTTCAATTAAAAGAGTTTATCAAAAATTAAAAATCATTTCAATTAATTTCGTAATTGAATAAATTACTCATGTGATCAAAACCAAAATTTTCTAAAAACTTTTACAAATTTTGAGTAATTTAATAAACTAGTATTTTCAATGAAATATAAAAATTAAAAGGTGTAGAAAAATAAAATAGATACATGTCGATAATAAATTATTTGTTGGGTTTTGTATAGATTTCTAAGCCCACTACGCCTATTTTATTCTTTTGTGATTTTCAAATTTAAATTATTTGTAAATTCTCAAATAGTTTTTAAAATTCTGTGCATAAAATAAGAGGTTTGGAACTTTTCAGAAGTATGGTTGAAGTCTACTGACGATTTGGTAAACCACTAATGATATGCATATAGACATTGGTTAACCCCCAATAAATAAATCCTTATTAAAATTAAGGGGTTGAAAAGCAAAGGCGTACAAGAGCAAAAACAAAAAATTGAGTTATATGCAGTAATCAATACTAAATACCAATATCTATCACTCTACAAAAATTCAGACCTGTACGATAACCTCAAAAGACGATATGTCTTAGAAAACAAAAATTTGTATGAAATGCATGGGAACAAAAAACTTTGAAGCTTAATTACTCAGAATTTTATTTTTTGAACTTGTACCCCTTTGATTTTAATCCCCTCAATTATATACATTATTAAAAACATAAAAATTTCAGAATAAAATTCGCCGCCCCATGAATGCATTTATGATATTTTCAAAAAAGCATCGTAAATTGGTCCACAAAAAGCACCCGAACCAAGATAATCGAACTGTTAGCAAAATATTGGGTGAATGGTGGTACGCTTTGAAGCCTGAAGAAAAAGCACCATACAATGAATTAGCATCGTCATACAAAGATGCTCACTTTAAGTTGCATCCCGAATGGAAATGGTGTTCAAAGGATCGACGAAAATCGTCTAGTTCGGGAAAAGGAGCCAATCAGAGCGCATCTTCTATTTCAGCATCAAATGATGGTAAACAGCGTAATGACTCAATCGATGGTTCTGATTCCATCGATCAAGAGAACAGTCCTACAACACCTGGTATTATGGGCTTTTCAGCTAATAATAACGGATTTGGGCAAAATGAGCAAATGGATATGCAGGAAGATATTATACCTTTAACTATCGCGACATACAACACGCCGTGCTCTGATTCAGATCCAACCACCATTAAAGAACATTTGAGTGGACAAAAATCTATTAAAGAGGAGCCAATAAAACTTGACAATACATCCGAAGACGAACAGGTAAACAAACATCGGTAATTTTAAATGCATCATTGCCCTTAACATTGGTTGTTATTTCCCTTTTAGATGGTAATTGACGGAGATCCCGATGACCAGAGCAACAGTAATAGTGGAGCTTTGTATACAAATCATCAAAATCTGCAAAAACAAAAAAATTCTACAGTTTCGGTTGATTTGAAATGTCGCGAACGTGTTACAGACTCTGATGTAGAAGAGACTATAGTTGCTAGCACTCTTAGCAGTGATAAGGTTTTAATTTTTTTTATTCAGTTTTTAGAATGTGTTTTTAAATATTTTTTGTTTTTTGAAGGATGAACAACAACAACAACAACAGGCGGTGGGAACAACGCCTCCAGCAACTTGCAAACCAACCCCACTTAAAGCTTTGCCTCCCACATTAGAAAACAGCATTATTAATTATAAACAAATGTCAATGCTTTCTTATCCCAGCCCAAAGAATCCAATTGGTGTAACACCATTCCAACCAACAGGCGAGCTTTTATTTATTTAAACTCCTTTATATTTATATATAGCAAGAAAAATTTCAATATATTTATGAAGATTTCTAAAAAAAAACATAATATTGTTGATACAACTATTTAATGTGTTTTTCTTTTTATCATATCAGCAATTCCACGAAAAATCAATTACTTTTTGATGATAGGCCTCAGCTTTTGACAAAGCTTTGTTCAGTTTGGTGTTATGAGAAAATTTTTATAAAAATATTTTTTTTTAAAGATTTTCAGAAAAAGGTTATCAATTCGTCATGTATTTTTTTTATGGACGTTCTCTGAAAACTCCGCCATTAATAAACCGATTTCGGATTTTTTCCTTATATAAAAGGATGTACTTCCAGATTGGTCCCATTGAAAAATGGGCGGGCTCACGCCCATACGAAGTAAATACACATGTCTTTTCAACTATTTCTACTCAGCCGATTCCTATGAAACTTCGCACGCAGCTAGTTCTCGTAAAAGTAAAGCATTTGTGTTTAAGAATCATTCAAATTTATAATCGCACTACATATTTCCCAAAATTAATATTTTACACATTTAAAAAAATGCTAGTGTTCTCATTTGATTCAGTCAGTCAGTTTTTATCCGATCAAAGCGAATTATCCACTATTCGACGCGTAGTTTAGTAGCCGTTCAAACAAGATGTAAATTGTTTAAATCGAACGACCCTGTGACGTTGGACGACGCTTTAAAGAGTTTTATACATCGAAAAATACCGTTAAGTACCGTTATTTGTACAATTGCCGAAACTAATTTTTTTTATATTATTTTTTCGTGTTTAGCATATGCTAATTATTAAAAAAATGCATTAGAAAGTTTTAACTTTCCAAAAATTAAAATATGTAAAGGAGTGCTGTGGAAGATTTTAAAGCAATTTCTTGAATTTTCTTGCATACCATCCCTGGAACTTCCTTACCTTGCATAACATCCCTAGAACTTCCCCCTAGTTTGAAGCTCAAAGCGATGGAAAATCCATAGATTTTAGGAGTAATTAATAAAATTTCTCTTCGAAATTTTCGACAACGATATCTCTCGAACCACTTAACTGATTTAGATCAAATTTGCGGCAGTCGAATTGACAAGAACTTTTGGAGATAATAAAATAAATCGCTTTTTTTCGAAATTATTCCTCAACGATATCTCTCGAACGGATCAATCGATTTTAATAAAACTTGCAGCAGTTGACGTTGTTTTGAAAAAAAAAATTTTTTTTTCGAAAATTCTCAAAATCTACCGAACCGAATCGGTTCATTATATCACGAAATCTAAGTGTGGTCAATGCCTTTAGGATGTCATAAAAGTGGTCCCGATTGGTTAAGCCATTCTTAAGCTATGAGAGGTTTACATACATATACACACAACATACATACATCCACACGGACATCATCGTAAAACAGTCAGAATAGATTCCCATGACACCAAAAAGTCGAGATATGACGGAAACTCGATTTTCGAAAATCAGGGTGAAATCAGTAGCGTCCTATTTTTGATAGCGAGAAGTTAAAAATTATTTTAATTAAAAAAGAAAAAAATTAAGAAAATGTTTCAGAAAATTTTTACTTTTTAGTCCTTGCTTAGTAGTCCTTAATATTACAAAAAAAGTTTAATCATCATCAGTAGAACCAAAGTAATGACGCATGAACCATGTTTTAAAATGCATTTTTCTTAAATTTTAAAAATAAAAATTATTTTTATTAAAAAAAAATTTAAAGAAAAATCAAAAACAAACATTTTTTTAAGTTTTTTATTAAGCCTAGTACGCAGTTCTGCTTGAATTTTAGGCTTCCATAAGAAGTATGTATGTGTAAAAAAATAAACTGATATTCAGGTTTCAACATTTTTCAGGCAACTTTCCGTTTGGTAGGACGCAGCTGAAAAGAAAAATCAAAACAGTTTTTGTTTAATACATATCAATTACAAAAGACTTTTTTCCGTCAACTAAAACAAAAACTAATGTTCAGACAATTGTTTGCTCAAGGAATTTTTGATATGTATTTTGTGTTTTTGTCGTCTCAAATAATTAAAAACAAAAATATCTACACAACTATTATTCTATGTAGAAATAAATACAAAATTTCGAACATGAATTCAGGCAGAACTGTGTACTAGAATTTTTTAATAATCATCAGTAGAACCAAAGTTATGACAATTAGAAAAAACACAAAGTATTCGCCCTTATCGTGTTTGCCGATTTCCGCCTTCAACTTCGACATTTTGTAATAGATTAAAGACAACACGCTACATTTTTCTTTAAACGGTTACAAAATGTCGAAGTTAAAGGCGAAAATCGCCAAACACGATAAGTTCCATTGAAAATTTTGAATGTCGAAAAATTTTCAGAATTTTCAATTAAAAAAATGCAATAAAAATTTTCTCATAACATCAAACTGAACAAACGTACCAAGTTTTGTCAAAATCGGAGGCCTATCTATCATCAAAATTATGATTAATTTTTCATGAAACTGCTGATATACAAAATAATAGTGACAACTAACTCTTATATTATTGTTTTTTTTTGTCCTTTTTAGGTGGTGCTTTTAAGACTATGCCAATAAGTCCAAAGAGTACAAAACTCGAAGAACAACAGCAGCCACAACAAATTATTATTAAACAAGAAGATCTCATGGATGTCAAGTATATTAAACAAGAACCGCCATCACCATATAGATTGAATGGTGGTTCAAGTATTACATCATCATCCTCATCAACCACATCATCCACATCTACTGCTTCATCGACCATTAGTCAGACTAGTAGCATTTTTACATTCAATGTGCCAACAGCAACAGCATTATCACAACAGAAATCACAGTCAGTTCACCATTCGCAACTAAGAAGTCCTACAGCCACAGAATCAAGAGGTCAGTATCGAATTATATTTTATATCCCTCTACAAACAAATGGTGTTATGCAGACATTTATTTAGTTGTCTTTTTATTCTAATCTCATGTCGATCATTAGTTACAAAAAAACTGTATATACATGGATTTAGAATATGAGTGTAGGCATATTCAATCATTTAACTATTCATAAAATGTATTTGTTTTTTTCTCTTATTGATCATGCATTCCACAAATTGTACATTTTTTGGGTTTCGGTTTTATATCTGTATAAACAAATGTAATGCAATGTACTCTCATGTAATATTTTGTGACTCCTCTAACTAAAAAAAAACTAATATGCATTAATCATGCTTCTACTAACATTATGTATGTGCTAAACTCGAACTTACAACAATCCATCAATCAATCAATCATTTGATCATTCATCCATTCATTAAAACACGAATTTTTGTAACGAAACGGAACGGATTTGCCATCACCAATTCAGATGAAGACCAATATGCTGATGATGATATGAATGAAACGAAAACTAATAATATTATTAGTGATGTTATGAACATTGATGAGGACGATAGCACTTTGTATGACGATGACGATTACGATGACTATGAGACAGAAACAGATTTTGATGATATTGAATTCTATACCATACCTAAAACGAAAACTTTATTAGTGTCAAGGACACCAACACCTACAACCTTGGTGCCAATTAATCACATACGTTTAACAACACTAACACCACCAATACGAACGCAACAATACACTCGCATGAGACGATCGATAACTCCACAGCAACACAAAGCATCACCTCATAGACATTTGAAGAATTTACATATTCGAAGAGTTGAAACGCCCCCCACTGTTATAACTCGAGTACCTACACCATACTCCCATGAACAGCAGACCAGCAAGCAAGGATTTTTAGTAACCCCAACAACATCTCTTATTAAAACTACCACTACACACAGTACGGGTGTTAATGGGAATGGAAATAATCAAGCAAAGCAATTTACTATTATAAGAACATTGACTACACCACCACCCTTGTTTTTTCGTACTATACAAAAGACCATGACTGCAACGGGAACAGGAGCAGCAACTGCTGTACCAGCAATTAGAGCTAAAGTAAACACGAAAAATGATACATCGAACATATCAAAATCATCATCCATACCTTTGGTCATATCATCTCCTAGATCATTATCATCATCTGTGTCAGCATCTGCATCATGTTTTAATGAAACAAATGATATTAAAAATCAATATTCCAAAATATGCTCCTCTTCCTCCTCAAATAACAATAATAACAATAATAATAAAAATGATAATCTCGACCACCATAAAAATAATACAACCAACTCAACCACTACAACTACTACAATAACAACTGCTTACTCATCTAATTCCTTAATAAACTCTCCAAACACATTGTTTGTGCGAAATAATTTCAATAATAACAATATTGGCTCCACTGCAACTGGAATTAAAATAGAAAATTGTACGAAAGCAACTGGAAGAGCAGCTATATTATATGATGCTCTAGTTTTGGACACCTTAAATGATGACATAAATAACTTAGCAGAAGATCAGCTATCACATCATCATCTGCATCATCAACAACAACAACAACATCAACAAAATCATCAAAATAAGATCAAAAATGAAATTGTTGATATAGATGTTAATTTAGATCAGCTAAAGCATAATAATCAGCAAATACATTTGCAACAACAACAACAGAAGCAACATCAACCTCAAACAATGCTGCTCATAACTGATGCAAATAGTTTAAATAGACAACAACAACAAAGTATAGCACAACAATTATTGCAGCATAAAATACGTAATAATAATTTTACTACGGCAGCTGCTGGTGCAGCTTCTTCTGCAAACTCATCGACAGTACGACCTTCAATATCGTTTATTAGTAAAATAACCTTACCTGCAAATGCCCGCATATTAACAACTACAGCAGCAGCATCATCATCATCATCAGCTAATAACAACAATACCATTAATCAACTGCAAAAAAACTCAACAACAACTAATTTGGGCACGGGCGGGAGCAGCACCATTACCATTATACCAGCTGGTGGCAATACTACCACCACCACTAACAATCATACTAATAATCCAACAAATAATTGTAGCAATAACAGTAACAAATTAACTACTAACACTTCTAATATTTCCATGTCGCCTCTAAAGGCAAATGACTGTTGTAATGCCGGCGGTATTGGCGTTAATTTAAATAGTTTTATGACGAAAAATGCTTCAATTCTTGGTAGCGCTCTAGTGACTACAAATTCTTCTACCCTTAATTCAAAAAATTTAGGTTCTTCCACCGTAGCTATGGTTCCATCATCGTCAACGACGTCGTCTGTAACTTCTTCACCGGCTTTGGGTGTTCAATCATCCTCACTGCAACAGCAACAGCTTTCGGGACAGCCTAAACAAATACTATTTGCTGTTAACAATATGATGCCGCATCATCAGGTATGTAAAAGACATTTATAAAAATTAAAGAACAAATACAAAAAATATCACAAATTACTGAGAGATTCTATGGTTAATCATACATACATATACATATATCTATTATGGTTGTATGTGCATGCTAAGAAAAGTTCAGAATTATAATTACACTGTCCAAAAAGTTTTTTTAATAAGGTTTTAAAGACTGATTCTGGCAGAAGGGATCAAAAAATATAGCAGTTTCGGCGTATATATTATAGTGAATCAGCATAGCAAATTTTGTAATCCTTACATTTATAAGTATAACGTGTGCTTTAATTTTTAAGCTTTTAAATAGAGATGGACGCGTGTCGCATTTTTCCAACACGATACGCCCGGACCCGGATACCAATATGCCAAACACGTACGAAACACGCACTCCAAAAATGTTCCTAACACGAGAACAACACAGCACGCACGAAATCAAATCCAATAACAAAAATTCTTTTTTAACCGTATTCAAAAAAAGGTGAAAGGTTATAAATTCGTCATGTATATTTGTTTTCGATTTTTTTTTATTGAAAGTGATGTACTTCCAGATTGGTCCCATTAAAGAGTAAATACACATTCCTTTTCAACTGCTTCTACTTAATTATTATAAAATTTTTTCTTTATTGGAAATTCATGCATATATTACACCTAAAATCGTTTCGTGTTTTTTCGTGCCAATTTTGCTCAACACGAAACGACCCGAACACGAATGAAATCAGATTTTCTGTAACTAACACTTCGTGTTGAGTCGTGTGTGCTCGTGTCACGAAAAAACACGACATGCGCCCATCTCTACTTTTAAATCGAGTTTTAGTGGCATGAAATTCCGAACCTTGACTATTTTTTACATATTGAAAATGCAATTGATAATAATGATCACTATATCAATACGAATTAATGTTTTTGAAAGTTATCTTGCCGAGAATATACTTACATCTAAGGCCAATTCAAAGCAATTGCGTAGAGAGAAGAGAGAGAGAGAAAGCATACTGAACAAAAACAATTTTTGTGTGTTAAATAACACTATGCAACAAAATGAAACTTTTGTCATCATCCTTAAATATTAAAATAAAACTGCTTTAGCATAATTTGATAGATTATAAATAAATGTACATATGGTTTTTGTGTAAGACTGTACATTATGTGCTATAAACGAAGAACGAAAATACTGTTTTTACTCTCTTCATACAAAATGGCGTGTCCGTAATGCATGCTGTTGATTTTCCACATTAAGGAACTATGAATTTTTTCAAAAATAGAATATTTGTATTTGCTCCTCTTATTTTACACATCAAATATTTGAAAAATATTAGAAACCATAATTTTTTTTATTGTTGTTGTACGCTGTGTACATTACTTCTTCGTTACTAATTCAATTATTAAAATTGCTTTAACAACATACACTAAAATAACAGCATAGGTTGGTACTTCTAAATATTTAAAAGTTTTGTGAACTTTTTTAAAATAGTATTATCCAAAAAAAAATGCATTGAGTGTTATCAATATTTTGTTAATATTATTGAAATTTTTTACTGAATACCTAAGGAGGTTATGTTAAAATACATCGAAGATTATACACCTAAATTGTATTGAATTCAAAATAAAGTGTGTGTTCCAAAAAAAATATTAAATTCGTATATAGTAAATGTATTGAACGTTACGTAAACAATTCTTTTAATATAATTTATCTATAAATTTTAGAAGGTTAAAAAAAGTTAACAGCAGCTGAAGGGTAAAAGGAAGAGGTAGCTTACTTTTTGCTCATGATAATTGTATGTAAAGAATTATTTTAAAACATAAAATTTTTTTATTTTTCCATGTGAACCCAAGACAAAATTGAAAAATTGGTCATAACTTTTAATTTCGTCCTGCGATTATTACAATTTTTTGTTTTTAGAGATTAGATGTATAGTGCTTTCAACCCCTATAATCAGTTTTTGTAGCGTATTTTTTCGCAAAAATCTCTCTTGGAAGAATAATCGCGAAAGCAAATGTAACGCTCAAGACACAAAAATTTTAAAAAATCAAAAAATATAGTTTTATTTGAGGATATATTGAATGAGGCGAAAAATATAATAATGAATCCTTTCCTAGTTACACTGGTAAACAAAAATAAAAAATAAAAAATGTACGTTTAGAATGAGAATCAGCCATATACTTTTGGTGTGTTATGGTCCCATAACTGCAAAAAATAGTTATCCATCGATTATCATGAAATAAAGCTTATTTTATTTGAAGTAAGTTATTGCCATTTTCGGTTTTTTTAGAAATTAAAAAAAAGAAAAATTTCCCAATTTGCATAAAAAAATTTATTTTTCATCATTGCTGTCTGAATAATTCCGTAACTGTTGAGTATATAAAAAAATACTATTAAACTACTTAAAGGTATTTTTATTGCAAGTTTTTTAGTTGTTTTTGTAATAAAATTGGACAAGCCGTTTCCAAGTTATGATAAAATCTGCGCAGCAGCCTCTTCAAAAATGCCGAATTTTAGAAAAAAAATGTATCCATAGCATTTAAGATTTCGACTGTTTTTGTAGTTAGGGAACCATAACACATGAAAAAAATAGTGGTACTCCTTCTTTTGTATAGTGTAATTGAAATAATATCTTAACACTCTTTTGATATTCTTTGTTTTTAACTTTGAATTTCTTGGAAAAATTAAAACTATTTATTGCTGCTTAAACACAAAAGTTTTTCAAAATATCAGGTCGTATTTAAATACGCCGTAATGCAATTGCAAATTTATGCTTAACTGGCGAGATTTCATTAAGAAAACTGTAGGCAATTTCCATGTGATAATGCTGAAAAAAATGCTTTTTTCAATCTGTTATAGTATGCCATTCTACCGATGCAACATCAACAGCAGGCACAATCAAATGCTTTACAAATGCAATATATATTTAAAAACCAAAATGGACAAGCGGATTTGCTATCGACGTCAAAACAAAATACATTAGTTTTGCATAATTATAATACACAAGGTAGGTCAAACTAAAACGCCATTTCCAAAATAAAATTTTCATTTTTACTTACAAATTTTCAATTCAAATACACACAATATATCAACTGTAGAACAAGTGCCAATTTCCCCATCCAAACGAACCTCATTGCCCACGACTCCTAAATCAGCTTCAGAGCTTAGTTTCAAACGGAACACCGACATGTCAAGCGGTGATGAATCTGAAAAGCAAACGCAAGACAACAGTGATGCACAACAGCAGTTTGTATTGGCACCAACACCCGCCCAACTTGGTCGAGCTCCTTCACAACGACGAAAAAATTTATGTAAGTCTGAAAATATACAATGACAAATTTATAAAAATGTGGAAAAACATGTTAAAATTTTTATTATAGCGGTTGGTAGCTTAAGTTCGATTAAACAGGAAAACAACAATCCAAACAGTTATACATCCGGCACCATTTTGTCAACGCCAAACTCAGGTGGCCAAATAAGAAATTTAAACTCACCGATAATGGAGGGTTCATCGCCTATAATTGGGCATGTTTCTGCAGTAACATTAACATCGGCATTACCAACACCTACCTCATCTTCAACCACCCCCAACAGTGATGAACAATTGCCCTTAACGCCAGCGTCCAGTAGTGGATGTGGTGGTAGTAGCGGCAATGGTAGCGCTAATAATACCAATACAAATCCGAAATCACCAAAGGTGAATATTGTGGGATCAAAGAAAAAACAACAACAGGATGAAAAATCCAGGTAATTAAATTTTTTTTACCATTATTAACCTTAAGATAATGATGGTGTTTATCTCCATACACATGCATATACATATTTAAAAATAAAGTGCTCTTGCTTCCAGTGTTTTGGCTGATTTTGAAAAGAAATACGAAGCTTTGCCGCAGTTTAAACCTAAAGATTGTCAATCACCCAGCGCTATAGTAATGCCATCTTCACCGCGTGTTTATGGTACAAATTACAGGAAAAAGAATGCCACAGTACCACCACCAATTCAAAGAATACGTAAGATAATATATTCATTTTTAATATCAATCACTGGAAGAAATTTTATTTGTTTAACTACAGAAAGTGAAGATGAAGCTACTGATGATACAGCATCTATACCACCAACGCCAACACAACGTTTCTTTGGTCCTGATTTTAATATAGATACATTGAGAGGTATGGTCTACTTCTAATCCATAACTGAGGGTCCCTATTATTATTCACAACTAAATTGATAGTTGAGTCGTAGTTGTCAAATTCTTATTATGGACAAGGTGAATTAATTTTATCAGGTGGTGTTGATTCTAAAACAACTACAACATTACAATAACATTTGACACCTCAGCCCCTATGTCAACGTATACAAATTTTTGACATACGAGCATCTAATTTGCGGAAAAAAAGTAGAACAGCTGTGCTTATAATATCACCTGTATAGATCCACCTTGATTATGGATTACAGCTTTTATCAGCGTGAGACAACTGCTTTTTATCAGTTGTGTTTCAGTTCTTATTTCGACTATTGTGTTACTTTTGCTTCATTATTCCAGATGTCAACCTTTCCCATTTGTCAACCAATATTGTTGCCATATTCATAAAACATAAAATCTCCAGAAAAAAAACTAAAGCCAAAACTAAAAATATTTAAAATATTTTGTGATGACTACTATGGTTTCAAAAAACATAGCATAGATAAGAATCTTTTTTTTTCGAGCATTATTTCGAAGACAATTAAAATTGGTTGTGAATCATAATACAAAAAACTGTTTCAAGTTGAGTCGTGACATAGACAACTCGACTTAGTTGAGTGGTGAATCATAATAGAGGCCGAAAAAAATTTTCATAAATATTCGTGCATGTATATTTATGTGTATTTATATATTTATTTTTTAGAATTGGAATCATCCGATCAAACCGGACGTTCTCCAAGAACACCACAAACACCTCTACAAACACCTCGATCCGATGCTAGTGAAAAGGGTCATCGAAAACTATTGGAGCAACGAAGAAATTTAGTTTTACAACTTTTTGCTGAACATGGTTTATTCCCATCGGCACCAGCAACAATAGCTTTTCAGGTAATACATATTTGAAATATATTTGTGCCGATCGCTGATCTAAGTGAACATTTAAATGTTCTTTATTTCAATTTGCCTAAAACTTTGCGATAGAATTTTCGGCTCACACAATTTGCCGTAATTTTCAAATTTGATTGCGTCCATACACTGATAATAATCCATGCATTATTTTACGAAAAACTTGCGTGTATTTACTTTTTTCGTAGAATAAACAAAACTTTCGTACATATTACGAATTTAAGTTGACTGACCTATACT
Organism: Panzeria rudis; assembly: GCA_956483635.1. Taxonomy (NCBI): domain Eukaryota; kingdom Metazoa; phylum Arthropoda; class Insecta; order Diptera; family Tachinidae; genus Panzeria; species Panzeria rudis. The sequence goes on from OY101447.1 coordinate 5,958,645, forward strand.
ATTATGGAATAAATTGCACAATATTTTGAAAGAAAATATTGCCCAGGTTTCCTGACAGTGAAAAAGTAAACTACACCGCACAATATTGCCACCATATTACGCAATTTTCTTGATTGTGCAATTAAAATCAAAGGTTTTTTGATTTTTGCCAATATATTGTGTCACCCTCGAATATGACATACACATTGGCGATATTATTGTACAATACGAAAAATTGCACAATTATATTGCATGTGGGTGGCCCGCTTAACAAAAATTGATTCGTGATTTCCTAGTCATGAGGCAGTACAGTAGACTCTCAGTAAGTAGTCTTAAGAAATAGTCAGAATAATAGGTTATGCTAGTCGCTAAAGATCTAAGTAGGATTAACAAACATTGCTTGCAATTACCATAGTCGCGAAAAAAATACAGTAGACTCTAATTAGGATTAACAAACATTATTAGTTTTATCCTAGATGCGAAATAATACAGTCGACTCTCAATAAGTAGTATTAACAAATATTGTTAGCGATATCCCTAGTCTCGATAACAATACAGTAGATTCAAAGTATTATTAAAACACTTTCAGCGATTATCTTAGTCGTGAAACAATACGGTAGACTGTCAGTAGCTAGTCGTAACAAGCATTATTTGCTAGTCGTGAAGCAATACAGTTGAACCTAAGTAAGCAGTATTTAGATAAAAATTGTTTAATGATTGTCTAATTAGGGCAATAACCTAGTACTTTGTAAAACGGGTGGTGATTTGCCAGTCACGAGACGATCGTGAATGTAGTAGACAAGTGATCCGTTAGAGGTTTGAATTAACCTGAGAAGAAGGAACCTCGTCAGAGACCCATAGTGTCTGGAGGGGAAGAATATCCGCAGTCAGAAGGGAGTGGGGGAGCAAACTTGAGAGGAAATCATATAGAGAGGTAACAACCAGACGAATAATATGAATTATCGGCACTGTTCTGTAAACCGAATCCGAGTAAATTTCTCGTTTTCCAAAAATAAAAAATGCTCTAAAGCAGGGGTTCTCACCAAATTCCTATTCACGGAACCCTTGTAAACAAATTTATTTTTCGCGGGTCCCCTCTGAAGCTCAGGTTGTATTTTGTTTTTTAGGTTGAATTAAAAACTCATTAATATGTTCAAACCTAGGGCCGAAAAAAGTTTTTTATTTTGTTTGTTTCTAAAATATTTATCATTGAAGCTAAAAAAGTATATTAAACTGGATAGAAAACAAAAAATTATTTAAAAATATATTTAAAATAAATATCGCTCAAGTTCAATATAGTTTCTTTTGTACATTTTGTTTCTAACATTCAATTCACAAGAAAACATCCACAAATTTAAATTGCCGTAATGGGGGTTTATTACAATATCAAAGCTAAACAACAAGAACGGTTAATAGACATTACAGTAGTAATCTCTTCATTACGTTTTATAAATTTTCGCGGATTTGCGATTTTTTCGCATTTTTTTTCACATTTTTTATTTTAAAAGTTTTGACGATATCTAGTCAATTTTAGGGCTTGTTTCCGATTTGATAGTGATGGCAATAACAGTCGGTACAGAGTCTGGGGCACTTTATATTAAGCAGTGAAGAATAAAAGATCGCACTAATATTTTGTTGCTCGTGTTTGACGATTTCAAAACATAAATACATATGTATTTATGTACGTATATAAAATAAAAAAAAAATTAAACAGAAAAAGGAGTATGTAAATCGAAAATAAAAAGTTTTATTATTTTTAAAAAACACTGTTTTTCGGCTCTTCACGCCGACTCCTTGGATGGTTGCTACAGACCCCCAGGGGTCGACGGACCACCATTTGAGAACCGTTGCTCTAAAGAATAGAAAACGTCAAACAAGTTTGAAAAAATTTTTCCAAATCGAGCGTTTTTAAATCGACTCGATTTACAGAACAGGCAGGTATATAAATGGAAATTTTAATTAAATATATAAATAACAAATAGTAATAAGAAAAAAAGGGCATGTGTTATATCTTGTAGCAATGTGGCCATTATCAGGCTGAGTTTACATTATCGGTCCTCAGTTTTATACTGTATACCAATTTTCAAATCGAAGTAATCTAGCAATTAAGTTATGATGCAAAATATATTTAAATTTTGGCATTATATTAATACGTTGTTAAATTAAATTGCTTTGGCGTATGCAAATCGACAACTGTTGTAATCAAATAGCCTCATAAATTGATGAATCAAAAATTGTTAATTGCAGACAAAACACATTGATGTATTTCCTAGACGTCAGGACTTACAATTAAAAATACGTGAAGTACGACAAAAACAAATGAATCAATCGGGCTATACTCCTCAGTCAGCTGGTCCCATGACTCCATCGGAAAATAGCATCCAACCTCTAAATATAAATTCGTGCAGTAACAACAATGGAAATTCAACAATGGCAGGTAAAATATTCATCTGTTTTTAACAAGAGAAAAACAAGAAATCAATTAAATTTGTTTTGAATAAAGGTCTAACAAATCATCAACAGCATGTTGTAGAGCACCAACAACAACATCAGTCACAACAAAGCTAACTTTAAGAATAGCTTAACTAGGTAATAGTAAATGGTCTCTGTTGAAAGAAAATATTGAAAAAAAAACTTTTTTTTTGAAAAACTATCGCACAGATAACAACTCTAGACACGAAACAAAAATGCATTAAATGCATACAAAATTCACAAGATTACGAATCTTTCTCACATATTCATCTAAATGAAAACGTTATAAATATAAATCTGTAATGTTTAATATTATAGTCTACAAAACAAACAAATATTACAAACGCAAAAAAGATAAACAAAAAAAAAAATAATAAATTAAATTTATATATTAATTATGAGAACATAAGTGTTGAAGCTTGTATGATGTTCGTTTTTATGTTTGCAAAACTTTCTTGAATTGAATGCTCGGAAATTTTACTATAAGATTTTTTTTAGAATACGCAACATCTTATAAGCTTAAATACGTACATACATAACAAAATAACAACAAATTATAAAAATATATGCATACATATTTATATTACCAATAGACAACATTTAACATAACCTTGTCATTTTCCCCCAATCATTCTCCTCCGCCCTAAATATTTTATTCAGTTAAATTAAGTATAAAAACATCATGAAAAAAAACTGTATTTAGAGTAATTTTGAGCGGATATACAACAGAAGAAAAAATCTATAAAATATTGTATTTATTTGTTTATATTTATAATTTGTGTAATTTTGCAAACGTTAAAAGGAAATTAGTTTAAAATTTTCTTTTCGGGCCATTTTAAAGTAGAAAGAAAAAGGCGAACAAAAAAGTTTTTTTTAATATTTCATTATACAAAATGAAACATTTTTGTTTGTACTTTTTTTTTAAGAGAAAAAAAACCATCCCTATCGCGAATGACTACTACTATTGGCATGAAAAAAACTGCTAAATTTTCTGATTTTCTATTGTGAATGTGGCATCGCCAATGTTTACTACCACGAATTATTTCACAAAATAAATTCACAGCAAGTGTCAATGAGAACGAAAAGGGAAGAAATATGTAAGTTGTAATCTATTGAATTACTGTTTTTTTCTTTTATTGAAGGAGCGCAAGCGTTAATAAAGAGCAAATCAATTGTCTGTTATTTTGTGTAGAACCATTTCACAATATCCTTCTTTTCTGCAAACTCTATGGATTGCTTCTGCCCTTCCAGCACCAGAAAACGCAGATAAACGCTGTTAATTTTTTTTTCAAAATATGTATACATATTTTTCTTTTACAAGCACAATAGGAATTTTTTTTTAACCCCCAAGATAATTCACAATAGAAACTAGCACGTAAACTTTTCTCGATACCAAATTGTTGGGTGCGGGAATACCAAACAACTAATTCCCATAACATTTGCGATAGTGGTGAACAATTATCTGTCGCCAACCGTTAGAAAACACGACGGACAATTGCAGTTATTTTTACTTTGCTAAGATTATCTCCTCATTCCTTGATCGCCCATTTTTCTTGTTTAAAATTTCTGCAAATTTCTAATTTATAATTACTTTTTAATTTAGTTTTTAATGAAGTTAAACATATTTCATTGTTTTATGAATTTTATTGAATTTCTTATTATTAAATAGTGATTAGATTTTATTTTTTTATTAGTTTTAAGACGATTTTAATTTGTTTTTATTTTATCAAGAGTTTTTAACAAATTGATTACAAAATATTGTCCCTGTTTGGCAATCACGTTTGAGAAACGTTTTTAACCTCTTTTTTTTAATATATATCTACATATATTTCCAATTCGTTTTAATTTTTTACAACAAATGTTTTAAAATTTTTATTAAAGTTTTCAATCTGTTTGTATTTTATTTAAAAAGAAAATAAAATTGGTTTTAAATAGTGTTTTTTTATAATTTTTTTTTTAAATTTCCATTTGTTTCCTGGATATTGCAAATTAAAAACGCATTTTTACTTGTTAAAAATGATTGAAATGTAAAAACTAAAAAAGGGTCCTAAACAAACTGTTGCAGTTTTAGTGGAATAAACTTGTACTTTTAAATATTAAAATATGTTAAATGCTTTAAAACGAAAAAATATTGCTTTTTTTAATGTCTTCCACTTGTGCTGCAATATTAAAAATATGATTTTTAATTGTATTAATTGTTTGATTTTTAAGATAATTTTTTATTAAAAAAAAAAATTATTAAGACTATTTTGTTAAGATTTAATAAAAAAAACTTTTATTTTGTAGTTTTCAGTAACGTAATAATTTAGAAACCCATAAATCATCATTACAATTTTTTATTATATAAAAACAAAAAAAAAACATTGGGAGTTTAAACAAATTGTTATAAGATTTGTTAAAACAAATCCATATTTTTCATTAAGCTTTGCACGTTCTTGAAGACTTAAAATATATTATATATTATTATATCTTTTTATTAATACTAAAATGCATTTTTCTTTTTTGTTTTTGATTTATTTCATATATTTATATATGTATCAGTGATCTGCGTGATTATGAATCAAACGGCATAGTTTTGCATTTTATAAAAACATTAAAAAAATGAATGATGCAAATATGATTCACAAAAGCAATGAATCAGTATGATTGTTTTGAATGTTTCTTAAAAAAGTTAACACTACCATCGTCTTTTTCAATTTGGTTAAAAACGTCCCATATTTTGCTTCCGCTATATATATTTTTTTGTTATACAATAAACTCCATTTTCTACATTTATTATGTTAAATTTTCTCTATAAACACTTTTAAATAGCTTTTTACAATAATTTGAAAAATGTGTACAAACTTACATACGTGCGTCAACATGCTTTTGTGAGTTATTTGATTACTATACAAACCGATCAAACAACAGTAACAATATTTTACTTACTTTTGTTAACAGCACTTGAAAAAGAAGAGTGAATTAATGACAGTCAGTTGTAAGAGAGTTAACACTGCCAGCAATATCATTAGCACATATTGATGTTAAAAAACATAACAAAAGCATTGTAAATGTGAGTGGGGGCACCGAAAGTGAATCAACTCATACATTTCTCTGGTATGTATATGAGGCATTCTTTTTAAAGCGGACCGCTCAAACATTTTTTTGCCGAAATTTTTTTGAATGATGTTTGTTTTTGTCGAATTATGGGGTTGCGAAAGTGTTGCCGTTTTTTTAATTTTGTTTTTTAAATTATTGATATATAGAAAAAAATAAAACCAAAAAAAATAAAAATTTAATGGCATTTTCTTTTCTGGAAAAAGTGTAACATTCTTTTACCTTTTATTAAAAAAATCGAAATTTAGCAATCCTTTAAAGCAAAAATTTACCTTTGTAAGGGATGATACAATAATTTATAATAAATTAACTTCCTCAAAAAATTATTATATTGCAAATTTTCATTGAAAAGTGCAAACAATGCAACATTTTTTTTTTGAAGAAAAGAAAACGCCATAAATAAGTGATTATTATAGGAAATCGTCTGATCTTGAAAAAATATATATATATTTAATTTAAAAAATAGCTTTTCATGTGCAAAACCGGAAATGACCAATTGAAATTAAAATGTTTCTAACTTCGACATGTTTTATTACAATTCTTTTTAACAAAATTAGCCCAGGATGTGTTCATTATACTGTAAAAGATTGATATGTAATTGGATCTCCATAAGTTTATAAGTTGTGCAAATTGCTTTACATGACCCCACCTTTTGCTCATTGTTATAGAGAATCTGTATAAGATATCGTGTAAACATTACTTTTAAAGCACTATGAAAAACTCTACGAGTAATATTTTCATGGAACATTTTAACCCTCTAGCGGCTCGGTGTATGGGTCTTCTCCAGTGATGTTATATACTTTTTTGAAAAAAATCCCTACTTTTCCCTACGCGCCCAAAAAATTATCTTTACAAAAATCCCTACAACTTTTAAATGATAATACATGAATGCAAATAAGCTCCTTTGTGCTTAATGTACATATACGTATATGGCTTAATACGAAAAAAGCTTGTCTGGAATTTTCGATATTTTACAGGAGAAGGAAAAAACTTAGCTGCAACTTTCTTAGTTCTTGAAGAAGGATGTAATGACACGTTGACTACTAGAAAACGTTAAAAACGCGATTTCGAAAAAATCGAGATACGCCTTTTTTATGTTAAGCCATTAATATATAAAATTTATTTAAAGTTGTTATACAAATTTTTAGAATTTCGAGGTAAAAATATTGCACTACTTTCAGAATTTTATCTAGTTTTAGGAAATGTAGCTAACTTTCGACCTACGGAAGACCAATTTTCTTTTTATCGGTATTATCACATATAAAGATATACACTTTTATATGAATTGCATTACATACAAACTTTTATTTTTGGAAAGTTTAAAATTTTCTAATGCATTTTTAAAGGTATTACTAATTAGGATTTGTAAACACGAAAAAATCTTTTTGGCCATTGTCCAGATAACGATGGTACATTTGTGTTTTTCGATGCACACTCGTCTTTAAAGCGCCACACAGACTCAAAGGCTTTTTCGAATAAAATGAGTTATATATCTACTAAATTACGCGTCGACTATTAGCTAATTGGCTTTGATCGGATAAAAAATTAGGGAGTTATAATGGATCAAACTCAAAATTTTATAAAATTTTTAACTTTTTTAACCAATTTTTGTCATTTCAAAAGCTGTTATGTACCACAAATAATAAAACAAATCAATAGTTTTATAATTTTATTGAATAGTTCATGCCATAATGGACCGAAATCGGCCAAAATCTAAAAATGCTGTAATAAAATAACAAAAAACTAGCATTTTTTAAAAAATCCCTACATTTGAATGATTTAAAAAAAATCTGTCCTTTTTCCCTACGGTCATTTTTTTAGACAAAAATCCCTACGAATAGGGATTTTTCCCTACATATAACATCACTGGTCTTTTCTAACCTTTCTTAAACAGGGACAAAAACGCCCTTTTGACGGCGATATGGCGGGCTGAAATGTCCAACAAAAACTTCCCATAAAATTTTATTATAAGTCTTTGAAGACAATAAAGCTTCAAACTCAACTGGAAAGGCAGAAATCATTAAATCAATGAGACGGAAAATTGTCGAAGGCAAAACAACAAATGTCTGGTCGCATTTCAAAAATAACTACGACGTTCGCAATCCGCCACTTAAAAACCTCCATATGTCGCTCCTAGTCTTAAAGTAATTAGAAAATGATGATCTCTTAAAAAAGTATCAGTATTATAGCCGCCATATTGATTTCACCATTTTGAATTTCAAACAATTGTTTAAATAATATCACACTGTATTCCATGCGAACCTAAAATGTACGGAATTACCGAATTCCGCACATTTTAATTCCGCATGGAATACAGAACATACCCGTACATTTTCCAATTCTCCTGTAGAAAGATTTTATTTAATAAAAAGTGTGTCAGAGCTGAGCAACAACTTATTCATGAATGTCATGAGATATTTCTCAAGTGCTAAAAACAAGATGTCCAGAAATACCTAACTGTATGTCGACGCGCTGAGTCCGAATGTAAGGTCCGTTTAGCTCGTACACCCTCAAAATTTCGAGAAAATTGAGAAAAAAATTTTCTTTTTCACGATTTTTAGCAGTTTATCGAGACTTTCAGCAGTTTTAAACAAACGGTTTAAGCAAACCAATCTCTAATTTGAGAGGATTGAAAAGCACGTTTTCCATCTTCAAACAAGGTAAGTCGCTCTAATGTACATACATGCATACGAATCTATGTATGCACTATTATGTACCAAAACAGTTATAACTATTTAACGATTGCAAAACTTTTCTTTTGATTAAATATTTATAAAATTGTACCGTATTTAAAAATATAATTAAATAAAAATTTCATCTTAAAATAGATAATATCATCAAGTATTATGTGCCAAGCATTAAAAATAAGAAAATAGTAATAATTATAAACTTTTACAAAATAACAATTATCGATCGATCCTGTTCTGTAAATCGAAATAATTTGAAATTGTACGATTTCCTGTCATAATAGAAAAATTGAAAAAATTCTGAAAAAATGTTTCTGTTAGCGGAATTAGTTTTCTAAAATCGTACGATTTCAAATCAACCGATTTACAGAACGAGGGGACGTATTAAGATATTAATAAAAATAACTAGAAACACATACAAACATATTCATTAGTGTCCGACCGAACGCACTTTTTTCAGACCGAACCCGAACTTCGGTTGATTTTTAGAACGCGAAACCGAACTTTTTTATTGAAGAGAAGAATTTCAACTTAACTTTTTTTTAATTATAACTCATTTATTTAATAAATACAAAGTGAACAAATTCGTAGTACGTTGCTTTTTTTGATAATATTTTATAGGACAGTATTTTTGTATATGTAAATAAAAAAAATTATACAAAGTTCGGTGTTCGGTGAAAACTTTACCGAACGCCGAACATCAACCGAACATACCGTTTTGCCGAACTCCGACACCGAACGTTCGGTCGGACACTAATATTCATTAAAAAACATACTAAACACGAATATACTGAACTTAAAAGAAAATTAAAACAAGAGCAGTTTTTGGCATAATGCGTTCCACACACTTGCAATATAATTGTGCCAAATTTCATATTGTACAATAATATCACCGATGTTTATGTCATATTAGAAGGTGGCACACACAATTTATTGGCTAAAATCAAAAGGCTTTTGATTTTTATTGTACAACCAAGAAAAGTGCATTATACCGTGTAATGCGTAGGCAACATTGTTCAGTGTTTACCTCTACTTTCTCACTGTGAGAAAAATTGTGCCATATTTTATTTGTTGTTGTTTATTTATTGTTGACAGTAATTGACTACTTTTAGCAGCCTCTTGCTATTTTCTAGGCCTTAGAAAACTAATTTTTATTCAATATTGTTTGTTGTAAAAACGAATACATACAAAGAAAAAAAATATTTCATATACATATTTATTTGTTGTTGCTTTGCACTTGCGTGTATACAGTGAAGAACGACAAAAAACTAATAGGAAAAAGTTGTTTGTGTATTTCGTATTGCTAGTGCTGATGAGTGCTGTATGTGTGTATTAAAACACACAGCCTATAGCTAAGTGCTTTTACAAAAAAACAAATTAGCACCAGCGCATAGGGCCTGGGCAACGATGCCTTAGAAAATAGGAAGAGGGTATCAGCGGGAGTCAATTGTTGTCCACAACGAGCACATACATAAGCGCCCTCTATTTCATATTCTCTTGTCGTAGCGTTGACAAATTTTTACAGAATAAGGGGAATAATATGAACAATAACATATTCAATAATATTGTATAGTGTAAGGTCCGCTTAATAATAAACATGTTTGCACAATTTTTTCTTGCCATTAATAAACAAATAGTTACATACATACATGCATACATACATACATATACACATATGAAAAAAAATGTTTCGGACTCAAAAACAAAATTCTAAAATTCAGGTACTAAATTACAAAAAGAAAATTATTAAAACAAAACTATAAAAAATATACACACACTCACTCGTATGTACAAAAAATGTTAAAGTTTAAATTTACACAAACATATTGCAATTGATATTGTAAATTAGTTACAAAAATTAAAATAAAAAATGTTTAAATTCAAATCTACAAAAAAAGTGAAATGTTTAAAAAACATCATATAAAACATATTTTAATTATAATTTTAAGTGCTTTTATAAACAAAAAATAAAATAACAATAACGAAATAATATAAAAAAATTAATTAAATGAATAATATTTTTTCAATAACCTTGGAAAAATTGTACTGTAGAGCAAATTAAAATAAAATAAACATTAATAAAATGAAGGCGAAATGGTTTTGATAGTTATAAATAAACAACAACAACAGCTAATATGAATTACATTAAATAAAAACAGCAAATATTTCTTCAATAGAAAAATATGTACATAATTATTGATAAATTTCTAATAAGTTTCATATAGTTTTCGAAGAAAAATTTAAATGCGATAAAAAAAGACACCCATTAAAGTACATATCGCACACTAAATCAAAAATAGTCACAACTCAAAAAATCCCAAATGTTCCGGAGGGGCAAAAAACTGTTAATGCCTTGCAAGCGACGCGACACAAGCAACATACCCTAAGGTAAATGGAACTGACACAAAACAAGTCACGTAACCGGTCCCCAGGTGGTAGGGACCAGCCGAGTTCTATCACTTCCTATGAAGCGGACCAGCCACTTTTACATGGGGATGGCCTAGGATGGGGTTAATTGATAATACTTTGTATACACCTTGTAACTTGTCTCTGAACTATCTTATGGAGTCCTAGTCGGTGTAGAATAATATAGATTATATATAAATATTATTCCAAATTCAGCTGTAAATCGATTAATTTATTTTTTTATTGTTACAAATCCAAGTAGAAATTGTATTTTATTTTTAAGCGGTGTCTTTGATAGGACTCGAACCGATAACCTCCGGCATGACAAGCTAGTACACTACCCACTCGACCACAGGGGAATTTATATTTCAATGTTATAAATACCACTTAAGCTGGAGTTAATATCTGAATATAGTTACGGAACAGGTTCCTGAGTGGCATGGCAGTCTCATTGAAGTGATGCAATTAATATTATATAGACACTATGTGATAGGCCTTAGATCTAGGTGCATCAAATTTGTTCAGTGCCGTTTACTACAATACAATTCGGAGTACCAACTAAATTGATTGAAAATTGTTAATATGTGACCATCTACACAATATGTATTTTTTCACCGTTCACTACTCCTTATTTTTGGTACCAGTCTCATTTTCTCAAGTCATAGGACGAGTACTTTTTGATCATTTGTCACCAAATTTTCCGCAGGGTAAACACAGGTATAACGGTTTTTTCCAGTTTGTTAGATATTTTATCTGTGAACCAGAATCGAAAAAAATGCTTTCGAATTGCACTGTAAATAACATTCAAATTCGAACAGTTTCTTTTCGAATCGAATTACAGAGTGAACTCCCTGGTTCATCAAAAAAATCGATTTTGATAAATTTTGAGTTGAGACTGGTTTTAAATTTAGGGTGCGATATAGTTTCATTCAAAGTCTTATGGGATAAAAATTTCCATACGAAAACTAGAGAGGCAGCGATTGACAATTGAAACAAAAACAGCATTAAAACTTAAAAAAAAACTCAAAAACTTTTTTAAATTGAAAATTTAAAAAACCCCCGACACACACTACAAACTTATAACATCCCTCTTTTTTGGTCGGGGGCTAAAAATGAAACTTGAAACAACTTGAAATAATTTTCTCAAAAACTACAATAATAACGAAATTGTTACATTTGGGAGATTATTTGTAAAGCGGACAACCTCGAAAAAAAAACTCCCGAAATTTGGCACAACATGATTATGCAAACCGGAAGTTTCCAATTTGTGTAACTTTGTCGCATTATTATGCCGAAAAGTTTGGAAACGGGATATGCATTAAAAGATACATACATTTGTATGTAAATAATTGTGCATGCCTGTCGTACTGCGAAACCAGAAATGGGCAATGGCGCAACTTCCTAAAGCGAATGGGTGGGCTTTAGTATCGCCAAACAGAAACACCAAGAGCAATTGGCCTTTTATTATACGAAAAAGCAAAGTAAGATAAATAAAAATAAATGCATCGAATGTATTTGTTGTCTATCAATTTTAGCAAAGTTTTTCCTGCATATGCTTCTAATAAAATTTAAATGTTTCTTGTATACATTCATTTGAGGGTGCTGTTGGCTGAGTAGTTAGGGCGTTTGACTACAAACCCTGAGGTCTTGGGTTCAAGACTAGTTTAAGGCAAGTCAACAACATCATGCATTTTTCTCATGTGCATTGGTGTGTTATTGTGTTGGTTGTTGTTGGACTGTTAAAGTGATGAAGGCATAGCACTGATCACTTTGGCAGTACCGGCAGCGATTAATACTAACATATCCTAATGCACTTTACAGCACCCTCCTTCGTCGGTATTGTAGCAGAACCATCGGCGAAGTAAAAGTACTAATAATATGGCTACACTGCTTAAGCAACTCAATGCCTCTACTTAACACCAGAGGGGCTTGCAACACTGCTCTACAAAAAACGCGCAATAGCAGAGTTGTAAATTAATTAAGCTTTCTATCTCTCTCCCACTTCACCACCTATGCCCTCTACAATATCCCTTTCCCAAAGAAGGTAGCACATTAATTAATTAACTGGTAGGCATTAATTGCCTGATTGTGTTACTTCTCTTTTTAAACAAAAAAATATATTTATTTAATAAAACAACTCGCAAAGATTTTAATATACAAGCTAATTTGCACATAAACGTATACATACATACATGGCCAAACACACACAATCGGTGCATACATACATACATACATAAGTAACTTATGTAATCGATAAATCAATTAATGACATTAAATAAATACATAGTATACTTTTAGGAGAGATAATATTGTAAATAAAATAAATCATTACTGATAACAACAACAAACAATATTTATATGTAAAAGTAGCGAATTTAAAATAAAAATTAAAAAATAATTATACAAAAAAGTAATGAAATATTGTTTAAAATTAAACTTGTTACAACATTCTTACATACACACAACACACACATACATACATGCATACATTCATAGTTATACACTGAAATATAAGATTATTTTAAATGTGACTGTTACACGTAAACAACATTCATTAGCATTCGTAATACAATCAACAGTAAATATTTGTTTATCACTATTGCGCACTGTCTCACATAAATACATCCACACTAGGGTTTGGGATTCGGGAATTCCCGGAAAAAGACTAGCTAATATTCCCGGGAAATTTTTGAGATTTTCCCGGGAATACGGGAAATTAAAAGTACACATTGTTTCATAAATATAAGGACTTTTTTTGACGTATTTATAAGATCTAGTAAGTGACAGCGAAATTTATTTTGATTCATATAAGAAATTTATATTATAATCCTGTTTTTCTTTAATATCAATAAAATGTTCAGGCTTATATTCATAAAAAAATAAATAAAATGTATTTGAAATCTATTTTGAAAGCAATTTTAAGAAAATTTAGTATGAAAAATTTTAAATAAAATACATTTCAACATCATTTTAAATTTTATGAATATGGGGGTCAATGTTTAAACACTAAAGTTTCCATACAATTTTCTTTTACTTTCTACAAAATAAAAATGTGAACCGTTCAAACTTATACGGAAATTTCATAAAAATTCCATAAAATTAAAGTCATGCAATTTTTCCTACCCGCCTACGAGAAAAATTACTGCTTGATTCGAAAACTACATGAAAGATGAATTTAGTAGAGAGGGTCATTTAATCACTATATCAGAACAAGGTGGAACACTTTGTATAAGTATCAATGATTGCAGCGCTCTTATCGTTTCCGAAAGTAACTATTTCGATCTTAAACGAACTTTGAGTGATTTTCTGCACAATTAATGAAAACATTTTGGAAAGTATATTGGAACTTCCAAGCTCATAGAAGCTGTGAAAACTTTGAGTTGTCACGACTTAAATTTCTTATAAGTCGACGCTATTATTGAAATCCTGAAAGAGATGATTATCAAAGACATTTAGACAGACTGTGGCTCAGGGTATGTAAAATTCGGCGCATCTAAATATAGTACTGTAACTTGCTTGTACTTAACGATAAGAATCCTCCCGGAAATTCGGCAAGAAAAATAAGACACATTTACGACTAGTTATTTATATAATTATTTGGAGGCTTTAAAATGAAATTTTTAACTAAATAATTACGGTAATAGTCGTCAATTAGTTTTTATACAATCCCTCACTGTGTAATAGTACATGCTTTTATTTGCCTGAATTCACTTGAAAATTCTTAAAAATTTGTTTTAGAATTGTTATATTAATTTTTATTTGAAAACAATGAAAATTACGCCGATTTTCTACTTAATGTAGAAAATCAGCTATTCCGAGGAATTCTCGGGAACGTTTTTTTTATGTCCGTTTCCCGGGAAGTGCAAAAGTCCGGGAAATCCCGAACACTAATCCACACCCACACATGATTTCAAGAAATTATTTATAAATAAAACTAAAACCGTAATGGTGTATCACTTATTTTAACAATAAAATACTGAAAATATTAAAAAAAAATTTAGCACGCTTTTATTTACTTATATACGTATTTCTGTGTACTTGAACTTTTTTTTAATTTTTTAGAAAAATTAAGTTTATTTGCTGATAGTTAAGCATTGTCTATATGCATTTCATTGGCGCTTTACCAAATCGTCAGTAGACTTCAACGACAAATTTGAACAGTTACAAACACAGACTTTCTCCTGCAATCTTGTGCGAATGGTCTTGCATCGTAGCATTTGCAAAATGGTATTGCATATAGATACTCACCACTTAACAACTGTTAGTGGTGAGTATAAATATACTATACCATTTTGCAAATGCTACGATGCAAGACCATTTGCACTAGATTGTGAATTGGGCAATTATATTACGGTTGCATTTTGTGCAGAAGTAGAACAGCTTATATAATAGTCTAGAAACAGCTTAATCAGCACCGATCACTTCTCAACCGGTATGTGAGCAACCACCGGGGCAACTACAGGGGTCAGCATTGGAGCAGCATTTGGCGCCCTAAAGTCAGAAACATTAGCCACAGAAGCCATAATCAACCTTGCTGGTGGGCTGCCGGTCGCCAACATTCTCAAACCCTCATTCTCAGCTATGAGTTTCATCAAGAGAACCTCATTCATACTCCACCGAAATATAACTCTATCTAAGCTTTAAGAATAATGAAACATAGACCACCCTGTTGAAACACCCGTTGAGTTACAAGGTGTCGAAGTTGACTACCTGGGGCATGAAAAACCTTGTTGGCCTCATAACTTTTACAAATATCCGATTTTAATGAGTTTAATTTTTTGCAAAGCTTATAAATAGACAAAGAAAATACACTTTACTTTATTAAAATACATACATATCTTTAATATTTTCAGATATATTTCGCTTTGAATTTTAAAATTTTGGTTTTTGGCCTCTACTTTTACTACCCCGATTTTGTAAATATTTACGGTAATATCATAGGCAAAATTTTCAAAAAAAAAATATTTTATGATTTTCAACAAAATCCTTGATAATATGTTGAAGTACGTGATAACACGTATTTCGTTAACGTTTTTCTTACACGTATTTGTTTCATCTTGTTATACCCAAAGCATTAATTTTCTCTATTTAAAAATGTGTATAGCCGAACTATATACGTTCCAAAAACAACTTATTGTTTGCTAAACATGAAATTTGGTCATACTCAAAAGAATTTTATATTAAATTTTATCAAAACATCTAGTCCGTTCTAGTCGTTCATTGTGTGCGAGTTTAATTGCGGTATCATTTTGCATTGTCATAAAATTTAATTTGCTCTTGGGAGCTTTAATCCGAATATCAGCACAAGATTTGAAAGTTTCTTGTGCGCCACAGCCCAAAGCACTAGTGCCATCTGCACATGGATTCCAATTATTTCCAGCATAATAGGTCCAACGTAAAACACAATGCTCACAACTTAAACCTTTTGGCAAAACTACTGTAACTTCTATCCAGCCCTTAGATGTGCCAATATAGTATTTATCACTACCGTCAGCAAACTTAATTCGATACTTGGTAAAACAGGAATTCATTCAAACTGCACATTTCGAAATAAATGTATCCCAAATGGTTGGCGGTAATTTGAACGCCCACTTTCGCTGTGTACGTGTTTTTGTATGTTTTCACTATTGAACCAGTGCCACCATATTTACCACCCAATTCATTTGCTCTAGGTGTAGAATCATTGTAATTATCCCCACATAAACCGCATCTACCACCGTTTTGATTCCATTGCACCTAATGTGTATTCATAATATTAAATATTTAATACTTGTTTGTTTATTATTACGAAAAGTCGCAAAGGTAAGTAAGTAACTTGCCACAAAACCGCCACAAAAATTTTCATTGTCATTATAATTAGGAAGAGCTGATGAATCATAGCGCCAACGCGAAGATCTACCCGGAGGATCTAACATCATGCCATGTCCCGCAGTTACATCGAACAATGTAAGAACCTGTAAAGCAATTACAATAATAACTGCACTAAATAGTCTCATTTTATTTTCATTCTTTCTCTTCTGGTTGTTAAGTTTTTGTGTCTGCTAAAGAAGTACTACCTATTGCCGCACTTCCACATTCTTTTATACCAACTCAAGCAAATCTTATCAAATTGAATAACAAATCATTTCCATTGAAATTCATATGTTTTATCAGTGAAAATATAGACTACATAAAACTACATATATACTGTAATCGCGATAATTGGAATAATTTACAATTTGTTAAACAAAAAATTGAATTGCCTAAATATTAAAAATAAATCTATTAGTAAATAAGGTTATTGACCTTCAAACAATTGGTATAACTAACCTGACCAGATATCGCGCTTTTGGCGGGATTATTATGCTTTTTTAAGGTTTGAGTAGCAAATGCGTCTGTCGAGCTCTTTGTAAGTGATTGTCAATATCTACACTGAAAATAATCCATGCAACATTTTACGAAAAAACTTCGTAGTGACTTTTTTCGTAGAATATACGAAACTTTCGTAAATATTACGAAAAAACATTTAGGCAATATTTTTTGAATTTATGAAAGTAACGAACGCCTTTCGTAAACATTTTTCCTTGTTTATATATTTTTTTATTTATATATTTTTTAATATATTTGAAATAAAAAAATGAAAAACAAATTTTTAGCTCTTATAAAATAAGTAGAAAATGGCTCAGTGGGTATAGTACATGAGTTAAAATATGAAGATTGCGTGTTCGTGCCCTGGTTGAGCCATACTTTTTTTTAATTTTATTTTTTGATTATTTTCGTATATTTTACGAAAGAATTTCGTGGCGCGATATTACGAAATATTTCGTAATATATACGAGCGTTTTCGTGCATATGTTGCATGGATTTTTTTCAGTGTATGCTTGGCCTGCTGTTTTTGGATATTATGCTTGCAAGGTTGAAAAATTGGTTGGCATCTATTTGAATATTATTAATGTTGAATAAATCTTGATTTGTCGTATTGACAGTATTTAGTTTTAGGCCTGCTGCCAAGCCTGCATCTTATATATTGCTGATTTGATGCAAGATTTTTGAGAAGTTGTACACTAAAAGTCAGATATTTAGGCGATCTTGTAGTCCTGTTCGAAAATTTTCATTTTGGGATTACGGCATATGATAATCGAGTAGCTGCTGCTTAAATTCCACTCGTTAGCACTAGAGCGGTCGAAAACAATAATTTATTTTATTATGTTTGTTTTGCAAAAAAGTATGGAACATTACCAATAAACCTTATTACAGCTGTCAATACGACTTGGTTGTTGTACTAGCTTAAAGAAACATACAATTTTTCTTTAATGCATTACAAATTCTTAGTCGATTCAACCAACAACCGGTGTAAAACAAGCTTGGTACACTTTTTAAACATTTCGATACGTTAGCTATCGAATGCGGTAATCCATCCATCCATTCGATACGTGACGAAATTTTATTCGATAGGAGAGCCTACTCGACAACGAATGCGGTAATTCGACACCTGGTGTTACCTTATCTGAGATTCTTTTAGCGGTTATTTGGGCAACGACCTTGTTTAAAACATGCACAATAAAGTAATACCACGCCAATTATTGGGATTTGTAAGGTCTCCTTTTTCAGGTATGTTTATTACTATTCACTCTTTAAACATTTGCACATACATATCGTCACCTTATTATTGGTTTGACCCATAAACATAGGAAAAAGCATTAGAAAGCAGCAAACCAATAATAAGCTGACGATATGTATTTTACAAGTTTAAACATTTATGCAAAAAATCTCAAGAAATAATTGAGAATTATTGCGAATAACAAAATCAGACAATGTAAAATAATTAAGAAAATGTGCAAAAACAGCGTACCAGAAAATTGCTAAATATTCTGCTAAATGTATAAGGAAATTTAAGACAACTCAAAAATAATTGTCTGGTAAAATTTCAGATTTTTTCTGACTTCAGTCATATTGGCAAAAAATGTTCTCTGGGAAGCCACACACATAAGGAAAGAAACAGAGAAAAACGTCAGAAGTATTAATTTGCTCCATACACGAAGCGTTTTATCTTGTATGAGGAAATACCCAAGTACCTTTTGTTCGTACAGTTTTGAGTAAAAAAGTGCAAATGTTTTTGTTTTCATCCATAGAATACAAATTCAAATTTAATAACTTTTATTTTAAAAAATTATTTATTCTTAAAGCATAAATGTATAGATAAACTATTTCCAAAACATTTCAAAGGATGTCGGATTTTACTACTTTTTCAAAGCTTGTACAAAATTAGATATATCATATTCTTCATCGTACTGATGTTCAGACCATAGTTCCGGAAGATTTTCTATAACCGAATTCACGGACATTTGACCTGAAGTTGACGAGTTGGAATTTAGTTTATCGCTACCATTTTTATTGTTGCGTTCATTTAAATTAAATAAATCAAATATTTGACCAGTAGCCATGGTGTCTAAGCTAGCATTTTCGGAGCTAACAACAGTGTTGGCGGTAAGTAGTTTGAACTTTTGCAAGCACATGATTTTTTCCTCCAATGATTTGCGTGTTATTAAGCGATAAACGTTGACCACTTTCTTTTGACCAATTCGATGAGCGCGATCCATGGCCTGTAAGTCTTTCATTGGGTTCCAATCATGCTCCACAAATATGACGGTATCAGCGCCAGTAAGGTTTAAACCTAAGCCACCAACCTAACGATTATTATCGAAATAGATATACAAAAATATTGGATTAATGCTATAAAAATATTTTTAATTCTGCACTCGTACCTGCGTTGTTAGAAGCAGAACATCGATACTTGGGTCGGTATTGAAATTGTTAACAATATCTTGACGCATTGAAGCCGGTACACTGCCATCTAGCCGCAAGTAGGTTACTGTAGGTAAATGCTTTTTTAGCAAATCATTTTCCACTATATCCAACATCACTTTCAGTTGGCAAAATATTAATGCTCGATGCTGGGATACTGACTCTGTCTGTACGCCAATACCGCAATCCAATAAAAGTTGTCTATTTACAAAAAATATTTAATTATTAAATGAGTTATGAATTTTTAGTCGAACTGTATGGTTTTTATCCAAAGTTATTTATGTGTCGATTATGGATGGCAACCGAACTTCAGTTGCGTTGCCAGGCGGCAACTGAAAATTTTTGATTGCCAGAAAAGCACTAAAAAGCAACTGAAATTAACAGCGCTCAGTTGCCATCCGAAATATGATTTTTAGCAACTGGCAACCCAACTGAAGTTCGGTTGGCATCGATAATCGACCCATTAATTAGTTTGGCTTAAGTTCATTTTCAATTTAATCTTTCGATCAAATTATTTTTTATTTAAGAAAGAAATTCTAAAGCATGTAAATGTTGAACATTCAAAGAAAAATTTGAATGTACGGAAGGTTGAACTGACAGCTGTTTCGAGACTACCACAGCCTACTCATCAGAGCCCTTTACCCACACTACCAGCGACGGCAGCAACAACATTATAGCGAAAATCCTACTAATTTTAGTAGGCTCAATTAACAGACTGTCGCCAACTCGCGGCGAGTCGCACCTATTAATGAACTTTTTCTAAATGTTCGGAACTTCACTAACTGTCTTTTCTTAGCATGTTCAAACATTTTAAGCTTTTTTCATTTCGGTCTTACCAGCGTGGAATATCATCGATAATTTCAATATATTATATATATGAATATATATCATACATATTAATTATATGTATGATATATATAACTTGGTTGCTTTCAGAAAGTTTTGTTTTATTAATTTTAGAAATATGCAAATATCTCTACTTAAGCGCCCTTCAGACTATTAGATTTAGTATTAATACTTGTCAAAAACTCAAATCTTAAGTAAAAATCCAACAGTGTGAAAACAAACTGTTATGATCTCTCAAATAATGCGTTAAGAAATTTGACAGTACATATCGTTAGCTGAAATCCAAAATCACGTAACTACACTTTTTTAAATTTTACAGGAGAGAGAACAAAACTAAATAAAATACTTCAAGTTACTGAAGTAAAGCCGCTTTATTTTCGTTTGTAATTTGGCTGATTTTTATGATAAAGATTTGAAAATTTGTGGGGACATGCATTTCGATGTAATACGCAATAATTAATCAAAAACGCAATTTCAAATTTTTTGTTAGTTACGTGGTTTTGGATTTCAGTTGACGATATTATGTTATTGGTCATTTTTAGGAAATTTTCGAAACAATCACATTTTTAATTTTATCACAAATGAAAAAGTAATAAAAACTGCTGTGTATTTGTTTGCCGCCATAAATAAAGAAAAACAAGAACGCAAAAATATGCTTTATTGAAAATTTATGTTGCGTTTTATTTGGAATGTGATAGAGTAGAAACAAAATGTAATGAGATTTTCTTTAAGATTTTTTGACAGTCAGACTGATTTTGATTTGATTTTCGTCTTACAAAATCTAATAAAAATGGGTCGGTAGTGTAGTTTGAACTTCCTGTTTAGGGACTGACTGGACCGGAAGTTTGGTCGATAGTGCTGTTCGCACTTCCGGTTTCGGCATGGACCAGAATTTGAATCGGCAATGTGGTTCACATTTCCGGTCTGGGTCGGCAGTGCAGTTCACACTTCTACTTCCGGACCGGACCGGAACCTGCAGGCCATGCAGGAGCTAATTTAAAATTTTCATTAAACCACAATATTTGTATGGGATCAAGTATAAAAAGAAAGAACAACGTTATGCTACAAATCGAAATGTCTTAAAATTATGTCACTACGAGAGTTATTTGGCAGCACTGAATAAACTCAAACTAACCACTGTTGGTATAAAAAAGAGCATGCGCAATGCACCGCTCAATATGCGCAGAGCAAAGCGCTAGACAAACAAAATAAAATGAGCATTGGGCAAAGAGCGCCACTAATAAAACGAAAGCGCTTGCGCTATGCATACAAACTGCTCTTTTTTGCCGCTCCGCTCTTTTAATACGCTTGAAAGAAGTGCGTAATGCGCAATGAAAAAAGAGTGTACAAATCCGAGCTCTGGTTCTATCATTGAGAATGGCAGCTCGATAAACTTACTTACTGTAAATTCCGTACAAGTGGCGTTATTTCCTTTTTTATTTGTTTTAACTGTAGGCCCAATTCCATACTTGTTGGGTAAAGTTGGGCAAAATGAGAGTAAGCAAGAATTACTCTTACTAAAACACATAAATGTTCAAAAGTACATACTAAAATCATCTTTTTTTAATGTGACTACTCAGAGGATGGCCCCTACTCATACAATGCACTGTGTCGGAACTAAGGAAATTGGTTATGGGAAGGAGTACCTATATCGGTAGTATTGTTTATGAACGATAAAATACCGAAACACAACCCATATTTCGTCAATGCTCCAGCGAGTCAATAGTGTTGTCTACCCTACTGTCACCGATAAGCTTCTTCGCCCTCTCCTGTACGCGGTGGAGTAACTTCCAAATAGCCTTTGAAGCATCGGTCCATATATAAAAGTTGGATATAGGTCGTATAAATATTAAGGAGATCAGATGGACTGAAGTATCTCTTACAATGTCTTAAGAACGCTTCTCTTGAGACTTGAAAAATGCGATCAGTTGTTCATCGAATGTCACGGTGGATTTTCATGTCAAGAATATCAAAAACTTTTGATTCGTATACCAGCCATACGTCTATGCGTAAGCATTCATCATTTAGTCTTCCGAGCGTTAAAATCGACCTTATTCTCACGATCTAATTTAGAGATCGTTATAAGATCGTGATTAAGTGTATCATTCAAGTTTTGCGTTATGGCCCAAATATCCGACAGGCTTCGAATATTACTGAATAAATGGCAGATGCTGCTATCATCTGCAAAGGAGTAGATAGGATTAGCAGTTTTACAGAGAAGGTCATTAAGAAAACTAAGGAATAGTTATGGAGAAAGAACGGAGATCCCATCCATAACAACTCGTATAGTGCGATCCCTGAGAAAGCTGAATACAGATCTACCTAATTCATCACCGACACCAAAAGCAACAAGTTTTGACAAAAGTACCCCATGCCGCACTCTATCAAACGTCTTAGAAAGATCTAGAGCGACCACCTGTAGTTCGGCGAAATAGTGTATGAAGTGATACCATTTATCCGAAAGGAAGGTTTGCAAGTCACCCGTAGAGCGTCCTCTACAAAAGCCATACTGGGTAAACTGTAGGACTCCAAATACTGCACAAAATTGAAATTCACCACACTTTCCATCACTTTGGAAAGTACAGAGCATATTGCGATTGGTCGGTAGTTTTCAGGGTTACTACCTAGCACTGCCGTTTTTCTAGATTGACGATGTGAGTTCACTTTTTAGGGATTGACGTAAGTTACATTGGTAGCCTTCCAAAACGATGAGAGTTCACCATCATGACACAAAGTGCTATGGAGGGTTGACAACGGACGTGCTAGCGTCAAAGATCACTTCTTCAAGACCAGTGTTAGAATGCTATCCAGCCCAGGAGACTTATTTATGATGAGAAATAATATTTTTGGCATAGTTGCAGATACTCTACCAAGCAATGGCAGTGGTTGATTGCCTTCCGTCAAGTGAGAATTACTTGCAAATAACTGAACTGGAAGGTAAGCTTTACCAACCGCTACGGTGAATATTTGGTCACCCTTTAAATGAGTCGGAATTTCGTACAAAGTTTGATTAAACCAAGATTTCGTTCCGAGTTTAGTCGAAATTTGCTTTAATTGAATGAAAGTTTTCATTCAATTAAAAATAACGTAGTTTCCACTTAAAATGCATAAGAAGTAGTTGAGCGAAAAGGAGGCGGAAATATTAAATGATCGCTTCATACTTGTCAGAATATTTAATTATTTTCAAACAATTGATATGAAGAATTTTAGGGCGTGTTAGCTCATCTTCAATATTCAAAATAATGATATATTTCATATGTATTTCACAATATGAGCAGAGTACAGAGCTGTAAAAGATTGCAATCGATTTAACTGTAAACACATGCTTTAATTGCAATCAAAATTAAATCAGAATAAAAATTTTTGCTATCTTCAAATGAAACGCCTTCTTCTAGAAACAAAGCCGACTCTGATAATTTTGAATTAAACCAATGTTAATATTTGTTCACAAGGTTTTCTAAAATTGGTGAACATAATTTTCAATTGTAATCAGTTTTTACATAAAAACAAAATGCAAGAAATGGCTAAAAAACCTTATAGTTATGATTTTAGGGGATTTATTGAAATTTTTATTACAATTAAATCAATTGTATTCAATGATTAAAAAAAATATTTTAAAATGATTGCAATCACAAAATATTGCAATTTTGACATGATTTCATTTGAATTTTTAAATCATTTTGAAATAAAAAAATTAAATCAGTTTGCTTGAAATCAATTTGATTACAATGCCAATTGATTGCAGCTTTTTACAGCTCTGGCAGAGTACTACTTCTGCAAAATTTTTTCATTAGCAATTCATGCCAATTTTTTTATATGGACTTTTGACAGCATTTCGCTCGGAATGATGAACAGAGTACCATGCTCTAGGTTCTTACTGTGAAAGCAGATGAGCACAGCTAAAGATATCTACATATTTGCCAAATGAACGAAATTTGTCAATTTCATATCTTAAATCAAATGATATTTTCTTTTCTTGAAAATATCTAAATTTTTTGTGCTATTTGAAATGACCTGTTTAGGATTCTGTGAACAAATTCATAAAATTCCGATTGCAAAAGGAATTTTAAACTTTTTTTTTTAAAAGAAAACACCATAAGAAATTAAATGGTTTTTATAAAACGATATTATACTATGTTTCCATAGTATACATAGGAAAAAATGTATAAAACTGCATGTTTTATTCAAAACCAAGCCACTGGAAAAATAGTTTAAAATATTAATATACGAGTAGATTGTTTTAAATACTTACTTCAATGCTGGTAATTTAGCCGAATGTTCAATGTCACTTAAGGAACTCTGTTGCTGATTTAATTCTTGTGTTATACGAGCAAACTCTGGATGCTTTGGAGTCAGCACCAACTTCGGATGATTGCACACATTTTGTAGATAACGCAGGGCATGAAATATGTGTGTTTTTGAACCTAGATCACCGCCATTTTCAAGGCAATCTTTGATTTCAGAATTGAGATGTGTTCGACTGAAATCTTCGTACAATCGCTCCTGCAACGGACTTAATTCACACAACAAGTCCTGTGTAATCTTTGGTGGCAAATCGGTGAGTACGTCTTCCTTGACACGTCGCAAAAGGAAAGGTAAAACTTGTCGATGTAAAGCTTCCATTGCTAAAACACCAGCTTCTTGTTCTTTGGCTGAGCTTTTTGCATCACGAGACGCAAATATGGGTCTGGAATAGCGGGCTATAAATTGTTTCTCGGTTCCTAAAAATCCTGGCATAAGAAAATCAAACAGAGACCACAACTCTAAGACATTATTTTGAATGGGTGTACCCGAAAGTATTAAACGGTGTTTGGCTTGCAGCATTTTAATAGCTTTA
Organism: Panzeria rudis; assembly: GCA_956483635.1. Lineage (NCBI taxonomy): Eukaryota > Metazoa > Arthropoda > Insecta > Diptera > Tachinidae > Panzeria > Panzeria rudis. The sequence continues at coordinate 5,983,752 of OY101447.1, forward strand.
GAACTTTTTGTTTTGCCATTCTTAATAATGTGACCTTCATCTAAAACGCAATAGTTCCAGTGAACAGTACTAAAGAAATCGATATCTTTGCGCACAGTGTCATATGAAGCCACGACCAAATTACATCTGGTACCAATATAGTCGCGCAGTCTCTCTCTGCAGCTGGGCAAGCCAACGTAGTGCAAAGGTACAAGAGTTTTAGGATCTTTAAGGAATTTTTCCACTTCATAGACCCAATGGCCAGTTAAAGTTGGTGGACAAATGACCAAACTTGGCAAGTTGGTGCTATTATCTACATGGCGTTGAAAATGATCACCTGCGAGTATACATATAGTTTGTAATGTTTTACCCAGACCCATATCATCGCATAAAATACCATGAAGGTTGTACTTATTGAGAAACCATAACCAATTTACACCGGCCTGTTGATATGATCGAAGTTCGACTGAAATCGGTACGGGTATTTTGTAATTAGGTATAGTTTTTGGTGCAAATAAGTAATCCAAAAATCCACGTTCTCTAGTTTTTCTTTCTTGCAATTCAGCGGACTTTAGTTCTTGTTTTACACCATTAGCTGTATTCGCAGCAGTCGTATCAAGGGGCATTAATTGAACGAGGTTAGCAAAGCAATGAGTCGATAACAAACGTACACACTCATCATTATCACTCATGGCTCCCAGTAGTGGCACAACTAAAAGAACAATATACGGAACAATTCTTATTTGTAGTTTTTCTACAACTTTTTCTATTGTCTCGATGGCACCCTGGCGTTCTACGATATTTTCAATCCTTTTTAACATTTGTAATATGTGACTGACTACAAAACCCATTATACGACAAGGGTCTATATTGGCTAAAGTGGCTACACATCTGGCCGTCATATGACGTACAGCTTTAAGCGGATGTCCAACAAATTTTCCGAATGGCTTTAAGAGTTTAAAGAGTTTTTCATGCAAATCACTGTGAATGTGAGGTGCAGCTATTTCAACAAATTGCAATGAAGTCATCAAATCGCTAGTTTGACCAACGTCTATTAAAATTTCAGACAGGATTTCCATTTTCGGAAAAGCTCCAGCAAATTGTTCAATTGTATGAAACATTATTTGTTCTAATACTGGCAATTTTTCTAGTAGTTTACTTCCAAAATGTTGACACAATTTTACAATGGCACTTGCGGAACCCAGGCGTTGAATGCGGCATTTTTTAAATTCGATTTCGGTAAGTAAAACTTTGGACGTGATCTCACTTACAGCTGCAACGGCTACTGTTTCACTCAAAGGTGGCCTTCCTGGTCCCCGAGATGTGCTTGCTGCAACTGTACCACTAGCAGCACTGGTTCCAGCATTTACCGGTGTAGATCTGTTAGTAGTTGTTGGTGTGTTTTGTTGTAACGTTAATGTTAGAATTCCATAATAAATACAGGAGTTGCAATCACTTGCACTAGTTAAGATCGGCGATTTCCTTAAGGAGACTGTGGGATTTAACTAATAAAAAAATAAATTAAACACTTTAATGGCTAAAATAAAAATGCTTTGAAAAGTGAAAATTATGAAATGGTTTCAAATGAATGACCAGAACTTTGAAACCCGTATGCATAACAAAAAATGGTATGTTAGGCCTGTTAAAAAAATCTGCCTATGCTCACTCATGAATGTATTATTGTATCAGTTTGGTTTTTATTTATCACACATGGATGAGTGAGAATGAATTAGTTTGTTTTCATTAATGGACAGTGCGCGAATAAAATATAGCACATTAAATTATTTTGAAATATTTTTTATATAAAGTAAAAATTTATTAACTATTTTTACAAAAAGCCTCTCAAGGCAACACACAGACCCAAAGGCACACAACACCAGCCACAAGGGCCTTCACGAGACGGCGCTCCGCCGAAAGAGTTCTGGGTAAGCTAGGCAAAAAGCCTGCTGAGTCCCTCACAACGGATGAACTTTCATCCCTCACCTGGGCCAAAAGACACTTAGCTGAACTACAAAAACCTTCCTCATCAGCGTCTGCGGGCATGCCCAAACGGCAGCGTTCAGATGAGGAGGCTAATTTGCAGGGCCAACAGCCCATCGAAAAGCGTCACAGATCGGTGCACAGAACCTTCAGCGAAAGGCCACCTTGTTCAAGCTGTCATTGATAGGGGTGACGCAGACTACTCCATGACTTACGCCAAGTGGGACATGGTACGAAAGAAGGTGATGGGGATGTTCCTAAAAGACAATCCGGGGCCTACCCCTAAAGCCGAAGACGCCGGATGGCCTCGCGGGAAGCGAATAAAGCTCATGGCCTTCTCGGATGAGCGATCGATTCTGATATACAAGCAGGCGGTTGCTCTTCTCGAAGGTCTATGGGAAGGAGCTAGACTCGATTTGGTCCCTATAGATGAGGTTCCACGTCGACCTAGAGCCACTGCTCGAATCCCCGATGAACCATCGAAACCAGAGGAGATACTGGCGCTTCTGCAGGCCTGCAACAGTGACATACTGACCAATAATTGAAAGGTTGTCTCTGTTTCAGAACCTGTAGGAGCATACAGACGGGTTGTCATCTTTCAGAACAACGAGTCTTTTTTGCCGCTCGAGCAGAAACAAGGGAAGATGTTCTATGGTTTTGAGGCCATCTTCCTTAGTATCTTCAAGGGCGACAAAAGGGACAAAGTTGCTCAGGAAGGTGATCAACCGGATCCAGACGCAATGTCGGTCGATAACACTGCTAGTCTAGCTTCTCAGGAGGACACCAATTCCAACTCAGGTTGGGTTGGAGAATTCTTTGACCAGCTAGACGAAGCAGTTGACGAGGATGACCTTCTGGATTCTGACCAGGAGGACATCAACGTCACCATCAAGCCGTTACACCATGGCGGTGAGGATCACTCAGGTGAACCTTCACCACTCTACAACAGCATCCGCCACAATGATCCTCCGGCTCATAGAAAGAGGGGAGGAGATCGTATTAGTCCAAGACACCTGGCTTCACAAAGGCAGGGTTTGCAGACTAGGTACGAAAGGCTTCAGGCTATTGCATGCGAATGAGACAGGTAGGATCAGAGCATGCATAGTAGCCAGGGGCAGCCTAAATATCTTTTTGTTATCTGATTTCAGTGACGAAGATACCACCACAGCAGCCTGGGAGACGACTATGGGCACGATAATAGTCATATCGAGCTACATGGCGAACGAATGCGAATCCCCGCCCGCAAAGGTTCGCGACGCATTAAAATGGCAAACCAACGTAACTTGCCAGTCCTTCTCGGAGCAGACGCAAATGCACATCATGTCGTATGGGGAAGCTCTGACACTAATACAAGGAGTGAGTCTTTATTTGATTTTATTCTTTGTAACAACCTAGACATATCAAATGTCGGGTCAGAACCCACTTTCGTCATATCAAATAGGAAGGAGGTTCTAGATATCACGCTAGTTAGTTCTACGCATACTGATATCAATAGTGAATGGAAGGTATCAAATGACTGTTTTTTCTCTGATCATCGCTATATTGAATTCACTATAGGGATTCTGACTGATCGGGCTACGCCCATAATAAATAGAAAGAAAACAAATTGGGGAGAGCAAAAGCTTATTCTCTCTGACTTTCTTACACAATCGCCAATCATAAACGATAGGCATGACATTGACATCGCGGTTGACAATCTAACAAATGCTTTCAACTTAGCGACGGCCGAATCATGTAGACCTAGTATACTGCGTGGGAAGAAAAAGTCACCATGGTGGAGTCTTGAAATAGCGAACGCTCGCAAGGAGAGTCGCAGACTATTCAATGAGGCAAAAAGACTGGGTAAGTGGTCAGCCTACAAAGCCTCTGTAAACAGGTTCAAGAACCTCGTCAGGGATGCGAAACGAACGTCATGGAGGTCCTCTTGCAGCAATGTTGAGGGAGCCTCTGAGACTAGTCGCCTTCGCAAAATCTTAGCTACTCTTCCAACTGTCCCCAGTTTCATTAAGAAATCCGGTGGCGGATGGACCACCAGTAGTCGGGAGACCCTAAAGCTACTAATGAACACACACTTTCGCGGTTGCACTCCCTACACGGGAGAAATTGCAGCCATACAATCAATACATTCTAACATTGCCACGATTACCCTAAATAGGGAAAAATAATGTGGGCCATCAACAGCTTTGACCCGTTCAAATCACCGGGTCCCGACGGCATTATTCCAGCTGACCTACAGCGTAATGCAGACGTGATAACTCCATGGCTTATTCGGATATACTCGGCCTGCCTAACTTGGTCGTATATTCCGATAGCATGGACCAAATGTTCCGTGGTCTTTATTCCCAAAGGGAAAGATTTTAGATCCATCAGCCTATCATATTTTCTCCTTAAGACTTTGGAACGGATAATTGATCTACACCTTAGATCAACAATTTCTCCGAACCTCCTATCAACCTCCTAACATGCCTACACGAAGGGCAAATCAGTACTTCACTCGCTTGTAAGATTCATTTAAAAATCCCTGGCAAACAAATAATATACATTCGTGGCCTTTCTTGATATAGAGGGTGCCTTTAACAATGTACGACCTGAATCCATCATTATGGAACTAGAAAGACTGAACATTGATCGGTCAACAATTAGCTTCATACGAGGACTCTTAACAAATAGGGTAATTTCCTCCACGATGGGGCAAACGACTATTCAAAAAACGGTTAGGCGAGGTACTCCCCAGGGAGGAGTTCTGTCACCTATCGTCTGGAATATCGCCATATATTCGGTACTGGTGGAACTAGACTCTATGAGGTTTAAATCAGTACCCTAACGTTCAAGTTAGGACAGCCAAGGCTGCTATTGCTCTATACACCTGCAAAAGGGCGATCGGCAACAGGTGGGGCGTAAGTCCGAAAAACATCAATTGGCTTTTTGAAATGGTGGTAAGGCCCATACTAATGTATGGGTCTGTCGTCTGGTGGACTTCCTTAAATAAAGCCACATACTCTAAAATAATAGAAAAGGTTCTTCGAACATCTGCTTTGCTGATCACGGGTGCACCTCGCGCTACTCAATCCAAAGCGCTGTTCACCATACTCCATTGGCTTCCTGCTGAACTCATGATCAAACAACTGGCCATGAACTCGGCGGTTAGACTAAATGCCTGGAAGCGGGGTAACGTAGGCCATGCGACGATATTAGGGCAAATCTTAGATCTTCCCGACCACACTGACTATTGCTCACCTACTCTGATGCCCGACAAGCGATTCGTGGTGGACTTCTCGGGCACATCCTCTGAGACAAACTATATACACCAATATGAGGATGTGCTCGAGATCTACACCGATGGGTCAAAGTCGGGCATCGGAGTAGGCGGGGGTTTCTACATGCCACAAATGCAACGTAGGATAAACTTTAGGCTACCAAACCAATGTAGCATCACTCAGGCTGAAATATCGGCAATCAAAAGGGCAGCCAACTGGGGTTAAGGTACTACAGGATATTCTATCAGGACATCCGAATTTGTACCGACAGTAAGGTGGCACTACATGCTCTATCTGGTGTTTACACAACATCGGAATTGGTTAAAGAATGCCGGGCATCTCTGAATGAGATGGCGAGACATGCGAACCTAGAGCTCTTCTGTGTACCAGGCCACGCGGGGGTGCCCGGTAACACTATCGCGGACGGTCTAGCCAAGCCTGGTGCCCACCTACATGAAAATGACATCTACTGGTAGGTGTCCCACTAAAAAGCTGTAAAATACAAATTCAGCACCAACTATTTAGAGAAGCGCAAACCAGATGGACAAATGAAATCACTTGTGAGGTTTCCAGATCCATCTGGCCCCAGTATAACTTCGCAAGATCTGCAACCATACTGGGGCTCCCTCGTTAACAGCTGCGTATACTCGTAGCGGTCATAACAGGGCACTGTCTCATTGGTGTCCATGCCAGAAGATAAAATTTTCCTTTTAACGATTTCTGTAGAAGTTGTCAGAACGAGGAGGAGGAAGAAACTGTCAAGCACCTCCTCTGTCGATGTCCAGCACTATATAGAAATAGGGCGTCATACTTGGGAAATCCGTCACTAAACGAACTAGCAGACCAGGGGGAATGCGACATTAGGCGAATAAATTCATTCATACGATACTCGGGTTGGTTTAACACCGACCCATTCTCTGGGATAGGAGGGGCACCTCTCTGAATTTCCCTACTATCCATCCCAGGCATCACAAAGGGACCAAAGGACCCAACTGGGCCGGTTGTTAGAAACCGGCAGCCTGTTCAACCTAACCTAACCTACATATCTCATATTTCATTTTACTTTTAAATTTATGTAATTCTTAAACATCTAAGCATTTAAAATAAAATTATGATAATATGTCAAATAACAAATTTCTTAAAACCTTTCTGTTGTAAAAAAATGGAGCAAATTGGAATGTGCTATATTTTATTCGCGCACGTATGTGAAAGTTTTGTATCGCATTTTTCATGTTCTTTTAAGCAGAAGTAGCTTTAAACTCATTAAAAATATAATAACGTGTTGAAATTGCCAAAAATTGCTGGTATCGTGAAAATAACACAATTTTTTTTAAATATTCCAAAATAGATAGAGACCAGCTTCAAAATTGCCTCAGAATTATCAAGTATTTAAAAGTGGCTAAAACTGGCGAAAATTCTCATGAAAATATGAAAAGGATAAGAAGTAAAAAATCGAGACACATCACTTTTATTGCGAAAATTCGCGCAAAAACTGTTAAGCTACAAACAAGCTCTAAAATTGATTTAATATCGCTTAAGTTGTAAGGAATGCGAAAAACTCAGCAAAAATTACGATAATTCGCAAAAATTTGCTAACATCAGAAAGATATCAGAGTCTGAAGTTGATTAAATATCGGTAAAACCGTAAAAACAAAAAAAAAAGTAAAAGTTCGCGAAAAATTGCAGAATTGCAAGCAAGCCTTAAAAATAGCTAAAATTATGAGGACTACCAACCAAAAACTCGGAAAAAATCGTGAAAATAGCGCAAATTTGCAAAGAGTTGCTAACATGAAAAATATATAAGAGATTAATCAATTTTATAGATTGATTACAATTTTGCAAATTTTCACTGTTTCCGCGATTAGTGATTTTTTGTCAGTTCTTGAAAACGTTTTTTAAACTATGTATCATATATCAATATATAAGCTCTTTGCTAACGAGCTGCTAGGGTAAGTTTTTGTAGTATATAAACCGGGGCTAACTTTTTGTTATGCATAAGGCTGAACCCACAACAAGTGAGACAAAACAGTTTTTTGTGACTTATACGACAACAGAACATTATTTCTTATGAGATAACACACACCAAATTTTTTTGGTGTGCGTATAATCATACGAGTGTGTTTGACTTAAAAGACAAAACCGTTTTTTTTTTAAATTGTGTGTGTTCAGGCAAGACTGCAAGTATTTAAATTTATATTTTGCTATTGACTGTACATTTAATTGAATAAATTAATTTAACTGTAAGACCGTATCGATATGGTCAAAAGCTTTAGTAAGATACAGAGAATCTAACCGAGTTTTTTTTTTAATTGACTCAAGCTCAATTATTTACTTTTAATTAATTTTTTAAGAATAAAGAAAACTAAAAAAAAAATTAACTTACGATTTTTGGAGTAAATTCTGTATCACTTTTGAGTAGGGTACTTAAATTTGTCAGTAATTTTCCGTTCGGACTGGGATTCCTATCGCAAACCTGTGCCATAAACTGTACTAAGAACTCACAAGAAAGCTCTTGCAGTATAAAGCTTTCCTCACGTTTAATTGATTCCATTAAAGGTTTGACCACAGGATTCAATTTTTCGGGAAGACATCTCAAATACACAATAGCTCCAGCAAGGGCTGCTTGTGTGCTTACGTTAAATGCAGTCTGTTCAGCAGTTGTCTGCTGAAATGAGTTTTGTAAACCTTTTCGACGATCTTCCAACGTTTGAAGTACTTTCGGTTTTAGTGGATGTTTGTGTAGATCGGCTGAAAGAGTTGTTACTACGGATTCAATTTGATCAAGCGTCAAAACTTTAGCTTGACCAAAATCATTAATGGGTATTTTATATTGTTTCAAAGTAGCAATAAAATCTTGAGTTTCTTGATGCAACCTTGATATTAAATAGAAAATAAATAAAATAAGTTATTTTGTTATAAAGGTTTGAGTACAAATTAGATTATTGTAGCAAGCATGATACCTTGTTAGAGAAACTGCTACCTCATCATAGTATACATATTCCATAACGCAGTAACGTAACTTTTCTTGAAGCTGTAGGGGGCCGGGACATATATATGGATCGCACTTAGCCCAAAATGCTATAATAAGACTACAAACTAAACGCTGTACGGCTGATCTCGAGTTCAAATGTCCCAGTAAAACTTTGGTATAACAGTCCATTGGACTTTCAGTGTCTGGTGTATAAATAACACCAGGTGCAGGCATAACTAAATAATGTGACAATGAGCCCAAAACCCTGGAGGCTATTACTCTAGCACGTATGTAATTCTGTTCTCTTATTTCAATAGGGGTTGATTCGCTGCCACCTAAATACAACTTTATGGATGCTGAAAGGTTTGCACCACCTAAATCATCGGCCAGTTTGTGGTGACGTTTCCGATGTATTGATATGTCACTGGAATCTCCTATTACGCCAGTGGTTTGAATTAAAGTAGAAGAATCAAAAGGCAAGCGTGGCGGTTGCATAGCTAAACAAATCCATGACGAGACGAAGGGACATGCAGCATGTAATAAAGCTCCCAAGTCTGCATTCTCAATCAAATTTAACCAAACTTCTGTGGCCATGTGTTGAATTTCTTCGTGAGGCTCGACTAGAATTCGCTGAAATACATGCCTTAAGGCCTCTTGTAATAACTTCCAATGCCAGTCTATAACTCCAAAATTAATACTAAGATTCTTAGAATCAAAACTAAAATTTTCAGCACATTTTGAGGACATGGCACTACAGTTTCCTTCGATGCCCTCTAAATACGCTGATTCATTTTTCTCAACAGTCAGTGCATTCCTAGTAAGCGTTTTTAAAGTAACTAATGTTGATTTACGCACCGAACTGGTGCTATGTGATAGGAATGGCCATAAGCGAGGTATTAAAGTTGACATTGGCTCCATTCTGCAAAAATACATTCGATAATTATTTAATTTAATCTTGTGAATATGTATACATATGACTTATAACTTACTGTATCCATGTAGAAGCTTTTGGAAGACACAATATGGCTGCTAATAGTCCCATAAAGCTATTGCTAGCTGAAGTCAATTCGTCCTGGTCGAGCAATAAGTCCCAGAGCATTTTAACAATTGAAGAAACTTGGGTTGGATTTAAAAGTCTAGGTAACCACGTTGCCACCGGTATTAGCGTCGAAGCAGCTACTGCTCCAACATCATCAACTCTATCAAAGAGTCCCATTAAAATATCGGATATGGTTTGTGGCAAATATGTTTGCAGTAAGTCCTCACGAACGACGAAAACATATTTTAAGCCTAACAATCCACCATGACGCACTTCCCACTCAGTTTGTTTGAGTAACGTTCGTAAAATGCAGACAATTTCGTGCACTTTATTGGAATCCATTTCTTTTACAATTGTACCCAAGACCTGCGCACAGGTTTCACGTACGGGAGCCACAACTTGATCTGAAACAAAGTCTCCGAAACGATCCAAACACAAAACGCAAAGTAGGCGCAATGCAGCATCTTCCAGCCATAAGTTGTGATAATGTTGCATCTTTAAATGCAGTTAATTTAATTTTTTTATTTATTTTTTAGTTTTTGAATAGCAATTTACCTCGTCTGGAGTCATGGTTAAACTTTTGCCAGCACCTGCAGCCTGTAGATTTATAAGTTCGCGCAAAGCAGTAGCAGCACCATGCCGAACTTCCCACTTTGCATTAAATAAATCTACATAAAGACGGGCACAAAAGTTTTCCAATGGCCAGTGTATTGCATCAATCCACATGCCGGTAGCATCAGGTACCGGATCTTAAAATTTCATAATAATTTCATTTATTTATTTAATAAGTTGTTAACATCTATACAATGGTAGCCTTATGGCCAATTATAGTACATATATAGTCAGGCGCGGATCCAGGGGAAGGGCCTCCTCCAACCAAAGCAAAAAAATATCTCATTTCTATTGAGTTAAAAAAAATGTTTCAAAATTGTGTTTAATTTAAAAGTTTAGTCTTCCAAAAGCTGAAGCTGGACCCGCGCCTGGTACATACTATGTGTGTATGTACTAGACATCTGCAACGAGCCATTTGAAACGCCTTTTGAATCACACTGTTTTTTCAAATCATGCTTTGATTTGACTTGAAATTTAAATGCTAAGTCATCACACCATACAAAACAAAGAATGATTTACAAATCAAAGGCTTGAAAGTACTAAGTCAAATGTGTGTGAGCAGGGATGGCAAATGAGATTTTAAAATTGTACCAAACGTTCTCTAAAATTGTACTTTTTTGGGCATAATTGTACCAAAACAGATTTTTGAAACCAGATACATATTTTAAGCGCAGAAAATACATCACTTTTCTGTACATATATCTGTGGCAAAATGGAAACTGTGCTTAAGTCGGATTTGGCTATTGCAATTTCTAACCTAAAATAGCTCACAAACTAGCTATTGGAAGGTAGAACGACATACATAGTTCCAATAAAGTTCCGAAAAATTTACCTTTACTACAACGCAAATAAATTTATAAAATTTAGTTTTTTCCAGACTCTAATACGTATCATGATCAGTAAGAACTTGAAATTATAGAGACGTTTTGTGTGCTAACCTTATTTTACCACTTTTAAGTCAAATTTTGTTTCCAATACTTCGCAAAATTTAAATTTAATTCAGATAAAAGTGGCATATGTACGAACGGACGAAAAGGATAAAATATTTTATCACAATAAGAGAGCTGCAATTAGTAAGGTTTTCAAAAAAAAAAACAAAAATAATAATAGAAAAATTATTAATTGTACTAAATAAGCTCTTGGTGTACCATTGTACTTTTAAAATCCGAATTGTACCAAAAATGGTACAATTATACCAACTTTGCCATCCCTGGTGTAGAGCAATGAACAAGAAAAGGCAGTATATCATTTTAGCTTGTAAGACATAATTTAAATTGCGTGTCACACATATGAGTTTGGTGTCATTTTTCCTTTTTTGTTTTTATGTATGTTTCTATGTGGATTTGTACATATTTATGTACTATTACACACATACATACATACATATGTACAGAAGTATATGTATGGGTCAAATCTAGTAATTGAAAATTTACACCCTTCCTGTTGACCGATTTATCTGAAAATTGGTAGACACCTTTACTGAGTATTGCCGTTTTGGTATTTTCGCAGCTTTCAGTGTTGCCGTTGTTTTCCCGGGGAACTTCTGGCATTTTGGGGGAGATTTTTGTATGTTTTTGGGAATCCGAGACTCTTTTGGGATTTAGGGGAGATTTTTGTAAAAGTTTTTGGGAATCCGGGGGACTTCTGGGATTTTGGAGGAAATTTTGTAAAATTTTTTGGGAGTCCGGCGAACTTCTGGGATTTTTGGGAGATTTTTGTCCCAGTTTTTGGGAATCCAGGGAACTTCTTAGATTTAGGGGAGATTTTTGTCCGTTTTGGGGAATTCTTAGACTGGTTTTGTATCTAAGGGTGATGTCCTTGCTTAGTGAAGGTGTCTCGGCTAAATTCTTGAAAAGTATGTCCTAAGTACCTTCCAGGCAATATTTAAAAGATTATTAATTTTTGTAAAAAATATGCCTGCAATTAAATATGTTTTTTAATATTATTTTTTAAATATATTTTCTTCATATTAATCTTAAAACGACATTTGTTTTTGCTTCCATACAATCTAAACAAATGACAAGTGTGATTTATTTGTTTCAAATCATGTTGATGATTTATAAGTACTTCATGGTTTTTGTAGGTGTGCTCTTTTCATTTGAGAGGCACCGTTCGAAAACGGAATTCAATCCACCCCATTTTTGTAGCAGCTGGTGTCTAAAAAAGAAAACTAAAATACGCAAGTTTGTCAGGTGTGTCCAGGCTGTTGGCGGCGCTGGTATGCTAGGGTATGCTCCTGCTAGGGCTTGACATCTTGGGGTGTGTCGAATTCTGTTTACGAACGGAATTGAACTCTGTGACATGGCCGAATAACTTGATTCTCACGAAACAAGACATGATTTGATTCTCTAAAAGCTGTTTGTTGTTTTCATTTGTTTTGCTTTGATTTGAGTTTTAGCAATAGTTTGAATGAGTTTAGCGTTATGAATTACTGTGAATTGAAATTTAAATGGCATGTTGCATATGACTAGTATATACACTATTGTGGATAGATTCTTTGACACAAATTCGAAGAGATCTAAGTAGCTTTCCCCTAGAAACCATGTTGATAGTGAGCAGTTGTTAGCCCCTACCACCTCCGACTCTTGTACAACTAATAAGCAGATTTTGTAAAACATTTCGTTTCTAAACGTTTCAAATTTGTATGAAAAGAAACGCAAATACGTTTAAAAAAAATTTTTTCCATACAAATTTCAAAACGAAAAATGCGTTTGTATTTAAAAAATCTGGCCTTAAGGTTCGACCAAAAAATTAGAGAACTAGTCGCAGTGATTCAATATAGGAAAAATTAAAAAAATTACTTGAAAATTCCTCAAATTGTTAAAGACATTTGAGGAATTTTCAAGTCATTTGTTTAAACACGTAATAATTTGGGGGGGACCACTAGTGCTAGTCCTCTAATTTTTTGGTCAAACGTTAGTTGTATACACGACTGAACCGACGTAGCAATTTCAAAATCCATTTTATAACTATGGTTTCTGGGGCAAAGTTGCTTAGAATTTGTTCATAGATCTCAATAGTTATTCATAAGAATAGCTAAAGTAAGTAATATGTATTAAATTTTAAATCACTCACCATTCAAACTGTAAAAAACTTCTTGTCTTTGGGTTTCAATGACTTTATTTCTTTTCTTTTCTGGTTCATCCGACAAACCGTTGGCAGAAGAACTGCTACTGGCTAAAGGCGATGTTGTGTTTGCTGAGGCATTTTGTCGCGCCTTACGTCTGGCCCGATTCATTTCTCTACAACTTAATTGCTGCCCATTAGATGGAATCAAATTAATATTGTGTTTTATATTGAGTATATGTTCGACTGGGACTTTTTCTTCATTGACATTATAGTTGCCACAATTTCGTATCATATCTTCATCGGAAATCATGTCGGTCAAATTAACACCCAACTTGGAAGCCTGTGTCAAACCAAGCTTTTCATTTAATAAGGCTCGCTGACGGCTAAGACGTTCGGCTGCTGTGTCAGCGTTTCCAAATCCTGTTCCAGGTCCATCTTCAGTGCAATCGAACTCATTGCCTTCCGAACCAATGAGACGGGCGCCTTTCTTTAAAACTTGTTCTAGATTAAATTCACTAAACATTAAATAACGTTTCTTATAATAGTCGCTATTCCCCGATACCGATGTTAATGTTGTAACAGATGAAGCATTCGAGTGACAACTATTTTCCTCATCAGCGCCGGTGCAATTATCTTCTTTTTTTACTTCGCGTTTTATGGCATATATTTCGGGCTGCCAATCTGGTACATTGGCCAGAATTGCTTCGACAGCTTGAGCAGCTGCAATCCGAGTATCCCAAGAAGTGCTGTGCAAATAACCGATGAGACGATTGAGTAATGCATGTAATTCATGGGGGTACAATTTTTGAATTTCTCCAATTTGCTTTGCTGCAGCTCGTCTTGTAACAGCTGACGAACCTGATTCCAGTAAAATAAATAAACGATCAAGTCTATCAAGAATAAAGAATTAATAAAAAAAGTTTATTATTTTACTAAATAAAATGATAATCGGATAGGATGACGTATGTGATGGAAATCGATTTTGAAAACAAAGCAATTTAAAATGCCCTTTTTAATACACTTTTATCCAATTTCAATAATTTGTATGATAAAATTCTTTTTAATAAAGAAATATTTTCATAATACATATTTGTGCTAAAATTCTTTTTAATAAAGAAATATTCATAAAAAAACACCTTTGAAAATTGCTTCGTTTTCGATATCGATTTCCATCACATACCTGATCCAGGTATATATGTATGTCTGCTTTTATAATATTTATGCAAGTGTTTTTATCATTTTCGTATTTATTTACCTTGATGTCATTGTATTGATGACTGTGGCACCTTCAGGTTGTATTTATTGCTTATTTTCTTTATTACTTCTTTCCTTTATTCTAGTCTTCTCTCTAGAAATTAACACTTGGTATGTTGACTTGACATAAAATTTGCCTAGGAAAAATTAGTATAAATATATGTATGTACATAATTATATATGGCCATGTCACAGATTTCAATTTCGTTCGAAAACGGAATTCAATCCACCCCATTTTTGCAGCAGCTGGTGTCTGAAAAAGAAAACTAAAATGCGCAAATGTGTCAGGTATGTCCAGATTGTTGGCTGTGCTGGCATGATGGCGTATGCTCTGGCTAGAGCTCGCCTCCTTGGGGTGAATTGAATTCCGTTTTCTTATCATACTTTTTATCATATTATTTATTATATGGGCTATTTGTGGACAAGATGTGATCATATTTAATCTCTATATATAACTCTTGTAGTCCACCTTATTAAGAATTTTTTTGCTTTTTTTCTTTTTTACCAGAATTGTTTCTGTTTGCGTTTACTCATTTAAAATTTTACTTATTTGGAATTTCAAAAATTATTCAAGCTCCATGTCAAATAATTTATTTCTAGAGTCCGACCGAATATTCGGTTTCGGAATAGCCCAAAATTGTGGTTTCGACTAATATTCGGTTTAGGCCAACTTTTTGGCCGAATACCGAAACTTTTTATTCTCTATAAATTAGAAAGTTAATCGAAATAGTATTTTCCAAATTTAAAATATGTCACCGTCTTGAATCTGTATTTTTCCGTCCTATATATTTTCAAATTGAATGAAAATTTTACTTAGTTTTATAAAGCGCAACATAAAAGTATTCAACTGTTTGTTGCCAAAATAAATAGCATAAACTAGGGAATGGTAAACCGATTTCGATTCCAATCGAAAATCTATTGCACGCCTCATAAGCGAAGCGTTGGGGTGGGTACTACTCTCGCTCCAAACTTAAAATGGCTCTATTATTATCATATATTGCACTTATAAAAAATATATACACACATATTAAGAAAAAATACTATTTTTAGCACCCATGAAATTTTTAATGTAATTTTTATTATTTAAACAAATTAAAAAACTCTTTAAAAAAGCTCTGCCTTGGACGTCCGTTTGTCTGTATGTACGGATCCTGTATGTGGTCACGATAACGACCGAAAGACTTCACTAATCGAGTCCTTTTTTATTATGCTTCAGTATAATTAGGAATAGAAGCCTATTTAATTTCACGGTCTAAATGAGATTATGAGGCATTCACTTCTGGATTTTCCAAACTATTTTATGTTATAATAAATCGATTTTTCGCAATCGAGTTTACTTCTGCAATCAAATTGATTATTTGTTTTTTAAAATAGATATTTTTAAATAATTTCAAAATATGAAGAAAGTTGATTTTCAATCTTCACGATAAATTCAATACCATCAAGGCCTTTTAGCCCCTTTTTACTTTTTGGTCAATATGGGTACATTTTTCGTTTTTGCGAACTTTTTCTTCTTTTATTCTAGCATATCGACTTGTGAATTAAGATGCTAACATCGGTTTTACTCATTTTCTTTTGTTAGTTCGCTGTACCAGCAATAATAAGAAGAAGAGTCTAGAACAATTTTCAATATTTTTAAAAATTGGATGTGATTTTAAGTTGGTTCAAAAATTTAAACGTGCTTTAAAGTTAGCCCTTTTTGCGCTTTTTCAAAATATTTTACTGGATATTGCTTTATACTTGTCTTTTTTCAATTTAGCCCTTTTTAGCCCCTTTTTGAAAAATTTTTGCGCGTTTTGGGTTCCAAAAGTTGACATACTGGTCAACATGTTGTGCTTATCATGAACAGCTGATCAAAAGAGTTATGCTTTATTATGTGGCCGCTGCAAACTAGTTTAATAAATTTTGCATTACAAATGTGATAAAGTGAAAAAATAAAGGAATATAATTAAAATAAAACTAAGATCAATAAATATATGTTTATTGTGTTGTTTACTTACTACACAGAAAAAAATAGACAAAAATTATATTCAATAAAACCATGTTATTAAAAAAAAATATGAATTTCAATAACATTTATCTTTAACATAATAAAATATTTCGTTGTAAGTATTTCTTTTCCATGCCGGCTATTTCTTTTCTTTTTATACATAAGTACTTAAAACAAGTTATATCCCATAAAAAAATAAATGGGATATGGCTCAGCTAGAGAGTGTATGCTTTACGTCCGGAAAGTCCGGGTTCGTATTCCAGCCATGTCAACATTTTTTTAATTTATATATAAATTTTTATTTTGAAATAATTTTGTTATCAATATAGGGGAATTCTTTATCACAGGAAATTTGAAAAAAAAAAAAATTATTGAATACCGGGATTTTTGTTATCAAAAACGAAACTTATTTTTTTCTGTGTACGTTACATAGTATTTAATTTACTATAATTTTGAACCATTTTTTAACACGGTGGCCTTCTTATTTTATTGCAGTTTTTTTTGCTTTGTGGTGAAATAAAATGAAAATGGACAATTCGTATGGTGCTGACTATCGCATTGGATACCATGTTTACAGAATATTATATGGAACCAAAATGCACTCAAAACTAACTCAGTGCTAAACTAATTCATTTAGATAATTTTAACTATGTCTTTTGTGCCTGTTTTTAATTATTTACATTTATCAGCTGTTCATATTCCAGAATATCCATCAAGTAGACTTGTGCCAAATAGTTCATTTGAATGTTCGGTCATTCTAGTTCATATTTCCTCAATGAACTGGGTCGTTCTTCTAGTTCAATCGCTCCTTTTGAACTATGAATGAATGGTGAAATATCTCTCTTTTTGAACTATGAATGAATGGTGAAATATGAAAATGATACTTTTTACTTTTTGGGTAAGCCGCCGCCGATAATCGAATAATATCGGCTTCGTGCTCTGTTAGCGGCTTGCATAAAAATGTCTTCAATATATTTATGAATTCTTTGATTGTACAACAGTAACTAGAGAGATAATAATAAGAATAAATACTGATTTTGAAAAAGTAAAAAAATTTACCATGTAGTAAACATATTCTGTGAAAGCGATGCCACAAGTAGCTATGTATGTATGTACGTACATGCATATGTTAGTTCATCCTATACATATGTACATACACACATGGCTGATTTCATATGTACATTTGCTTACAGGGAAAGGTATATTTCATTTTGTTTCATAGTTCAATTGAACTAGTGAATACTGAAAACTTGAACTAGTTTCCTTAGTTCAATTGATGAAATAGTTCAATTGAACTAGTTCGTTCGTAAACTACACAAGACTACCATCAAGCCGTTTCTAAGACGTAACTGTTGGGCGCAACAGTTGCCAACAGTTGAGCTCAACAGTTACGTCTTATGAACGCGCCCATTGTGAAAAGGGCTGTTAATAAAAAAAATGACTTCAGTTGTGTTAAGTTATTTAAATATCAATATCAGTCAATGCTAAAAAGTTTCGGCAAGTTTCGGATTCGGCCGAATATTCGGTCTTTTTGTCGAATATTAGGTTCGGTTCGGGTTCGGCCTCAAAAACTGGTTTCGGCCGGACTCTAATATGTACACATAAGGAAATGACGTAGATAAGATGCAAGCACACCATTTTAATCGTCATTAACAATATATTCCAGAAATGACGTCCTTTTTAAATTTCTAACTTTTATTATTATTTTTTTTTTTTTATCAAAAGTAAGTTATTTTTACTTAACGGCACCCTACTGAATAATAGACAAATGCAACAGGAGCATTCCATGAAAAAGAGGAAATCTGAACAATTTTATTAACATTAATTTTTTACACACTTTCGCACCTATATAACGAGATTATGCTCTCATCTAAAATAATTTATATAAATTATAAAGAATATATAAAATATTTTTTAATTATCGTTAATTTTTTGAGAATAACAACAAGTAGTATCGATTACTTTCAAAAGCTAGTATGATTTATGTGTCATCCTTGGAAATTTTCGAAAAAATTATGCCGCATTACCAAATGTCCTGGAGTGCAGAAAACAATACTTATCTGTAGTAGTGCTGGCAAAGTATTGAGTAGTGGGTACCGAGTATTTGCTATTTTTTTAGGGTACTCAATACTCAAAAGTAACTACTCGATACTTTCTACGTAGTATTTTTATTACTAAGCCGAATGGAAAATGACTTTGTAAAATACAACTCTGTTTAAAAGTATAACATTTTCAAAAGCCCTTATGACACTACATTTTTCTTGCATTGTTTTGTTATAGGATTGAAAGAAAGAAATAGCATATGATAGAAGGAAACAACTATACAAAATGTAAACAAAACGTAATGGCTTCTTTAAGTGCTGCCTACTTTTTATTTATAGTAAAACGGCAAAAGAAAAATATGTTGAAAAAAACGAGGCGCTAAGTCGCTGAATTCGTGAATAAAGCGATAACTTGATAACACTTTAATGTTTCAAGCATGAAACGTCAATTTTAAGTTGAACATTTTTACATTTTTTTTTGACAGGACCCCCTCTTTTATCGATAACACTAGTAAAAGCTTTGACAATTTGGTATTTATCTTAATATAGCTGAACTCTTTGCAACTGGTAAAATTTCCTATTATATTATATTTGCACTGTTTTCCAAAACTTGAAAAATGAAGAACAAATGTAGTGTCATAAGGGCTTAAGCGTTAAAAGTATTACCATATTTACACTATGCAACTTTGTTGCATGCAACTCTCTTTTTTCAGTGAGAAAGACAGAGAAGAAATACAAAATGTATACATTTCTATTTCAACACTCTCACTTAAAATGAAAATTTCATGTAACAAAGTTGCATAGTGTAAATATGGTATATGAGTACCCAAACGAAAAGTATTGAGTAATTAAAAGTAGCCGAAATCTGTAGGCAAAATTGTATTAAAATATTGATCCTTGTTCATTTTATAGATATAAGTTTAACTATGTCCTGTACATGACGCGATTTGTCCGTATTGGTGACAAAATATAAAAACGTACTTTTAATCTATACATATAATAATACTGTAAAAGGGGCGTGTCTGTACATGAAATATTTTCGGAAATTTTTTATGGTGGCGTAAACAGTAATCGATGTAGAGAACTGAACACAAAATTTTGGAATTTTTGTCTGTCTGTCTGTCTGTCTGTCTGTCTGTCTGTCTGTCCGAACACGAATAGATTTTCATAAAATTTGGTATGGAGGTACTTTAGAGTCCTAATTCAGACTTAGGGTTCTTTTTACCGCGATAAAATATTTAATTTCCAAGTTAAAATAATAAAAGGAACGAAAATATACCCTATTTTACTAATATAAATGTTAGAAAGATGTTTTTGTTTTTTTTTAACGTTGGTAGTTTTGTGAAATTTACTTAGATTGCCATATTAAAAAAAAAAAATTACTGTAATTTCATATGGCAATGCTCAACAGTTTAAGCTAGAAGTGAAAAACGTTCAAGTAGATTAAAGTAAGATTAGATTTATTTTAAAATTAACTAATCAAGTTATTAATTGCCTTTTGATCTCTATGTAAAAGACTCAGTCTAAGTAGCTTAATGGCTAAGTGCACTCTCGATTAGGAACTACGGTGCCACAAATAGACAGACAGACAGACAAACAAATATACAGAAACTTTCTTCAGATTTATAACACCGGTCTTTGTTCGTGGGTGGTTTGAAATTTTAAATTAAACACATGTGATGCTTCAAGAGTGGTTCGAGGTTACTATGTTCTTTTATTATCATTGAAGTAACAGAATTCCAAATTTCGACTCGATAATAAATGGTATCAGTCATTCATCAATTATAAAATAGCCGAGTAATTGCGATCGAGTATCCAAAATTTCAATAATTTAATTTTCTAAAACAAGTCACGAAAGTGAAATTTATATAGCAAACAATAAATAACAAAATTACTCCATTTCTATAATTTGTTTTTGTTTTTCATACAAATTCTTCACCGAATAAACACATAAAAATTCAGGCTTTGCTTTGCCTCTCATAATTTTTAAAATTTTTATGAAAACAAAAACAAATTTATAAAATTTGATTAATTTTGTTATTGTTTCCTATATAAATTTCACTTTCGTGACGTGTTTTAAGAAATTAGGTCCTAAATTTTTTTTCTGATTCGCTTTCGTGTTTAATAAAATCCACACAAATGAAAGCACATATTGGGAGAGTAAAGTGAATGCGTATTTAAAATTTTTTACTGGACAAATTTTTACGGTACATAAAATTATATAACATTAATAAACAAAGGTAAAAATTTTCGCATTTAAAATTCTTGATAAATTTACTTAACAAAAATATTATATACAATAAAGATAAATAGAACAAGCTAATAATAAGTATTAAACTTGTTTTTTTTACCGTTTAATGGTATAAACACAAATGAGACAAACGGCGAACTTCGCATAGTTCGTCGAACTTGTCGGCAAGAATTCGTTGTGTAAATTCGTCTTTTGGAACACAATTAAATTTGACGAATCAACAGTTCTACTCAAAATATCTGCCTTGTAGTTCATGGATACAAGGTTATACAAACATTCACTGCCTGGATCCAAATTTTACTGATACATATAAAAAGTAATTCGTCAAATATTGTAAAACTAGAATTGTAAAACTAGAAAATTCGCCAAATATTGTAAAACTAGACACGCTCTAAAATTCATTGCAAATAGCTGAAGCTGTAAGTAGTGCCAATAAATCGCAAAAATCGTGAATATTACAAAAATTTGCAGAAATGCGATAACATCAGAAATATAACGAAGTCTAACAAATGTTATTAGTATAGTTAATTCGTGAAAGAAGTGTGACTTTACATATAATACATAAATAATATAAGCAGCAATTTTTTTATTTAGTTTGAAATTATTAAATTTTGTAGTTAGTTTCCGAATTTGCAACTTTTCGATGGAAATTATTTCTAGAAAATTTGTGGCCTTTTTATGTTCTAGCGGCTTTTTTAGACAATATTGGACTTGGGATATTATTCCGCGGTTTTCCCGATTTTTCCTTACGTAAAATTCGTCGTTCGTTCCAGTTGTGTTTAAAAATCAAACAAAATAACAACTTTATTTTCCATTTATTTATGTATGTATACATATGTTTTCAGCATTGAATATAATATAGAGGGCTTATATTCATATAGTGCTATCTGCAAAATCACAACTTTAAAGTAGAGAAAAAACTGTTTTTTTTTTCGTTTATTCTAATGCAAGCCACAGACTTTGCGACCGTTGGTACAACTCAGCTACTAAATCAAGTTGTATGCTTGTTGCACAAACGATACAATTTGGTTTGCGATCTCATGCACAACTGCATTTTGCAATCAACTTGTGAGCAAGTAAATATCTCTCATTTTATGTTGTCCGCAAATAATACTCACATTCAATGTTTACTGCAAGGTGGTGACAACAAGAATAAACACGTATAATACATAAAATAGTATACGACAGGCACACAAACGTTGCGACAGTGTTGTACAACATGGCAAAATATCAAAACTTTTTGATCTTTCGTACAATCAAGACACAACTTAATACAACGAGCCCACAAACGTTGCAATTTCGTGTACAACCTACTCAAGTTGTACCAACGGTCGCAACGTATGTGACCACAGATATATGTTTGATAGCACTTTTCACAAATTGAATTTTCATCGATTCGGACATTGAAATAAGCAGATAGCACTATTTGAGCAGGTTAAAAAAAAACTTCATAACTGCCACAGAGTTAATCATTTTTCCTTCCCAACATTTTAACTAAACATACCTACCGCCATCTCCATTCCTTAAGTGAGCTCCTATACAAAATTTACAAAGGACACTAGAAATATATAGACGAAAAAGTTCCATAACTGCCTAGGAGTTCCCCCTACGGGTGTTAAGTATATTACTGACCTCCATTAGTTTTTTGTTTACAACATTTTCTCAAAACATACTTGCCACTTATCACCATGCCTTAGCGAACTCCCATACAAAAAATTTACATTTTGTATGGGAGGCCCCTTAAGGAATGGATATATTGGTTAGATATGTTAGAAAAAAATGTTGGGAAAGAAAATTAAGTGGGGTAAGTCATACATTTGACCAGTCTAGGGGCATACTAGGCGCTGTAGTGGCCAAATTTAGTGCAAATAGCATTTTTTACAAACAAAACAACGTGGTTGTTAGTACAATAAAAAAATTATGAAATAATTTTTTTTTCTAATTAAAATGACAGATGACAACTCAGTCAGAGAACACGTTGCTATAAAATAAACTCATTTTCGAGAAAATTGCAGATAGCACTATTTGAATATAAGCCTTTGATATGGAGGTATTAATTACTGCCTATTCATGGTACTCACTACGAAAGACAGACTGCTTATAGAAACCGGAAATAAATTTTTTTAACTAAGATACAGGACAGTATGCGAGTATGGGCGCCATTTTAGTAAAGCTGGCACAACCGCTACAAGCAATGTTTAATTAAATACCGTTAACGGTTTATTCGTTGAAAACAAAAAAAACCAATTGTAGCAAAGTTGAGAGAAGAGGTACTTTCTAAATTATGTTAAAGACTGAGAGAAAGAACAGTATAAAAAGGCGACATAAAGAATTTGTACTTAAACACTTATATAAAGATTTATTTTTAGATTGTGTACCGAATAGCGATGCCAAACGGGACTGGTTTTTTTAAAATCCCAGGATTGGAAATTTCAAATCCCGGGATTCCGGGATTTCAAGATTTTTCGGGATTTCGGGATTTTTTTCTTTTTTAATAAAACACTCAATTTATAAAGTAAAATATCTTCATTATGTGTATTCTTAATAACAACTGTAAGAAATTAAAAAAGAAAAGCTAATTTTAATGTATTTTAAAACAAAATTTTAATATTTTACTGAAGAGTAAAATAAAATATAAATTTGGGAAAGACGACGTTACAAAATTAAGTTATTTCATTGAACTAGGATCTTAGAAAATAAATTAGCTACAACTAGCGATCGAAACTTCCTTTCCCTTTATTACTGAGTTATCCGTTGACCAAATGACGACACAAAAATGATCTGGGTCCACTATAACGAGGTAGGTATTCAGTAAAATGAATTTTTTTTAGCTATTTATAGCTTTTGTAGTTAGTAAAACCACTCTAGCACTAGCTGGTCTATCTGAAAATATTGCTTTATGTGAGCCCTTAGGACTTTTGTTTAAAATAATGACGGCACATGTTACAATTGTCTCAATTTCCGCCTGAAATACCGTAGGCCATTTGCACATGGAAACATATATTTTGACATTGGATCCAAAGACTCACGCAGCAGCACGGGGTTTTGGATCTATCCGCAAAACACCGTTGTTTTTGGAATCCACAGGTGAACCAACATCCTCACACGTAGCCTTGAGCGACCTAAGCTGAAAGCAACATAATATTTTTTTATGCTGTCATTCAGCATAGCTTATAGTTATCTTTAAGATATTGTACTCAGGATCGATGAATGCTTTTTGATGTAAGCAGCCACTTATGCAGAGGATCTTATGAAGATCTGAAAAGGCGTTCGACTAATTAAGGGCTGAATGGCAAAGGCTGAACATATCCTCATTACACCGGTAGCAAGATATGCCAACATCTTGACCTTGCTTGCATTGCTTACAAGCGTGATGTACGTGATAGTTGGTCTGATATTCTTGCTTGTTCTATATTCCATGCGAAATAACAGTGTTCGGAATTGCCATAGCATTGTTATTATAAATAATAATTTGTAGCAACAATGCTTTGATAATTCCGAACATTTTCATTCCGCATGGAATACAGAATATATCCGTATAATTTCATAAATCCACATGATAATTTTAGGGCTCATACTTCATCCAGGTGCATACAGCACAACCCTAGAGGCTTTTTGTATAAATAATTCTGCATAGGTATTCCAAGTAAGCCTTCTGCCAAGAAAATCACATAAGTAACTGACATTAGGAGCCGACGAACATTCGCTTGTTTTTGATATTCGCATTCGCTAAAATTGATGCGAATAGTTAAAGCGAATAGTAGAATTAAAAATAAATCAAAACTTTTAAAGTTTGCAAACAATTTTGGTAGAAAAGAAGGGCAAATTATGGTTTATTGTAAAAAAAAATGTTTTGTATGTTAGTTACTAACATTTTTTTATTAATGAACGTAAGTACAGTTGTTCAATTTTTCATAAGTATAAAAATACTCTGTGCCAAGGGGCTATTCACATATTACGTAACGCTCGAAAGGGGGGTTCAAGATTTGTTACGGATTAGAAAATGTATACTGAAAATTTTGTAAAAAGTGTTACGAAGGGGGGTATACAACTCCAAAAATAGCGTTACGTAATATGTGAATAGCCCCCAAGGCCCATTAATAAGGACCCCAGCAAAAATAAATTTGGTACAAGGAAGCAGTAAGATTAAATAGAAGGGCTTCGCAGATGCACAAAAGCACGCAGTGCATCCACTCTGCGTTACGAAGTATGCAATAACGTAAGCGAACGAAGAAATTTACCGCAGACACGAGGAAGGTGGTCGGCTATTTATATTTTTTCATGTTTTTTAAACAAGAAGTTTTTTTATTCAACTCAAACTTTTTTATAGTACATCCTCTCTCCCTTACGTGAATACAAATATGGATGCGAGTGTTATTTTTATTACTTTGTATTTTAATTTTTTATTCTTCCATTGAATTGTGCATGAAAATAAATGTGCTTCGATAGCTTAGTGGTTAGTGTTCTAGCCTACCGTGCAGAGATCGTGGGATCGATTCCTGATTCAATGCGCGACCAAAAAGTGTTTAATAAAAATAAATTGTGTTGTAATGTAGTTTCCAATTGTATTTGTACCATTTAATACATTTATGTATTTTATTATGTTTTTATATTTATTTATGTAAATAAATATAAAAACAGAATAAAATAACGGCAAATAAATTTTTTTTTATTATTTTCAAATAAAAAAAGACGTGAGGTTAATGCATCTAGGATGCGCAGAAACAAAGTCATACCTCGAGACTAACCAAGTGGGACATCCAATAAAAAAATCATGTAATACCGATGCAGGTTGGTAAGGGAGAGTACCGAAATCTCTCCCTTACAAACCTGCTTCCGGTAGACAGATATTTTTGCTGGGTCGTGTTGAAGGCACATTTGATTATTTCGATGATATGGCTTGTGGTTTGTGCTATATAAAATTTTTTTCTTGGCGCAGCAATCAAGCTTGACAGCGAAAGTCGTTTGGTTCAATTTGTTGATGCGGGTACCATATTATTCTAACTTGTCTTGGTGTTAAATAATAAATAGGAAATTAAACAATAAGCGATTTCATTAAAACTTCGCTCTTCGATATGAATTCATGGGTTTTATGCAATTTTTCGAGTTGTTGTTCGATGTTCTTACACCATAGTTTTAAGTTATTTTATATGGTTTTTGTGTCTCAGCATATTAAAAATTTTATTTGTATAGTATGTATATGACTTAAATGTAATTCGCATTCGCAAAAATTTTAATTTATTATTCGCATTCGCTAAACTGGTATTCGCTACACCCCTACCTGACATCCATAGAATGAGGGATATTGTATCCATTTAACGATAACATACCAAAATCAAATTTTCTCCAAAGAGTGAAATAGAGCACAAGCATCATTCATGACGCCTGAGGGAACACAGCCGAATTTACCATATTCGGCGTATCCAGTCAGTTCATGCTCACTTTCACTACGAAAGTTGAGAAGTTCGTCTATCACCACCGACCAGGGTAGTGGGAATAGATGATACACTTCCACTACCATAATACATTTAAATTCATAAATTAATGTTACAATTGTTACTTTTCATTACGAGTTTTTTGTACAAGAATTTTACTTTAAAAAAAAACGTAATTTAAATATTTTAACTTAAAGATTTTTTTGACTAATCTCGGGATTTGTCAATCCCGAAAATCCCGGGATTTTCGGGATCGGGTTTGGCATCCCCAGTACTGAACAAATTAATTATTTATTTATTTATTTATTTATTTATTTAATCTAATAATATGAAGCCTTCACGGACGAAAAAATAATATACAAAGTTCAAAAACCTAAGATCTTTATGTGTTGTTTCCACAATGCAAACAAGCATTGTTTGTCTAAAATTTATATGAAAAGCATTCAGTTCTTTTTTTAATGATTTCCAAAAAAATTTTTTACTCAAGTCGCTTGTTCGCATTGTGGAAACAGCATATTAATACAATATATACAATATATAAAAAATTAATGATAAACAAATACCGGATACCGGATAGTGTGCTAAATAATGAAACCACGACCTTTTCACATTGAAATTTTGTAGAAGCCAACCATGGCATGGTGTTTGGCTATGTTGGGTATACTGCCTGATATAAAATCAAACACAATGACAGGAAGAGTAAAACCACAATATTATACCTGTCCCTAGTGTAACTACCCAAAATTTATGGGAATAATTTTCGGGCTTTGTTTACAAGCGCGCAACTGATCAATTTTTGATCATCTAATAGTCTAGCACACTATCCACTACAGTACAGGGGTACCCAAATGCATACGTGCATATGTATGTATATAAAAGCTACAACCTTAGCTGAATTAATCGACTTGCGTTTAATAATTTCTAGGTTCGATTAATCGTATGATTAATGTGAATAGATTAAAAAATTGCTTTTGCAATCATTGGGCAAATTACGGTATTCGATATCGATCGAAATTTGTATTTAAATTGTATTGAAATTTCGATCGATATCGAGTGCCGTAATTTGACCCCAGCACTACACACTGGTACACACTTCAAACTTATAACACACCCCTTTTTGGTCGGCATGTAAAAATACTTTGTATACACAAAATAAACTTTTTTTTTAACTTTCAACGAAACCCCAGAAACCAATGAAGCGGTTGCGTTGCTGTTGCGTTGAGGTACAGAAAATATGTATTCCATTCTCCTGGTATAGAAATTTAGTCCAAAACTCATTAGAATCGCCAAACAGCGACACTAATTGAACTTACCGATTACAAATTAAACCCTTCACAACTTTTTTCTACTTTAAATCATTTCATTTTTGAAATCACATCACATATTTGTACATTAAAAACAATTCAGAAAAAAACTATAGTCCAAAAATGTTAAGATAATTTTTAGCCGTAGTGTTAAAAAAAAGATTTAGTGAACAGATTTACCTACTTCTTGAAGATCCAACAATTGGCTACAATATGAAAAAGCGGAGTAAATTTTATACACGAAAAAACTTTAAATATGTACATGATCAAACATACATGCATACATACAATCATATACGAGAAATACAGTAACAATAAAAAAAGATACGATGATCAAACAAAAAAATATATCGTCACCTAGAATTCAAAAGGCCACAATTATAAAAAAAATTAAAAATTGATTAAGACGCAGTTAAAGCCATCCAGAGCCACAAACTGGTTGGATTACAAAAATTTACATTTTGGTTGAAAGACTAGTAAACTTGAATAGTGGCTAATTGCTTTGATCGGATTAAAAAATGACTCGAGTTATAGTGGATCAAACGAAAGCACTAGCATTTAAATTTACTAACAATTTCTTTATGAATTATTTTTTATTTTGTTTTTTAATAGTGAATTTTTTTTTTGTAAATTTAAATGCTAGTAATTACATTTGATCCACTAACTCAGTCAGTTTTTATCCGATCAAAGAGAATTAGCCAGATGTAATTTTTTTTGACGAACCAGCCTGTGACTGGATTACGCTTTAAAGAGTACTTACTATTATACATCGAAAAACACACAACGTACAACTATCTGGACAATGGCTGAAATAAATGTTTTTATTATTATTTTTGTCTTTAGGACATACTAATTACTAGGGTATTAATTTAATCGGATTTCTGCTTTAATCGGTTAATCGCTTGATTATTTAATCGAGGTTTTGGCTTAATCGGTTAATTTCGGTATTAACCGGTTAACCGATTAATATTTTTTTTTCATAAATCAAGTAACTTCAACAAGTAAAAATGCATAAATTATCTATTATTTTGAATTTATTAGTAAAAAAAAAAGTTATATGTTCTTAACTGGTTTTTGTTACTTGCAAAAGCATATAGGGTGATTCTGCCTGCTGCTACTTGCGATACTAACCAAAACAAAAAAAAAATAACAAGTTCAAACTTTTTAAATCGTCATCTTAAGCTAGGATCACACGATTGACGTAATGTACCAAATATTGCCTTGTTTTATGCCCCAATCGTGTGATTTTACAATCAATTGGCTCGTGCGGCAATCGAATCCAATATTGTTCTTATTGTGCCCAATAAACAGCAACTCTGGTGGGGCAATCGTGTGACAGCTTGATAAGCAACCATGCGGCAATAAAAATGTACCAATATTTATTGTGTTCTTGTGCGGCAACCGAAGTGGACAATACGAGCCAATATTTATATATTGTATGTGCCAAAACCATTGCGTAGAGCATCATTTGTTGTTGTCAGTACCATAAATTTTGATTTATTTCATATTATAAATAAAGCTACATAATATTTTTTAGCTTTAAGTACATAGTCTGCACCATTATTATGTTTCATTACAATAAAACCGTTTAAATAAAAAAAATTTTTAATATTATTATTTTTACTATATTTCATGACTTTTTTCATGAAATATGCTGCAAATAAGAAAAATTTACTTTAGCAGATGTTCTTTTCAAAGAACGATCCATATACGCGCATCCAAGGCGAATCAATACAAGGTGATGTCAGTGGCGAATTCAATTCCCCGTAGTCAATTCACTTGGACCACGTACATGTTAAACTTCATATAAAACAATTTTAGGAAAAATTTTTTTAAATTTATTTTAATATAGAGTTTTACATGTACGCTGTCCAAGAAACAAGAGCAAAAAATAGTCAGCCGCCATAATAACGCCACCTATTTTGCAATTCGCCATTCGCTCACATGGAATGTATGTATGTCAATAAAGCACTTGACATCCAAACTATATCAAATATACAAACGGCAAAAAATAGTCACCTGATCTGTCGACGCCACCCGTTAATAATTCACTTTGGCTAGCACAACACCTGATTCCCAGAGTTGCCGTAAGGTAGAACAATTTTGTGACTGGACTGCGGCAATTATTGTTACTATATCGTTTTGCGGCAATTAGCGGCAATCAAATTTATAGAACATGGCGCAATCATGTGACTGCAGATTATTTGATTGCGATGATTTCTTTATTGTGATCCAATTCAGCACAATGAAAATGGTCAGATTGGTGCATTTGCGGCAATCGTATGATTCCAGTACTGCGCAATTGTTCATAAATCGTTTTGTGATTTTGCTTTGACTGAAACTGCCGTATTTTTCAAAAGCATAAGCAGAAGCAAAATCAAATGAAAAGAAAATCAGTGCAGTTTTTAAACACTGAAATGCACATCATACATATGAAAATATAAAAACTAAAAATAATAATTAAGTAGAAAAGGAACGTAGTTTCTAAACTCTTTGCTTAAATAGGACAAATATAAAAAGTATTAATGTTACTACAAATATATAAATATGAAATATAAACATTGGCGTGGCCACCTATGAATTTTGAGGGAACTGTAAGGACTAATGTGGGCTAGGAAGGTTTCTAGCTACGCCAATGAATATAAAATATTTTAAATAAAAGAAATACTCTGCTGTACTACATAGTTTCTAAAAAGTGTAGTTAGGTCTTATTAGATTTTAGGTGACGATATGTATGTATGTCTTTTTTAGGCCTCCTGTGACGACAAATTGTTAAGTTTTCATGTTTTTTATCTCCAATTACTGATGATAAGATAAAAATAAGATAAAATTAAGATATTATGTATAATAAAATTGCTAAATGAGCATGATATTAAGATAACATAGTTAACCAAATACGTTATTAAGTAGAAATTACGTGGATTTACTATGAATAAACTCTTAATAGTGTCAAGTCTATACCGATTTTTCTAAATAGGAATTTAGTTTTTTATTGTTGTAGGGTGTTGTTATACAAATCTTATTAGCCCATGTATACGTAAGATACTGATGTAATTAAAACAATTTTAATAAGGTTAAAATAAGTGTCATGTCTCGGAATGAATGACAATGAATGAAAATTCTAAGCGTAAGCAATATGTATCCAGGACTCTATATTAGAGTTGTGTCGATCCGGAACGACCTAGTTCCATGGAACGATTCCCTAAATGGAACGGTACGGACCGATCCAAAAATTCCTTTTTTATCGTTATATCGTAATATCGTTATATAATGTTTATTTTTCGAAATAATCTTCGAAAAAGGTTGTTATATATGCTCTTTGTTTTTTTTAATCCAATGTAGCCAATACAGAATTTTTCAACTATTTTTATTTTTCGCCTTACTTTTTTTCTTGATATACTCTGTTTTATGCATCTGTTAACAATAGCGGAAATCACTCTTGGTAGAATATTTGCACCTCTAGGATATAAACTATCATTTTCTGCTACAAAGAATGAGTGTCTTCTCGAAACATGTAGGAAATACATACTACACAAGAGCTTTTACTATTATTCACTGGATTTATTAAAAAAGTAAACAAGCAGGCCTACTATTAGTTTGTATTTTATTTTCATGTGTATGTTTTAGCACTCTCAGAGAGTCTCTCTGAATAATTTTGCTAATTGCATATATGCTAGACAAGTTTCCTACAGTTTTTAGCATTGCATATCTGCTACTGTGTAGGAAATGCAAGTTTCTTATATTTTGTTCTTGTTGTGTTGCATATGGTAGCATATATCCTAGACTTGCAAGAGCTGCAAGGTTTGCAATAGCAGTTTCCTACGAAGAGTGATTTCCCCTAATATTGCTTGACAAATGTGATAAGTTGTTGTCTATAATAATGACGCGCATTATAAAATCGCCATTTTTGAAGTAAACAAAAGTAACACAGTAGTCGAAATACAGCAGCATACTTTTTAATTTTGTATTAACATTAATAAAAACTTTGTATTTTTTTAAGTGATATTAAATAAGAACAGATTAAACTTTACTGGAATGCTTTTATTTTTGCTATTTGATACACAATTTTTGTAATATACACAAGTTCACTTATACTTCACTTTACTCTTTGCTTGCGAGTTGAAATAGCAAAATATTTAGTGATTGCGATTTCCAACACACCAATTTAGTGACTTCGAGTCGAAATGGTATTTATTTTGCGAAGTGCGATTTTCAACACATGGGCGATCGTCATATAAAATGCAAAAGCGGCTGCCTATCATAATTTTTAAAAATGTTTCAGGAGAGATGGGTAACTTAATAAAAAACAAAATATTGTGAATATAAAAATAATTTTTTTCTGTGTAGTATCATTATTAAAATCTGAATTAATGACACTATGTTGAAAAAACATTTTTTGTAATCACAATAGTTTTTATTAAGGTTTGTATCTCCTGAAAATGTTTAAAAATTGATTATAGGCACTTTTGCACTTTATGTGACGATATGCATCTAGCAAACGCTCCACAATCTTTAAGGATGACGGGGATGCCCGTTAACTTCCACATATCGTCGCCTTTCTTCTTAAACCACGTAAGCGCCAACAACTCGTTTTTCAGAAAACGAAAAAACTTAATAACTTTTTTAATTTGTGTTTAATAACAAACATTTTTTTACAAAACATGGCTTTACGACTCTCTGAAGGGTGTAGCATCTTTTATAAAAAATTATTACTAACAAGTAACTGTATCCAAATTTTTCGCTTACGTGTTTTTGGCGCAAACAGCAATTCGCAAATTTTGTCGCTTACGAATTTTTGTAAAATTAAAAAACACAAATTTCTGTGTGTAAATTAACATTTATTCTTATAATTGAAGTTGTGTGTATTTAGTCGAACTATATGGGTTTTATACAAAGAAATTTATTATTCGTTCAATTTAATTTTTTACAGTTAAATCATTTTTTATTGAGAAATAATTTTTCAAAGCATGTGGCAATTGAAAAGTACAACGACCAATTTCTTGACTTTTTGTAAGGGTCGAACTGAACATCGATGTTTTCGGGATTAACCACAATCCCATCGTCAGAGCTCTCTATACTCTAGGCTACTCAGCATCCAAAGTCAAGCGGTAAATATCTGGCATTAAACCAAATTCCATTAACGCTCTATGTTTCCTGGCATTAAGCTTATTTTATGGTGGCTTGGAAATTTACCATACTTGGCACTTATCCTAATCAACAACCACACTTGTGCTTTTTTGTTTTTCCTTTTGTCGCTTACGAGGTTTTGTAAAATTAAAAAACAGAGATTTCTGTGTGTAAATTAACATTTATTCTTATATTTTTTAAAGAAAATGTTTATTCTCTTAAAAAAAAAAGAAACTAAAGATGTTATATAAAATAAATACAAAGAAACTTATTACATATTATTTATTTCACTCTTAAGCTCACGTTAAAAATTCAAAATATTGTGACGCTGAAAAATGTAACAAATAAACCGAAGATATAATATCAAAAAAAGAACATTCCATTGGTAAAAATAAAGTTTTCTTACGGCACTTTATACAATGAGTTAACGTGGACTTTAGCGACAAAGTTTTTTATTTCGAACTTAGCGTTCACGTTAACTTTTAATCGTACATTATGAAAAGGGCCGATAACTAATTAAACTTAAAACACTTAAAAAATCTTAGTATTTATTATTAATAACGAGTTGTTCAAAAAAATGGTCAAGTATTTGCAGTCATTAATTTTTTCAAACTTATCAAATCTTCTTATTTTCCTTTTTAATGCCAATGGAGCTTTTGTGAAGTGAAGGCAACGTTAAATTGAGACCAACATAATTTTTGTTATGGGGAGACAAAAGAAATTTATTTTCAAAATTCAATTTGTAGAACATGTCATGTTCATTATATTACGTAAAAAAATAATAGCTCAAATTCGTTCAACTTCATGTTTTTCCGTACATTTTACAGTTTGTATGGGAGCTACTCTATCCCTGCAGATCTGCAACACAACTTAGATCTTGCTACCCCCTGGCTAATTAGCATAAACATGGCCTGCCTTTCATGGTCATATATTCCAAACCAATGGACAAACTGCGATGTTATCTTCATCCCGAAAGGGGGAAAAGCATCGCACTCCAAGGCGAAGGACTTTAGACCCATCAGCCTAACCTCCTTCCTTCTAAAGACACTGGAGCTGCTGATCGACGTTCATATCAGAACAACTGTCGACAGCACTCTCCTCTCAGCCTCTCAGCACGCCTATACCAAGGGGAAATCAGTTGAGACGGCCTTGCACTCGCTCGTAGGATACCAAGAAAAGTCACTCGAGCATAAAATCTTCACACTGGTAGCCTTCATGGATATTGAAGGCGCCTTCAACAATATTAACTCGGCGGCAATCATCCAGGCTCTCATGGAGCTAGGGATTGACCGATCCATATATCAACTCATAAAGAATATGCTTCAAAGTAGAACGATCACATCCACTTTGGGTGTAGCACGCATCACCAGGCACGCACGTAAAGGTACGCCGCAAGGTGGAGTACTATCACCCCTCCTGTGGAATGTGACGGCAAACGCTTTGCTTAAGAAATTGGAAGCCATGTATATCAAAACCGTTGCATACGCAGACGATGTTGCGGTGGCGATATCTGGCTTCCATCTAGACACGTTAGCACAAAGGCTGGAGACGGCACCTAACGTGGTCAGTGACTGATGTTCACAGAATGGCCTAAGTGTCAATCCAACCAAAACGGAATTAGTACTCTTCTCAAGAAGGTACAAAATTCCAGCTTTCACGCTACCAAAATTAAATGGCATCACACTAGCCCTTTCGGACAACGCCAAATATCTAGGTGTAGTCCTTGACAGCAAGTTAACATGGACAGACAATCTTCATGCAAGAGCAGCTAAAGCCTTAACGGCAATTTATGTTTGCAGAAACGCCATTGGCCCCTCCTGGGGCATATATCCCAAAGGGGTCAATTGGATATTAGAGACAGTGATCAAGCCTATACTTTTTTACGGCATATCCGTCTGGTGGAAAGCACTGGACTTGGCGAGCAATCGATCTCGCATAGAGAGGGTTCTTCGCATAATGGCAATCATGATAACTGGTGCCCTAAGATCCACACCAACAAAGGCTCTCTTCGCTGCGTTGTGCTGGCTACCAGCGGATCTGCTGGCCAGAAAGCAAGCACTACGTACAGCAATCAGGCTTAACGCAATCGGCGCATGGAACCATCTACCGTGGGGTCATGCTAGCATTCTAGAGACTACTGATACCATTCCGGATCTCATTGACTACTGCACTCCGAAGCCCTCCTTGAGGAAAGAATTCCGATACTCCTTGACGGAGGACTTTTCCCCAACACCACACGGGGCCATACACATTTACACCGATGGCTCCAAACGAGGAACGAGAGTTGGCGGGGGTGTCTATATCGCGGAGTTCGGGATCAAAATGTCTTTCAGACTCCCGGACGAATGTAGCATCCTACAAGCAGAAATATCTGCCATCAAACGAGCAATATACTGGCTAAGGTTTTACCGGATATCAAATGCCGATGTTCAGATCATAACCGACAGTCAACCGGCGATTAAAGCACTCACTGGTGTGTACACCACATCCAGCCTAGTCCTGGAATGCCGCACAGCACTTAACACGATGGCGAGCAATCTAGGTATCACCCTCAGATGGGTACGCGGGCACGAGTCTGTTTCAGGCAACATCATTGCGGATGATCTGGCTAAGAGGGGAACCTTGCTTCGGGATGTCGATATTAACAATCTCTGCGGGCTCCCACTCTCATCTTGCTCGAGACGAATTGACGCTGCCTTCTTGCAGTTGGCTCAAACCAGATGGTACAATGAACCAACTTGCTCTACTGCGAGAACAATATGGCCTCGCCTTGACTCAAACAGAACTAAACAACTTCTAGATTTCACGAAACCACACCTGCGCAACCTCATGGCCACGGTCACGGGGCACTGCACCTTTGGAACCCACGCTAGACGTATGGGTCTCCCATACAATGACTACTGCACAAGCTGTAATGACGTAGAAGAAGAAGAGAATGTAATGCACCTTTTATGCCTTTGTCCAGCTCTGGAGGACCACCGCCTTCGCCTACTGGGCAAGACTCTTCGGTAGCCTCTCCGAGTTCTCAGAAATAGAACTCAAGAACATAAGTTCCTTCATTAGGAGCAGAGGGTGGTTCACTCGCTGACTACCCAAATGGCGTTTTTAAATCACGAACGACCCTTCCTGCACGGAACTCCGTACGCCTTACCTCTCTCTCTCTCTCTCTTCTCTTCTAACTAACTTCTAATATCTCTATTAACTCCTCTCCTTTCACTCTATTTGATACACTGTCTTGTTCTCTCTTCCCTTTCCTTTTCTTTACAGGTATCACAAAGGGACCATTATTATTGGACCCAAGTGGGCTGGAACCCTTTCTTTATAATTTTCACCAGCGACCTGATAACCTAACCTAACCTATGGGAGCTACTCTAAGGAGTACAGATAGCGCTTTGAATCCTTTGAAATAAATGTTGATTATGTCAAAATAATTCGGGTCAGTCTTAGAAATAAACCCTCTATGGGCACGCGATAACCCATTAGGGTTTGAAAACGAAATTCAGCTCAAAACCGCTTTTTGTACGGCAGCCATGCTTACAAATCGAGATAAAGCTTTCGCATACAGAAAAAAGCTGGATTTTATTAAAATAATGGGCGTTCGAGGAACATTTGTGCTGTTTAGGATATATAGTTTTTGAGTTACTCGACGAGAAGTATCGTTTTTACCAAAGTTACTCACTTTGAGAGCCTGACGCCGCACAGTGGGATTTTTTGTGCAATAAGAAATTTTTTCGACACATAAAATTTAAAAATGTAATGATGCAGTTTTGTAGAAAATTGATTCAGTATGAAGAATCCATAAATTGTATCCCAAAAAACGTTCATTTGTCTTTGAAATAATGAAGTAAAGTCACATGTAAAGTTTGGTCCAAAATATTGAAAACTGTTTACGCATTTCTATAGTGTTTGTACATAAGATAATTTTATTGCTCTGATTTAAATAGTGATTTTTTCAAATAATGCCTTTTCTGCGTATTAAAAAAAAATTTTTTAGTTCGCTCATATGGTTTAAAAGATATGATAGAATAAAATTTGTTCTATAATGTGCCGTGATTGCAAACTTCCTTGGAAGAAAAAAAAGGTTGCTCGGTCGTGCTAGGTGCTCCCGCTATAATAAAATGAAAGGTAAGACTCCAAACAGCTGACTGTTTTGCACTTTACACAACCTGCGTTGATGTAGTTGCATGTGCTGATCTTTTCTGTCTCATAGCTTTTCAATGTGAGAGAAACGATCAGCACATGCAACTACATCAAAGTTACGGTCGGCTAAATGAGCCTTTAGAATTATACTTTTTGTAATGAAAATGTTTATTATTAATTTTTGTCAGTTATATTTAAATGAGATAGCGAGACATTCAAACCTAGAGATACTCTGGGTCCCAGGGAATAGCAATGTGCCCGGAAATATTGCTGCGGACGAATTACCCAAATCCGGGGCTCGAATGCACACTCGAGAAACGGATAAAATGGTAGGCGTAAAGCTAAACTGCTGCAAATCTCATATTCAGCAGGAACTTTTAGGGATCGCGCAGACCAGATGGTCAAACGAGGTCACCTGCTCGATTTCGAGGTTAATATGGCCCCATAACGATTGTAGTAGATCTGCAACCCAGGGGGGTTACTCTGTAATTCGAAACGAAAGAAAATGCGAACAGTTTTCCTTTCGAATCGTATTACAGAGTAACCCCCCTGGAGGGGATCCCTCGGGGGCAAATACGCACACTTGTGGCGGTAATTACAGGGCACTGTTTTATTGGTGCGCACGCTAGGAGACTGAATCTACCGTATAATGATTTCTGTAGAAGTTGTTATAATGAGGAGGAGGAAGAAAATGTAGAGCACCTCCTCTGTCTATGCCCCGCTCTTTCCGATCAAAGGGTGGCTTCACTGGGCAGCCCGCTGCTTCAGGATCTAGCAGCCTTATCAAACTGCGACATCAGACGGATAAACTCTTTCATTCGATCGTCGGGTTGGTTGAACACTGATCAGAATAGGGAAACGTAGTAAGGGGGTTTCTGCTCATTTTCACGTTCCCGCTTCAGGTAACACAACGGGACCTAAAGGGACGCAAGTGGGCTGGTTTTTAAATCTTTAAACTGGCAACCTGTACAACCTAACCTAACCAGTTATATTAGAAACTTGAAATCGAAAACATTAATTTGTTATTTTAAATAAATATTTAAAAGAACTTCCCAAAAGGACATACATACATACATATGTAGATAACTGTGAACTTTTGACAAAACAAATAAAGTTTTATTATCAATATTTTCAGGAGAAAAATATTAGCGCTGAAGCAGCTTTTCGTTTGGAATGAATATACAGCCGCGTCACAGATGCCGTTCGGATTGGTTTTGATTCCTTAGTTGTCATTCCGAAAAAGTACATTTTTGGTGCTTTAGATTCCGTTTATTTTGTATTTCGTTTTTACAATGATAAAGTTTTTATACGATGAGGCGTTTGTTTACTCTTGTTTATAGATGCACAGCTTACATTGAGCTTTTTATTAACATGGAAAGCTCATGACCAAATATTTATTTGACGCTCCTAAAGGTATGCACGTTTTTTAGTATTTACTGCAAATGAAGTCAGTAGAAGTTTTTCAATTCCACTTTGAAATTTAAAAGTGGTTTGATTACGAAGAAAATTTTCGTTTTCCGAAGAAGCAACTTACGGAATTGAAACCACTTCCGATCGGAATGGTATTCTGTGACAATGCTGATAATTAAAATTTTAAAATTTAATATTTATGTATATCAGCAATGCTATGTCATTTCCGAACATTTTCATTCCAATACAGAACAGACCTGATAATTAAGCGAGTTATCTGCCCGATAGCATCTTTGTTTAGCTATGGGCAAGTTATAATAATGGCCCTTAGAGCCATTATTAATATTTGGTAATAATTAAAGGCAGGATTTTGTGGGACGGATAAACTGTATATCGTTATTAAAAATTTACTAACCTACCAGGTAGGATGAACTTGCCTTTAACTTATGGCTGTTTCAGTAAAGTTGTAATAAAGATAAACTGTTTAAACGTCCGAAAAATCCTGCTTTAACTATTGTCAAGTTGTAATAATGGCCCTTACACTACGTCTTGACGAGCAAATTTTTTGTTATAACAATGAACAAAACGTCGGCAGAGCTGTTAACAAAAATTTGTTAAGGTCTTTGTTGTGGAGAGTACGTACAACGTTTTTGTTAGGCCTAGTCATATTATTTTAAGGTGGTGCGGCAGAGATAGCAAATTTCTTTTGTTTAGTGTCTCTTTTTTCGTTTTGAAAACAATGCTTTTTGTTAAGACAACTTATAACAATTGCTTTAACAACGGTGTCATAACAATGACAAAAAAGTAACAACAGCGGTCCAGACGTGACAATTTCTTGTGCTAACAATAATAACAAATAATTTGCTCGTCAAGATGCTGTTACCCTCAGTGATGTCATTAGGATACGAAAGATACATTTTTCGTATCTTTTGATGACTTTAGGTACCATGTATAATTCTGACATTTTTCGTATCTTTTAAATCTGTAGCAAAATGTACAGAAATAAAATATTAATTTTTACAAAAATTAATTTGTTTTGACAACATTCAAAGATAGTTACATATAATTACTTTTAAAGTTTGCTTACTGTATTTTTAAAAATTACATAGCTAATATTTATGACTAAATAAATATAAAAATGAATTGATATATCATTTTCTTTACAATATTCATTAAATATGAAATAAAAATGTTATGTTAATATATTAACCCCTTTGCGCGAAATGATCGTAAGCGACATTTTTTAAAAAAACTAATTTTTTTTTATTGAAATCAAAATTTTGAGGTTTAAAATCGTAAAAATATCAAAGTTTTTGATAACTTTTGAAATACAGGCTATAAAATTTTATCGTAAGCGACAGTTTATGAATATAAATCATGTTTAAATACAAATAAACCCTTCTCCTGAAAAATTTAATTTTTGTCGCTTACGATCATTTGGCGCTAAGGAGTCGATATGTTAAACGTTAAAAACGGATTTTGAAATTTTTTTCAAAATGTATCTTTTTGGGAAAAAAATTATCTTTTTAGCAACTAAAATGTATCTTTCTCGAAATTTCACTGGCAACACTGGTTACCCTACGTCTTGACGAGCAAATTGCTTTTGAATACTTTTGAATACTCGATAGTAATTAAGAATTGATTCGATACTACACAATACTTTACACCCCGTCTAAACTAGCAATAGATATATTAATATTTATTGCAGCACATGTCAAAATTATGTTACATATAATGTAGACTGCTCTGTTTTGTACATTGTTGGCAAATGGTTTTCGCGGCTAAATTCACTTCTAAAGTTCGTGAAAAGAAGAAAATATGTGAAATAAAATTCAATGCATTAGAACTTTCTTGTTTCGCTTTTTTAAAATTGTGGGTACGTGTTCTCATAGCAAAGCAATAAGCAATATTGCTCCATTATTCTGCCGACGTTTTCTGTCTTATTGGTAAGATTTTAATTGCTAGTCTAGACCATGATTATTTGTAATTCAGTGATTTCTTTTGCTGTAACTTTTAATTTTTTTTAATCAGTTTCATACAAACTTTCTAGTCTATTTTGCTGGAAAACACAACTCTGAAAGTATTGAGTAGCTACTTTTTTGTATCGAGTACTCAAAAAAACTACCGTTATTGAGTACTCAATAGCAGAATACTCAATACTTTTACAACTCCATTGTCATAATTCCAAACTATTATAATAGAACTTTTAATATGTACCTTAAAATATATTTCCATTTCTTTTTTCATCTAATATGTACTAAATTTTATTTATTTATTTGCAAAAAAAAATTTCTTCACTTAATGTTATGTAGGTATAAAATTAGTATTACCTCTTTGAAAAGATAAATTGATGCGGAAAAAGCTCTGCCAATTGGATCTGGTCTGCAGCTGCTCACTTCTAAATGTTTTGAATGTGTTATGTATGTGGCGTATTTGTGTTGGTGTGATTTAAAGTATAAAGAATGCAATGTTTGAATACATTTTTCTCAAAATTAAAATAAACTTCCACTCAATTTTTATGATGATAAGAAATTATCGATTTTTTTCCAATTATTTATTTATATTTACTTTACTTGCTTGTGTTGATTATATAGATTTGACAACTTTGCAATATTAAGTTTTCTTTTTTTGCCAACAAATTGATTTTTCCACGTTCACTTCTGCGTTATATGCAAATTAGATCACAAAAAACATAGCCTGGTCGTGTCATGCTATGATTGTT
Organism: Panzeria rudis; assembly: GCA_956483635.1. Classification (NCBI taxonomy): domain Eukaryota; kingdom Metazoa; phylum Arthropoda; class Insecta; order Diptera; family Tachinidae; genus Panzeria; species Panzeria rudis. The sequence goes on from OY101447.1 coordinate 6,024,334, forward strand.
CACAGATGTACATAATTTTATTGGGCTTATTTAAATTTCACACAGGGTTTAACACGGCGATTTAACTTGCTTCGGATTTTCCTAAATATCTTAGAATTTTTCAATTTCCCAGGGAAAGCAGCCATCGCGTTTCTTCTCAAATTTATACTGACAGCCAGCTCTTGAATGTACGTCAATTTAAGGCAATTATCAGTGATGCCATACTGTAGAAAATAGGGTGTGTTTTTGCCTGCAAAAATGTGTGGTTAACACGGTGGTGGAATAAAATTATATCAAAGCCATTCTCACTACACAAAGTTGTCAAACGCCATATGGAAAACAGAGCCAAGTGTTTTTCATATAGAGTCTAACAGTTGAGTACTTATATGTAGCCGTTGTGAGCTTACCATATTAAGACTGGCTAGGCAGCACTTGTGACAACTTACCGTATCCTTAAAAAAAGCGACATATCCGCCTTGTCACAAAACAACACAGTCATCAGCGTTGTCAACTCAGTGCTTTTCGCACTGTTTTTAGTGCTTTTTTAACTTTTCGACGCGAAAAATTTTAGAGTTAATGCTCAGTGCTTTTTTAGCCTAATTTTTGGTGCTTTTATTTTGTGACTGTGGCACTAAACCAAAATTCAAAAATTAATTTCTTTATCTAAAAAATGTTTTTCAAGTATAAAATTCTTTGCTAATCAACTATTTCCTGAACACATTTCTTGCAGTCTCGCAGTCGAACCCCATTAAAACTAATTTTTGTACGTATTTCGTTTGCTTGGCACTTGAGATTTCAATATGGTTTTGGTGCTGTGGTAAAATTTTTATTTTACAGCAATACTAATAAAAATGGTCTTCTAACACATTCTCAGACTTAGGTTTTTGACAGCAGACTTAGGTTTATGATGTTTTAGTTGACGATTTACGTACCTATGGCTATGAATTCGTGTGTATTTTTTATGTTTGTATTGGCATAACTCTGTCATTTGTGAATCGATTTTCAAAGTTCTTTGTTTGTTTGAATGGGTTTGCTTGCTGTTTGGTTCCACATTTTTTTTTCGAAAATCGGTGGGGAAATTCGTTCCTCCCAATCAAAACTCTGCCATTTGTAAGCCGATTTTTTTTCAAAGGGTTTGCCTGCAGTTTTGTTGTATAATTTTTTTCCAAAAAGTGATGGGAAAATTTTGCTCCACCAAGCATAAGTCTGTCATATGTGAACCGATTTCCAAAACTATTTTTTCGAAAATCTGTAGGGCATTCTCCCCTCCCCCGGAAATACTGATTAACGCATAATCCTCCATTTATTTTTTCCAATGAATTGATTGCAGTTAGATCCAATAGAAGTGAAAATTGGGCCCGATATAGTAAATATCAAATAACTCCGACATTTCTTGGCAGATTTTCGAAATATTTTATTTGGAAGGACGCACCATTTGTAGACAAGCACACCATTTGATCTAACACAAAATCGCGTTGGTTTTGTAATCTGGTACATAAGATATTTGCATTGAAGTCGGGTTTTTTACATATGTAATTGTATTTATTACAGAGTTAACTACAACTTCCAGGTATTTATTGTTCAAAGTCTTTAAGTAGGAATGAAAACAGGTTCAAAAGTTACTGTTTTTTTCTTTATGATAACCCGCTTATTTCTATGAAAAACCTGCTGCAATAATATGATGATCATATATAATGAATTAATATCGGATATGATATACTAAGCTCTTAAAATAGAAAACTACAAAAAAGTCGGAAACATTTTTGCTTTTAGTAGATTTAATTTTCCTACAACGATTCGTTTCAAATCTGCTCGATTTACAGAACAGGCAGGTATATAAATACTTTTTTAAATAAAAACAAACAAAAATCAAATGCAGTGCTTTTTTCAAGAATTAAGCGTTTTTACTTGTTTCAGCGCTTTTTGAAATCTAAAAGTTGACAACGCTGGCAGTCATAACTTCAAGCTACAATAGCATTTTACTGCACGTCTCCACGCACAATATTTATTTCCGAACATAAGAAATAACGTCGGCAGAATAACAGCACAAATATGTTCATATATAGGCTTATGTTCTGAGCTATAGAACACGTATTGTGGTATTGGACATAAATTTAAAAAATTCACTGTGAATGGATCGATGTTTTTTGTTTTTATTTTAATTTATTAAATTTTGTTAAAAGCTACTTTATTTTAATTTGCTTTATTTTATTTAAAAAAACTTTGTATTTTTACCACAGCTACAAGTTTCTTTTGTTTAATTCACGCAAACAACAAATGCCGATCAAATTTGACAGCTTATGTTCAACATTATTTCTTGAACATAAGTTTGAACAATTATGTCGCTATTTATTTGCAAATATGTAAATGTTTCTGCGGTCCACACGTGAACATATGATGTTGGAAACAGAATTTGACAGATGAGAACATAATTATTTCCAAGTTTATTGCTCGTGGAGACCCCCAGTTAAGTTAGGTGGAGACGTAGAGTAACATTAAGACCTCACTTCATGTTAATGATGGTCATGTTAATGATTTGTTCTTGTTTTAACATGGTTGTTATGCAAGAATGATATAATTCAATCATTCTTGGTTGTTATGCATGGTGAAATAAGTATACAGGTGACCGCATAAGGGAAACAAATACAACAAAAAAGTAGATGATGCTTGTCAAAAATATATACGTGCTGGACGTGGATTATGCACAAAACTAGCAGAGCAAAAAATAATTAGCCGATTTTATGCTGCCACCTGTATACTTATTTCACCATGGTTCAAGCCGACATATAATCCGCCGCTGATTCGTCGTTGTAAACACCGCCGCCGACCAAAATTGTCCGAGCAGCCGCCGCCCATGAAAATGATTCGGCCTGGAACTCTGTCGTCGTTTTTGCAGCTCGTCTTGGTTGAAAATATTGTGTTTTTGTGGGAATTGCTTAAATAATAGGATATAAGAACATAAATACAATTGAAAATGTGTAGTTTAGCTCCTAAAAAGGACGGAAGTCCAAATGTTGACTTTTTTAATTCACAGGAGTCCTTGCAAGGTTTTGAAACTATTCGATTGTGGCTACAAAAAAATTGTAAAAAAGTAAGTATATCAGCAAAAGAATTGCAGCAGTGAAAAAATATAAAATGGCGAACTTCTGTATTAAAACTAAATATTTTTCTTTTTATAAAGCATTTAGCCAATAGTAATGAGCCTATTACAAAGGAATCGTTGTCCCAATTATTGATACAATTTCTCCAATATGTTGAAGCAAAACTTGGTAAAAATTCGGCGGAGCCTCCAGCAACGCGTATACCGGTAAGTGTTGTACATTTTCAATAAAAAAAACTAAAGTGGTGCTATATTCGGCTCAAGGCGAATTCTATATTCGGCCGTGCCGAATATTGATCCTAACAACAATAGAGATTTTTGCAGTATACTTTTTAAAAATAATAAAATCGTGAATTCAAAAATGAAAAATCTAATCAAAATTCCAGGCTGGCTTATGAAGCCCTAGGAGACTGAAATCTGGTATTTAGGCTAGGAATTGCATATAAAATGAGAAAGTAGAAACTTCTCAGACAGTCCTTCGCGTAGTCTGTGCGTAATAGCCAGTCAAAAATTAAGCTCTCCTCTAACCCCTCGTAAAGAAGATGCATATCCGTAAAACTTTTATATGATAGTTCTTGCAAAAAAAAAAACCGACTACAAAATAGGTGTGGCAGGCACTTACTTCCCCCATATTTTATCATCATGTAGTTTTATGAGAACTAATTGTGTGTGCGAAGTTTCATAGGAATCGGTTAAGTAGAAGTAGTTAATATGAATATTTACTTTTCATGGGCGTGGCGCTGCCCACTTTTCTAACCACAATGATGTATTGTAACGATAATTAAATGTGTATGCAAAGTTTCGTAATAATCGGTTAAGTAGAAGTAGTTAAAATGCATATTTACTTTTCCACGGTGTGGCACTGCCCACTCTTCTAAACATAATGTTGTATTGTAACGATAACTAAAGATGTATGCAAACTTTCATAAGAATCGGTTTAGTCGAAGTTGTGGAAAAAGAATATTTACTTTGTTGGGCGTGGCTCTGCCCACTTTTTTAAACATGATGTAGTATTCAAACAGAAACTTAATGTGTGCGCAAAGTTTCATAAGAATCGGTTAGAGTAGAAGTAGGTGAAAATTAATGTGAATTTACTTTGTATGGGCGTTACCCTGCCCATTTTTAATCGGGACCAATCTGGAAGCACATCCTTTTAAATAAAGAAAAAATCTGAAATCGCTTCATAAATGCCTTAGTTTTGAGGGAACATACATAAAAAAACGTCGAATTGATAACGTACCTCCTTTTTTTTAAATCTGTTAAAAAGGGCTAGAAATTGCATACAAACTACGAAAAACTCTCTGAAATTTACACCTTCAACAATCCGATAATAATGTACATTTTATATCGGAAATATTCCCCCTTCCAGAAGGCGGTATATACATATCTGTACATTCTTTTAGTATTATAAGAGACGCATTTATTTATCCCCTATGCTTATTTTATATTCCTGCCTGGTGCTGACACGTAAAATTTTTTTTTAATCGTAAAGAAACTAGTGGTTTTTGTTATGTATTCCGATTCGAAAAGATTCATTCGGACTATTATAAAAATAAAACGTTTTCTTTCTAATCGAAATACATAATTACCCATCAGTCTTACAAAATGTTAACGTGTTTAATGTTATAAGATGTTCCCACAAAAAAATTAATGAGAAAATATGGTCAAGTTGATATTCAGCCGAAGGTATTTAGAACATTGGTGGCCATATATACACTATCTTATTATTTGTTTGTGTATGTGCTTCGACGCTTAATAGATAGGCTGTGTGCCTCACACACAGTGTACGTGTGTTGATGGTAAAAAAATAGCCTATACTTGCGAGTATAGGAAGATATGTATATGTATTGTATATGTGAGTATAGAAGATATGTATATGTATTGTTTGTTTTGTAAAACATATCAATTTACACGCTCAGTAGTATGGCTTATCGTTTAAAAAAGACGATAGTTGTTTATGTGCTTGTGAACAGACAAATCTGTTGTATCATTATTTTGTCGTATTTTAAATGAGTAAATAATTTATGTCCAAAAATAAATTTTATTATTATTTACAGATTTATTAATTTATTTCATACATTAAGCAATTTTTCGCTAACTTGCGATTTTTTTTCGCGATTTTTCCGATGTTTGTTTTGTTTTTAACGGTGTTGGCGATTTCTAATTAATTTTAAGGCTTGTTTCTGTTTTGCAATTTCCCGCGAATTTTTGCAAAGTTCGCGATAGAAGCGACTTTTTGCAAGTTTCAACTTTCTTACAGTTTTGCCGATTTTTAGACAATATTAGACTTTTTATCATGTCGCTATTAGCAAGTTTTTGCGAATTTCCGCCATCTACGCGATTTTCACCGAATTTGTTGCATTCCTCAGAGTTTTAGCGATTTGTAATCAAAATTATGGCTCGTTTAAAATTTTTCGCAAATTTTCAAAATTTTTTGGCTTTGTTACATTTTTAAGGACTTTTAATTAATATTGCGCTTTGTAATCTTTAAAACATTAGCAAATTTTCATAATTTTCGCGTTTTTCGCGACTGTTTGACTTTCGTTACAGTTTTTGGTGTAGTTTTCAATATTGCAATTTATCGCGAATTTTCGACATTTTCGCGATATGCTTGATTTACTTACTCTTAAGTTTTTAGAATTTTTAGAGTTCGAATCACTTTTAATCTGTTTCAAGCATTGATATCGATTTTTGCATTTATTTATTTTTAATTTTGCAAATAATTATAATTTTGCGAAGAATTTAGGACAACAAGCGGTTATATATAGCTAGTTCCCATTCTATACTTTTATACATATTTTTTTTTAAATTAATTTAACAAATAGATAGTCCCAGACCTAGCCTCAATACAACTGTTTGAAAAACACATAAAATTCAATCATATAATTATAACGCACTTTTGTATGAAAATTGCCAACACAAAAGTAATACTGTATAGGGTTGTCAGATTCAAATAGTACTTTAGCTTGACATTCGTTTAAAATTAGCTTGATTTTCAAAAGAGAACTTGACACTAAAATATTTATGTAATGTGAAGTGTACTTAACAGTCTAAATAAAGAATATTACAAACGTAACATAAATAATATAAAAACCTATAAACCATGAACCAGCCACGCGACCTATCTTTTGACAGGTCGCATGACTGGTTCCCAAGGACTGGTTCTAGTTCCGAAACTTTATATGAAAGGTAACGGAGGTTGACCGGAGGTCAATTGACATAATTAAGACACTTAGTGACAGGTTCTACTTTAAACAAATATTTTTGGGTTTGAAAAGATCTGCTTGTACAGTGAGGGTATTTTGGTAAAAAATTTTTTATCTAGATTTCTGATATGGGGTCTCTTCTCCGGTCACGACTCAGGAACATTTTGTACCATTCCCATTTTCGCCAGTCATAGGACAAGCACGTTCAAAACTATATGCAACGTTTACCGCAGGGTGATTATTGAGGGACTATTAGCAAGTTCCTATGCGCATTTTGTTGGGGCTAATGCAGATCATTAGGGAACTTCTACCCAAAAATCTCATAGAAGTTTAAAATAATATGCGGGAATTTTTAACTGCCACACTATTTTGCAAAATTTCTTTTAGAAACTCAATAGAAATGAGGTATATTTTGTTGTTTCGTGGAATATCCCATTACAATACGTTTTTCCAAAAAAAGTTTCTTTACACAAACACTTGATAGTGCTGTCGCAGATTGCTGCAACAAAGGTAGCGTTTCTATTACTTTTGCAATAGTTTGCACACTAGTTGCACAAATTTACTGCATTTATGGATTATATATAAATACTAATAAATAAATACTGCTACTACAACAATACCTTCAATATAATTTCCTATAATACATCAATCCTATTCACAATCTTGTGCTAATTTTCATGAATGATCGTATTTGCGAAATGGCATAGTAGTTTTTTATATCTCTTGTAAAGTTATAAAAATTGATGATCGGCCTTTTGCATTTCAGGTAACGATGTGTACATATATTTACAATTGTAGAGAAAGGTCTTATAATATCAAATTTGTAAAAATATAAAAATTTCTAAACTAATGAAAAATTGATACAAAATCTAATAAAAGCTCTTATATGTAGATGCGCTGTTTTTTGGATTTTAAGCCTGGAGGAGGTTTGTGTATCATATTTTCCACCATGTTTCGCTTTCGAGCTGAGCAAAGAGGAAAGAAATTTGATTTTTCCGTGGGAAAGAATCCCACACGTAAAGATCCAAATATACCATTATTGATTGACATCGAACAAGCATTGGTCGAAGCCGATCTTTATCGTATTCCGTACATATTTATTCGTCCTGAAGTAGATAAGCAATTGGGCACACGGTTACGTGAAATTTTAGCTACTAGACGGGTTGAGATCGTATCGGATGAAGAAGACGCCACACATATTATATATCCTGTGGTCGACCCTCATCCTGATGAATATGCTCGTCCCATTTTTAAACGTGGAAATTGTGTGATGATGCATTGGTACTATTTTCCGGAATCGTATGATACGTGGACACCTAATGCATTGGAATTACCTGACAATGTACCAGAAAATCCAGAATCTCCAGCCGAACGTTGGCGTGTATCTGCTTCGTGGATTTTAGATCTCGAACAGTACAACGAATGGATGTCTGAGGAAGACTACGAGGTAGATGAATTAGGAAAAAAGAAAATGCACAAACAGCGCTTATCTATTGATGATATCATGTCCGGTGGTGTAGATGAAAAGAAAAAAGTGGTTGGTGGAACTCCGGTAGCTGCGAAACAAAAACGCAGACGTTCCCCATCGCCTAGTTCTTCTAAATCAGGCAAACGTAAACGTTCTCCTGCTGTTCTTCATAAGAAATCACGCAATGATGAAGAAGATGAAGACTTAACACGTGATATGGACGATCCTCCTGCTGAAACAAATCTACAAGAGGTGGTCAAGACTTCGTCCATACAATCCACTGCCAGTCCAGCTCCTGCTAATAAATCTAGAGCTGATAATGACATGATGCCAATTAAAGGTGAAGTTTTGTAGGCAATATGTAAGTTTTTCAGTAATAATATCATTTTTTAGGAGGTACTTTAACTGATTTAGATGATGAGATGACTGGCGGTAGTGGTACTCAAGCTTTGTCAGCGTGTGAAGGTGAAAATTCTCAAACTGGGAAAACTAGTGAGAATAGCAACACTCAAGAATTCTCATCATCAGCCAAAGAAGATATGGAGGACAATGTTACAGAACAAACTCATCATATAATAGTTCCTTCTTATTCAGCATGGTTTGATTACAACTCTATACATGTAATTGAAAAACGAGCAATGCCGGAATTCTTTAATTCTAAGAATAAGTCGAAAACACCAGAGATTTATATGGCTTATAGAAATTTCATGATTGATACATATCGTCTCAATCCTACTGAGTATTTAACTAGCACAGCATGCAGACGAAATTTGGCTGGCGACGTTTGTGCTATTATGCGCGTTCATGCATTTCTGGAGCAATGGGGCTTGATAAACTACCAAATTGATGCAGAATTACGTCCTACGCCCATGGGGCCGCCACCAACTTCGCATTTCCATATTTTATCTGATACACCTTCTGGAATACAGTCTTTAAATCCCCAAAAGACTCAGCAACCATCCGCTGCTAAATCTCTTCTCGACCTTGACAAGAAACCAACGGGTGGCTCTAGCAAAGAGGGTAAAGAAGATTCATTAGATAAAGCACCGGTAGGTATTAAGACAGAGCCGGTAGAAAACGGTAGTACGTCTACTGCTTCTGGCCAGTTTGGCTTAAAACTTGATCAGTATGCAAAAAAACCGGCTGCAATGAAGAATCGAACGGCCGCTAGTATGTCTAGAGAGTGGACAGATCAAGAGACCTTACTTTTACTTGAAGGTTTGGAATTGCACAAGGATGATTGGAATAAGGTTTGCGAACATGTCGGTACACGCACCCAAGATGAATGCATTTTACATTTTCTACGACTTCCAATTGAAGATCCCTACTTGGAAGATGATGGTGGCTTTTTGGGGCCTTTAGGCTGTCAGCCCATACCATTTAGTAAATCAGGCAATCCTATTATGTCTACAGTAGCATTTCTAGCTTCCGTCGTTGATCCACGTGTAGCTGCAGCGGCAGCTAAAGCAGCTATGGAAGAATTTGCTGCGATTAAAGACGAAGTACCAGCAACAATCATGGACAATCATATGAAAAATGTTGAGAAGGCTTCAGCATCTGGAAAGTTTAATCCATCGTTTGGATTGGCAAGCACTGGTATTGCTGGTACCGGTGCCGAAAAGGAAGACGAAGATCCCAACTCTGCAGCAATAAGCAACGTGCCTCCGTCAGGAACAGTAGACGAAGAAATGAAGGACCTTTCTAAAAAAGACGGTAAGATGTCCAATGAGCTAAAAAAATTGTTAACAGGAAATACCGCTATTAATTTCTTAAGTTATGTCTGTATTGTGATTGTTCCTTGCTTATTTTAAAATTTTTCGTTATTACATATTTTTTGTTTCTAAATTATTGTTATTTCTTTCAAATATCCTGCATGTAGATAAAGATCTTATCAATTCCCCCTCCAAATCCAAAGCCGAAACTAAAGACAATGATGACAAAGAAAAATCTGAAAAAGAAACTGATAGTAAAAATAATAAAAGTAATAATTTGCTTGTGCGGAGATAAATTTTTATTGATATGTTTATTGATTACCCACACTTTAATTTTTATTTAAGCTGATGGTGTTGATGTCAAAGAAATTAAAACTGAAGATTCTAGCGGTGATGGCACAGTCGAAGGAGTCACAAAGGAAAATGATGTAAATAAACAAGTATTTAATGAGGCAAATGTTCAAACGGCAGCTGCTGCCGCTTTGGCCTCGGCTGCGGTTAAAGCTAAACACTTAGCAGCTTTGGAAGAACGAAAAATTAAATCGCTGGTTGCCCTTTTGGTGGAAACACAAATGAAAAAGCTTGAAATAAAATTGCGTCACTTCGAGGAACTAGAAACCACCATGGAACGCGAGAGAGAGGGCTTGGAATATCAAAGACAACAACTTATTACAGAACGCCAACAATTTCATCTCGAACAATTGAAGGCAGCTGAGTTTAGAGCCAGACAACAGGCTCATCATCGTCTTCAGCAAGAACAGCAATGGCAAGGAGGTACTGCAGCTTCCGGAGCCGCCGCAAGCGCATCTGCACCAGCAAGTAGTGGGTCTTCCACTGGCTCTGGACTGCCTCCAAATAACTCCTTACCTGGAGCATCACCAGCTGGTTCACAAATAGGCCCAAGCGTTCAAATGCCAGGAGCGCCAACTGCCGCTTCATCAACTCCTGGTACTAGTATACCACATCCTCCAACTGGTCCAACAGTTGGAACACCAACAACGGGGCAAACCACATCTCCAATGGGTAAGGTCAAAGTATATACAAAGTATGTACATACATAGCTATTTCTTTTTATGCAAAATTTTTTAGACACAACTTCAGGCGCAGGCACTTCTGCTGGTATATCTTTGGAAGCATCTTCTGGAACGCCAGCCTCAGGGACGTCTGTAGCAGCTACAAATCCCTCTGTTTCAATACCTACCAATATACCTGGTCCTGCCCTACCTACACCTAATATTCCACTCTCCACTGGGGGTCCCACGGGTGCTCCAACAGCATCTTAAATATTTTATTTGCGATTCATTATTAATTAATAAGGTTTAGTATTTATTTAGTTTTAGTTTCATGAAAGTCAATTTGAATTGTATAAATTCTTCTTTTTCTTTATGAAATGCTATACTTTCGTGCTTTCACATAAAAATTTACTTTTTGGTAGATTAAATATGTTAGAATTATTCGGATGGATATTAAACATTTTCTCTGTGCGGATGAAAAGTATTTACTACGATGAATATTCGACTAACAATTGATAGTTTCTTATAAATAAACGTATTCATATAATTGTATGTAAGACTTAAGCTGGGAAACTATTTTCTGTATGCAAAAATTGCAGATCAATTAATTATTTGATGTAAATTTAAATAAAAAGAAAAAACACAAGTGACGTTCGCTTATAACATGCACCGGTTAGAACGAACTATCGTTTATAAGTCTGCTTTTACACACATTAGTTTTTCTTGAAGCAACTTTTATTTTCTAGAGAGAAAAAGCGAGAGAGGAATACATGAAATATGTTCCTCTCTCGCTCTTTCTCACAAGAAAATAAAAGTTGCTTCAAGAAAAACTGATGTGTGTAAAAGCAGACTTACTAGGGTGCCAGATGTGCTCTTTTAAAGAGTACATGTACTCTTTTGTAAGAACTATGCTCTTAAAACAAGAAGGCCCAAAGAGCACGCAAAAGTCTCTATTTGAGTAAAGTGCTCTTTTATTTTGCATAACAAAAATTGCTTCTCGCCGCTGTATTCTACACAACTTAAATCAGAGCGTTAAGCGTCGCGCAAGCAGCACGGTACGTATTTACAATACATTCAAAGTAAATATTTTGTGTTAAAATGTACTGTAAATACGTCCCCTATTGCTTACGCTCTGATTTAGGTTGAGCTGTGACCAACGGCTATCTCACAATAAAAAATACTAGATCAGTGGTGGCCAAACAAACTATCTAATTCTTTGTTTGTGTATGTGCTTCGCGGCTATAAAGATAAGCTGTGAGCAAAGACTATAAATATATAAGACTATAAATATATGACTATAAATATATATATTTATAGTCTTTGCTGTGAGTCTGACACACAGTGCTCGTGTGTTGAGGGTAAAAAAACAGCTTATGCTCGCGAGCATAGGAAATTGAGAGAATTGCCACCACTGTACTATAGGCAAGCAAGAGAATGCCGCTGTTTCTACTTTACTTTTTCTATATTCTAAGTAAATGTAAACAATGTTTTTTTATGAAAAATAAGATATATGTATTTAAAATTTCTCTCAGACAGTGATTCCAATGGTAGAAAAAACCATTATTATTTTAGTTATCAGCAGACGATAATGAGTGATTCCACGTGCAAGGAAAAAATAATTTTCTCATTTTTAATAAAAATCTCTCAATTGATGTGTTTTATAGAATGAATGAATGAGGCACTTTTAAATGATCATGCAAGAAACATTTTGCTCTCCCTCTTTGTATATTTAATATTTATTTCAGATTTTCTTTTATTCCCTTTCTCATTATTAATAAATACCGTTATCTCTGAAAAGAGTATACTTTTTTGCTTTTTTATTTATTTATTTATTTTTTTATTCATTCTTTATGAAGAACCTAGCCTAGAGGCCATAATCGGTCACATTAGACTACTCAAGAACTATCAACACAAAATTTTAATGTAATAAATAATTAAATCATTATAAAAGTAATAAAAAAAATTTTTTTTAAAACAATCTACATAAAATTTAAATTTTAGGTAAAAAATAAATTAGTTAATAATTTTACAAATTTTAAGTAACATTGCGTACGACTAAAAAAACTTAAACTTAACAATTAAATTGAATTAAAAAAATATTCAGCTGTATAATAGAACGTATAGCAAATAATTTAATATATTATTATTTTCTTATGTGTTTATCTTTATGTTATTTATATTAATTAAATCAATAAACCCGTCGGTCACACCCGTCTCATTTTAAAAATAGTTTTTTTTTATAAGAAAAATAGTTTTTTTTATCAAACAGTAAATACATAATATAATTAAAAACACTGAACAGATATCTATACCAAAATTATTGTGTGCCTTAGTCAAAATTTTACAGAATTTATACTGAAAGTAATAATTCTTTAAAACTAAGATTTGTAAGGTCACACTCGTCGCAGCTTTCTGACGACCATTCTGAGCAGAAATCGTGTTCTATCAGCGTCTACCCGTTATTCAACGACTTTAAAGCTTAATGTCCTTGCGAATCGCAACGATTTTTTAAGTAAACAATTTTATAATCTTGATTTATAACAAAAAGTGTGTGTAAAATGGTTACACCCGGCTAAATGGAATTACTCTAATACATTATGATGAGTTATTTTGGTTTCAGAAATTTTGCTAAAAAATAGTTTCCAAGAACTAAACTAAAACACACGATTTTTAAAATCTTCGGAGATTTTTGTGTAAATTAATAGTCCAAAAAGTATTTTAAGGTGTGGAAGACAATTTGTGAAATATTTAACGAATAATACAAAAAAGATGCTGTAAATTATGCAAATATTAAATGTCACTATATCTTTAAAGCTAGAAAAACTAAGGATGTCATCGTAATCAGTATAAAAATCAGCTATTTTTATTTCAGAAAATTTAAAATATCTTCATTTTGTTATTAGTATATTTTTTAACCGAATGAATTGTTTGATTACGTTTATTCCACGAAAATTCGAATTGTTTTGTTTTTTAAGAAGTTTGTTTGTTTTTGTTTCTGTTATGTATCTTTTTTTGGACATTAAAATAAATACATAATAAAATTTGTAATGTTGAAAGTTGGCGTTATCATATTGTTTAAAAAGTGTGCTCTTTTTTGGCCTTTGTGCTCTTCTTTGTCTCGGTTCGCACTATGAAATTTTATTTCATGAAAGTGGCAGTTTGTTGGTGAGAGGGGAGAGAAGAATGGTGTCGGGTACACACTTTCATGTTCACTGAAATTCTGTTTTGTATTGTAATTCGTAATTGTCAACATGAAGTTAGCTGTACCATTATTTTTGATTTTACTTTATTTTTATATTCTTTTAATGGTAGTGACAGTAAAAATTTGTTTTAGAGTGCAAAATAAGTGACAAAGAAGAAAAATAATGTGAAAGTAAACAAACAAAAATATTAAGTTTCATGAAATTAACTTTCAGTGTGCAGACACGAGTGAAATTTTAAAAGAGAATTTCAGAAATTCATGAAAGAAAATTTCATAGTGCGAACCGAGACTTTTTAGCTGACTGCTCTTTTTGCCTGTTTTTGCTTAAAATAAGCGGCGGCTAGCCGCCGGCTTAGAGCCCTTCGACTTGGTTCACTGTGTGGGATCAAAGTTTATTTGCAATAACTTTGTGTTTTGTGATAACTTCATTTGAAATTGCTGAGAACACACATATTTCTATATAAGTACAGATAGTGGAAATGGCAGGTACTGAGGGACAAGTGAGTTTGCATATATATGTTTGATATTTTTATCACAAACTTGTTTATACTAATTAAACTTTTAGGTTATAAAATGCAAAGCTGCCATAGCTTGGGAAGCAAAAAAGCCTTTGGTCATCGAGGAGATTGAAGTAGCCCCGCCAAAGGCACATGAAGTACGGATTAAAATAACTGCCACAGGAATATGTCACACAGATGCATATACCTTAGGCGGGTTTGATCCCGAAGGTGTATTTCCTGTAATTTTGGGGCACGAGGGTGCTGGTATTGTCGAAAGCGTTGGTGAATGCGTTACTAAATTCAAGCCTGGCGATCATGTCGTTCCTACCTACATTCCACAATGTGACGAGTGTAAATTTTGCAAAAGTCCTAAAACTAACTTGTGTCAAAAAATTCGTATCACTCAGGGACAAGGTGTAATGCCGGATGGTACCTCAAGATTTACCTGCAAAGGTCAAAAGTTGTACCATTTTATGGGTACCTCAACATTTTCGGAATACACTGTGGTAGCTGATATCTCATTGAGTAAGGTAACATAATAATTAAACTTTTAACAGCAAGACGAAAAAGCACTTGTTAAATTATAGATTGACAAGAAGGCACCTTTGGATAAAGTGTGTTTATTGGGTTGCGGGATACCTACTGGTTATGGTGCAGCTATAAACACTGCTAAGGTAACGACAATGGTTTATTTATGAAACAATGTCTTTATGGAATGTGCTGTGCACAAATATATATCTATGTACATTAAACCGACTCGACTTGTATGAAGATGAAAAATGTGCTTTTGTTACCCCTCTCAAATTAAAGACCGGTCTTTTTAATGAGGATTCCTAAAACATTTGAGGGGTCTAGCGATGACCGCCCGTGAGCTGGACCGTGTTTAAAAATTGGTATTTTTGTAGTTTTTTTTGCATATTTTCTAACCTAGCCTATTTTGTTCTAACCTAACCTATTTTCTCCCAAGACAACATATACATAAAAAAATACATCGTTTGAAAGACCTTTTCAAGCTGCATATAATCGTGCATTAAATTTTACCATTCATACCACCAGCAATGTAGTATTCCATAAAAAAATACGATTTTAAAGCGTTTTTATTGCAGGTGCTACTTGTATTAAAATAAATTTTACTTTTTTTAAGAGATTTGATTTGAGGGATTGGTTATTTGTTTCTGTGCTTAGGAACTTGCGAACTTTTTCAATAACTAGAAACACAAATAAATAAACTTTGCCTCAAATTATATAATACTAAAAAAAAAGTAAAATTTATTTTAATATAAGTAGCACCTGTAATGAAAACGCTTTAAAAATCGTACTTTTTATGGAATAACGCATTGCTGGTGGTATGAATGATAAAGTTTCATGCGCCATTCGCTGCAGCTTGAAATGATCTTTCAAACGATGCAATTTTTGTCATATGTTGTTTTGGGAGAAAATGCCAAAACATGGCAAAAACTACAAAAATAGACCTCTTTAGACACGGTCCAGCTCACGGGAGGTCATCGCTAGACCCCGCAAATGTTTTGGGAAACCTCATTAAAAAGACGGATCTTTAATATAAGAGGGGTAACAAAAAATTTTTTTCGGTGAGTCGGTTTAATGTACATATCGTCAGCTGAAATCCAAAACAACGTAACTAACAAAAAATATGAAATTGCATTTGTGATTAATTATTGCGTATTACATCGAAATGCATGTCCCCACAAATTTTCAAATCTTTACCATAAAAATCAGCCAAATTACAAACGAAAATAAAGCGGCTTTATTTCAGTAACTTGAAGTATTTTATTTAGTTTTTTCTCTCCTGTAACATTTAAAAAAGTGTAGTTACGTGATTTTGGATTTCAGCTAACGATATACATATATATATTTCTTAAAATAGGTAGAACCAGGTAGCACTTGTGCCGTGTGGGGACTGGGAGCTGTTGGTCTAGCTACTGCCATGGGCTGTAAAAAAGCAGGAGCATCTAAAATTTATGGTATTGACATTAACCCGGATAAATTTGAATTGGGTAAGAAATTCGGTTTTACTGACTTCATCAATCCTAAAGATGTTGAGGATAAGGGCCCTATTCAAAACTACCTAATTGACTTAATGGATGGCGGTTTTGACTATACTTTTGAGTGCATTGGCAATGTAAATACGATGCGTGCTGCTTTGGAATCAACACACAAAGGATGGGGCACATCAGTTATCATTGGCGTTGCCGCTGCTGGTCAGGAAATTAGTACTAGACCTTTTCAACTAGTTGTAGGTCGTGTGTGGAAAGGAACTGCTTTTGGTGGATGGAAGAGTGCCAGAGACGTACCAAAACTTGTTGAAGAATACATGAAGAAGGAATTATTGGTTGATGAATTTATAACCCACACTATGACCTTAGATAAAATTAATGAAGCTTTCGATTTAATGCATGAAGGCAAAAGTATTCGCAGCATAGTGTATTTTTAATGTAAAAAATCTTCATGTCACTATATAATACCATATGCACGCATATATACATAAGTACATACGATAAAAAAGAATAGTTGCGAAATTAAATACAGAATACATATTAGAGGGCTGCAAAGTGTACACAAATGTATTCGTAGATTGCACTCGTATGAATTTCGTGTGTGCATAGATGTATGTTCTTATGTATATACTTATGTATATATGCATGTATATGTGTGTACATACATAGCCACGACCAAATATACATATATACACAAATATACAAAAAAAATACAAAAAACATACATGCATACGAGTACTTTCGAGTATATTCGTGCAGCCCTCTAATACATACATACATACGAATATTCATTCAGCCTGTTTACAGAATCCAATACGGATTGGGTTGGTATCGATTTCTCTACAAAACCGTTTGATTGCGTTCATGAAATCCGTTTGAACTTGGATTTGCGAAATTTCCGTTGAGAAACGGAATTAATTGTTCATGAATTGTAGTTCAGGAGCCCTTTAATTTATGCATTTATTAGATAGAACAAATTTTTCCAAGCCTCTAATTACTAAATACGCAATATACGATTAATTCCGTTTTCAACCCAATTCCGTATCGGATCCTATGAACAGGCACCTTATTCATTTACATATGTATCTATCTACCAGCGATGCCATTTATGAAGATTTTTTTACGATATGACATATCGATATGACAATACAGTATGTCATATCGTTTTTTTCTATATCGTAAAAAAGATCCAAAGTTGGCATCAATGATCATATCGCAGTATTGTAATATCGTAAAAAACTTACAATGTAACAACACAGTATGTAATATCGTTTTTGTCATATCGTAAAAAATCTTCACAAATGGCATCGCTGCTATCTACATCCCAGTGAGAATTTGCCAGAATTAATTTGAAACCATCTTATAATATTAGGGTTTGGAAAGCGGGAATTCCCGCGAAAATACTACTTTTAATTTCCCGTTTTCCCGGGAAAATCTCTAAAATTTCCCAGCAAAACGGGAAATTAAAAGTACACGTTATTTCATAAATATATGTACTTTTTTGACATAAATATTTATAAAGTGGCGTAAGTGACATCCAAATTTATTTTGATTCATATAAGAAATTTGTATTATAATCATGTTTTTCTTAAATATCAAAATTTTCAGTTTTTTTAAATATTAGAAAAGTTCGTTTGACTGACTGTACGACTAAATTTACACGATGAAATTGTTTAAGTTCTCTTTTAAAGTTTCTATTTTTTCATCGTCTATTTAAATACTAATACCCATTTTTTATTCTTACAATGTTATTTGAAACAAAAACAAATTCTAAAATTTTGTTCTTGTTTCAAATGTAACTGTAAGAAAGAAAGAACTCCTTCGACATCAATAAACAGGCAGTAAAATGTCCATAAACTTTTTTCAGTACAAAATAAAAATTTGAACAGAAATTACATAAAAATTGCATGAAATTGAATTCATACCATTTTTCTCAAGCCGAGAAAAATTTTTGCTTGATTCGAAAAGTACATGCAAGATGAATTTAGTAATAGATGTCGTTTAATCACTATAACAGAACAAAGTGGAATACTTTGTATAATTATCATTGACTACAGTGCTCACTAGTCGTTTTCTAAACTATGCAACAATCTTTATTCAGCGAAGACGCTCTTCGAGCGGATTAAATACTTCAAGACTGCCTGAAGGCAGATTATAATAGCAACAGCTAATAAAATATGGTTGATATTAAACGAACTTTGAGTGATTTTCCGCAGAATTAGTGAACAAATTTTGGAAAGTGTAGTGGAAATTTTAAGCGCATAGAAGCTGTAAAAACTTTAGTTGACACTACTTAAATTTATTATGCATATGTCTATACCTGATATATTTTTATCATGATAAAAGTCAAAATTTATATTGAAAAATAATTTGTTTTATGTTACTGTTTTTCCTATATGGAATTTGTCATGATAAAAATATAGCAGGTATAGACGTAGGGTAAATGGGATGTTTTTAAGATAAATAAAACGAATAATCAGTCATTTAGATAGACAGTGGCTCAGGTTATGTAAAATTCAGCTCAACTGTGTATAGTGCTGTAACTTGCTTGTACTTCACGATAGAGAATCGTCCTGGAAATTTTTCAAGAAATATAATGGCTCGATTATCGATGGCAACCGAACTTCTTCAGTTGCGTTGCCAGTTGCTAAAAATCATATTACTGATGGCAACTGAAAGCTGTCAATTTCAGTTGCTTTTTAGTGCTTTTCTGGCAACCACAAATTTTCAGTTGCCGGCTGGCAACGCAACTGAAGTTCGGTTGCCAAGGTGGATTTATACAGGTGATATTATAAGCACAGCTGTTCTACTTTTTTTCCGCAAATTAGATGCTCGTATGTCAAAATTTGTATACGTTGACATAGGGGCTGCGATGTCAAATGTTATTGTAATGTTGTAGTTGTTTTAGAATCAACACCACCTGATAAAATTAATTCACCTTGTTCGGTTGCCATCGATAATCGAGCCATAAGAAACATTACGGCCAGTTCTTTATAAAATGATTTGAAGGCCTTAAAATAAAATGTTTAACTAATTGCGATATAGTCGTCAAATAGTCTTTATAGAATCTTCTACTGTGCAGCAACTATAAACTCTATTTGCTTGAATTCACTTAAAAGTTCTTAAAAAGTTGTTTTAGAATTGCTTTTATATTAACTTTTATTTAAAAAGAATGCTTGCATTAATGAAACAATCGAAATTTCGTAAATTTTTATTTAATAAATCTATTTAATTTAGAAAATTAACTTTTCCCGGGAACGTGATTTTTTCATTCGTTTCCCGGGAAAAGCAAAAGTCCGGGAACTCCCAAACCCAGATAATATGAACTGTGTTGGGTGTGCAAAGTTTTATTAGAATCGGTAAAGTAGAAGCAGTTGGAAAATAATAATTTATATTGCATGGGCGTGACGCTGCCCACTTTTCAAAGGGACCAATCTGGAAGTATGTGTGTACGTACATAAATTCTAATAAGGAACAAATCCGAATTAGGTTTATTATAATTGGCGTAGTTCTAAGGGAATACGCATGAAAAAATACAAGACGGATTGATATCCTTCTTTTTTGAAGTCGGCTAAAAAGGAATTCTTTAATCGTGAAAATATTTTTAGGAAGCAAAATAAGAATAGAGGCCCGGTTATCTATGGTGCCAATACATCTAATGATCTGGATGTAATATCTCAGAAGAAATGGATCCATTTATCTTCGTTTAAGCCGAATGTAACTGCTGATCAAATTTTGAATTATGTTGAAAAAACTGCAAACAAAAGTAAATGCCAGATGGCCTGTTTCAAGCTGGTGAAAAATTATGCTGATTTGAATCTTTTAACGCGGGTTAACTTCAAGATTGGTATCTCGAGCAGTTTCTACAATGAAATACTAAAGCCTGAAATTTTGCCAGCTGATATTAAAGTGCGTTCGTCTATTTGTAAATTTTCGAAGACAGGTACTTCCTGCGAAGCAGCACTAGCTCATGTGAGAAGCCATTTTAAAGTCTACTTTCAAAAACTCTCAGGAATGAGAACTAAATCCAAAACCGTCTTCGGTTTCTCATCACAAAATGATTTTGATGTTATAGTATTGATTGAAACTTGGTTGAATCAAGATTTTTTCGATGTTGAATTTTTTGATCCAAAACTCTTTAATGTTTTCCGTAAGCATCCCTGCTGCTACTGGCTTATCACTGGGTGGCGGAGTACTTATTGCTGTAAAAACATTCTTTAAATCATCTTTATGTAATATTAATAATCATAATGGCCTTCTAGATCAGTTAATTGTTTCTATTTCTGATGTAAGTGCTTCATTTTTATTATGTGCATCATATATTCCACCTAATAGTGCGGATGGTTTATAATATATTAGCGCATATCGCTAATATATTATCTTTTGGTGAGAACTTCACAGTAAATGGTAACATCTGTGTTTTGGGCGATTTTAATTTAAAAAATATTATTTGGTCAAAAATTGCAGACAGTTCTGTGCTAACGCCTTGTAATGCTAATCAGGGTCACGAAATAAACTTTATTGACAGTTTACAGTCGCTTAACTTGTGCCAAGTTAATAATTATGCTAATAAATTAAATCGCTTTCTGGATCTAATTCTTGTACCTGATCTCATCAAATTTCAAATTTATGTTCACTTACTGTGCATTTCTCCACCAAATATTCATCATCAACCTTTAGTGATGGAAATTGCTAATTTAACCTTTTTTAATAATTCGGTTCAACTGCTAATGATCTGAACTTTAACTTGTGTAATTTTGATGTGCAGAATTCCATGTTTGATTCGATCGATTGGATAGATCTGTTTACTGGGCGAACAACACATGAGTGCTACGAACTATTTTTTGACGTATAAGCTTCCTTGGTACACAAGTGGTCTTAAAAAGCTTAAGAACCTGCGTAACAAATTTCATAAAAAGCTCATTAATACTGGTGATACGGAATTCCAAGCTAAATTTATCCATTACAGTCGAGAGTTTAACTTCTTAAATAAATTTCTTTATAAACAGTTCCTCTTGTCGAAAGAACAGGAACTTATAAATAATCCAAAAGCATTTTGGTCTTTTGGGAAATCTAAAAGACAATCGTGTGACATTCCATCTACTGTGCGTTTAGGAGGTACCACCTCTAGTTTTTGTTGTGATGTAGTTAATATGTTAGCATCCTTTTTTAGCTCAAACTTTGAGCCGGTCAGAGGCAATACTACTTCTACCACGGCTGCGTTTACTAAATTAAACATTGGCTTCTTAGTTGTGTCTGATGATGATATATCCGAGGCAATTGCTCAAGTTAAGGCTAGTTTTAAATCCGATATCGATGGGCTCTGTAGTTATTTCCTAAACAAAGCTTCAAAATCTTTAATACTTGCTCTTACTTTTATCTTCAATCGATCACTTCAGGAGGGTAAATTTATTAGTAAGTGGAAGTCTGCAGTAGTTACTCCGGTTTTTAAGGATGGCAAGAGGGATGATGTATCATGTTATAGGCCTATTTCCAAACTATCCTGTGTTTCTAAAATTTTTGAACACATTCACAAAAAATGGTTTTTTCAAACTAAGCCATGGATTTCCCCCTATCTGCATGGTATCTATGCGGGAAGGTCTACGGTAACAAATCTAACCCTCTTCAGTGAATTTTGTTTAGATGCTGTTGAACATGGCAGTCAAGTAGAAGTTATTTATACTGATTTTTCTAAAGCGTTTGATAAGCTATCGCATACCATGCTTTTGTATCAGTTGGACTTAATGAGCTTCCATTCCAATATCTTGAAATGGATTAAGTCCTACTTGTCTGATAGAATTTCTTCGGTGCATGTTAAGAGTTTATCTCTAAACCATATTTGCAAACGTCGCATGTACCTCAGGGTAGCATACTTGGCCCATTATTGTTATACGCTGATGATCTGAAACTTTTTATGAAATTAGATTCTATCAATGATGCGCATATTATGCAAAATGAGCTCAATAATTTAAACGATGGAGCACCCTTAATTGTTTGCAATTAAATATTATTAAATGTTTGCATGTTTCCTTTCATAGGTCTCAGAATCCCACAGTCCTTGCTTTTAATATCAATGTAAAAATATTTGACTATTTCAACTAATAGGTAAGGATTGTAAACAAATGTTAATTTATCACCTAGCTAGGTTAAGTTATCTAATGGGTAATGTACGCCTTAGATATCTATTTGTTGAAATTACGTAAATTATGCGTGGTGTTTGATAGCTCCCTATCATTTGTGGCCCATGCTGAGTATGTTCTTCCTAAAGCCTATAAAATGTTTGGCTTTTTGAAGAGAAGTTGTTCTGAATTCGCTAACCCTTATACACTGAAGTATATTTATACCTCCTTTGTAAGGTCTGTGGAATGCTGCTAATCTTGTCTCCGGTATTGAGAGACTTCAGCGCATTTTTATTAAATTTGCTACACGCTCGCTAACATACTTATCTTCTGTTCCTTACGAGTCTAAATGCCTGTTTATAGGCCTACGCACTTTGGAATCGCGTAGAAAAGTACAATCAGCCTTACTGATTTACGATATTATCAATGGTGGCATTGATTGCCCTGCTTTGCTTTATACTGTACCGTTTTTGATATTTAGTGTAACTAATGCAATCGGCTGAATATGGTGATATTTGGGATGGTTCAGTAAAATATTTTGTGTATTCCTTTAGTTTTTTTACTATAGTATGATAACCAGTCATACCATGATAGGTTGAACTTTTAAATTTTATCGGTTTACCATTACGAACACCACCGTACATCAAACGTAAACCTGGATCTAGACCAATTTTATTAGTGTAAATTGTACCTACTGCGGATTTCTAACAAATCAGCTTTCAATCGGATTCATTTTTTAAGCCTTTTCTTTTTAGCTTTTTCAATTTTTAATATTTTTGGTTTTTCCATCGATAGCGATACAACTATACCATCAGTTTGTAGCGAGTAATTGAATTTCTTTCTACTCGTTTCAGGAATGATGTAAACCATGCTTGAATTGTGGTATTAGAGCAACATTTTTAAAATTATTTACTTCATTATATCGTTGCAAATTATAAAATAATTCTAACATTCGTAAAACAGCTCTGGGCGAGTCAACATCACGCGTCGTTGGCAATTACATCGTAAATGCAACCAGGCCACTGTCGTTTATTGGCCTTCGAGAGTTTTGCGTCTCACACCGCATGTGATTAGTGGTTGGCGTCGGTTAACGGTAAACCGTGCAGTATCCCGTTGGTTTCCATTAACCACATGCAAAAAAATATAAAAAAATATTGATAACTGGTTGGAGAACCAAACAAAACAAAAATAAATATATATGTATTGATAATTGGTTGGAGATCCAAACAAAAACTCAATAGCGAAGAAGCAAGGAGTGGATTTTGGGAGTTCCGGCTTCGTGTGCGACGGTATACGTCGCTTGGAATTATCTTGGAAGAGACTCCTTTTAGAAATTGTTGATGGCGGTATAACCTAAGGTTCAGCCAAGTAAACCTCCCATCCCTTGTATAGCAAGGGGGCACGGATAAATTCTAAATCATCAAAAAAAAAAATAATTGTAAAGAAGACTAAGTGTTTTCTATTTTGCAAATTATAGAATTTTTCACCATTCCATTTTAAATCATCTCTTATCTTTTGCAGCAGGTTAACATCGAGTTCATGTTTGCTATTCGTTTCAAATACATAAATACATTAAATACATTAAAGTTTTGTATACTTTTTGCTTATCCATTTCAAATTTAAAAATCTTCTCAATCTTGTATAAGCATGCATCCAAATGTTATTATGGAATATAACTTCGTACTGATTGGCTGAATCGATGAATAAATTCGATCGATACGAATTATCATATAACGGTACTGTACCACGTAATATTTCACATTCTGAATCGAGAATATATTGAGATTTTTGCTTCATCATTAGTGGGTAGTAGAACTTTTGAAATTTTACTGAATCAAAGTTATTATTTTGCCATCGTTGCATCAATGAAAAATGTATGTATATATCTGGATGATTCAACGAATAGTGTAGACATTTCTTTAACATCGTTTTTGATTTGATCAAATATTCGATCAATTTTACATATAGATTTTAGACCTTTCTTTACTACAACAGTTTCCCTTTCTTCGAGTACTGTCGATTCAGATTTTCGTTTAGGCATTTAAATTCGAACTATGTATTTAATCTTAATTAATTTATGCTAAAATTTCCATACAACATAACGCATGATCTTCGGAGCTATAACAGCTTTAGAGCTGAAATTTTAATACAGGTTCGGGTTAATCCACATTAGGTTTTTGTTTTATTTTTGGCCTAATAGGTGGTCATGGGAAGGAGTTATTTTAAAAAAACCTATTTGAAGTAAAACAAAGACAACGTTTGCTGGGCTCAGCTACTAATAGATATAACATCATGTCAATAATACAGTCCTACCGACTGCGCCAATTACAGTGGTGTTCCATAAAATAGAGCCAACCTATTTTTCTAGATTTTACTGTCCTTATTTCTCTTGAAGAAACTGTGAAATGCTAAAATGTAACTGTATACTTGTCAAGGACCCAAAATAATGGGCCTTATCGCGGTTGGCGTTTTTCGACTTCAAATTCGTTAAATTAATATAACTTTTCTTTACATTTTGTCATTGGGCGGGCCCATATTATTCTTGTCAGATATGTTTGGATCTTCACTAAAACTTTCAATTTTCTCGAATCGACTCGAGAGTTTGTAGTAGATTAAAGGAAAATTTTGTATTTTTCTTTAATCTTACAACAGTCGAAGTCGATTCGAGAACCGTAATAAGGCCCAATACCTTAATATTAAACGCCAAAGATATATAATCGTCAGCTTATCATTGGTTTGGCGCACCGACCGGTATCCAAAATAGCGTTTACGTCTATACCGGTATACCGATGCCGGCATACATACATTACCGTAATAGACCTGAAGATGAGTCTAAAAGAAATATCGGTCAAATTTTAACTTATTTTTGACCGAAAACATAATATTCAAAAAATAACTATAACTTTTTTACCGAAAACATATTGGTCAAAAATAACTATTATTGTTAGACATTTTTGAAAAAAGTTATAACCATTACGGTCCCTCCCCGTTTGTGTGTTTCAATGAAATTTGGTAGACAGATAGATCGAGTCTGGAATGACACGTAGGCTATAATTTTTTTTCAAAAGATGGACCACAATGGGGTTATGTAAATATTTTAACGCGAGCGGAGCCCGGCTGAAGCTCGAAACCTCGAAGAATTATTTTTATTTTCAAAGAAAATTTATAAAATTTTAAAAGGGAATTTCAAAGGTGATAAGATGAAAAAGTTATTTAATAACAAAGTATTTATCAACAAAGTATTTTATATACAGTAAAATACATATACGTGCATACATAAAACTTTTAATAGTGATTTGTTCTGGTATGTGATGGAAATCGATAGATTTAAAAAAACAACCCCTATGAAAGTTGACTTGTTGATGTTTTTTATTGTTTTCGAGACAGAATATTTTTATCGATCTTAAATTCGATTTCCCCGTATCGTGCGATTTACAGAACACATATGTGGCTATTTTGGTTTTGTAAAATCACGCAATTTGAAATAAACGTAAAATATATATTTGAAATATATGTGCTAAGTTTTTTTCAAAACTTATAAAATAGTTTTTCGCATTTACCGTCCCAAAATTATGTAAAAAAGGAAAAATTAAAAAAAACTGAATATACGACCGGTATAACAGTTAGTACTACCTTGTGAATTCCTTCAATGGCAAACAAAGCTTATTCTAAAAATCCATGAACTAAATCGGATGAAGTTTGCAATAGGTCAATTTGTCAAAACTGATATCTGATGTTTTGTTCGCCATTTTTCCTTAGAATTTCAAAATTTCCTCCAGCCTACACACATACATATGTATGTACATATGTATTGTATTATAAAGATATTCATAAGTGGTTACTAAAATTAATGTTTGTACAAAATTTCACACATACAACCAATACCACAGTTAATATAGCCTTGGAAATACCACTTAAATTTATTCAATACTTATTGTATTTATTAAAAAAAATTATTCTTACTTTCAGCCTTTTCGTTCTATATAAACTTAAGTTAAATACCAGACTTTTCAGTTTTTCTTTCTCTGATTGAAGTTTTGTCCTTTTCCTTACTTGCGGCAGTAGTTCCACTTATTTCATCAATATCATCAGAAGCATTTGATTTCTCATCTTCTAGAGGACTAAGTTCATCATCGTCTTGTAAATTTGTGGAGTTTTTTGATGGCAAAAGCACACGGCTGGCCGAGTGTTGTAATGTTGTAGTAAATTCATTGTATTTTTTCTGAAGATTACGAAGCCATGTGGTATCAGACCAGTGATACCAGCTGAGTAAAAATACAACCAACAAGAAAAATAAATTTGTACTAATAGCTAAAAATATAATTGTGTAAATTAATAATGTATATCTTGACTTAAACAGCATTCAAATTACAACTTACCAATTATAGCCGATATAACTGGATAATTATACATAATATAACGTAAACCAGTAAATTCAGCTACTATGTGCAAAGACACCGTGTAATATTGAATTTTTTGGGACTGTATTTCAACATAGACATCGGTTATGGGATGATATTTTTGTTCCAGATAACGACTGAATATTTCTACTGGGACCTGCTGAAATTCTTCTTTAACCCCCAAAACAAACAAAGGGCTTAGAGCCCATGTAGATATCGTACGTATTAGCGGAGAACGATAGCGCATCATAGCAGAGCGGCACGAGTGTCCTCTTAACATGGAATCTTGGTCGCGCATTTCACCACATACCATAAACATGCCAAGGTCGAGATTTTGTGGTGATTCCGGCATGTCAATTTGCACAATTACACGGTAAGCTTGTCCCACCATTAAGAGTTGTTGCTTTTTAGTTAAGGAAACATGAGCATGGGGGAACGTACAAGGAGCACTAGTGTCTAAGCAGGTTCTTAATATATCGATTTATGAAAATTAAACAAATTTTTTATTTAAGGATTGGAAAGTCAAATACTCACTTAAATTGCATATGCACTGGACGTGTATGGGAAATAGCAGGCATATAAAAATAGTAAAATACAGCGTACATAAAAACAGCAGCCCATATTATTAATATTACGGCAAATGCCACTAAGCCCAAACGCAGAATTAATTCACGCAAAGTATCTACTTTTTTATCAGTTTTTGTTTTTAGTCGACTATATACTCCTACAGTTAAATTGTAGGCTGGCCATATGAACAAGCGACGTCCAAGACCTAAGGGATCCATGCAAAATACTATAAATCGGAGTAGAATATTCATTTTGTTTTCCGGCATCAACTCCACAACCAATAATCAAACAAGAAAGAAACAATACTGCTGCTGCTGTTAGCATTCGCAATGTGACTCGAGTTTTAAAATTGTTATCATCACTTAAATTTTAGTTGGGCAACTTAATACTCGTTGTAGCTATTTGCTGTTAAAGGCGCAAACGGATTTCCTTAGCATATATACAACAATAAAGCTATAGGTAGTATACTAATGTATCGTTTTTAAAAGATGAACCTTGAACATTAGATCACCTGTGCACTTTTTTAATACAGCACAAGAAATTATAAACATTAGTAACTAGCAAACTCTTATCATTTAAAGATTGTTTATCAACAGTTTATGATAAAATTAATTATTTATGAGTACCCTAGCAAGCTGACAACCAGGTGGTGTCACTAAGCCTTGTAATACAGTAAAACTGTTATACGGAGTTCCGTAGGAGCATGAGAAGCTGCTCATACATTATGAATATGTTATTGTCGTTTCGCTCTACTCAATAAACTGGACAAAATTTTTAATTTGAATATGGCGCAACTTCTCTCGCAATAAATAGTTAAATGTTGAAACACGTTACACAGTTCTTTTGGATTTTTTGCACTATATTGTGAAACCGTCGAATAAAGCGGCCCATCCCTTACCCTACGTCTCCTCGAGCCATCGACTTGAACATGACGCCGGCAGAGCAACTGCAAAAAATTCATCAACTTCTTTGTTGTGGTGAATACGTGCGATGTCCATATTCTGCCTTATCAATGTATTTGGTGGTAGTGCAATAGAAATGGAATATATAACAATTTCTTTCTGTCTCTTTTCTTTCTATTAAAAATGGTTGTTGACAGCGAATCTCATGGGGAACATTGATGCTCAGCCTGTTCGGGCATCGATGGCAGAGCATGGATTGATGTTCATACCAACTTCATGGCTAATGTAGACACCCAGTCACCCTACGTCTATACCTGATATATTTTTATTATGACAACTAACAAAACGTCGGCAGAACAGATGTAAATTTTTTGTTATTGTTAGTATACATGCGAATATGTTGTTTTTTTTTTGTTATGATAAATCACAATTTGTTTGGCGTCGTGAATGTAGTTTGTCACTATTCATGCACTATTTCACTTATTTTTTCATGAAACTGCTTTTATTTAATTAAAGCATTAATATTTTGCTTTATTCGTATATTTCTTTTGTAAAAATGTTGTAAAATTTAGAGTTTTTGAAAATAAATTGAAACGTCAGTTTGTTTACGCTTTTATCAAGACAAATTTGTCTGAGCTTGAGCTCTGACAAAATTGTCAAGACACTGCAATAACACAAATAAATGCAGTTAATACCAGATAAATTTTTATCTTGATAACGATTTGACATTTATCATGATAAAAATTTATCAGGTATATGCCCATGTTCTGGAAAACGCAGCGTTTTCAAATCGCTTATGTTTGAAAAACGCAAAACTCATTTCGGCTTGTTCTGAAAACCGGGCGATTTGCTAGCGTTTTGCTATTTTCCGAAGTTGAGTTCGAGCTATGCAAACATATTTTTTATTATAACAAAACATAAGCAAGCAAATAAATTTTAAATTAAAATCCCTACAGCGTTCCTGCTTGCTATACTGGCTTTAAAAAACTATAATCATCGCCAGTTCATATGTAGACAATTGAGACATGCAATTGCCAAACTCAAAGCAAAATTTTAAATTGCATGTTTTTCATTAAAATCATGAAAAAACGTTACAAGTTTTTCTTCAAATAAAAAGAAAACATATAAAATTTAAATTGTGCATCATTTTATTTTCTCTTTAAGGTGCAGATTAAATAAAATAGACCAGATCGCTTCAGTATACACTAGCGGTTTGAAAACGCCAAATCTAGCGTTTTCGTTTGTAAGAAGACCTGCTTGGCGTTTTCAAATCGACATGCGTTTTTCAGAACATGGGCAATAGACTCACTCTTATACCCCAAAAGTATATATAACATTGAACAATTTTGCCACTACATTACACAATTTTCTTTATTGTAGAATAAAAATCAAAGGTCTTTTGATTTTTCCCAATATATTGTGCCTTCTTCAAATATTATTGTACAATATGAAAAATTGCACCATTTTTCAAATCAAATTCAGCGTTTTAAAAATCAAAATCAAGATTTTCCAATGAACTTGATTAAAACGCTGATTCTGACTTTTGAAATGTCGAATTTGATTTGTAAAGTAGTCAATTTCATATAAAAATTCTGAATTTGTTTTTTTAAAACCAGAAATTGAAGTTAAAAACCTATATGTGCCTATACCTGATATATTTACGTCATGACAAATGTCTAATTTTTTATACCAAAAACAGCTAATATAAAATAAATTATTTTTTCATATTTAGTTTGACTTTTGTCATGATAAAAATATATCAGGTATAGACGTAGGGTCACGTATTGAAGCTGAAAACTGATGTGTCTAGCCTCACTTAAGTAGCATACACATTGGGGAACTTGAGTGACAGTTTTCCTCAAAATTTAGCTTGATCGATAGTGTGAACATAAATTTCGTCAGTCAACAGTCAACCACAAAAATTTTTGCGGTTGAGTGACAGTCAGCGGCCATATGGCTTTTGACTGATAGTGTGAACCAAATAGTGTCAGTCAAGAGTTATTTTTTGTAGCATAAGCTTCACAATATGGACGCGGATAATTGTTTTTTAAAGAATTCAAATATTTTTATGAAATGCAACGTTGGCTGTGTGAGATGTTAAGACAAAATCGTGCGAGGAATTGTTAAATAATAAAAAATTAAATAATTGAGTTAAAAAAAGTCACTATAAAATTTTTTTTCATCAATTAAGCTCATCCAACTGTTATTTTCTATGTTTGTGGGTCAAATTTTCTTCTTGAATGACGGTTTGAGTGTCGAACATGATTGATAGTCTAGACAGTCAAAAGTATCCTTCAAAGCTGATAAATTTTTGACTGTCACTCAAGTTCGCCAATGTGTATGGTACTCTGAAGCCTGGTGCTAAGAAATTGGGCTATCGGCTCTCAACTAAAAACCATGGTGTAATAAGTAGACTAGTGGCAGAATAAGTCAGCAGATTATATATTGCTCTGCTGGTTTTGTGCATAAGCCACGTTTCGCAAGTGTATTTTTTTGACAAGCATTATCTCTTTTTTTTTCTCTTGTATTGTATTTGTTGCCCTTATGCCGCCACCTGTGTACTTATTACACCATGTTGCAAAAAAAAAAACATAAATAAGGAAAAATCAACTAATAGCGTAAAATTTTGTAGTTTTCCAAGAAAAATTAATGAAAACTTTGCGTATAAGATAAAACA
The DNA here is from genome assembly GCA_956483635.1 of Panzeria rudis. NCBI lineage: Eukaryota > Metazoa > Arthropoda > Insecta > Diptera > Tachinidae > Panzeria > Panzeria rudis. The sequence goes on from OY101447.1 coordinate 6,055,194, forward strand.
TTCTTACAATATTTAACATTAAAGTGTTTTATTATTATGCATATGAAAAACATTAAAAATATGTAAATTTATAGTTGAATTTGTTTAAATTTCAATATAGTGAAAAAAGAAAGGCGTAACAAAGCAGATATCTAGTCACCAGAAGTATAAAAAATATACCATAGAAATAAGGAGGTGCAGTAATTAAAGATATATCAAGGACTTAAGATTCAAGACTTGCTTTTCAAACCGTTACGAAATCCATCCATGAGCAACTATAGACATCACGGCGGTGGTGGTGGTTATTGCGGTATTGAAGTACGCGACATGCATCCAAGAATCTCCAATAATTTCACTTATGTTAGCTCATGTGTAAAATATATGATTTTTATGCTGAATTTTATATTTTGGCTTTTCGGCGGACTATTATTGGCAATCGGTTTGTATGCTTTCATGGACAAATGGGAGTCTACAGGATGGGTACGTTTGGAAAGCTTTTACGATGTTATACTGAATATTTCATTAGTGATGATGATTGCTGGAGTTGTGATATTTGTCGTGAGCTTTGCTGGTTGCTTGGGTGCTTTGCGAGAAAATACTTGCTTGCTGAAATTTTATTCCATGTGTTTGTTACTGTTCTTCTTGATGGAGATGGCAATTGCTATTATGGGCTTTGTTTTTCCCCAAAATATGAATTCATTTTTAGAGGACACATTTACTGACAAAATTATACACTCATACCGCGATGACCCGGACTTGCAAAATTTCATAGATTTCGCTCAGCAAGAATTTAAGTGTTGCGGCCTTAGCAATGTTGGCTATCAAGATTGGAGTTAGTAAAAGTTTTATAAATTTCCCAGATACCAATTATTTTAATAATCAAAATTTGTATATCGTATTATTATTAAATTTTTTTTAGGTAAAAATGAATATTTCAACTGCTCATCACCATCAGTAGAAAAATGCGGAGTTCCCTATAGTTGCTGCATCAATGCTACCGATATAAGTTCAGGTCTTGTGAACATCATGTGCGGATATGGCGTACAAGAACACTCTGTTGCCGCCGCAAGCAAGCGTATATGGACAAGCGGTTGTATTGAAATTGTTCGCGTTTGGGCAGAAAGAAATCTGTATGTTATCGCTGGTGTAGCATTAGGTATCGCTCTAATACAGTTATTTGTTATTTACCTTGCCAAAACATTAGAAGGACAGATCGACCTGCAGAAATCGCGTTGGTCGGCGTGAAATGAGTAACAGATTCATAAATATGTTGCCAGGAATGATTTCTTAAAAAACTTTTAATTACAATAGTTTACAAGAATTTAGTTTTCAGTATGCATTTTATACTGCTTGCTCAAAATTAATTTTAACAAAAAGAGTGCTAAATGATAGTGCTCATCATTCGAAAAGACTACTCTAATATTACATACTTTATTTTTCTTTTTGTTTTATAAACACGTACCAACTAATCAGATTTATGAAACTTTTCAAGATCTTCCCCGTATTTGAACTGAAATAAGAATTCGTTGAAAAGGATAAAATAGATTTTTTTCAGAAAATAACAAAAATTTGCATTTTTTTACAAATTGCCAAAGAAAAGTGCATTTTCTTATCATACAAAAATCTAATTTACTTATCGTGATTTTTGTTTTCGCTAAAAGAATCTATTGAATAACACAAATTTTAATAAAAAAAAACATTGCCATTTTTTAACGTTTTTTTCTCATAGTATTTTCAAACAATTTTCAAACTGAATTAGTCAAAATTTATTTTTAAATAGTATAAAATAAATAAGTATAAATACTCAAATAAATATATTCATATATCTGCATAACAAAAGTACGTATTATTAAAAAAATAATATTTTAATTCATTTTGTATTTGTCAACATAATTATTATTAAAATAATTATATCTATGTACATGTATTACATAATAGTATATTAATTTTAGCAAATAAAAACGAAATATTCAAAAAAATTTCCTAGACCAGAGTTTTTTTCCATTTATTGGTAATGATATTAGGAAATTCTAATTCAGAACAGGAATTAGTCCGGTATGTGATGGAAATCGATCGATTTCAAATAGCGTGATTTTACAAAACCAAAATAGCCACTTATGTGTTCTGTAAATCGCACGATACGGTGAAATCGAATAAAATATTCTGTCTCGAAAACAACAAAAAAACATCAATAAGTCAACCTTCAGTAGAGTTTGTTTTTTGGAATCGATAGATTTCCATCACATACCAGAATAAATCACTATTAAAAGTTTTATGTATGCACGTATATGTGTTTTACTGTATATAAAATACTTTGTTATTAACTGCCAGGCCCACTATGTCGACGCGATTCTTTCTTTCTTATAATAACATATAAAACAAAAACAAAATTTTAGAATTTGTTTTTGTTTTAAATGTAATTGTGGCGAAAGAAAGAACATGTCGACATAGTGGGCCTGACAGTAAATAACTTTTACATCTTATCACCTTTGAAAGTCCTTTTTAAAATTTTAGAAATTAAAAAAAAAATATTTCAGATTAAAGTTCGACTTTGATAGTATCTATAGAAAATGAACTAGAAAATATAATAATAAATAAATTGGATTAGTTGTAAAATAAAAGTATACAGTTGTGTTCCCTAAAATAGAGTGGCATTCCTAAAAATAGAGTAGTGTTCCTAAAAATATTTTAGGTGTGAAAAGAAATAGAGCTCTCCACTTCAATTATCCAAAAAACAACAAAATTGCAAGAGGTGAGTAAATACTGGTATAAATTGGATGAGTAAAGTGATATACTTCAATTATATTTAAATGACCTCAATTTGTGTAAAAGGCGGCATTCATTCTTTCTTCAATCCGTACGATAGGTTCAGTTCCATTATATGAGGAACACTCCCACACCATAATATTTCCGCCAACGTGTTTATTGGTCTTTATAATGTATAGAGGAAAACTATTTTAGGTGTGAAAAGAAATATCTAAAAAAACAACAAAACTGCAAGAGGTAAGTAAATTGGTTTGTATATAAAATAAAAATATACAGTAGTGTTCCATAACTTATAGCCACTCTTCTGTCAGAGTTAAATAAATTTATTTTTAATATAAATACTATTCCTAAGTTTTTCGACCTTTATATATTAATATCTTGCCTAATTTCTTGAAGCATAATTATTATTTTTACAGTTTCTTCAAAAGAAATAAGGACAGTAAAATCTAGAAAAATAGGTTGGCTCTATTTTATGGAACACCACTGTAATTGGCGCAGTATGTAGGACTGTATTATTGCCTTATGATGTTATATCTATTACTAGCTGTGTCCGGCAAACGTTATTGTTTTGTTTTTACTTTAAATAGGTTTTTTTAAATAACTTCTTCCCATGGCCACCTATTAGGTAAAAAAAAAAACAAAAACCTAATGTGGATTAGCCCGAACCTGTATTACAAATTTCAGCTTTAAAGCTCTTATAGTTCCGAAGATCATGCGTTACCTGTATGCAATATGGAAATTTTAGTATAAATTATCTAAAAATACTCTGTCAGGCCCACTATGTCGACATGTTCTTTCTTTCGCCACAATTACATTTAAAACAAAAACAAATTCTAAAATTATGTTTTTGTTTTATATGTTATTATAAGAAAGAAAGAATCGCGTCGACATAGTGGGCCTGGCAGACTAAGATTAAATACATAGTTCGAATTCAAATGCCTAAACGAAAAGCTGAATCGACAATACTTGAAGGGAAACTTGTAGTAAAGAAAGGTCTAAAATCTATATGTAAAAATTGTCGAATATTTGATCAGATCCAAAACGATGTTAAAGAAATGTCTACACTATTCGTTGAAGCATCCAGATATATAGATTTTTCATTGATGCAACGATGGCGAAATAATAAATTTGCTGTAGTAAAATTTCAAATGTTCTACTATCCACTAATGAAAAAGAAAAAATCTCAATATATTCTCGACTCAGAATATGAAGAAAGATTACGTAGTACACTACCGTTATATGCTAGTTCGTATCGATCGAGTTTAGTCATCGATTCAGCTAATCAGTACGAAGTTATATTCCATAAAAACATTTGGATGCATGCTTATACAAGATTGAGAAGATATTTTAATTTGAAATGGATAAGCAAAAAGTATACAAAACTTTAATGTATTTATTTAAAACGAATAACAAACATGAACCCGATGAGAGATGATTTAAAATGGAATGGTGAAAAATTAGATAATTTGCAAAATAGAAAACACTTTTGGTTTTCTTTACAATTATTTTATAATTTACAACGATATAATGAAGTGAATAATTTTAAAAATTTTGCCCTATTCAAACATGGTTTACATCATATCCGGTACGATTTATTAGCATTTTCGCGGCTATTATGTAGTTTGAAATTATATAAAGGTCCATGGAAACAGTTTGATCGTGATACAGAATGGCGAAAATATTTCAAATTTCCTGAAACAAGTAGAAATTCAATTATTCGCTACAATCTGATGGTATAGCTGTATCGCTATCGATGAAAAAACCAAAAATATTAAAAAAAGCTAAAAAGAAAACGTTTAAAAAAATTTATTTTACTGAATGTAAATAAGGAATAAAATAAATTGAAAAATAAAGAAATTTTTGTTAAAACTAAAAAAATGTAGTGCTAAGAATTGGAATAATCTTTTTATTCCATGAGGAATCTAAACAAAAATTGTTGGTCCAGGGTTGCTAGATGCATCCAATGCCTTGGAGTACCCGAGCCATTGCAGGCAGCTTAATTCAATCAAATAGTCTTTACGTGTTAAATTAAAATTTCTCAAGAGTAAGTCAAATTGGGTTTTTATATATTTTGGACGTGAAAAACAGACGCGAAAAATCATTGCTTTCCATCATCGCGAAACTAAGTTCATGTGTGCCGGGAAGGTATTGTATGGAGGTAGTGTTAGGATAAATGTGTTAGTATTAAGATTTTGTCCTAAAAATAAATATTTACAAGCTTTAATAATTAATTGGAAAGATAAAACAGCAACTACATGATGCATTCATCCATTTCGTCTGCTAAAATAAAGTGAGAAAAACAGGACAAAAGGAAAAAAATCACAGTGTAAAAAATCATTTATGATAAGGGGAATTTTTCGATTTTTTTTATTCACGATCTCGAAAGAAAGGGAAAGGAAAATATTTCGAGGGAAAAAATATTGACGATAGAGGGGTGAATAAATCTGTCAACATTTATTAATAGTATGTTGATAGTATATTTGATCCGGCGTATATCCGATGAGGAGCAAATATAAATATAAAGCAAACAAGAATTAATATTTTGAATTAAGATTGACAATAAATTTTCATTTCCATTTTCATAAGTCTATGTCCATACGAGTCAACTTTTGCTGCCCAACTTTTGAGTTTACGGGAGAGAGAGGTGAGAAGATAGGGAAGGGGTACACTGCTTCATGTACATGCAACTCTCTTTTGTTTTCTTCTTCGTAATATTAAGCAACAACAAATTCTATGTAAAAAAAACAAAAGCTGAGCAGCAAGAATTTCATTATATGGACACGAATGCAACTTCAAAAGGAAATGGACAAAAGGATCTTAAAAGTTGCACGTAGTGCTTCGTTGACTTCTAAATGACGAGTAATAATTTATATATAAACACTAGTACAACTAGTGAAATTTGGCAAAACAATGCTTAAATACCGTTAACGGTATACTCGTTGAAGAACTCATAAAAAGTATCCAAAAGCATTTTGTTTACTAATAAAATACATAAATCAATTTTACATTCACGTTTATACGTTTAAACACTATTCTGCCTGTTCTGTCGAGTCGATTTAAAAACGCTCGGTTTAGACAAATTAAATCCACTAATAGCAAACTTTTTTCATACTTTTTTGCAATTTCATATATTTTAGAGCTTAAAATACCATATCTGAAATTAATTTACTATGCACGATTTAAAATACATCAATGGGGGCATTATTTATTTTTGGAAACCGATAAATTTACTCGGATTCGATTTACCGAACGAGGGCATATATTATTTTTTTAATTTAATTAAATTTAGCTTATTCAGCTTTCAAAAAAACTTTTTTCAACAAAAAATTTGGCAACCAATGCCAACCATTCGTCACTTTTAAAAATTGCAAAAAATAGTCAGCTTTCGGGGTGCTGCCACCTGGTATGAATTTGTTTTTATTTTTTTTTTGCATGCAAGAAATGTAATGTTTTTTATTTATTATTCTACTATTAAATATTTTTTTATATTTTTGAACCCGAACCTTGCTGAATTTTTGGGTTTAACGGGTTCGGGCCCAAAGTCTTTATAAACAGCGAACCTGAACCCGTTTGGGTTTAGGTTCGGTTTCAGTCCCTGATTAATAGTATATTAATTTTAGTTTATATATGTAGTTTATTTGTAATCAAATAAAAACGAAATATTCAATAAATTTTGCTTGGTTATTTTTTACATGAAATCGATTTTGAAAACGCAGCACTTTTAAAGGTCATTTACACTTTCCTTCCATTTTTTATAATATTTTTTTATAATTTTTGTGATAAAATTATATTTAACAAAGAAATATTTTTATAATATTTCTGGTAAAGCTATTTTTAATAAAGAAATATTTTCGAAATCGATTTCCATCATATACCTGATTAAAGTTAAATTTAGTTTAAAGCGAAAATCTATAAAACATTATTTAACATATTCACATATTCATTTAAGTCTACATCTTCATTCAATTTGTTATTCACATTCATTTGAAAAAGTTTAAGTGTTTCTTTTCGTTTATTATTTAAATTTTTGGCAATAATTTTCTTGTTTTGCTCTTTCCTCAAACTCATTAACAGTTGTATACGCTTTCTCATAAGTAAATCCAGTTCGTGAGCTTTCGAATACGGCGTTGTTAGTTTAGACACAGATATATGTAAGGAATGCTCTGGTTTAGCCAGAAATTCCATAATGTAAGATATTATTTCATTGCAATTAGTTTCGTACAAATTATAATTTTCCAAAACCAGAGTGTTCTTTTCCCATTTATTGTCAATGATATTAGGAAATTCTAAACGATTACACATCTGAACAATTACATCATTGGGTACTTTTCTTGCGTCACTTCGTAAGATATTCCGTTCTAAAGAAATTTTTACGTCACATTTAAAATATATTTGGCAATATCCCATACTATGCTCTCGGGAAAGTTGAAAAAGTTTATAACGCATGCTACGGTAGTAGTGATTATCATCGCATAATATTATAACATCATTGTGATGATGGTTCTTATATTGTACATTCATTGTTTGCAGTTCCGATGGCAAACTCTTAAAGTTCATAAATTTTGTTATAATTTCTTTCAAGGATTTTAAAAGATTCTCTCTTTGCTCTTTATATTGTGTAGGATTTTCAGAATTAAAGTTGATTAAATTATCATAGCACAAGTGTAAAATATTAAACGGCGCTGATTCCATTTGCATGAGATAATGGCAAAATGTTGTTTTACCTACTCCGGGAAGACCTATTAAAGTAACTAAGCATAGACGATTCATTTTTATAAAAAACTAACTATTCTAGATAAAGCTGTTAACGATTTTTAAGAATAATTAAGCTGCCAAATTTGACGTAGTTGATGGAGGAGGCAAAAACGTAGTTGAAGTGGCGCCTGTATTTGGGCTACTTTGCTGTTGTTGTTCTTTTTGTAGAGCCTCAAGTTCTTCCAAACGTTTAGCATTAATACTTGTTTGAACTTCTACATAAACTTTCATCATATTTTGGTTGAATTGAGCAAATTTGTTAACACAACGATTAACACATATTGTCTAAAATAAATAAAGAATTATTCTAAAATAAATATATATTACTAAAAAAATTATACTTCATGATCTGCTATATCACGTTCATTAAAGTTATCAACGCATCTGTTAAAACATATTTCAGTCACTTTGTTGTATAATGTGAGAAAATCTTTGAGCTTTCAATGAAATTTATAAAAGAAATATAAAAGCAGGAAAAATCATAGAAAATGCTATTTATTCTTACATTTCTAATATTAGGATCCATTTGTTGATTTCTTTATAAAATTTAGTTTAATCGGTATTTTTATTATATTTGTGTTTGTACTAAAACGCATATGTTTACCATGGCTGCCAGGTTTCAGGACTTATCGTAATTTTTTCTCCAAAACCAAGGCGAATTGATACCAGGTGGCCCTATTAGTAAAAATGAGCATCAACTGACTTTACCAAAGTGTCAAACTCTATGTAAAAAAAACTAAACAACAACTTTTTATGTATGCATTTAACATGACAGATTACTAAAGTCTAGTTGTTGCGCTTATAAGGCCACTTGGTATTAAATACGCTTTGTCTAAAACTGAAGTACCGATTTAATAGAGTTGTTACTAAAATTCCACGATTTTTTGCAAATGCTAAGACGGGGTTCACACAAGACAACTTTTAATTCAACCGCGAGAAAGAGAGAAAGCAACACAGTTTTTCTCTGCCTCTCTCCCAATTGAATTTAAAGTTGAGCAACAAAAATTGTCCTATGTGAACCCCGTCTAATTGTATCATACATTTTACACACAGCCAAGGTTCAGACGATGCAAGTCTTATTGATCAGCTTCTTATTCAGCTGTGAGAAAGACAGAGACATTTTTATTTATTTCTTTGTCTTTCTCACAGCTGAATAATAAGCTGATCAATAAGTCGACGTTTAAACGATGCAAGTCTTATTAATCAGCTGGTTATTCAGCTGTGAGAAAAACAGAGAAATGTGTACTCATTTCTCTGTCTTGCTCACAGCTGAATGAGAAGCTGATCAATAAGACTTGCATCGCTTAAGCGTCGACTTATTGATCAGCTGTGAGAAAGACAAAGAAATAAATAAAAATGTCTCTGTCTTTCTCACAGCTGAATAAGAAGCTGATCAATAAGCCTTGCAGCGTCTAAGTCCCAGTTTACACTATGCAAGTCTTATTGATAAGCTTCTTATTCAACTGTGAGAAAAACAGAGAAATGTGTATTCATTTCTCTGTATTTCTCACAGCTGAATGAGAAGCTGATCAATAAGATTTGTATCGTCTAAACGTTGACTAAACGTCGACAACACTTTTTGATTTTCATCAATCAGAGCCGGCAACACGTACGTGTAGCCGAAAAAGCACGACCGCATGCACACACTTAAAGGCCGGGGCACATAGAATCCGTCGTACGTTATACGTCGCCTTTTTCAACTGACATTAACGTAACGACGGAGGAGGTTGACACAATGAGTACTTTATTGACGGATATTAAAACAACTGCTTTTTCTTCGCATGTTTCTGCAGATAAATTTGATTTGATTTGATTTATTTATTTTATTTGTTTTTATTGTTTTATTTAATTTTTGGTGCCAAACAGCAGAAAAAACTAAAAAGCAAAAAACAAAGCAAAAAACCAACTGATAGCTGTCAAAGTACTCGACGTACGTTAAAAGTTAAAAGTTGGCCAACTTTTAACGTACGTCGAGTATTTTGACAGCTATCAGTTGGTTTTTTGCTTTGTTTCGATTTAGTTTTTTCTGCTGTTTGGCACCAAAAATTAAATAAAACAATAAAAACAAATAATATAAATAAATAAAATCAAATCAAATTTAGCTGCAGAAACATGCGTGATTATTTGACCGCCGCCAGACCGCTTACTTACAAGGTGTATATTTGCAAGTTAAGCGTAGTATGCAGCTCTGAATGAAATTCAGGCTGCCATAAGAAGTATGTGTAAAAAAAACAAACTGAAATTCAGGTTGGTAAATTTCTTAAAGAAATTTCCGTTTACTAGTACGCAGTTCCAAAAGAAAAGTACACGGAATTTTGGCATTTATTGTCTATTACAGGCATGTTATAACAATAAGTGGAGAATTTTTTCCGTCAACTGAAACAAAAATGAATGTTCAGACAATTGTTTGGCCACGGAATTTTTTACATTTCTAATTTTTCGTACGTTGTAATTAATTTTTAGTGTTTTTGTGTGTTGTAAATTAAAAAATATATAATTTGTGTGTATGCAAACAAAATTCTGTATAGAATTCTAAACGATTATTTTTCCGTGTAGAAATAAATGCAAAACTCCAAACCTGAATTTCAGTGAGAGCTGCATACTACGCTTTAAAATATAAGAATATTGAAAGCCGCAAAACGATGGGTTTACGTGATTTAACGTTAAATAATTTGATACATACTGGCAGCGCTTTCTATTATTTTTATCTAAATTTTTCATTAAATTTTCGTTCATAGTACATTCGCACACCTTCTTCTAAACAGTTTTCTTTTCTCAATTTTCTTAGTTTAGTATATCGGCAAAACCGTGAAAATTTTTTAAAGGTGCAAAGGAAACTATGCAGAATTTATAAATTAATATTGCCTTATTAAAACGAAAAATCTTTGGTTTACTTAAATCTATAAATTGGATTGTTAGAAAATTTATTGATATACAAGTGAGTTGATTATAAAGTTGGGTGGAAAAAAATTCCATTATTAAATTTAATTTTGAAAAATGAAGTGTGTAGATGTGTACCTAATTATCAAGGACTTTGATGATTGATGCTATTTTTCTCAACCTTTAGTACATGTCTAAAATTATTTGAAAAATATTTAAAAATGCTTTTAACATTTATGGATTTTTAACTTGTGAATTGATTTGCATTTTGCAAGGGGGTTTTGACGTTTTGCTTTCTCTTTTTTTCTATTCATTTGGCTGCTTTATTCATCAAGTTTTTCAAATTCTGAAAGAAAAGCCATTTGAGGTTTGTGTGATATTACAACATTTTCCACACTATGTATTACATTTTTTGTTTTTATTAAACTTTACGTACTTACATCCAATTGTAAAATGTTGTTTGTTTCTCTTATTACGTTTTAGTTTTCCTTGTGCCATTCCATAATCTGTGGTGCCATCGTTGGTGTTTGTTGTTTTTTTCTTCTCACAATAGTCGATGTCGATGTATTGTCACTTACATGATTGGATAATCATTATTACAAGACAGTGTAATTGAATAATAATTAGTGTGGTTTTATATTGCTAAAACTTGGAAGATAATTGCTGCTAAAGTATATAGTAGTATTAACTCGTATACGAGTAATTTCTTCATTAAAAATGCTTTCGTTTTCCGGCTATACACTAAGGCGAATTGCCGTTATTTCATTTCCTGTTTGCAATGTCTCTAATAAATTTGTTCTAGACTCCTGTGTTTCCACCATCCCACAAAGTTTGCCCAGAAAGCCTATTTCAGTTTATCCAATAATTTCTAAACAATATCGACATTTTTCATCAGGTAAGTTTTTTGTTGTTTTTGTTTTAATCGCTCACAAAACTATTTTTAGTTATTGTTAATTATTTACATATGCCTGCCTATGAGTACATACATACCAAGTACATATGTATGCATGTACATGCAAAATATTACATACTTTTATATCTATTTTTAAAAGTATTGTTTATAATTTTCAATTGTTGCTTGTTTATTTTAATTTATATTTCACGAAAAATGTAAATTAAAAATGCCACGCTCATGAAAAGTAAATAAGCATAAATAAATAACTACTTCTACTTAGCCGATTCTTATGAGACTTTGCATACACATTACAACATTGTGGTAAGAAAAGTGGGCAGTGCCACGCCCACGAAAAGTAAATATTCATTTTAATTTCTTCTGCTTAACCGATTCTTATGAAACTTCGCACACAAAATTAGTTCTCGTAAAAGTAGATGTTTATTTATTTAAATAAATTGAAAAAGTTTTAATGTAAATTTGTTAATTTGTTTTGACAATTGCTTGAACAAAAAAGTTACTTTGTTGTATCAATTCGCCGATGACTATACCTTATTGATCTACCTTGATTGTCCCATACTCAAGACCTTATGTCTTATATTGCAGTGTGGAACTGAATAATAGGTTTGACAAAGAGTGTATACATATAATATTAACATAAATTCAAATATTTATGGCTTTATTAATAAAAAACACGCTCAATCTATGACAGGTCAGGAAAACGAATTTCCATACAAAATTTGCTTCACTAACCCCCACCAACCTAAAATATTTCCTAAGAATAAAGCAGATAATACAAGCATATAAAAAAAACAAATAATGATATATAAAAATATAAAATAATAAAAATATAATATTATACCTATGTAGAACAGACTTTTAGTATGTAGTTACGTTGAGAACAGTTGCTATCGAGTATGTTCTGTATTTCATGTGATTAAAATATGCGGAATTATCAAAGCACTGTTGTTGCAAATTAATATTTATAACAACAATGCTTTGATAATTCCGCACATTTTAATTCCACATGAAATACAGAATATACCGGATTATTTGTTTTTTAAATTGTTGTGCGTTACTTAAAACTTGAAAGCTATAGGTGATAGAGTTCCAGAGAGATATTGCAAATATGTAGAAATGCCATTTTGACATTAGGCTCTTGTACCCTGCAGATCGTATTCTTTTACCTCTGCAGTTATCTGAGATAGTCAGTCTATTGTAAAGATATTCTGGCTGGCGCGTATAAATAATCTTGTGCATAAAAACTAAACTCTTAGGTTAAGGAGATCATCAAAAGAAATTCCATACAATTGAGATGAAAACACTGATATCCTAGACCGTCTGTTCAAACCGTAAATATAACGAATAATACTATAGACAAAACTTAACTTTCTCTTACTTGTGTACTTGTGGAGTCGCAACTAGAGAAAAGCTCACATCCATACAGTAAAGTGGGAATTAAATAAGTTTTTGCTAGGAGAATTCTTATCTTAATTGGAGTGCAGTACTGATATGACCATATATATTGATACTTTTATGAAAACAATATTTTTTTTTAATTTTCTGCAAAAAAGGAAAATTTAAAATTGTGAACAAATAAACAAATGTAAGCAACAGATATTTCGAACATTGGTATTATTTACATTCGAAATAAATAAAACCAACTTGGTTTAATGACACCAAATGAAACCAACATTGGTTTGCAAAAACGATAACAAGAAAAATCGACATGAAGTTATGACACCCCTGCATTATATTTTAACAAAAATCAACTTTATTGAGGGCTTGAGGAATTTTCAAGCTACAGTTTTCTATAAAAATTTTAAAAGCAGCATTTAAGAAAAACCATCAAATATTTCTTTTTATAATTTGCTGATCAATTCTGTTATACAAAGCATCTGTAATTGATAAAATGCCAATTTGTATACATTAAATTAAAACTAAATTGAAATCGTTAATGTATTTGCTGTTATCTATAAATTGGGGTCACACTCCGCTGATTTTCGCATACCATGCGAACGCAATTGTTTATTTTGTTTTTGGAAATTTTAAGAGGCAATTGACTTTTGTTTTTTAAATGTTTCTATTTAGTTTTATGAACATAAATATAAAGCTTCACTTTGTTTTATTGCAAAGAAGTTTTTTTTCCAGTGTACAGTAAATAACACTCCGTTTGTTCATGCATACAGATTATTTATGTATAGAAATGGTTTATATTTTTTTAAAGTTTATTTTCGGTGCTATAATTTTTTTACGCTATTAGGCTTATCTTGGTGTATATGTACATTTGAGATTAAATACATGTGTATGCACATATATAAATTAATAACTTTTATGAAGGTGGATGGATGCCAAATGTGAAATCTCCCCTTACCTAAAAATACCGGGACTTTATTATATTTTAAATAATTGAATTATTGAAACCATTTTGGAATTGACTTTCAGCAAAAAGTTATAATTCAAATTAAAGATGAGACCATGCATGAGTAACTTTTTAATTGATTAAACGCAAACTCGAACATTGATGACGATATCATTTAAGATGTCCTTACATGGTAATACATGTATTATGATATGTCTAAAAATGAAAAAATCTTATCATGTAGACGCAAAATGTATTGAGTAGGAGAGAATACGAATACAAAATTTGACAAGCGTTCGGTAAATGTTTATTTTCTAAACCAGTTTAGAAACTTATGTATTATCATCATACCATAGGTGTAAACATGAAAAATACTTACAACAGACTTTTGTTCTCTTTTTTAAGCATGAATAGAATTTCATAATGTTTTGATTCTACAAAGTCGTTAATACTTTGTATTAGCATGTAAAGATAGCTTTATTTTACTGTGGAAGTTTTTCGGGGTTATTTTTAGCTTTAATCGCAGCTTATCATTGCACTATAAAAATAAAATGTATTCTAAAAATATACATATGAAATCCTAAAAATTCTTTCGGTCCGGGATTTCGGGTTTTTTAAACTTCGATATCCGGGATTTTCAAAAGTCAGTCCAAATTGGCATCTCTAGTTATGAAATGGTATCTTAAAACAATAATATGATTGAGTGAACTTTTCTTGTTTGGACTTGTTAATACTTTTTTTTACAATTTTAGTAAAGTAATTTAATATACTTTCTTATGTTTATTTTTCTTTAAACTTTTTACGTTAACAAATTTTTATTCAGTATATATTTGGATACACATTCGTAACAATTGCTTTAGATTTATCTTGTGCTATTTTTTTTTTAATTTTTTAGATTCTCACAATAATATGGAAAATAAAACAGAAAAAGTATCTGTTGACAAGGAAGAACTTAGAAAACGTTTAACACCTTTACAATATCAAGTTACCCAAGAAGCTGCAACGGAAAGACCTTTTACAGGTGAGTATTTCATTTTCTTGCGCAAATATCTTAAAAGCCATTTTGAAAACGAAACGATTTGAAACCGAAAATGGTTATAAGCAGATCTCGGACTTTCATACAACTAAAAATTGATTTTAAGCGCTTAACAAATGCACTTTAAAATGAAAAATATGCGCAAAAATATGCACTTACCTACGAACAAAGTTCCAAAACAAATATAGCACGAAAAAATTTTTTTTATTATTATTAGAAAAAAAAAACATAAAACAAACATAATTGGGTCTATTATTTAATGCAACCGAACTTTAGCTGCGTTGCACAGTGTAAGATTTGGGCAATTTAGCTAGACTAAAGTCGTTTTTAGAGTATAATTTTGAGAGTATTCCTATATTAATTACATACAAAACTGAACACTCCATTGACAAAAAAAATTTTTAAAAGTTTGTCCAATTTGCCAACTGGAGCAATATAACGGTACTTTGAATTTGATTAATTTAAATATATTTTTACGAAATGAAAAATGCAGACTAAAATATAACGACATAAAAATGACAGCTGTGATGATAATCTGTATTTGGTAACCCTAAATAGATCACTAACTAAAGTACATAATCGAATAGAAAGACTTGCTAGCCAACTTAAAAAAATCAAAATCTTTTAATTTGTCTTCAACCAACTCGACAAATGCTAAACCAATCAATTGACGGAACCATACACTCCTTAATTTGGACAACAACCGATTCAGTTGCCAGTTGAATTGAAACGTTTATGTAGTGTATAAGTAATGTCAAAATAAAAGCGTTGGCAGCACTTTTGAATTAGTCGTTAGTATTTAAAATAGCGGAAATAGAACTTTTTGAAAACATCCAAGATTATTCGAGAATGTTAAAAGGCAATTTAGATAGCGACAATTATACAACCTCAGCTGTAAGAAATGTAAGCTTGATTACAGCATAATTCGTTTAAATAGCAAATAAACTTGAAAGCATTAGTATATCAGAAAAGCAAACTTTTTTTAATGCCGACAAAAATCTCATTATGATTTTTTTTATTGTGTGACTATTGTTTATTGAGTGTTTTGATTTGACACATTTTTGGTCCAGATCTGCTTCGCTGATGTACATAAAAACATTTAAAATCACTGATGCAGCGCACTGATGCATTTCCGAATAGGCTCTATATGTGTGCAAGCAACACACACACACACATACATTACAGCATAGCAAGATCCAATGATCATGCAGTATGCTTAAAGTTAAAACGAGACCTGCATTACAGTATAAAGATAAAAAGAGAAAACTACATTCTAGAAAGTCGGCGAAGTTACCAAAACGTTTTATAGTTAACTATATAAGGCAAGCTGCCGGACGACAATTATGCAGTGTATTTTTGAACTTAAACGAGTAAATATCGCCAAGAATAGTAAGTGGTTACTAGTGACGTTACGAATATTCGTATTCGTATTCGAATCGCCGAATATTCGCATCTTTCATGATATTCGTATTCGCCAAATTCAACCGAATGTTTCACGAATATTTTGTGAATACGTTCCAAAAAATAGTACATAAAAAATACTGAAAATTAAACAAAAAATTTTAATTTTTACTAAAAAAAAATTGCCTATAACGCAAAACAATAATCTTCTTTTAGTAAAGAAAAAAAACAAAATTCATTTCACAACGACATGGTATTTAAAAAGTAAAGTCGTGTTAAATTAATTTATTAATCATGTTAAAGTAATACTCAAAGCTCAGTAGAGGAATGTTGAACTGTTTTGAAGTCCTTTCTCCATCAAGCCTATTGCGCGGTGTGTAAGTAAATAAGCTCCGCACCACTAAACATTCGCTCGCTCGGAACACTCACCGCTGGTGTCACTAAACATTGCCTGTGTATAGGTAAAATAAGCTCGTATTTTCCCTTATTTACTTTCCACCAAAAATTTAAAAAAGTAGCATTCAGGTGCTAAGTTAATAATTTCAATTTCCGTCATCGGAATATAATAATAATGTTAAATACCTATAGTATTGTGACAGTTTTTCTCAATTTATTGTTATTGACGCAAAGGTTAGATTTTTTTTCAATTAAATTTGAAATATCAAGTGGTACTACCTATTTAGATTGAATATTCGTATTCGTATTCGAATACGGCGAATATTGTTTCAGATATTCGTATTCGCGAATATTAAAAATTGATATTCGTAACATCACTAGTGGTTACATCGCGTTTAGTTGTACGTGTAATTGTTGCTTGTATAGAGGAAGAAAAGAAATCTATCTCGCTTGGATCCAAGAGTATGTATGAACCCTTTGTGATACCTATGGAAGAAAGAAAATAAGATAAGTCGACGTTTAGACGATGCAAGTCTTATTGATCAGCTTCTTATTCAGCTGGGAGAAAAACAGAGAAATGTGTATGCATTTCTCTTACTTCCATAGTGTAAACTGGGACTAAGGAAGATTAATAAAAGAGCTAGGATTAAGCCAAATGTGAGTTAGACTAAGTTTACACACGTCATGTTTTCATGATCATGTTTTAATTCAGCTGGGAGAGAGACAGAGAAATGAATACAAATTTCTCTGTCTCTCTCCCAGCTGAATTAAAACATGATCATGAAAACATGACGTGTGTAAACCCGCATTTAAAGGTAGGGCAAGGTCAGCTGCATATGTGATCGTGAGTGAAAAGTTACTACGATCCAATTTCATAGTTTAAACTATATTAATGTATAATAATAATAATCTGAATTACAAAAGTAGTTCTTGGATTAAAAAAATAAATGAATACGAAAAAGCGTAGAGTTTCGGAATAAATCGTGAATACATAGCACCCATTTACAAACATTTTCTAACGTCACTTATTGCTTCTTTTAAGGTTGTTATAACAAACATTATGAAAAGGGTGTTTATCAGTGTATAGTATGTCATCAGGACTTGTTCAGTTCGGATACAAAATATGATTCTGGTTGTGGTTGGCCTGCTTTCAATGATGTGTTAGATAAAGGGAAAATAACATTACACCGCGACGCTAGTATACCAGGTACGTAAGTCACTCATATGTTCTACTATTTTAAAAGTTTGTACATATATACATACTATGCATACGTAATACTTTAAGATTTACATATCTTAAAAGTTTAAACAAAATTTTAATTTCTAGTTCACTTCAATTTTGTTTTGCCTTTTTATATTAGCGGAGTTCAGTGTTTGCTGCAAATGGTCTTGCGAAAGTGCAAATGCAAAATTTCGTAGCTTTTTAAAGAAATTTTGTGTATTTTGTTGTTGGATTTCATAAAAAAGCTACGATATTTAGCGTTTGCACTTTCGCAAGACCGTTTGCATCAAACACTGAACTCCGGTATTGTACTATTTTAAAAGTAAAAAAGAAAAAAATATAATAATAATTTGCAAAATGTTTTTCTAGTTTTAAAATGTAATTTCTATTGTGTTAGTTCGTATAATTTTTTAGCTTTTTGTTTAGTTTTCTCTTATATAAGTATCTATATGTTAAAAAATTAAGAACTACAAAACTTACTTTTTAAATTATTAATGGAATGTTTATGTTTTGAAGGAACTGTGTATATTTATAATTGTTTCTGTTGTTGTTCGTTGTCATACTCAGTAAAACAAGAAACTCCTAAGTAGTGTGTTATCGTGTTGTGTTACTAACATTAATTGTTAAATATAATTGAAATAATCTGACTTCGAATCTAATATTGAATATTTTTTCTTCTTTTACTTTCCAATTTCTTAAACTAATTGCAATTCTTATAATTCTTTTTGTTTTTTTTTGTTCAATAAAATATAAAATTTTTTTTTCGTTAAAATTTTTTAATTTTTGAAATTTTTTTGTTTTAAAAAAATATAAAAATTTTATGTTTCGATGAGTATTTATTTATATAAACAGTAGTCATTTCAAAAATGCTAGGCATGGTACGCACCGAAGTGCGTTGTTCCAAATGCAGTGCTCATATGGGTCATGTATTTGATGATGGTCCGCCACCGAAATATCTCCGGTATTGCATCAATTCTGCCTCAATTGACTTTGTACAGCAGCCACAAACTCAACAAATGCCTACAAAGTCAACCACTAATCAGGCTGCATCGAACTCCCAAGCAAAGCCATACGCCTCCTCTACTAGTACAATTCAACAAAACAAAAAATAAGTCTATTATTCAATTTTCAAATTTACTCTACTACTTTGTCTAAAAATAGTTTAATTTACTATTATTAATAAAATGTAGTTTAAAGAGCCCTATTTTGAAGAAAATATTAAAATTATGCAATAAAAAGTACCATTTCAATGCTTATTTTTATCTACATACATACCATACACATACATTAATATTGCTACTTAAATATTAAAAAAAAAACTTCTACATCATCTTGCAAAAAATAAAGAGCATTCCATGTATGTTGTGTTTAAACATTTTATTCACATTCATCATTATTAATTCGCTTTATTTTGGTGGTGTCATGCTCAGCATTCAACGTCATTCATACGTATTTAAATGTTTTATTAGTTGTTTGTTTAAATTAATATTTAGTTTTGCGAAGGATAACTCTCAATAGAAGAGTTAATATATTAAAAATTCATTTCAGCTGCTATTATTTTTAAATTGTAATAATTTGCATTTATGTTGAAAGTTTTCAAATTCTTTTTTTGTTTTTATAAGTTGAATAATATGTTTTCTTTTTGCCATATATAAAAATTGCTGCCAAGTGGCATCACTTGCCATATGCAGTGCTGACATTGCCGCCGTCTTCTTTATAAATAACTCCCAACGGCGGTATTCCCAGCACTGCGTACGGCTTAACCTATAGTGTGTATGCCCATTAAGTCCAGTCTTCGAAAAAGGCTATCTACGGTAATGTTCCACAGTAGAGCGGAAGGAGCCCCTACCTGCGGGCATCCGTTGATCACCTTGCCTCGAACACTGAAACTGCCATTCCTGCGATTTATAGGCCTCAACCGTCATAATGCCATCTGTCTTTAGCTCAGTAAGAACTATTCTCAGTTTGTTCAACGAGATCTTATCAAACGCTCCCTCTATATTCATAAAAACGGATAGATATACAGGTATGTGATGGAAATCGATTTTGAAAACGAAGCAATTTTAAAAGCCGTTTTTAATAGACTTCATCAAATTTTTATAATTTATGTGATAAAATTCTTTTTAATAAATAAATATTTGTATAATACATATTTGCGATAAAATTCTTTTTATTAAAGAAATCTTATTAAAAAACATCTTTTAAAATTGCTTCGTTTTCGAAATCCATTTCCATCACATACCAGATAGTGATACCGCCAGTATTAACAAGTTTATGAAAACCAAAATTGGCATTTTAAAAACCAAACTCAGGCCTTTTCAAATAAATTGGATTAGCTAGCAGAAGACTGATTTTGATTTTTGAAATGACCAATTTATTTTTGAAAAATACTCAATTTGATTTAAAAAACTCTGAATTCGTTTTGGAAAGGGCCGAATTTTTAAATCGAGCAAACCGTTCTCCAGTTGTGATGAAATATATTAGCGTGATCACCCTATTTCGGGTGCCATATTAGTCATGGCCATAAAAAACTGAAACGGATTTGAATTTAGCGCATTAAACTTTATATATTCCACATATTTTTATTTAAAGGCTCGAAAATTTTAATTCTTTTGCCGATCAGTGCAATTGAAAATACAAAAATAAAATCAAACTGAACACCATGATATTTTCGAGATCAACCATGATTTCATCATCATCAGAGTTCTTGTCATAACTTTCCAACGTGTCAAGTAGACAAACGACCAACATTAAACCAATTTGCTTTATGCTTTTTAAAATTGTGCAGATTTTTTCCAAACTTATTTATTAAGTTTTTTTGGCTGTTCGAATGTGGGGCTTTTCCGAAAATTAGGCTGAGTTTGGGTTTGATCTAAATATATTATTAACTTATTTTCAATCTGACTTAAAGCTTATTTCCTTACTTTGCCTTAAAACCAATATTATTAAAAAAATTTCTATTCAATTTTAAATGTTTAAATATACGTATACGTACATTCATACATCCATATATATTTTTAGTTGTTTAGAATATATATAGTATATAAAATAAAGAAATGATAAATGACAATATAAATAATGAATTCTGTTTTTTCGTATATTTTCTATTTCTTTTTTCTTGCTTTTTATATATAAATGTGCCTGTTTTTTGGGGGTTTAACACAAAAACGACATCCAAATAAAAAAATAAACATACATAAAAACAAAATCATCTTTATCTGCAACAAACAAAAATTTTGTGAAAAAAATGAATACATCATTGCATTTTTCATATTCTTGGCTTAAAATTAAACTAATTTCTAAAAAAATGGCTTAAAAACGCTTAAATAATAAACTTACATAAATGTGAAAAAAAACTTTCAAATTATAATTAAAATTATATATAAAAAATGTTTATAATAATGCTGTTTAACAACCATCATTATTATTATTATTAAATCTCATTTGTTTAAACATTTTTGTAATTTCAATTCAAATATCAATCAACAACAACACTTCTAATTCATTTCGAATTTCTTTAACATTCTCTTCATATTGGCTGTTTTTATTTATTATTATTATTATTTTATAATATGTTTCACTTTTTCTTCAAATCTTGCCATTTGAAATGCTCTTCTTCGATTTGCTCAATATATTTATTCACTTCATATATTTTTCTTTTATTTTATTATTTCATTATTTTGTGTCTTAATGTCTTATATCTCATGTTCGTACTCCTCACCTCACCTCACCTTCCTAATCAAATCTAATTTCTTTTGCTTAATTTTCCCCGTATTTTTTCGTAATCTTTTTTGTTAATGTTTCCTTAAAATCTCTAAATCATTTTGCAATTTGTTCTTAATTTATTTAAACAAAACTAAATATTAATCTTTAATTATTTAATAACAATAACTTTTTTAAAATAACTTTGTTTAAAAATCATGCCTAAAATGACAAACGCTGCTGTTGTCTTAATTAATATTAATATTTTTAAAACCACTCACTTGTGCAAAACAAATTTGTATTAAAAACGAAAAATCAATTTCAAAACTTTGTCTGCAAAACATAAAAACAAAAAAAAAAAATAAATATTAACTAAAGGGGGTAATATTTTACTACTAATTAAACATCCAGAACGTATACGCACAGAAGTACGTTGCGCCAGATGTAATGCTCACATGGGCCATGTATTCGAAGATGGACCTAAACCAACACGTAAACGCTATTGTATTAACTCGGCAGCCATTCAATTTATTTCAGCGGAACAGTTAAATAAAGGTGTGGTAACAACGGCTAATGTTAATACAGCATCGCCTATTGCTCAACAATAACAGAGGGTTGGCTTAATTGTTGCTGCTTCTTCAGATTAACCTTTAAACTATAAAATATATTTTGTAAATCTCAAATGTGTATATTCATACATATGTATGTATGTATGTATGTATGTATGTATGCGTTTGCGTTTCCTGAGGCCAATTATATTTATATAAAACAATAGTTTTTGTAATTTGTTTTTAAATCACGGTTGGTCAGGGAATGATTTTTACGAAAAAAAAATACTACACAAAAAGTGAATACATATTAGAGGGCTGCGCGAATATACTCGAAAGTACTCGTATGCATGTTTGTGTGTGTATGCATGTATGTTTTTTGTATATATGTGTGTATATATGTATGTATATATGTATATTTGGTCGTGGCTAGGGATGTACACACATATACATGCATGTATACATAAGTATATACAAAAGAACATACATCTATGCACACACGAAATTCATACGAGTACAATCTACGAATACATTTGTGCACACTTTGCAGCCCTCTAATACATATAGGGTTTGAAAGCACTATGTACATACTGTCCACAAATAAATTCTTAAAATAACTTAATATGTAGGACAAAATTAAAATAATACCAGGACAAAACTAAAAGTTATGACCTTTTTTCAATTTTGAATTGGATTCTCACGAAAAACATGATTAAAAAGAACGCTAATTCTTCTTTTAAATAAAACTAATTTTAACAAAATCTGCCTGCCGACTGTGTTAAAACTTAGGGCAATTTCAAATTAAAAAATCGTCAGAACTTTTAATTTTTTACTACGATTATTTAAAAAAATTTTTTTAGAGAGTAGATATAGATAGAGTACATACTTTAAAACCCTATACTTAATTTTTGTATATAATTTTTTCGTAAAAATCACACCCATACCAACCATGAAATACCGTAGATAACGAACGTTTAATGAAATATGTCAATTTAAATTTCTTAGCAATAACAATAAAACTATTTCTGTACTATATATTTAAAATTTGATTGTTATACTAAAAACTAATTTATTTTATTGTAACATTATTATTCGAATTTTGTTTTCTTAATTGTTCATATTAATTTCAGTGTAAATAGCAAATAAAAAATGTGAAATTGTTTTGTTCTTATTTGTCATACACTTTCTTTCTATATTTTATTTTTCTAATAATTTCTTAATAGAAATATTTCAAAATGTATGTTTATATTTAATGCCAAAATAAAATTGTATTTTTATAAACTAAAAACTGTATTCAAATAATAAATCTTGTGTTTATTTTTCACCAAAGGTAAATGGTTAATTTTATTTAATATGACAGGAAATAATGAAAAAAAAAATGTTCAAAACACGATTTAAAGCGCTAAATGTTTTACAATTATGGTGGTTCAAGTTCTTTTTCAAGCCTCATCCATAATTTATTGTTCAAAATCCCCTTTAATAACGTCAACTTAAACGAAAATAGCAGAGTGCGATTGAATATTCGGTTTGAGTTCCGGACTAAGCCTGGTACTGTGTCCAAATTTGTGAAAAATGTTGGGTAACATTGATTATTTCATCAGAAAATTTTGACATGTACGTTTGTTATAATCATCATGTGTTTGTTGTAAATTCCATGCGAAAAAAGTGCCATTGTTTCGCATGAAAACTTAAAATGTTGCCAATGAATTTCATGTTTTCCTTAAGAAAAACAGAGTACTACTTAAGCAACATTTTTTCATGAATAATTCATGCCAATTTTTTTATATGTGTTTTGACATCATTTCACGCGAAATGTTGAACACAATACTATGCTTTAGGCGAAAATTGTGGTTTTTATTCTATATAAATAAAGAAGTTAACCGAAATAGTATTTTTCTAATAGAATTTTCTTATAAATTTTTTTTTATAAAATTTCAAGTTTCTGCTCTTTGGGGTTTTTTTTACATTTTATGTTTATTTTAATGTTCTAATTCAATTTGTTTTCATAGCTTAAAGCCCTTATGACACTACATTTTTTCTTCATTTTTCAAGTTATGGAGAACAGTGCAAATATAATATAATGGGAAATTTTAACAGGTGCAAAGAGTTCAGCTATATTAAGATAAATACCATATTGTCAAAGCTTTTACTAATGTTATCGATAACAAATGGGGGCCTGTAAAAAAAAATGTAAAATTGTTCAACTTAAAATTGACATTTCAAGCTTGAAACATTAAAGTGTTGCCAAGTTAGCGGTTTATTCACGAATTCAGCTTCTTAGCGCCTCTTTTTATAAATTAAAAAACAAATAAAAATTTTCCACCTTTGCTCTTTTTCATAATTGTGGCCTGAATAATTCCAAAACTATGGAGTACATATGTTTTTAATGGTTTTTGTAATAAAATTGGACAATCCATTTCTGATAGTTTTCTCTGTTTGTCCGGCTCATTAAAAAACTGATTTATAAAGTCTTGCCAGACGTTTTTAGCAGTACGCTTACTTTTTTTACCCACGGTGCTATTTATTCTGAGTTAACCCAAAAATATACGCTTTTTCCTCTCTTTGCTAGGTATTTATTTCTATTAAAAATAAATTTTTTGATTTCAGATATTGTTTAGATAATATAATTTATCTCATTTAAATGCAAAAACTTCTTTACAATTCGAACATGTTTCCCTCGAAAAACAAACATGTACATTTATTTTTACTTTCATTTTTACTCCATGTATTTTTGTGCCTTTTATATATCTGGCAACTCTCTACAAAAGAATAAAAAAATTCCATTTGATATCAATAACACAAACCCACAGAACTCTCCGCCTGAAAAGCAAAAACCAGTATTTAGTACAGACTTTTACTCAGTAAAGACATACAAATGTATTTAGCAAAGACAAAAACGTTTGCAAAATGCATACAATTAGCAAAGACATAAAATCAAGTACAAACAGTGCTGTAAATTTCCTGATATTCTTGCTGATAAAGCTTAATGCAATGGCACAAGTAAGCAGGAAATACTTTTACGAGTTTTACATTTTTACTTCCGTTTGCAGCATTTCCTTTAGCAAATAAAACACTCCATTTTTTAATATGTATTAGTTTAGTTTATTCGTTTAGTTTTTTACTATTTATTTCAATTCTTATATTTTTGTTTGGTTTTATTTACTTGTTTATTTTATTATTAACTATAACTTTTGTTAATATAACTTATTTCTCTACATTTTATATATGCATTTTATGTATATTTAACGTTTGTTTTCTTCTTATCTGCTTTATGCTTTAATCATATTTACCATTTAGACAATATAAAACAATTGAGCATTTATTTTCGTTTTCTTAATAAACTAGATAAAAATAGATACAAAGAAGATTAAACAAAATTTAACTAAATTTACATTTGAAAAGAAATAATTAAATTTATTGTTTTTATATAATTCTTCTATGTTTCTAGTTCATTTATTTATAATATGATAGAAAAATCTCTTATATTTTGTGTTTGTTAAACATTATTTTCTTATGTATTCTTTTTTATTTTCCTATTATCTAAAATTTTATTTAGCTTTTATTTCTTTTATATATATATATGTGTGTGTGTGTTTGTATGTATATAATGATTTGATTGAGTACATTTTTTTGCTGTTATTTCCATGAAACATTTTCTGTTTTTTTCTATTTTGTAATATTAACATAATGCCTACGGTTGGTCTGGGAGTAATTTTAACCAAAAAGTGAGTGCAAGGTTTGAAAGCATAATGTATATGCTCTCCAAAAAAAAAGTTTTTAATAATAACCGTGGGACAAAATTAAAAGCTATGATAATTTTTTTAATTTTGACTTGGGCTCCCATGGAAAACTAAAAAGTAGTATCCCTTAAAATATATATGTATTTACAAAAACTAATTTTAACAAAATTGGCCAACAACGCTAAAGTTAATATCAATTTCTTCTTTATGTCACATATAACAACCTACGGTGCACAGTGGCTCCAATTGGAAAAAAGGGTAATAAGTCTATATCCTTGGAACTTGCGATCCGATTTTAAAATGATGTATGTAAAAATCATTGAGAAAGACATAAGCTCTAAAAATTTTGAAATTTGGACTATCCTGTTGAAACACACGGTGATCTACAGGATGCCAAAGGTGATTATCTCGGCCATGAAAAACCTTGTTGACCTCATAACTTTTACAAATATTACCCGATTTTAATGAGTTTAAGCTTGTGGCAAAGTTTATAAATAAAAATTATGTATAAATGAATCTGAAATATTATTAAATGGATATGAACAAATAACAACATTATAAAATTCAAAAAGAACAAGTGGTATCAGTGTGCATTTTAAAAGTCATTGGGAGATACAAACAATTTTAGAAAAAGTAAATGACTTTTAAATATTGGATAAGCGCATGTACTGTTAAATATAAAAATATGGAATTTATAATCATGGTAGTATACAGATCACCTAGCAGTAGTGAATGAAAAAGATAAATACATCAACAAGAAAATAAGTATGTAATTCCAAAGACCAAAAACAAATGTGGAACAAATTAAAGAGCTAGCCCTAACGAAAGAACAACCTGTGATAAAATCTGTGATATTTAATAATATAGAATATAAGGATAATTACCAAATAGCCAATCAGTTCAATAATTATTTCTTAGACAGTATTAAAACAATACGAAATAGTATAGAAGATGTGCAATATGTAAATACAATTCCTGTGATAAATAAAACATTAAAGTTCCGTGCAATAAATATACAAGAACTAAACATTATTTGTAAAAATCTAAAAAATAAAATCTGATTTCAATAAAGTTTCAATTAATATTATACTCGATAACTGGGATATTATGGGCAAAGTAATACTGTATGTAATTAACAATTCGTTTGAAACAGGAATTTTTCCTGATAGTTGGAAAGAAACTATGGCGACTCCTATAGAAAAACTAAATAAAACAAATAAATGCGAAGAATTTAGACCAATAAACACACTAACACACTTGGGAAAAAATAGTTGAAAGAGTTGTAAAAGAACAATTGGAGGAATATATGGAGAAAAATAAATTATTTTCTAAATTTCAATATAGTTTCCGTAAAACGTACTCATGTGAAACTGCCGTAAACTATGTGATAAACAGATGGAAGAAAATAGATAAAAACAAGAAAGTATTAGCAACTTTCCTAGATTTCAAACGAGCATTTGAAACTATAGACAGAAAAATGTTAATAACTAAATTACAAAAATATGGTATAAAAGGCAAAGAAATAAAATGGTTCGAATCTTATCTAAACGTGAACAATATAAAATCAACGAATATTAATAATGAGTATGGTATTCCGCAGGGATCGATTTTGGGTGCACTGCTATTCATAATATATATATATATATATATATATATATATATATATATATATATAAACGAACTACCAAATATTTTAGAAAAATGTGAACTAGTGCTATATACAGATGACACCTTAATATTTACTGAAGCTGAAACTGTTGAATTATGTCACCTTAATCTAGAAAATGGTTTGAACAACATAAACAAATGGTTAAAAATGAACAAACTAAAGTTAAATGAAAGCAAACAAAAGCTATAGAAATAAACATGAACAGTAATATAACAATTTATAATAAATAATAAACAAATAGAAAAAGTTAAAAGTATTAAATATCTCGGTTTTATAGTAGATCAGGACTTCAAATTTACAGCGCACATTGACTACATATGTACGAAGATTTCCAAAAAAAAAATTGGCTTTTTTAAAAGGCTGAGAAACAAAGTATCACTAATCACTGCAATAAATATATATAATACCATAATTAAACCACACTTTGAATTTGGCTCAACTATAATTCATACATGCTGCACTGATCAACAAATAATTAGACTTCAAAAACTTCAAAACAAAGCAATGCGCTCGCTGTATATTAAAATTCAGCCGTTATACACAAATAGACCATATGTTAAACTGTCTTAAATGGCTTAAAATCAGACAAAGACTTGAATTAAACACTCTGGTATTTATTAAAAAGATGAAGATGGGGTATGCGCCGCAATACTTATGTGAACAGCTGATGTACGTTGGAGAGGTACAACCGTATAACCTAAGAAACTGTCAAGGCTTTAGATTACAGCGAGTAATAAACAACACAATGCAAATATCACTTTTCTACAAAGGTCTAAATATTTATAATCAATTACCAATGCATATTAAAAATGAAAGAAATATTAATGTATTTAGAAGAGAAATTGTACAAATTTTAAATAACACTTAAATATCAATGTTAAAATATTAAATGTATCTGAATTTATAAAGTATGTTACATACTACTAAATAAACATCCAATCCAATCCAATATGTATAATTGATTTTGTTAACCTTTTATGTTTCAGTTTCATATATGTAAATATAATCTGGCTTGAGGTGTGAGTAATAAAACTAAATAAACATTTTTAGTTTTTTTTTAACGTTTAGTTTTTATTTTCCCTAATTTCCAATATTTCGACTAACATCGTTAGTCATCATCAGGGATCTAGATATTATAAAAGAAAATCACAATTAGCTAATGCCGGCCATACACTACACAAGTTCACTGCACAAGTCTGGCACTGTACAGTTCGTTTGTGTAGTGTATGGCGGTGGTTGTGCTATTTACGCAGTGAACTGAGTAAAAATCAAAACTATTTTCATATTTGCTCAAGTTTCTAAAACTGTACAGTGAACTTGTGTAGTGTATGTTGCAAACGCTCGGTTGAGTCGCGACTTTTGAAAAGTTAAAAACAAAAAATGAGCGCAGAAAATATGTTCTGGACAAAGTTTGTAGAATTATACGGAGAATCGTTTGCATTAATTATGGCATGTTGAAAGCACCGGTTACAGCAAGAAAATCATAAAAGTCGAAGTCTACGAAAAATTAATTTAAAAAAAGTGATTTTTTTGTCTTTGTTTTCTTTTTATTTTTGTATAGCAAGTAATAAAATAGCGCTGTATTAGCACATGTTGTATTCTTCGCTGTAGCTTTAAAATAAAAAACTGCAAAGTTTACTTGCATAGTGTTTATCACAAGTTTCGTTTACGCAGTGCCAGACTTGAGCACTGAACTTGTGTAGTGTATGGCTGGCATAACGAAAAATTAATAAACACTATTACACAAACATTTATATAGCTACTGTTTACAACATAATCACTTTTACTGGTAACTATCATCAAAATTTTTTTGTACCTAGTTATCATTTGTGTATATATCGTCGGTGTTTTAACTAACCGACCTAACTGAAATTTTTTTGAAAAATGAGTTAAGTACACAAGTAGACGTTATTAGTCATATTACATCTTGTGTATAATTTTTATGGATGTAAGTATTACCTTTATGTCGATAAAAGCAAACATTTTCGACGTAACTACCTAGCAGCTAGATACTCGTTGATACAGTCATATTGCTAGTTGTAATGATGATAGTCAAAAAGGACACTCATATTACTAGATGTATCGAGACTAGTAACGATACTAAATTTTCAGGTATACGACTTATACACAGTGTTCGAATATTTACCTTAATTAATGTACTTTAATGTTCTGTACGGTAGAATATTGTAATACACAAACGCAAATAGTGGTTGTGTAGGAAATACATAAAAAAAGAAAAACGGTATTTCTTCTACCCAACGAAAATACTGTTTTTAACGAACTCAATATAAAGATAAGAACATTTAATAGTGTTCTGTTTTTCGTTGAAAAACAGTACACTTCGTTGTGTTCGGCACAGAACATTATTCTTAATGTATATTTTGTGTATTGAGCATTAGTATTTGTTTGGCTCTAGTGCATGTATACTTGAGTGCGTAGTTGTATATGATGAAAAAAAGAACACTATAAAAAGCTAAAATATAATGTATGTAGTACGCAACCACTACAATTGTACTGTTTTTTGATAAAAAACAAAACGCTACATAGTGTTTGTTACTTGCATTAAAAAATCGTTATGTGTTGTGTTCGGGTTGTGTAAATATACACAAACACTAAAAAAATAGATATCGTTTCTGCTTGTGTATACAGTACAAAAAATAACGTTCGGTTTATTTTCGAACACTGCTTATACATAAAATATATTTTTAGCTCTTAAAAAAAATAAGTAGAGGGCAGAGTACTTGCCTTGAAATATGAAGAATGTGTGTTCGTACCCCGGTTGAGCCAAAGTTTTTTTTAAGTTGCAAAGCTATATATAAAAAACTAGTAAGAGCACTAGTTTACAACAACTAGAATTCCAACTGGGATATATAGCTGTATACAAATGAACTAGTTGGGGTCCTATGACAACCTAATGTTAAAATCGATAGTTCGATATATGAAAAAAAAATACAGATAGGCAACTAGTCTGAAGTAAACAGTAACTAGTATAGTTCTAACTACATAATAGTTACTTTGTCTGCAAGGTAGTTACATTTTATGCATATGTATATGTCTAAAAATTCCGAATATTTCTGAAAAAATGGCCTAAAAACTCCATTTCAGGGGCGATATAGAGGGCTTAAATGTTTTACAAAAATATGCGGCATAAAATTCTATTATAGGTCTTTAAAGAGATCTAAGCTCCAGACTTAACTCGCACGCTAGATAGAAATCATTGAAAACTTAAATTGTCTTTGAGGGAGGGGAGTTTTTTTGCCACTTTTTTTTAAGAAATATGCAAAAAGACCCATAAAACGAAGAGTTGGAGGGTTAAAATGTTTCAGAAAAATGTTTGCCCTAATATTTTTTACAAAATTGCTGAACATACCCTACACCTCGCTTCCTACACCTACCTCCCCACACCTCTCTGCCTATATGCTACACGATCAGGTCAAAAGGCAAGAAACTTTAACCCCTCCTAAGACAAAATCCCCATGAGTCCTTGCAAAACGCCGACACACGTATATTTTTTTGTCTCCTCTACCAAAATCGGTTTACAGAACCCCGTAATTTTTGAAAAAAGCTTTCGAACTTGTTGCATAGTGTTATTTAAAATTGTCGATCATTTTGTTAAAATTATTTTTATTTGAAAGAAGAATTAAAGTACTTTTAAATTGTGCACATAGTCCTTGTAAATAATTATTTTCAGGGATTCGAAATGTTGAAACCAAGTAAAAAAAAAGGTCATAACTTTTAATTTTGTTCTACGATTATTTTTAAAACTTTATTTTAGAGAGTGGGTACATAGTGCTTTCAAACCCAATACACAATTTTTATGGAACATATTTTGCATAAAAATTACTCCCACACCAGCCCCGTATCAGTTTTTAAGAATATTTTACAAATAATCTATTTACAAATAATTATACAATAGAAAACATTAAAATTATTGACCGATTAAAGACTATTCATATAGATTCATAATTGTCATCTCAGGAAGTACCATTTATTATAAACCAGCAGTTTTTGTTGGTTCAAAAAATTATTTACAAATTTTTTAGTTTTTCTCTTATTTAAAAATGGCCCATAGTCTTTGTGAACAAATTATTCATATAAAATATTTTAGCTTGCCAGTGTTTCTATTGAAACACATTCAATTGTTATTGAAATGCAGTTTTTTTTAATTATACTTTCTAGTTTAAAAATATTTAAAATATTCTTTATAATTATTCATTATACTATGTATGATTTTTGATGACTGTTTTTTTTGTTGTTGTCTGGAATTCTTACATTTAGTATCAAATATATACATCATTGACAATTACTAAAAATTCAAAACTTAATTTTTATTTTATTGATTCAAACTAAACTTACAATTCTAGAGTATTATTTACAGTATTACAAAAAAGTTATACATATTTATTAACTATTATTAATTAGTTAATATAGTTTAATAGGTGCAGTCTAAGAGTTGTATGTTTTCATTATTTTTTATTTCTCTTTGTTTATTTTTTTGATGCACTGCATCTTTCATGACTTCTTATTGAAGATTTAAAAGAATGCTTTTGTTAGATGAAGTGCCTGTTTTTTTATAGAAAAAAAAAACGGTTAAACCGTCTTCTTTATTTTGTAATCAAACTAAAAGATGAAATGTACAGGAATGTATGTTCATTAATATGGATCGGAAAAATAGTTGAAATAGTCACTTTCAAGGATGACAGTTATTTATGTCAATCTCATTTACAAAATATTCTTTGCTGCATCCCTGCATTTTATTGTTTTAATAATTTTTTAATCCTACATCGAACTTAGAATCTAGCTTTTTCACAATTGATAAGAACTGGTTTTTACCTTTTCCAAAATGAAGTGATTTTTTATGTTTTACGCCGCGCATTGAAAGTGAGATCGCTGTATATCGTATATTGTTGTTAATTTTTAAAGAACAAACACAACCCGCTAATCGATTTAGCTTATCTGCCGAAAAACACCTAGAGTCTATAACAGGAACCGAACCCACGACCTCTGAACTGATAGGATTACGTCGCTACCATTCAGCCACAGCGACACCCAACATATTAATTTAATTCACTGCTTATAACCATCATGTAAGCTAAACTGGTGTACATTTTTATTAAGAAAGCAAATTGAAAATAAGGAAAACACAATACTGTGATTTTTGTGAATAACAGCATAAGTCGACATACGTTGAGCTTAAGTTTTTATGCCAAATTATAGTATTTTAATTACTCAAACAAAAATATCGACGATACCGATATGTGAATTTAGTGAATTTAAATTGAAGCTACACTGAAAGAAAAACGATTCGTAATGGCAATGAAACCATTGCGATAGCCCCATTACATTAATGCAACGAAAAATGTCATCACTACATAAACATTATGAAACTTTTTTCAAACACATTTTTTTACATTTTATGTTGTAATTAATGATACGAAACACTTTTCATTCGGACAATGAAAGATTAAAAATAATTATATGGCTTGAGTTCAAATTCAGATGTCGGAAATTGAATTTTTTATTGTACAAGAATAATTCCATTTATATACATTTTTTGTTATAAATCAAGCATATAAAATTATTTACTTAAAAAACGTTGCGGTTCGCAAGGACATTAAGCTTTAAAGTCGTTGAATAACGGGTAGACGCTGATAGAACACGATTTCTGCTCAGAATGGTCATTAGAAAGCTGTGACGGGTGTGACCTTACAAATCTTAGTTTTAAAGAATTATGACTTTCAGTATAAATTCTGTAAAATTTTGGCTATAAGGTACACAATAATTTTGGTATAGATATCTGTTCAAAGTTTTTTAATTGTATTATGTATTCACTGTTTGACAAAAAATTATTTTTCTTATAAAAAAATTTTTAAAACGAGACGGGTGTGACCGACGGGTGTGACCTAGTACAAAAATTCAAAGACATAAAACTTTTTATTGATTTAATTAATATAAATAATATAAAGATAAGCTCATAAGAAAATAATAAGACATTAAATTATTTGCTATCCGTTCTATTATAGACAGATAAAAATCTAGCTGAATATTTTTTTAATTCATTAAAAAGCAAAAAAAGTATATTCTTTTCAGATATAACGGTTTTTATTAATAATGAGAAAGGAAATAAAAGAAAATCTGAAATAAATACTAACATACAAAGAGGGAGAGCAAACTGTTTCTTGCATGAGCACTTAAAAGTGCCTGAAATTGATTAAAAAATATTAAATAGTATATTTTTTTTTCTATAATTGGGATTCTCTAAAAAACATCAATTGAGAGATTTTTATGAAAAATTAGAAAACTATTTTTTCCTTGCACAGGGCCGTTTTACGTGGAATCACTCACAATTCACTTTTTCTATCTTTTTCAATCATAATAACATTAAAAAAATACAAAATGTTTTCATTCTCCGGTTGAGCAAATTTCGTTTTAGTTTTAGTAGAAACAGCTCTAAAAAATTTAACTACGAATAAATTGCACTTAAAAATTCATGAAATTCCTAATTCGAGCAAGAAATGCTTCTTCCCTCTCAAAACTTTCTCCATCATTTCACGTCCATATATACATACCCAGTAAAAAATTTGCTTAAAAAAAACAGGTTTTTACTATGAGAGTATAAAAGTAGTGCTTGCAAACCTGCCGATATCGCTGCTGATTTTTGTATGGCGAGTTCCTGGTTTGGAGTACTAAATTTTTTTTTATACAAATAGCGCTTTTTGAAGCGCTGGAAATCATCACCAATTTCAGCACTAAAACTGTAAGTATATGGAACTTTTTCGCTTAAGAACCTGCATTTTGTCAGCAGTGAAAAATCAGATTTTTTGTATAGTTTCTTTCATATACGTTCACTGCTCTGCAATAAGTTCTTATTTTAAAACGTATTATTATGCGCTTTATTGCCTTGCACAGAAAAAATTATCACCAAAAAATTTTCAAACAAAAGTTTGTCTAAAAATAATTTTAGTTTTCAGTAAATATTCTGTAAATAATCTATGAATTGTTTGCTTGACTTTTATTTAGAACGCAAAGACCAAAAACAACAAGAAAAAAAACAACCCCGATGACGACATACATACAAATAACAACAACAACAACAATGATATTAAAAGGAATGCGATTGGGGCTTATTCAGATATTACGTAACGGTATTTTCGGTGGTTTTATACCCCCACCCCCCTCCGTAACGCTTTTTGCAAAATTTTCAGTATAAAGTATCTAATCCGTAACAAATCTTTAACATCCCCCCCTGGAGTGTTACGTAATATGTGAATGACCCCTTGTACCAAGTTTGTTTACTGAAGATTTTTGAGTGAACCAATTCGTTAATGTCGTTTCGTTAATTCTCATTCATTCTTTTAGAGTCTTTAGATAAACATCGAGACTTGAACACATTTCACAAAGTGAAATTTTATAAATGCTTAATGCATGATGATGATGATGACCCAGACAAAAATTTTGATTGATGTAATAAAAAAACAACTATTTGTTTAGTATTTGTTAGTATTTTTAGACTAATTGTTTTATAAATTCAGACAAAAATATTCTTTGATATTTTTCAGAAAATCTAGTTAATCTTTTTGTTTGATTTAGTAAATTGTTTTGTTTACGATTTGTAAATATTTTTAAGCAAATTGTTTTACAGATTTAAACAATTTGTTCGTTGAAAAAATGCGTTTTTTTTTCAATGAAATTTTTGAGATATTTGTGTCTATACAATAAAAATTTGTTTGTAGGTCCGTTCCTAGACAAAATATTTACTATTTCATTGAATTCCTTTACAGAAAATGAAATCTAGTATTGTTTTGTGTTAGTGCATCAAAAAACATGAAATTTTTTAAATGGGTATATTGATTTTGTGTTATCAATTTTAAATGATAGCAAGGCTGAAGCAATAAAGGAGCTGACTACAAACATACGATGAATTAAAAAGGCTGAGTTTAAGACTATCAAGTAAGTAAATTTTAAGGAACAAGTATAAAACGAATAAAGCGGTACATTTTTCGTAATCAGTGGACGAAAAATCCATAAGAATCAGTTGTTTTAATTAAAAAAATTTAAATTAAAAAAAAAAAATTAAAGAGTAAACCAAAAACTCACGATTTTTAATATCTTTGCAATAACACTAAGGTATCCTGTTATAGTCATCAACAAGGTTCTTAACAAATGCACCTAAAAATTAAAAATATGCGCAAAAATATGCATTGACCTACGAACAAAGTACTAAAACTAAAATCATATGAAAGTAAATATTTTTTGTAATTTTTTATTATTTCTATAGACAAAAAACATAAAACAAACATAATTGGGTGCATTATTTAATACAACCGAGCTGTAGTTTCGTTGCCAGTTGGCAACTGAAAATTAATGTCTGCCAGAAATGCACTAAATAGCAATAATACAAATCGACGCCTAAATACTTAAAATTTGATGATTCGCATTGATAATGAGCCAATACCTCTTTATCTATCAGCAAAAAACATGAATTTGCATGAAAGTCCGAGCCCTGCTCATCAATGTCACTCTACCCAAATGAAAGAGAATTTTTTTGTAGAATAATAGTTCACAAAGTTTTTTGAAGTTTTAAGGACCAGTCGTGAAATATTAAGCGAATAGTACAAAAAGTGGTGTAAATTATGCATATGCTAAATGTCACTATATCTTTCAAACTAGAGCTGCTAAGGAAAAACTAATGATGCCATCGTAATCAGCAGGTGCAAATACTTACGGATCATTTATTTTTATTTAAGCAACAAAACCACTGTTCCGCTGTGTAATAAGTAAAAATATTAAATTTATACTTATCCCAAGCCTCGACATAAATATCTAATATTAAAATTACATGACATAACTGTCATATACATATTTAGAAATTTAGAATTTTTGTCCTCAAGGGTCGGCATGATCACAAAAAAGATGTTTCTTCATGGCTTTAGATGTTACATCATTCATTGTCTCTTTTGAATTGACTTAATAAACTAAAATTATTCTAATTTTTGGTCATTCGCCGACCCCTAATGTTTTCATGAAGTACATATCCATCCATATTAATGAGCACTTGATTTCTTTATTAATTTTCTAGTTTGTAGTGTAACAAAAAGCAAACAAACTAAATAGCAGTAAAAAAGTTTATAAAAAAAATAGTTTATGATTTACATTTTTGTTGTTGTAATTTTTTTCTCAAAGTATAAAAAAAGCTAATAAAAGTTTGTAATGTAGCATGGCTTTTTTTGTTACCATAATTTTCATATTTTTATTTCATAATTATTGTAATCAGATTCTTTTGTCCTGTTTGAGCTGTAAAAAAGAACTGTTTGTTTTTTTTTGCCTCTTCTTAGTTAATTTACTATTTCTGACTATGTTGATCCGCCAAACGGGAAGAAAATTTTTTTTTATTTTAGTGTTCGCAACTAGATGATTATAAGTACAACAGACTAATACACACAGTTTGTTAACTAAATCATTAAAATGTTTATGATTTGTTTGTTTAATGTCGTTTGTAGAGATAAGGAAAATGATGTACAAAAAAAAAGCCAGAAAAATAAATAAATGTTAATTAAAGTTTATACTTGTTGTTGTTCGAAAAATTTGAAAATACTTTTTCTAGCTAACAATAAACAATACAACACCTCCATACAAAATGTTAAACTTCCGTTACAAAACCTTAAACAGCAAAAAAGGGGAAAAAGTATCGCGTTTTCTATTTAAACTAATCAGAGAAATTTTTTTCATCTGAAAAACGTACATGATGCTGTTGTTTCAGACGCTGCTGTATGGGATTGCGTCGTAGTGTTAAGGTTTTCATGTTACTGCTGCCAGGACTGCTACTGATGGAATCGTTTAGATTGTTAGTTTCATTCAAATTTTCCATCACCATACTCATGCTCAACTTATCTTGTTCATTATGCTGATGCTGCTGCTGTTGCTGTTGTTGCTGTTGCAGCTGTTGTTGGTGATAATGTTGCTTTAGTAGGCTCGCTGTTATCGTGGCTACTGAACCATTGCATTGTTTGTTTGTCCTGTTGTATCCGTTTCCGCCGGTCGCATCATTTGTTTCACTTCCGTTTTCGGAAGTCTTTTCTTGCGTTTCAATGCTTTTGTTTAAGGTCGTCATAGTGGTTGTTGGTGTTATTGTTATCGCTGCCAATGATGCTGTCGTCGTCGTCATTAATATTGTTCTTGTTGATGGTGTTGGTGAATTAGTTGTTGTTGCTGTTGTATATATTAATGTATCTTCTAAGGAATTTTGTAGATTTAATTGGCATTGCGATTCTTCCTGTTCTGTTAGCTGTTGCATTTGATTTGGAAATTGTATGGGCGATAGGGATGCTGGCGATGATGCCGATGATGTCGAGCCAGCCCACTGTTCATCGCATGAGCAATAACCTCGTCCAGTATCGCCACCTTCTAATGCAAGTGATTGTATTTCTCGTAACTTTAATTTTTCTAATTTTTCTAAACGTTTATTTCTTGTTTGAGGTAGCTGCTGATGATCATGATGATAATGACGATGATTTTGATGTTGATGTTGATACTGATGATGTTGATTTGTATGTTGATGTTGATGTTGCTGTTGCTGTTGTAGTTGTAGTTGTTCTTGTATTTGTTGTTGCTGTTGTATATTAAAAATTTTAAAATCTTCATCCTCAAATGTTCTTATTGATGATTTATCGTTAAAACTGCAAAGAGGACAAAGTAAAAATTTTGCAAATAAAATTGAAAGTAAACGTTAATTTAATTTGTAATACAAAGATGAAGCGAAAAATACTGATGATATGGCTTCATATCATCCTGTGAGGTGTTGTATCCAATAGCTTTTTTGAACTTAAATGCGGTATTGAACACCAGTCAAAGCAAAAGCGTCAATGTAAATTAAAACGGGTTGAAACAAAGTTTAATTTCAAAAGAGCAGAGCTAATTTTTTAAATTCTTCTATCGAGCTCGTTCAATAGCTCATGTTAGATACAAACCGTTGATCGAATCCCCATAATTTTAAATGGGTTTGAACATAGGTTTGTGTCTAAAATGAGGTATTTACTAGACTGGTATTGAACTTGTTCAACAGTTCAGGAAAGACAAAAATCTACAGCTAGACTTGGATCCTAGACTTGGATCTAACTTGTCTGAACACGTTCAGCAGCTCGTTTTAGATACAAACCTATGATCAAACCCATGCAATTTAAATGGTTTTGGTCATAGGTTTGTGTATGAAACGAGCTGCTGTACGAGTTCGACCGAGTTGGACCCAAAGAACCCCCTTTAGTAAAGCTTTTTGCACAACTTTCTGTATAAATTATCTAGTTCGTAACAAATCTTTAAAGCTCGCTTTACTGAATTTATTTAATTTCAGTGTATTAAAGTTTTTATGTATCATTAACTAATTATACATAAATAGTATAGTTACATTATATATTATGTGGCTATTTTTAAAGAGATTCTTATGACGTAGAATAATTTTATGTGAAGTTTAATGAAATTATTTATATCTATATTACGGACGATTGTGTCGTCCGTTGGCCATACTAGTAATATTATTTATTTAAACGGCTTAAACGTAATTTTATTTAAATTGGCTTTTGTAATAAAATTGGACAAGTCGGTGGAGCAGCAGCCTCTTCAAAAATCCCAAATTTTAGGAAACAAAATAAAAAAAGCCATAGAATTTAAAATTTCTACTGTTTTTGGAGTTAGGCGATCATAACACATCACAAAAATATAGTGGTTGTCTTGGTGCATTTTTTTGTTGCATAGTGTAATTAAATGTCTTTGGACTAAAAATCAACACCGCTCGAGTTGAAAGACATAACGAAAATTCCTTGGGTTTGAACCGATACTTAAAGCTCGGAAACATCGTCATATACACACATATTTTACTACACTTTCAGCAGACGGGTATATACACTGAAAGAATTTCGCTTCATAAATCCAATGAAACAATTTCGTTAGATTTTTTTTCACAATTCTAATGAAATACTTCACAATTCTGATGAAATACTTCACAATTCTAATGAAATTTCATGAATATTGTGAAAGAGTTTCATTGAAATTGCTTCGTTAGTGTTCATAGTTTCTTTAGAAAATTTCATTGGATTTATGACAACAACATTTTGTTATTTTATATGTCTTTCTTATTATTATACACTCATAGACACATTGTCTTGACAGTGTTGTTGGCTGGAGTGGTTAAGACGTTGTCTACAAAGCGAATGATGAGAACCGTGAGTCTCAGTTCGATACTGTGAGCGGTCACCAGCATTACAATTTTGTCTGATGTGCATTGCCGTCTATCGTAAGTACTTGTAGCATGGGACTGTTAATAAATTAAAATAGTCAATAAAAGAGATAAGCTAATGAGGCTTAATAGGTAATGTAATAATTTCAGTAAAACCATGAAATGACTTGACTACAATAGTGACAGAATATCATTAAAATAGTGACGGAATTTCATTAAAATGATGAAATAGTTTCATTAAAGTAATGAAACAATTTCATTAAGAAAATGAAATAATTTCACCAAAATAGTGAAATATGTTCATTAACTTAGCAAATAGATCCATGTAATTATTTCATATATTTAATGAAATTTTCATTAAAAATAATTTTAACAAAACTTGTTTCATTAATCCAACGAAGCGTGACGTTGGTTGAGTTTTAATAAAGTTTTTCATTGGATTAATGTTGAAACTCACAAAATTTATGAACAAAATTCTTTCAGTGTATTATCATTGAGAATCACTATTCAGATTAACATTAACAATTCTGATCAATTGCCTGATTGCAAAATAAATAGTGAAAATAGTCAAAGTAGTTGCAAATTAAGAAACAAAATCAGTCAACCAGAAAACCTATTTTCAACGAACTAATAAAGCAATATTAACATCTTTATGTATTTTTAAGCTTCAAAATAAATATTCAAATATTCAACTTTGTGCATTCTAATGAATACAATTTGACTTCATTGCTTGCAAAAAATAAAAAGAAAATTGTGTAAACACATTATAGTTGCAGCTACCATTTAGTTGTTAGATAGTTAGTTATTTTATATTTATTGAAGTTTTTTAATAAAGTTTTTTTCGTTATTTAATTTTCCCAACTGTGTTTAAACATTGATGGCTCGCTCTACAAGTGTTACAGAGAAAGAAAAAATAATTCCGGCTTTTTGCAACTATTATACATGGTACTCGTATTTAACAACTTTCAACATCAATAAAGATATTTATCATTGATTTGCAATAATATTTACTTTACTCATTTGAAAAAAGAATATAATAAAAATCAACAGAGCAGAGCGAAGCAAAAAAAAAACAAAAAACTGAAACTAAAAAGTTCCTGACACTCAAATTGTCAACACACTTTTTTTGTTGGAAAAATAAATGCTTTTCATCTTGTTGTCTTGTATACTCTGTTGAATTTTATATTAATCATTACTTCTGCAACTAGTGTACGAACATTTTGTAAAACTATTTTAACCAACTGACAGTCACTTTGGCATTTGGAAATATTTTAGCATCAACAAAGTCACTTTTTATACTTCCAAATGGCGGTAATTTGCTAAAAAAGTCTATTTAATAAAAACATTTATAATTAAAAGACTTGTCTAGAAATTGTAAACGAATACGGCTTAATTTAAATAAACTTTGTTTTGCAAAAACCCTAAAAAAATAAACTAAAACTTTAATTTCAATATGATAGTTTTTGTAAAACACAGGATATCTAGGCATGTCAATACGAGAGAAATACGAGGGCAACTATTAATAAAACTTTTAATTTATATCATAGGAAATTGTTTTATTATTTTTATGGGAGTATTAACTAAAAATATATGGGATAGGGTTGATCCAGCCGGACATTCCTGAAACTTTCAAAGATTTTTGAAGTAACTAAATAAATCCTTTCTCAAAATTTCGACGATTTAGTGATATGAGAGATATCACTTAAGTTTTTTAAATCAAATTTGTATTATTCGAAGCAGATCTTCAAGTGATAAAAAAGTGATCGTAAGTAAAGTAATCAATTGTACAACAATTTCGGATTCATTAATTACAAAATAAAACTTTTTCCTTAAATTTCGACAACGATATTTCGCAAACGAGTAATCGATAACAATGAAATTTGCAGCAATCCACGAAATTTGTCAATGTTAAGAGCTGAAGAGATTTTATATTTGGTCAGAGCGGTGGCTTAAAATTTATTTAGAAATCCATCAAATCAAATCGGCTCATCTTCACACGATATCTAAGTTTAACCAAAATCTTAAAAATGCACAGTGGGGCGGAATCAAAATATTTTGGAAATAAATCAGCCATTTCTAAACGGATAACGTGGTCAGTATAAAATTTCACATGCAAGTAGCTGGGAAGCATACCTATAAAACTCTAGGAGATGAACTTCCCACATTGCTCAGGAAGGAAGCTGTAAAGTTCCAAAGCAGGCCACTTCTAACATGTAAATATTTTCAACGTCTGCCATTTTTCTATTTCTCGCCCGATTCTAATTTTTTACGTCGTTATAGCTTTTATTTGGTTAGTGAGGTATACTCGTTTGAAAATGAAAGTTTCTCAATTTTTCAAAACCTTGGTCCAGTATTTTCAATATATCGGGTTCAAATAACAACCGATTGTCACAATTATACTTCTTATTTCATAAGAATTGGTTAAGGGGCTATTCACATATTACGTAACGCTTCAAAGTTGAGGGGGAGGGAGGGTTTCATAAATTTGTTACGGGTTCGATAATTCATACTGAACTTTTTGTAAAAAGCATAACGAAGGGGGTATAAAAACTCCGCAAATAGCGTTACGTAATATGTGATAGCCCCTAAGTAGTAGTAGTTGAAAAGTAATATTTGCTCTACATGGGCGTGGCACTGCACATTTTTCTAATCATAGTATTGTATTGTGATAGCAAATCAAAGTGTATAGACAGATTTATTAGAATTTTTTAAGCAGAAATATATAATAAAAAATTTATGGGCGTATCACTGCCCACTTTTCTCATTATAATGTTGCATTGGTAGCTGAAAGAAAGTGCAACGATTCAAAAGCATTTATAAAGTAGTAGGAGTTGAAAAAGAATATTTACTTTATATGGGCATGGCACTGACCAATCATAGTATTGTATTGCGATGGGAACTAAAAAGGTATGGAACTAAAAAACTCAATAAAAAATTTATGGGCATGTTATTGCCCACTTTCATCATCATGATATTGCGTTGTGATGGGAGCACAAAGTGTGTGGAAAGTTTCATAAGTAGTAGTGGTTGAAAAATAATATTTAGCTTGTAAGGGCGTGACACTGCTAACGTTCCTAGCTAGAATATTGGTAACGATTAGTAGTTTTTTAATGGGTTACAAAGTAATGAGCGGTACTTATTTATATCATTATTTAGATACAACTTTCTTGTTATTTATTGATAAAATAAGAAAAAAGCCGACATTTTCCTGTAAGAATTGTTTGTACTATACATGAAAACAAGTTTCTAGTGCTTAAAATAAGAAGTTGACAATAACTGAGTGAGTAGAGTACTTGGTTTCAAGTCTATCAGAGCATGGGTTTGAGTTCCAGTTGAGGCGTGAAAAATAAAAGATGTAAAAAATATCTCATTTAGTAAAATTTTATAAGAGTAGAAATAAAATTTAGTTTCAATTTCTTAAACTTTGATTTTGTTTATTTATCTACATATTTTTTGGCTGTAAGTAAGTAGAAGAATAATTAGTTAATAGCTGTGAAAATCTAAGTTAATTTGTAAGGTGAACCCCTTGTTTTGTTGAATAGTAAGAAATTCCAACTTAAATACTAAATAAATACAACTTAAATACTAGTATATATATACTTTTTGGCACACTAGTAGAAAAAAGTTTCTGCTGAGATGTTCTTGCGTTATAGTATAGTAGTGCGTTGTAGTATGGTTGTCTCAAACAATTTGATATATTTTAAGCATAATTTTAGTTACCATAAACAAATTGTTATTCACATTAAACCAATAATTACAACATGGTTGCACTACTACCAAAGTTCTATTACTGCATAAAAATAAGGCTGTTACCAACAAAGCTCACATAACAATCCTTCTCGTATATAAAAAGTTGTATGAATGTTCATAAAAAGTATGTATGGAAGTGTGCTTACGAGTATAAATGGCTAAATTTTGTTTATGCATCGCAAAAACTTTTAAATGAATTTTGAATTTTCAAAGTGCATAAAATAGTATTTCTTCCCTTTGTATTAAGTTTTAATGGAAATATATAGTGTTGATATTAGCAAAATGTTCAAACATTTTACACACACATTCTTACAAATCTTGTGTGTGTTTTTTTGTGTGCATTAATGTTGCAAAAGCGAGCGAATGTTGCGAACTTTGTATACTTGTAAAGTGCACATTTACCACTAACGTAATGTTTTAGATTTTCGTTAAAGTTGCTGGATTCTTTTTTTATTACACCTAGAAGTATGCTTAACTTTATGTCAAATGCCATTAGCCGAAGAGATAGACTTACACTAAAATGGAATTTAATTGAATTTTGATAAGTTTAATGCTTAAAGACACTTAACTTTATATATATAATTAATATATAGTTAAACCGTTTTTTATTAAAAATAAAAAATTGTCAAGTATACATATATTTCGTAATATAAGAAATAATGATACTTATGAAATAAAATATTATTATTTTTGAAAATGCCAATGTTTTACTCTATTATTAATTATACATTCTTCCAAATACAATATACCAGCATTGACATCTCGATTCCAAAAAGTACGACAATTCGGACAAACTTGCTACACATGCGGCGATTTTGAGTTACATTCGCATGATGACAATTAACACATAACTTTGTAGTTCGAAACTCGTTCACCATCAATATATCGGCTAGACGATTCTTTAGAGCTGCTATTAATTTTCTATTAGGTGCACGTACCTAACCACGCATTGGCCAATTACCAACTATTTCACTCGATCCAATGCATATTAGAGTTTTTTCATCATAGTTTGGTACAAGATTTTTATCAATATTATGAATTGTTTTCTTTGTGAAAATACATTTTTTTTCAATTTTAATCTTGTAACTTTACGTTGTGAAAATACAGATTGTATTTCCACAAATATTGACAAATGATATTTAGAGTAACTAATTTATTCTGCTGAATATTTTGATATTTGTGATTGTTCAGTAAAATATTTTGTATATTCCTTTAGGTTTTTTACTATATCATGATAACCAGTCATACCATGATAGGTTGATCTTTTGGAATTTATCGGTTTACCATTACGAACACCACCGTACATCAAACGTAAACCCTGATCTAGACCAATTCTATTAGTGTAAATTGTACTGCGAATTCTTAACAAATCACCTTTACAATCGAATTAATTTTTTTAAAGCTTTTCCTTTTTAGCTTTTTCAATTTTTATTATTTTTGGTTTCTTTTTTATCGATAGCGATACAGTTATACCATCAGTTTGTAGCGAGTAATTTGAAATATTTTCGCCATTCTGTATCACGATCAAACTGTTTCCATGGACCTTTATATAATTTCAAACTACATAATA
Source organism: Panzeria rudis (assembly GCA_956483635.1). Taxonomy (NCBI): domain Eukaryota; kingdom Metazoa; phylum Arthropoda; class Insecta; order Diptera; family Tachinidae; genus Panzeria; species Panzeria rudis. Next base: position 6,100,091 of record OY101447.1, read on the forward strand.
ATGAATCGTACCGGATATGATGTAAACCATGCTTGAATAGTGGTATTAGAGCAAACATTTTCAAATTATTCACTTCATTATATCGTTGCAAACTATAAAGTAAAGGTGGAGGTACATACCACGCGTTACGCGGCAACGCTTTTCTTACTTTTCGAACTTTTAACGCTTTCGATGCTCTTCTGCTTATACAATTTCAATTCTCTGCCGGCTATATTTTGTCTTGCCTTTAAGTTTCATTTTTCTTTATATATTTAATGCAGTTTTCATCCATTTTTTAATAAAAAAATTAATTTCTAATAATTTATTTCAATTAAACAAACATTTTAGCATATGAATCTGGCAGCACCACCTGTCATGACGCGTGAAAGTTGAAGAATGTTCAACTTTTTGCGAGTTACGCGCGTCGCAAACTTCGCTTTGTATCTTGCCCTATGGAAACACACTATTTCAACTTTTTTGACAGAAGTCTGTAACGCATTAGCGTATTTAACGCATGCTACGTACCTTCACCTTAATTGTAAAGGCTCATTGAAAAATGGCCGCAATGAAAAGTAACCCCAAACTGAAAAATGAAAAATGGCCGCAAACAAAAAATGAAAAATGGCAATAGAAAATATTTGGGCCATTTTTCATTTTTAAGTTGATGAAAAATGGCCCAATGAAAAATGGCCCTAACTAAAAAATTAAAAATGGCCCCAACATTTTTTCATTCAAAACCACAACAAAATTTTGTTGGGGCCATTTTTTCTATTTTGGCGCCATTTTTCATTTTTTATTTATTTATTTGGGGCCATTTTTCCTATTTAGGGACAATTTTTCATTTTTTAATTTAAGACCGTTTTTCATAAAATTAAAAATGGTCCCAAACTTAAACATAAAAAATGGCCCCAAAATATAGAAAAAATGGCCCCAATTTAAAAAGTAAAAAAATTAAAAATGGGCCCAAAAATTAGGAAAAATGGCCCCAAAAGTTGTGTTGTAGTTTTTAATACAAAATTTTCGGGCAATTTTTCATTGAGCCAATTGTAAAGATGAAGAAAAATTTTTGCTATTTTGCAATTTAACTAATTTTTCACCATTCCATTTTATATTATCTCTTAGCTTTTGCAGCAGGTTAACTTCGGGCTCATGTTTGCTATTCGTTTGAAATAAATACACCAAAGCTTTGTATACTTTTTTTATCCGTATAAGCATGCATCCAAATGTTATTATAGAATATAACTTCGTACTGATTGGCTGAATCGATGAATAAAGTCGATCGATACGAACTATCATATATCGGTAGTGTACCACGTACACAGAAAGAAAAACGGCGTACTAAATTCAAGCATTTTCTACTTACTTTGAGTAAGAATCGTACACAAACATTTAAGTACGAATAACACTAAAATATACTTAAATCAAGCCGAAAACGGGATAATCACCCAAAGAATTTTGAATTTATAACAAAATTCTTAAATTGTGCACAATACTTTTAGTAGTACTTCTATTAGAATAAACTTTTTACACACTCGTACTTTGTTAGTATTTGTTTGCTTGTTGATAGCTTCAGTCGCATGTTGTGCTTATGTTGTTGTCTTGTTGTTGCTGCACGAACAAACAGAAGTTCGTGCAGTGCCGACTAATAGCCTATAAACGTCGTATTACATGCTGCTGGCTTATACTGGATTTTAGCTGTTGTTATTTCTATACCGAATTAGCTGACTTGTCTAAAGGGTTGGTTTACTAAACATGATCAGTTAAGTTCAATACCAGGAATGAACTAAAGTAAATTTTAAATTAAAACAAGTAAGTAAAAATATTAAATTTATATAAGTAGTAAAAATATAAATTCTCAAGTCTGTTCCAGGATGAACTAAGTAAAAGTAAGCCAGATTCGGGATTGATTCAAGTACGTGGCGGATTGATTCAAGTATACAGCGGGCTTGAATCTACATGTAATACGACGTTTGTCAGCTACTTGTCGGCTATGCCAGAGCAATAAAAAAAAACAACAACAAGAGCACAATACTGACTTGTGGCTATCATCAAGCAAAGTAAGCATATTCGTACTTAAAATAAGAATTTTTTTTACATGAATAAAGCCTAATCAGGCTAAAATTAAGTATTTTGCACTTGAATATGCCGACTTGAAACAATCTTTCTGTACTTGATTTCAGAAAAACCGGGATTACCGTACTTTTGACACCGCTTGGGAATAATTTAAGTGCGGATGGATTGATTTTTCTTTTAGTGTAGCTAAGTAGGGTATTTATTTTACTCTTTTCTCATTAAATTCTCATTTGGAATAACACTAGTATAATTTTTTTAAATTAAATTTGTTTGAGAGAATAATTCTTTTTTTTTACTTTTCACAAAATAATTTAAATATTTCGCTTCAATTTCCGTAAAATGAGAACTGAAAAAAAATTTAATTGGAATTGCAAAAAAAAGAAACTTATAGTTTTAAACAAGTATGTTTCAAGTACTGCATACTAATATGAATAGTAGAAAAACTAATTTATCTAAAAAATTCCCAAAATTATTTCTATTTTCAACTTAAGACAGATTTAGTTAAGAGTGCCAGCATATAAGAGAAGAAGAACGTTTGCATGACTTAAGCACTACATGCAATTAAACATTTAAAAATGTACTTCAAAAGCAAGCATATCACTTTATTATCCATATATCCTTTTTTTAAGTTTTAGAACTATATTTATTTGCCATTAGTAGCAGAGTATGCACCGCGCCCACCACCACCCGGCTTTTATGGGATGTGTTTGGTTAATTTTTTCAATTTCATTTCTCTCTTATTACACTCAACCCACACTTTTATATAATTTATCTTTGATATACAAACTTATTTACATGCATTTGTATGCTTGTTAATAAACTTTCAAATGTATTTGATAAATATTTTCTATGCATTTTTATCTAAATCAGGAATGGAAAATGGGTTTTTAGTTTTGTATCAATAAAAATGGCGATAACAAAATTTTTAATATTCAAAAACTTCGAGAAAAATAAAAACGCCTTAAGTTTATGAAATTGAATAAAACCCGATTTTGAATTACCAGTTACATATTTCAAAAACTAAGCAAGAGGAATTAGCTGATTTCAATAATTATTTTATTGGTAACAAGAACTTTACTGCTAGATCTTGTAGTTTATTTCTCGCAGTTTAACAACTATCAGCAATAACACTGTATAACAAAATCATTTTTTTTAAATAACAAGTTTCTAACGACTGATTCTAGTAGATGGAACAATTTAAAAATATACGCAAGTATGGGCGTTTTGTACGAGCTAAAACTCCCTTCTTTTGCAAATTGTTATTAGCAAAGAAATCGTAAATATGCAATTGTATGTTTTTTCCTGTACGATGTATGTAGGCACAAATAAGATATTTATACGTTTCACAACTTTTAAACAATTTTGGCATCGATTTGTTACTGCATATTTTTGCATATTTTAGCCTTTACAGCATGTTTTTGCATATTTCACACTTAGTCGCACTCATGTATCACTCTTCATGTTTAAAATTTACAAACACCAAATATAAAGAAATTGAAAGTGAATATCGACCTAAAGAATATTGTAAAATAGTATAAATTCCTGTTTTTAAATTGTACCAAATAAGTACAATTACACGACGACTTCCATCCCTGATCTAAATAGGAAAAGTATAATGGAGTGGAAATGAGACTAGAGAGGAAATGTTGAAAGTTTATGTACATTAGGGTTGTAATCATTTGATTTAATAATTTCCAACATTAATTAAGTACTTGGAAAATTAGGTTTTATTTCGGAATAAGTGCTTGAACTCAAAAATAGTTTATGTTTAAACTAAATTTTAGAATATTTATTCTCATTTGTAGTTTTGCAAATATTTAAATATATTATACTTGTGTTTTATTCCTCATTTTGATTAATTTTTTTACATATTTTTAATACAAAGTAGCTTAGAAGAAATTGTAGATAGGTACGAAATTAACCATTAAACACATTTTAAGTATTAACTTATTTGTGGTATTCAGTTGAGTTTTTAACTTTGGTGCCTTTGAAAATTTATAGCACAATTTTATGACACATATTTTTGTAGGACACTTTAAACCGCCATATTGCCGTTTAAGGGGAGCTATTTGCTCATTTTTCAAGAAAAGCACAAAAAAGACCCACACAGAGAAGAGTTGAAGGATCAATGTGTCTTTATAAACAATTATTATTCTACTGAATAAGTAAAATATTAATTTTGGGAAATAGTGCGATTATAAATAAAAAAAACATTCAAATTTTTTTTCATGTTCAAAACCGGAAATGAGCAATTGAAATTAATATTTTTCTATCTTCGATAGTTTTATTTTTTTATTTACTTACCAAAATTAGTTTAGGCCGTCCTCATTGTACTGTGAAAGTTTGATAATGGGATCTCCATAAGTTTAACAGGTACGCAAATTTCTTGGCATGCCTCCCACTTTTTGTTCATTGTTATAGGGTAAAAACGAAAATCTTTGAGATGAAAACAAGGGTTTGGATTTTCCACCTCTCTGATTTAAATGAAAATCGACACATATATTCTTCTCTTATGTGGGCGTAACATGGCGAAAAATTATTAGGATACATCTTATAGGTTATATTTCACTTTCCTGGCTGTAGAGAAGTAAGGAACGAGGTAGCGGCTGGGGTTAGGTTCGACTCATTGGCAGTACCACAGTTAGGTGAGACAGTAGACGACATAGTGACATTGGAAATTGCAGCATGGGCAATAAACACTTTTGAATCCTATAAGCCACCGGGACCCGATGGTGTTTTTCCGGCCATGCTGCAGAATGTCCCGGTGCACGTACTAATGTCTCTAGTGAAAATCTTCAGGATATGCTTGTCTAGAAGGTTTATACCCGAAGGCTGGAGAGAGGTTAGGGTCATCTTCATACCCAAGGTGGGTAAGACGACCCACTCAAAGCCGAAGGACTTCAGGCCGATCAGTCTTTCGTCTTTTCTTTTGAAGACACTGGAGCGACTGATCGACCTGCATCTTAGGAACACGATTGATACGCGCGTCATCGGTGGTGCTCAGCATGCCTATTTAAAAGGCAGGTCTGTGAAGAGCGCGCTTCATGATGTGGTTAGTGTCATTGAGCGGGGATTTCAGCATAAAGATTATACCTTGGCTGCGTTCCTGGATATTGAAGGAGCCTTTAACAATATTAGTATAGAGGCTATTAGGGAGTCATTAGAGCTGCTCGGTATTAGCAACTTTCTGGTGGAGTGGATAATTCTCATGCTTAGCAGCAGAATTACCAGCTCAGGTATGGGAGGCGTGAACCTGAGGAAATTGACGACTAGGGGCACGCCACATGGAGGAGTTCTATCACCCCTACTGTGGCTGCTGGCGATGAATGAAATTCTTAGGCGTTTCGACAGGAGCGGCCGGAAGATAGTCGCCTATGCGGACGACGTGGTTTTAATAGTAACGGGAAAATTTCTTCCCACTATCAGTGAAGTTATGCAGTAGGCGCTTGACGAACTATCTTCCTGGGCTAGTAGTAAGGGACTGGAGGTCAACCCTGAGAAGACTGAGTTAGTTCTCTTTACCAGGAAATACAAAGTAGATAGCTTTGTACTGCCTAGGATTAGAGCAGCAGAGCTAGGGCTAGCAAAGCAGGCCAAATACTTGGGTGTCATCTTGGATAGTAAACTTTCATGGATGAGGAACACTCAAGAAAGGCTAAAGAAAGGTTTAAATGCCTACTACGCATGCAGGAACTCCGTTGGAAGGAATTGGGGTCTGCAACCGAAGGTGGTAAACTGGATTTACACAACTGTTGTCAGGCCGGTTGTTTTCTATGGCTGTGTGGTGTGGTGGGAGGCGTTGAGGAAAGAGAGTCACAGGAGATTACTTGCTAAGGTGCAGAGGAGCACACCTCAAGCTGCCTTGGAAGTCATTCTTCATCTGCTTCCCATAGAGGATTTTGTAATGAGAACGGCAGCAAGGAGTTTCCTAAGAGTATTAGAGGCAGGGTTGGTAAGGACAGGAGTAACAGGTCACACAGCAATCCTAAATGAGATCAGTTTTAGCGGGGGGGTCCCCATAACTCATGGCTTCATGGACTCTAAGGTTGCTGAAATTGATTTTGGGAGGACACCCTCATTAGTGATTCCGGATAGGGAATTTTGGGTCGAGTCTGATAGGCTTATGAGGGTTGTGCGGTTTTCACGGACGGGTCCAAAATGGCAACAGGCACGGGAGCTGGTGTCTATATTTTGGGGACGGACATTTGTAGGTCTTTTAGGCTACCGAACGTGTAGCGTTTTCCAAGCTGAGATTCTCAGGGCCACGGAGATAGTGGCCACAGATATGACTGAGGGCGAGGAGGTGACCTTCTATGTCGACAGTCAGGCGGGGCTAAAAGCATTGAAGAGACACTGTGTCAGATCGAAGCTAGTTAGTGACTACAGGAGAGCCCTCAACTTGCCCATGGGCAAATATGGTGTTAGATTATGTTGGGTTCCTGGCCACTGCAATGTTGAGGGAAATGAGACAGCTGATGAGCTGGCAAGATTAGGGTCAGCGTTAGATGTGGAATTGTGTGATATATCAGTTAAAGTACCGATCGGTCATTACTATAGGGAGCTCAGTGACTGGATGTCGAATAGGGCCAACCGTTCATGGGGGAGCTGGGAGGATTGTAGAGTCTCGAGGGCCATGTGGCCAAAGCTTGACTTAGGCGGATCCAAACTGTTACTGAGTATGAATAGGAAGGTGATAGGGGTCTTATTAGGCGCATTGACTGGTCACTGCTCGGTCAGGGCGAGGACCAGCATTTGGGAGATGGGCACTCCAGATTTTTGTAGGATGTGCGATGATGAGGAGGAACCAGAAACTATTGACCATGTTATCTGCCATTGCCCGAGGCTGCAACGACATAGGCTTAGGTGGCTTGGCAGACGTTTTCATGAGAACATTAGTGATATCGTGAAGTGTGAACTTGAGGATATCAGGGGCTTCATTATGGGAATAAGGTGGTTGAATGGCGGATAGCAGGATGCTCCTTTTCTGGGTTTTCATAGCGGGATCCATTGTGATTCCCTTTTGGGAATCACAATGGATCCAACTGGGTCTCCGAGAGGATGTGCGGCATAGCACCACCCTTCCTAACCTAACCTAACCTAACCTATAGGTTATATTTTATAGGCCTCTAAATTTGGGCAACTCGGCAATTTTTGAGAACAGTTCGTCATATTGAAGATTGAATAACTTTAGAACGCGTCATCGGATATAAATAAATTTGATGTCATTCGAAAGGCTTCAGTCTCCTCTTAACGTATACTGACTAAAAAGGACAAAGCTTTCAGCTACAAGTGCCTCTAAAATCCCAAAGTATCCTTTATTCTTAAATATCCTGGAAAGTGGCATTTTAATATTCTTTATTTTTTATAGAATGTAGCCAATTGACTTGTCTTTATTGTGTAAAATTTTCAAGATGGGATGAAAATAGATTCAAAACTTACAGTTGTTTCTTTATGATAACTCGATAATTTCTACGAAAATTGTATAAGGATAAAAATCCAGACCGTGTAGAAAATTTTCGTTTTTACCCTATAGAGAATCGGTATAAGATATCGTGTAAATCTTACGTTTAAGGTATTGGGTGTGAACAGCACTTTTTTGTAAAACTCCACGATAAATCATTTCATGAATCATTTTAACCCTCTAGCACTTCGCTGTATGGGGTTTTTTAGACCCTTTCTTAGAAAGGTGTGAAAAACTCCTCTCCAACGGCGAGATAACGGACTGAAATATCCCACTAAAAAAATTCCTCATATAATTTCATAATAAGGCTTAAAAGACAATAAAATTCTACACTCAACTGGAACGCCCGAAATCAGTAATAACTTGAAATGTATTTGAGGGATAGTTGCGTACTTATTAACAATTAGTTTTTAATGATTTCTGGCGTTCCAGTTGAGTTTAGAAATTTATTGTCTTCAAAGACTTCTAATAAAATTTTATGAGGAGTTTTTTTTGAAGGATATTTTCGCCAGGTATTCGAAAGGGAGTTATCCACCTTTTGAAGAAAGGGTCAAAAAGGACCCATACAGTGAAGAGCAAGAGGGTTAAAATGTTTGATGAAATTATTTCTCGTGGAGTCTTACATAAAAGTGCTCAACATACCTTATACATTAAACGTAAGGTTTACATAATTTCTTATACCGATTCTCTATAACAATGACCAAAAGGTGGGGTTCATGTAAAGAAATTTGCATAAGTTCTAAACTGTTTGTAAACCACTTGCAGAAAGTATTTACTTCAAATACGTCTGATACTATAGTTGAGCTGCCACCAGTCCTCGCTATACCAGATGTTACTTTGAGGTTCAACATTCATGAGATTGAACACTATATTGCGGGCTTAAACTCGAAAAAAGCTCCAGGCGTTGATAAAATAAGCAATAAAATGCTCTTAGAGCTACCCTATACTGCAAAACTGATAATTCTATTTATTTTTAACAGTATTGTGCGCCTCAAATGCTATCCCGCAGAATGGAAGGTTTCTCTGATTACCATGATACCTAAACCAGGCAAAGATCATACGAAGGTGGAGTCCTATAGGCCTATAAGCCTGTTGTCTAATATGTCAAAACTGTTTGAAAAGCTACTTATGAGTAAGCTAACACCCATACTGAATCGTACTGGATGCATTCCAGACCACCAAATCGGTTTTAGGAGACAACATAGTACGATTGAACAAACACATAGACTCGTGAACGTGGTTAGAAAAACCTTCGAAGAAAAGAAATATTGTTCTGCGCTCTTCATCGATGTTTCTCAGGCATTTGATAAAGTATGGCACGCAGGTTTAATACAGAAACTAAAGCAAAACCTACCCGGAAACATCCTTAAACTTTTAGAAAGCTACTTAACTGAGCGAAAATTTTTTGTTAAAGAAGGTAATTTTCAAAGCCCTCCGCAACCCATTGAAGCCGGAGTTCCTCAAGGCAGCATCCTCGGTCCTGTATTATATCTGATATATGCCTCTGACTTGCCGGTAAGCAGTAACATACACATATCAACATTCGCTGATGATACAGCTTTTCTAAGTATTCACAAAAGCCACCCGCAATTTGCCAGATTATATACCCCAGTTGGAACAACGGCTAAAACAATGGCGGATAAAAATTAACGAACAAAAATGTCTACACATTACTTTTACATTGTGCAAAGAAACCTGCCCACCTATACAAATAAATAACCAAACTATACCTCAACACACTGAAGTAAAATATCTCGGTGTTCATCTTGATCGTCGTCTAACATGGAAGTCACACATAAATGCAAAGGTGACCCAAATGAAATTAAAAGCAGCTCAAATGAATTGGCTCATTGGAAGGAACTCCACTCTAAGCCTAGATTGTAAACTTCTTCTATACAACTCCATTCTAAAACCAATATGGTCCTACGGAATCCAGTTATGGGGCACTGCCTCGGCATCAAATGTAGAAAAAATTCAAAGACAACAAAATAAAATACTCCGTACGATTACAGCAGCCCCATGGTATGTCAAAAACAAGCGCATTCATAAAGACCTAGATGTGCCGCCGGTTAAGACAGTGTTTTCTAAACACGTGACAAGCTACATAAAAAGACTTGAGTTGCACCCAAATCCCCTAGCCCGAAACATCATTAACTTTAGAGGCCACACTCGGCTGAAAAGGAGGGACACTCTTGCTCTCAGCCGAACACGAGAGACGTAAATAACCAAACAACCAACCGCTGAAACAAATATTTTTGTCTGGCACTGGCTGGACTGAAAAATTAAAATTTTAGAATTAAGATTTGATTTCGCACACAACTCGACAAATAAACATCATACAAAAAAAAATTGCATTCACATTTGTACCTACTAGAACTATAGTTATGCCAAATATCAAGGAGTTTCGGCAAGAAAATTTTTTTGAGTTATCCGCTTCAAAAATAATGCCCCCCATATATGCATCTTTTATCGGCAAGCTTAGTCATTTGAAGTTGCTATATTCATATCAAATAAATACATATGCATGACTTTGCCACTCGACTCTTTAACCATTGAAAATAGTCGGTAACACAGCGTCTTCACGAGACATTAACTTTGATACAACTTGAGAGAAAACGTCGGCAGAATAATAAAAACAAAATGTCGATTTTTCTCTTAATCTTATACTAGGGGAAGACGTAATTTTCCTTTTCCTATAAGATTTCATTTAATGCAAATGCTCATCGAGTTAACAGGCACTACTTTTGCATAATTAGTTATTTTATCTTTAATTTTTCACACAAATTTTAATTTATAAATCAATTAAACACATTTATTCATTTATTTAACACAGAAATTTTTATCAAAAACATCGCTTTTCCTTTATTTTAATAAACACTCACACATACACACTATTTTATTTTCATGTACATGTGTTTTTTGACAGTTCATCTCATAAGATTGTTGTTATAAGAATTCTTATAACAACGCTCTCATAAAAATTTTTATAACATTGATATAACACTAATTTGAAGTCTACACGTAACATAATTCTCTCTGCGATTGAATTTGACAATCTCATCTTACATAGATTATGTTACGTGTAGACCTCAAGTAAATGCTCTTGTATAGCCATACTTTGAAAAATATTACTTTTATTTTACTGGCAAGCTGTAATAATATAAAATTGTTAAAAGTCAGTTTATAGCTCACTTTTGCTTAGGGTTTACAAGCACCTAACTTCTATTTTACTGCCGAGTTGTAATAATGGGCCTTAGTCTAATTTGATTTAACTTATGCACGGAAGAATGGATATTTGTTTCAAACTCCAGAACTTGTTTAATTTTCAAAACCAAATAAGTCCATCACTACAATATTAATACAATATTGTTATTTATTTTCTTATTTTGTTATTTAAATTTAAAGCCAACATAATCACTTAACTAAGAAACTTTCTCTTTCTCTCTCTCTCTGTTTCCAAATGAAGCATAAATATGACACGGCTTGTCAAAGCTGACATTATAATTTATTATTATTTTTACTTTTTTCCATTAAAACTATACTAAAAACAAAGTTTTAATAGAAACACACTCGTACAGTGGGCAACATAAATAATGTATGAAGCAGAGGTACTCTTGTTGGTTTTCTTATAAAAGTGGAAATTTTTTCGTGCATCTAATTACTTAAGTAAAGTTTTTTTTCTAGTGAAATTCAGAAATAATTCTCTTTTGCTGTTATTGTAGTTTTATTTCATGAAAACTTTAAGTTTTTTCAAAAACTATGGCAAAATAAAATATTTAGAAAAAAGTTTTCCTTTGTTATGCTTTCAATTTAAAGCAGTTTGTGTATAAGAAAAATCTCTTTCCAGAAAACATTTGGCAAAAAATTAAGTTTTTTATGCATTGTTTTTAAAAACAACTGCAACTACAAAAAGCCAAAAACAATATTATTTACTCTTACCCAGTGACACAAAACACGACGTTAACTATAAAATGAAAATAATAGGACACAAAACTCACTACATACTTACCCAACCACCAAACTAACCCAACGAAAACAGGGAATACAACACACTACAGCTACGAGACTCGAGGGAGAAAAAAAAAGAAGCGAGAGTTTTTAGTTTGTTGTGACGTTTTATTTTGAAGAGCTGGCAGGGCAAGCACGGAAACGGATATTTTTGGAGGACATGAAACAAGTTTAAGTATCTGTTGTTAAACTCATAAAACAACTTATAAAGTGTGGCTGGCTTAGTGCCTTCTAATATGTATGTTCCCGTATCACATAAATATTTTTGCAAGTGGGACTGTGTATGTGTGAGTGTTAAAAGTTCAACTATGTATATGTATGTGCCATAAAGGTGTTCGTTCTTTAGCACACTTCAAATACTGGCAAAGTGTACACCTGGTCTTTCTTGTATTAACTTGTACATTTTACATTAAATTTATTTATGTGCGAATGAATTTATTTTGTTGGTGAAGGTGGCTGTGTGTATGTGTGAGTGTTTCCTCCATCTTGTATGCAACAATGCAGCCAAGATTTATTTTAATAATATTCAAAGTACTTTACATTCGTGCGAGCCACATACATCCATACAACATCTTTTAGGGGAGGAGAGTAAGTAAAAGTGCATAAAATAGAATAAAAATTAAACTTGTTCGTTGAGCTCCACTGCTATTTAAAAAAAAGCGCAAACAATATTCAAATTTACACAAAAGTCCTAGTCTACAACTATTGTATTGTATCTTTTACTTTTATATTAACACCCTATAGTAAAATAGTTAATATGTTAAGCTTAACCTTTCGTTTATGGAGCCCAAACAAACGACCTGAGTAGAAAATTTGTATGGTAATCACTCAAACAAGGTGCTCTTCATATCTTCTACAAATGCAATTACATATTATATTATAACAAAACGAGAATTGCAACAAACACCCTTACTCGTCGTAGCGAAATAGACCAGAGTCTAAGGTGAGAATAGAACTCACTACCTCCACACTGATAAGCCAACACTAGCCTACAGAGGCAGCCTAAATATTCTTTAAACAATTTATCTATCAATATAAATTCCATTAAATTTATCCTTAATTTTTTGGAGAAAAAAATTTTATCGATGAATTTTCCAGCGTAAATTCAAATTTTAGTTATTAATTGATTAGTTATTAATTGATTAAATTGATAAAAATTTTTGTCATTTGTAATTTTCCAATAAATTAATTAGTTTATGCTATCGATTAGCTTTTATGATCCACATTTTTAAAATCAATATTTGTTATCGAAAAATTTTCTATTAAAAATATTTCTGTTATCGAAAAATTTCCTGAATAAAATTTATGCCAATGATCAATTTCCTATTTAAATTTTTTATCGAACATTTTAGTTATTAATTGAATTTGCTCTAACAATTATTCGTTATCGAAATTTTTCCATAGAAAAGTGTTATCATTAATAAATTTTTTCATAGAAAAATTTTATTTTCAATAAACTAATAAATTTCTGCTATCGATTGACTTCTGTAATCGATAACTCTTTCTTGACAGTTTTTATTATCGATAAATTTTTTATTAAAAAAATTTGCTATCGATAAATTTCCTGAAAAAAATTTAGTACATAATTGATTGAATTTGCTCTAAACAGTTTTGCTATCGGTAATTTCTCCAAAGACAAATATTATTACCTAGGAATTAAAAATATATGTTATCGATTAATTTTTTTAGTCGATAATTGCTTATCAATCTTGATCAGCTATCTATTTTCTATTTATCACTTTTGTTATAATGTTTGCATAGAAAATTTTTATTATCGATAAACTACTAAATTTCTGCAACCGACTACGTTTTTGAATCGATAATTTTTTATCAACCTTGATTATCGATATATTTTCTATTAAAAGTATTTGTTATCGATAAATTTTTAAATTAAAATATATGCTGTTGGTAAATCTTCTATTAAAACTTTATTTTGTAAAAATTTTACTTTTTGCTCTAACATTTTTTGTTATCGGCAATTTTTCCATAGAAATATGTTATTACCTATAAATTAAAATATTTCTGCCATTGATTAAATTGTATAATCGACAATCGTTTGTCAATTTTTATTATCGATAGATTTTCTATTAAGAACTTTTGTTATCGATAACTTTTCTGAATAAATTTTATGCTACTGATAAATTCGCATTAAAGTTTTCATCGAAAATTTTAGATATTGAGTGCATTTGGCTTATAGGTAATTTTTCCATATAAGATTTTTATTATCGATCAATTAATACATTTCTGCTATCGATTAATTTTTTTAGTCGGTAAATTTATTTGTTCAGTTTGATTATCGATACATTTTCTATTACAAAATTTTTGTTATCGATAAATACTTCAAATAAAATTGATGCTATTGATCAATTTGCTATTATGTACAACTTTTTTTATCGAAAAATTTTGCATTGAAATTTGTTAATCTGGCTGGAGCTCGATTCTTGAATTTTTGTGTTGTTTCCACAATGCAAACAAGCACTGCTTGTCTAAAATTTATATGAAAAGCACTCAGTTTTTTGAGTGATTTCCATACAAATTGTAGTAGTGCTTGTATGCATTGCGGAAACAGCACATTAATTTACATGATGAAATATTTCATGAAATTTGTGGCATGAAACTTTCTTTATTTGCTGATTGAATGGACAGGGAAACAAGTTGGGTTGAAAAAGTGAGAGGAAATAAAGTTTCATAAAATATATCATCGTGTAAATTTAGTCTTGGAAAGTTTTGTTATCGAAATGTTTACGTAGAATATTTTTATTATCATATATTTTTTTCCATACAACTTTCCAAACGCAAAAAGCGTTTCTATTTAGAAAACCTGCCCTTTAAGTAGTCATTGTTATCGATAAATTTTATGAGGACTATTTTGTCATCGAATTTATAAGAAAAATTGTTTTTATCGATAAATTTCATTAATAAAATTTGTTATCGATAAAATTACCATAATTTTTTTTAAAATTTTTGTTACTGATAGTTTCACACCAAAAAACTTATTTTCTTAATATTTTTTAACGATTAATTTTAGCATTCGTTAATTTTTTCACAAAATTTTACTATCGATAAGTTTTCTGCAAACAATTTTTTTATCGATAAATTTTCTAGTGAAAATTTTGCATTCCACACCCTCAAAATAAAGAGATTTTTAGAGCTTTTTCGCAATTTACTTAAAGTTTTGAAAACTAACTTCAGATTCAGCGCGTCAAAATACATGGTGGGTAGGTTGGTCTGGTCAAACGTACAGCCTACACTCTAAAACATTACTTCAAATTTGGTATCATATAGTGTCTAAATTTGTGTTGAAAATTTCTCCTTGTCTAAAATTACATCGATTTTGTAGTTATTTTATTAATGAAAAAACCTTTCAAAATAAACATATTTAGTCTAAGTGGAAAAAACTTAACATAAAGTATAATACGACTATGGCTGAATGGTAGATACGCCAGACTATCAGTCAGGATGTCGCGGTTCAAACCTGCACGCAGCCAATCATTTTTTAGTAAAAACATTTTGTTCAAAAATAATGCGTGTGTAATTTTAGGTCGATAATAATCGGTAAAGTGTTGCCGACTATTATCGACCTAATTTTCAACAAAAGTGTTTGTACTTTTGTTTTCTCGTGTGTCAGTGCTTTTCATATAACATTTTTATTAAATCAAATTTTCTATAGCTAATTTTTTTTATTTAAATTTTATAGGTAAAAAAATGTGCTCTAGAGAAATTATTAATAACAAAAGTTTTGCATAAGAAAAATCTATGATTAGGAAAAAATACTTCATAAAAAGTTTATTTTCAACTAAAATTTCTTCATGAAGGCTGTGCTTGTTGACAGTGTAATGTTTTTTACAGAAAACTCTTTAGTTTTTATACAAAACTGATTCTAACGAAACTCAATAAATGTTATGATTATTATCTGTAATAATAAAAATATGACAATAAAAAAAATTTGTGATAACAAAACTTTTCAAAGGAAAATTTATTGGTAGAATAATTACAATAAAACAACACACATTTACTAAAGAAAAGTTTTTGATAGCAAAACTTATCTTTGGAAATCTTTTTGACAAGAATGAAAATTTATCTGATGTCAGAAGAATTGAACAAGTTGTGAGTGATCACGACCTTATTATCATAAGAGATGATGTTGGGCATGGTCATATTGTATATTACAACTCTGGCATTAAAACTATGTTGAATGCCTGGCCGTGAGTGCCATACAGAAAAGGAGTAGGCCAACTGCATGGTAAACATTTGTAACCTGGGCTGCATAACGATAATGTTTAGTATTCGTACTTTGCATATCATTATTACACCTGTGAATACAATTAAATTTACATTTTTCTTTCCCCTCTTGGTTGCGTTGGCTAACACAACGTCTTTGCTCACTTGATTAACATTTACGCTTGTTAACAAAAACTTAAATAGAAAGAAATACAACATGGAATATCTTAGCATTTGTATTCCTCAGGTACGAATACTTGTTTTTTCTTTTTTTTTATTAAATATTTTTTACTAGCTTCTTGATACTTGGAGGAAGGAAAGGATAGTACTCGTAACTACTTGTGATGCTAATGCAATCTTATTGTTAAACTTTAAACACAAATACCATTACAGAACAACGCTGAGAGTTAAGTTAACATTTTTTTATAGTGTGTTAAATGATCTTGATTAAACAAATAAAATATATTTTAGCTTTAAGAGCCCTTGAGATAAAATTTGATAGTGAAATAAATTAAGAGAATAAATTTTAAGCAAATTGTGTGTCATTAAAATTAAATCGAATGTTGTTGCTTGCGAATGGTAAGGAAGGTATACTTTTCTCTTGATTTTATTTGATTTTTTTCGATTTGTATATCAAAAAATAATTGCAGTAAACTTTTGAGAATATTCTAAATAAAACATTACATATTTATAACACTAAAATAACAATATTTATTGTTCAGATGTAAGCAACTCACAGTTACCTTCGTAGTGCAGTGGATAGCAGCGTTACCAGTTTAGCTTTTTCGAGGCTAGATTTAGCCTCTTTTTCGTATTTTAGCCTCAAAATTTACGTTTTAGCTTCGTGGCCTTTGTTTAGCCTATTTTAATTTTTTATTTAGCCTCAAAAAGGCTAAAATTTTTTTCCATTTGCCATTTTCTTACTTTTCAACATTTCGTAATAATAATTTATAATATTTAATAAATCGTAAATAATGTCGAATGTGATTATTTTTTTAATATCTTGATGAGTTCGTCTATTAGATCGATTAAATCAGAAAAATTTAAATGATCTCAAGATGGACTATTAAAATTATATATTGGGATAAAGGAAAATAAAGGAAAAGTACTAAGATTCATTTTCCCTTTTATAATTTGCTTTACAAGCTCTTTAATATTACATGTGAACGCGAAATTTTTTTTCTATCGCACAGAAAAATTTAATATTAAAATCGTCGAAAACAAGGTTAATTTAATATTTTTCGGTAGTGATTTTGTTTCATAGGCATTTCATGTAAATTCTACATGATTTACAATAATATTGAAAGAAAATTTTTCCTTTTGAAATAGCGATATTTCATGTGGATTTACTCTTCCAGCACAGTTAAATCAAAATGAAGTTGATATAATACGAAAAAAGAATCACGTTGAATCAAAGTTATTTCAAGTTGAAACAACGTGAATCTGATACTGAAATAACAGATGAATCATGACGAATCAAAGTTATTTCAATTTAAAGCAACATTCAATGTAACAATTTTTTTTTAAATTATTTTACTTACGTGATGTGTATTCATGTAGACATGAATTCAATTTAAATTCAACATGATTTAATTGATGATTTAACATAAAATTAAATTTTAAATTAAAGCTATTGTCATGTTGATTTAAAATGAAATCTAACGTTGATAACAATGTTATTTTAACAGTGAAAAATATTAAATCAAAGGTATTTATTTAAGTTTAGATTAATAATTTTTCGTTCAAAATTAATATGAAACAATGGTAGTTTTAAATCAGCAGCAGGAAATTATCACTGGTAATGCGAATTTTGTCGGCTATTTGTCGGCTGTTTACATTTACACAACACGAATATCAAACTAAACAACAACAAGTCACACAACTGAGCACAACAATGCATTGTAGCTATGAACAAAGCAAATAAACGCCAACACACAGGCCCAAAATTTTACATTTTGATCATTTATCAGAAAGCTGGTTATGTTAGGAATAAAATAAGCCCTTAATGATTAAAATCGATGGACAATTGTCCATTTTACTTGCAATTATGTAAGTGATGGAACTCAATTCATAAAAATCACAATTTCCATACAACAGAAAAATGATTTTTGAATTACTTTATTTTTTTCTGATAAAGGATAAAAATTACTTTTTTGAAAAATATTTTTCTAGCCGTAAATTTCTGAATAACTTCAAAACCCCTTGGGTAAACTTAGATATTCAACACTTACCCAAAAATTGTTCTTTATTAAAATTTTATATTGAAAAGAGCTTTTGGGTAGCGCGATGTTAAACGAACATACATACTGCTTAAGCCTTTTTCAGCTTTTCTGCAGAAACACCTTGGCAGGAATCGAACCTGCGACCCCCGGCTAATAGTGTGGCACACTATCCACTACACCACGGGAGTACCCGTGTTATAACATCGTGCTAGTAAAGAAACACATATATAGTAGTCTGTTCCCGTATGTGCACGAAGTTACCCAAACTTATATAAAAGCTTTTAAAATACAAATTTCGAAGAAAGTTATTAAGCCCACTACATAATTCGTGCGAAAGTGAAAATATTTGAGAGGCTTAGTGCAATAAGTCGATAAGGCACAAAAGCAAAATATCAAATAAATCGACTTTTAAGTTTAAAAAAATTTAAATTTGTATGGTTTTTAAAGTTTTATACTCTAAATACGCAGCATAATTATTTGCAAAATACTAGAATTTATCCAAAAATTTCTCTACGATGCAAAGCTATGATACTTAGTAAGAGAATGAGCACATAAAACCAATATTTGATTTTATGTGGCTTACAGAGTTATTGCACTAAGCCATTCATTTGTACTTTTCAAGTCTTGACGCTTGCTCCATATGTTTTCTTAGAAAGTTCTGCTACAAATCCTTCAAATGCGTTTTAAGGCGGTTTTTTTTTACTTTTTTCAGTATATAAAGCTCTTTTATGACCAATTCTTATTTGTCGCTCCTAAAAGTATGTGTGAAGAAAAATTGCTTCAATATTTCTTTTATTTGAGAAAGCCCAACAAACAGAAACGTTACGATGACAAAATTATAATTGTGACAGACCTGATTATAACTATTATTTACGCTTGACATTTATCGTTTTAAATTGTGTGTTTCGTTGTTTTTAAATTAATTTTGTTTGAAATGCCATTTACAAGGGAGACAGAGAGACGATAACAAGGATTTAATGATTAACTACGAGTACAACTTTTCCATAATTTGCCACGTATTTATTGAGAAACGTGACGAAACTGCTGAGAAGAAATAAGTGAAAAACTACACTTCCTTTAATTCTTTCTTCTATGGCTTAGGGCTATTTTCTATTTTCTTTTTTGGTTCTTTGCCAATACGAATTCTGTTATCTTTATATTTGCAAACTTACCAAGAAGACTATAAATCTAGTTCGAACACCGACACCTATCAGACGCGCATCTCATCCATGGCCGCTTGGGGCACTTGTTGCTGCAGATGTGGCGCTCCTCCTGTTGATGATGACGTTGCTGTCATTCCTATATTATCTACCGCTGTGACATTATGTGAATGCGTATGGCCATGATGATGTGAGTGACCTTTAGAGGACGGCGCACTGCTAACACCGCTACTACTGCTGCCATTAGAAGGTGTTTGATCTATTAAACTAGAAGTGTTATTTATATTAATACCACTGTTGCCACTACCACCGCTGCCACTTCCTCCTCCTCCCCCTCCTCCACCACCAGAACCACATTGTGTTGTGGTTGAAGACGCAGTTCTAGTAGGTGGCCGTGGCGCTCGTATATGATGAGATAAGGTACCCAGACCGGTCATTATACTACCATTAGGATGACTTTTATTTGATTGTTGTTGTTGTTGTTGTTGCTGATATTGTTGTGGAGGTGATTCTAAAAGTAGAGATTGAAAACAGACTTCAATAGAATTATTATTTTTAATCTTTAAAGTAAATTAATGTTTAATTTCATTATTTCGAACTAATTTGTTTTTTAGTCCAAAATGATTTTATAGGCTGAAGTTCGTAACGTTATATTCAGAACGATTTAGTTCTGATCAATATTCCAAGGAAGACGGGAAGAATAAACTTAATATCAGTGGTGATGTCAGCTGTAAAGTTTTGTGCGTCGGCTACAAAGGGTGTTATACAAACTCCGAAAATGGCGTTACATAGAATGTGAATTTCCCCCAACATAAAATCTTGTTGCTTATTAATTATATAGTCATACTATAGACGATATATAGAAGATTTATAAAAATTAGTAGCATTAACTATATCAGTCTAATATAAACATATCTACTATAACGCTCTACTTTTGATTTAAGGCAGGGATAAGTAAAAACTGCTTACGCTGTAGAGGTTTATGATTTTCTTTCGGCTTAGGTTCGATATATATATATATATATAAGGTCTATTTCTTTACGTGTCCGAAGTTACCAAAACTTAGCCGAAAGATCTTTTCAATACAAAATTTGTGTTTGAATAAACTTTTGAGTAAGGTTGGGTAACTTCGTGCACGTACGGGAACAGACTGATTATGTATGCCATAGAAAACATAGAAGCCTGACTGGTAGCAAATAGTTGTCAGAAACCTAAGTCGGTTATCAAAAAAACCTAAGTCTAAGAATGTATTAGTAGAACATTTTGTATTAGTATGGGTATAAATAAAAATTTTCCCACAGCACCAAAACCATACACAGCTGTACAAAGATATTTTACAAAAGAAATTTTAATTATTTTGGATTGAGTTCGGCTTTATTTTAATTTTTCAATTAAATTATATTTTTTATTTAGAGATAAATGTGAAGCATATAGACAAAGAAAATTTTTGACTGCGAGGAGGGTTGAATTGACGTTTCTAAGCGGTAAAAAACTCTGATGAGATTTGCGGGAGCTATCGAAACGTCAGTTCAACTCTCCGCGCAGTCAAAAATTTTCTTTGTCTATATGCTTCACATTTATCTCTAAAAAAAAATATAGTTTAATTGAAAAACTAAAACCGAACTCAAACCAAAATAATTAAAATTTCTTCGGATATAAACCCATATAGTTCGACTAAGCTCAACTTAATTGTATTTTACAAAATTTATATGTTTTAAGCAATAATTTTTAGTTATTATATACAAATAATTTTTCATTAATCAATGAAAATATGAATTTAGAATCATTTTTAATACTTTTGAGCTTAAAAAATGTTGATTTGCTAAAATAAAAAAATTTATCCCAAATAGTAAAAAAATGCAACACTGCTCAATGAAAAAAAATTGGTTGAAAGCTTCGATAAATTTGAACACACAAAAATGTCAACAAAATTAAAAAAATATTTTAAATTTACAGCAAGAAGAAACATAAAATTTATCATAAAGTAAATAAAAAAGTTAAATAATATAAAAAAGTGTTTGTGTGTGCAAAAACGATACATTTTACCGAGTTTTCCAGTGCAGAAATTACGCTCTCTGATATATGTTGAGCTGCCTCTCTCAAGTTTGTTGAATACACAAGACCTATACGTGAAGAGAGTTGTAAATTTTTTTGGACAGGCTGAGAATTGAAAATCTTCGTATTTATCTATGGTGCACAAAGGTAGATTTATTTAACAGGTACTCTTGATTCCCCAGTTGTTCACTCTTTTTTTATTTCTGGGTGCAAATTTTGTATCAAAGCACACAAGTTATATTTAGGGAATTCACAATGTGTAATTTAAAATTTGGAAATAGCAATATCATTACACCTTAAAATTCCATTGCGAGCAACGATACAAAGCACAGCATATTAAAGTAATAAAAGTAACGACGAAGTTTGCCGAATATTTCTCACTATTTACATGTATAGAGCACGAACTCAAAATACACAACAAACAAACCAACAACACAAGCAGGTTAGTGCTTGGTACATATCAACATGCCAAAGACAAACCAATACACTTAAACCACACACAAGCTCTCTATTTAAAATGTTGCCGCATTAAAAAAAAACATGCTTCTTGGACGTTTAAACTTGCCATGTGGTAGTAAATTTCATTTACATGCAAAACAAAAACAACAAACTTGCCAATCCATAATAAAAGACTAAAATTGAAACGTCGATATATTCAGACATATTTTAGAACGCTGTTGTGAAGTCCCAAATTGTGTATATGTTTTAATAATTTGACATTTTCTACCTTGATAGTGCACCATCTTTTATTTATTTGTTTTTAACGAAAATGCTTATGGCAGATAATTTTCATAAAAGTTATGTTGCCAAAGTCATAAAAAAAACTTAATCATAAATATATAAAAACATACTGTATGTATTTAACTAGATTTAATACAGGCATTGTAAAATAAATACATTTATACGAAAATATTTGTTCTAATAATAATAATAATATTTGTTCGTATGCAATTTTATTACCCCCTGAAGTTAGAATTTAGCTAGAAAGAGAACAAACTCACAGAAACAGACAAACGCCCATATGTACATCAAGAAAATTTTGTGTAGTTGTTTCGCAAATTGCAACTAAATTACACATGGGCATACTTTTATCATGCATTCTAACAGTAGAGGTCAAAATGATCTTAAGAATTCAATAAAAATTCGATTATTTTTACGATTAACATACATTTTTCATATTTGTTTAATTGATGAGAGAAAATGAAATAACCTCAAATAAACTAATTAAATTTATTGAACTCGCTTCCCTTTTAAAATTATGCTTTTCTTACAACAACACTAATTCAAAGCAGAGAAAACATCTTGAGTTGTTATTCTCTTAGCAAGTGCGAAATTTACAAATACACAAGCATGTTTTATTTATTTTTGAACTTTAAGCTAATCCATGCACGTGTAGCCCGTGCGCACGAGTTAGTTGCAACTTTAAAGGCTTATAGCTCCCAAAATACTGGAACGATTTAAACAAAATATAGTTTGTGTATATCTTCCAATAAATATCATTGAAATGGTATAAGTTTTCTCAAAATCACTTGTATAATGTGAGCGTAAAATGCATGACAGCATTTATTAACAACACAGGTCGACACAAAAATTCTTTTTTTGCGTTACTTTTTGAAGTGAGTTTTTATTTTCGCCGGAATAATATTCAAGTTCAGAGACTATTAATGGCTTTTTTTTTGAATTGACTCTGGCTTTTGAGATAAGGAGATATCACGTAATTCGAGGACGGCTTGTAAGTAATTATATAACTAATTGAAAGTAATGCAGATAGTAAGTAGCTTGTGATTGGAAAATGTGTTGTTATTAATGGCAAGTATTTATCAAGGCTTTGCTGCTGGCAAAGATAGTCTTTCTAGCGCAGAATTTTATATATAGGAAAAATTTTGTTGTAAACTTTAATTTCCCTTTTCCCATTTCAATTAAGTTTGAAAGCACCTGCTATTAAATACTTTTTTGCATCACACTGTGATTGCCAAATTTTAATGAACGTGTAACTGAACTGACGATTGGAAACATAAAATATACTACAATTTACAAAATTAAATTTGTTTATGGGCATGACCTGCTCACTAATATTATATATTTTGCAACTACATATTACATACAAGCAGGTTAAAGTAGTAGAACTCACCATTAACCCACAATATGCGTTTTTACTTTTCGGTATACTTATTTCGCTATGTAAACGTATCTACATACTCTAACATTGATACTCTAATGAACAGAAACATATAAAACTTTCTCACTCAATGTTTATTTCGCAATTTTCAATGTTTCCGTTCGTAATACGCTGTCATGTCATTTTCCTGTCGCTTATGTCAATGTTACGCACCATCATCAGTAGAAACTACTTTCGCTAGAAATACATGTAACAACTATAACAAGAAAATAAAAATAGCAACAGCAACATCAGTATCATACCAACAATACATTAACAAGCACTCCGTTTTGTAGAGTTATACCCAGCAGAAAATACAAAATAAAAATGTATGAAATGTGAATACGAGAACAATTAATTACATTGGTCTGCAGAAGAAATCTCGTTTAAATATGTGAAATATATAAAGTTGAAAGCGCTAAATTCAAAACTCTTTTGAGTTTTTTCCATCACGTACAGAATTTTTTTTATGGGATTGAATAATATATCCAATAGGTACATCAGTATATTCCAGCCTAAGTCGAGAACGGAATTGTCTGATTTAAATAAATAGGCTACCAAAAGATTCAAACTAAAATTTCCTTTTTCAATTTTTCGATCTGTTTAACAATTATTCAGAAATTAGCGGCAACATTTTTTTTAAAACTAAACTTTATTTGTTATCAAAACTTCATAAAAAAATTACAACAGCCAAAATTTTACATTTTCAGCATTAGTCTCCATTAGGTCGCTTGGGAATAAAATAAGCAATAAATTATGAAAATCGATGAACAAATGTTGATTTTCATCAATTATTATTTCCATATTAATTTCCAATTAAGTTCCTTCACGTAATTTTGCATAAAATCGCTATTCGTCCATTGATTATTTTATTCGTAATATAACTAGATTTTTAATAAATGCTAAACTTATATAATTTTTGCCCTCTTTATTTTTTTATGAGTTTTTGAAAACGAAAATAAATATTTAATTTTGAATGGAAGACTTAAAAGCTATTTTACTCCGCATCGTTTGGTGGCTTATTTATTCATATCAGACAAATGTTTCTAGAGTTAGGGTGAAATGTAATGATGTACCTAGTGGAAACACTAGTTATGCTCAATAAAAAATCTGTACGTGATAGAAAACGGAATTGAGTTTAGCGCATTAAACTTTGTATATTTGACATATTTTTGTTTAAAGATTTGAATTTGTTTGCCGACCAGTGTTATTCTAACGCAAATATATATATAGACAAGTTCAAAATAGCCATCACTAATTGAATTTTAATTTAACATTGATTGACACGCATTGAATTTCTCTATAATTTAAAGATTTGCTTGCATTCTAATGTTTAAGAATTCTCGTATTCAGTTTTTGTTCCTAATTTGAACTAATAAGACCTGCGCCCATGTTCTGTAAATTTAGTGAGAGCTGCTCGCAACAAAAACTTCTGAAACAAAATATTCCATCGTTTCTCAAAGTGCTAAAAATAACTTTGTCTGTAACTCATGATGAGAAATGATTACGTTGTTACGTTCGAACTGACAGAAAATATGGTACGAAGCCACTAACCAAAAATATCCCAAGAGCTTCTAAAAGCCACTACAGCAAAAAAAAAATTCAGCAGCGGCAGCCAAATTAAAATAATTGTAAAGTGTTACTTGGAGTTTTATGTTTTAGATGCGAAATATTTTTTGCACATTTTTCGAATATAATAAATTGAGTTATGAATTTTTAGTCGAACTGTATGGTTTTTATCCAAAGTTAGTTTGGCTTAAGTTCATTTTCAATTTAATCTTTCGATATAATTTGATCGAAAGATTTAATTGAAAATGAACTTAAGCCAAACTAATTAAATAGTTTTGGATAAAAACCATACAGTTCGACTAAAAATTCATAACTCAATTATCAAAAACTCTAAAGGCACTTAGCTAAAACATGAATGTGTACTCTTCCAAAAAACTTGGACAAAATAAACATTAAAAAAATCCCAGCATTGGAAATATCGATGATCTTCTGCGCTGGTAACACCGAAATGAAAAAAGCTTAAAATAGTTGAACAGGCTAAGAAAAGACAGTTAGTGAAGTTCCGAACATTTAGAGAAGTTTATTAACAGGTGGGACTCGCCGCGAGGTGGCGACAGTCTGTTAATTGAGCTTTCTAAAATTAGTAGGATTTTCGGTACGGTATTGTTGCTACCGTCGCTGGTAGTGTAGGTATAGGGCTCTAATGAGTAGATTTGCTAGTCTCGAAACAGCTGTCAGTTCAACCTTCCGTACATCCAAATTTTTCTTTGAATGTTCAATATTTACATGCTTTAGAACTTCTTTCTTAAATAAAAAATAATTTGATGGAAAGATTAAATTGAGAATGAACTCAAGCCAAACTAATTAAATAACTTTGGGTAAAATAATAAATTAATAATAAAACAAATTTAAACAGCAACGTTGCTGTATTTTTTTAACTAACGTTAGTTGAAAAATATCTTATTCTTTTCTATTTTTCCATATCTCATTGTGTTTCAAAATGAGAGTGTTTTTGTCAGTTCAAAATGAAAACTTCTCGCAGAAACATTTTACAGAAACAGTTTTTCTCACAACTTTCGAATAAAACTTTTAAGTGACAGCTATTTTTGATATAAAAAGTTTGTTTGTGGCATTTTTTTCATTTTACACGTGTCAGGTGAAAAGTTTCTCGTAGCAGGAGTTACAGAATATGGGTACTGAATTTACATAAAAGCGAGGCACCTAAAAAGTGATGAAATACATGAAACACTTGCTGTGTTCTGACTTGTGCGTTGAAATTAATTGACGCTAATGTTATATGTTTGAAAACCCATGTTTCCCATGTTATTTGTAAATCAATCTAAAACTTCGAAAGAATTTAATTTCCAAACACTATTTATTTGATCTCATACCGTCCCAGCAAAGACTACTGCTTCGCCATAAGCAGGTGGCAATACATTGTTGACTACTATGACGCACATTTGCTTAACAGCAAAATTAGGTACTGCTTCCGAAATCTCGACTATTTTTTGCTGGGATCTTGTTTGCTGGTTACTTTCATATGTACACGCATGTGTGTGTGTGTGTATGTAAGCCAATGAATGCGTGTATATATAAATATAAAACCATCAGCGTGATAGTGCAACTGTTTCCGCTTCCGTTGCACTCTGTGATGCTTCAAGTCTAATTTTCTGTGTAAATTCAAATTTGATTAGTTGTCATTATGTCAAGAGTGAAACAGCGAAAACACTTACACATACACACATTCGTATGCATTGTTAGATACCAATATCAGATTATGCTATTTTAAGGATAATTTCGCTTTATAATCTTATTTTGTTTTCTTTTTCCGTTTTAATCATATTTGTTATACCGTTAAGAAATTTATTATTTGACATATTGTCATAATTTTATTTTAAATGAAATTTATTTGCTGGTGTTCGAAATTGTGTTTGAAGTCTATTGACGACTTGGTAAAGCATGAATAAAATGCATATAGACAATGCTTAAATACCAGCAAATAGATTTCATTTAAAATATATTTATTATACTTTAAACTTACTTTCTTTTGCTTCAAATGTTGAAAGCTTAGATTGTTTTGCAGGCTTTTTATGTTCTTTTTTGATTATTTATTGCAATTTGGTGTACAAGTTGTTGTTAACTTAAAGTAATTTTATGACAGTTAGTTTTTGACTAAAATTGTAAAAGTAAACGCTTGAGAGCCTCATTAGTTAGCAAAACTTAAATCTTTTGAAATTAAAAGAAGCACCTTAGAGGGAAGAGAACCAGTCGAAACTATTCACATGATCGGTTGTAGTTCTCGAACTTTATACGAATGGGACCGCTCAATTTTATGCAGCGTGAATTATTAGAGGTTGTGAGGCGTCAATTGTGGGAGGTTGTGAGAGTTGTTATATTCTACAAAATCAATATAACTAAAGATCTTACTCTCTTTATAATTTATCTATCGTACGTATTGGTAGCATAGAAGTTAAAGAGCCTACTAAATAATGTAATAATTTCATTCAAATAATGAAACAATTTAATTAAAATAATAAAAAAATTAAATAAAAATAATGAAAAAGTTTCATTGAAATGATTAAAAAATTTCGTAATAATAATGAAACTACTTTAGTAGTTTGGCGAAATTATAACATTGCCCCAATCCAACTATTTCATATATTTGGTGCTATTTTGAATAAAATAATTTAATGAAGTTTGTTTCATTAATCCAACGAAATGTGATGTTGAATTTTAAGTTTTTCATTGGATCAATGTCGAAATTTACAGAATAGACGTTGATATAACATTTCGGTGGCATAAATTTACGTCCCAGGATATACCGTCCATACACGTTATTTCCACGTTGGAACAGAAATAATGTCTATGGACATTATTTCCATTTTAAAAAGAAAATAATGTCCATAAGAAATGGATATAAAGTTCATAAAACTAGTATGTCCGTGTGAAGATTGTTTGTTTGACTAAGAAGAAACCACTATTTGACATACCCAGGAGAGAAACCGCTTAAAGCCGTTCAATGGTAGGCTAGGCAGGAGCTAGTATTTTGCTTTTAAAAATGGAAATAATGTCCACTGTAGAGAATGAAAAATATGTCAATAGACATTATTTCCTTTGATTGCCTGAATCAACGATTTTTCTTTCAGTGTAGTATCCATAATGTATGATTTTATTGACACAAATTTATGGAAGCCTGAATGTGCAGGCGGAGTAGCTCCTTTTCAAGGACTAATAAGCATGTTAGAATGATTAGTTATATGGGTTGGCTTTAATTATTTATGTCCACATATATCTCAAGATTTATAGTTTTTATTTTTTTAGTATGTACCTAACAAATTCCCAACTATCACAGTCATAATTAAACGGACATATAAACATTGACAGTTTACATCTTAGACAGCAATTTGTTATAGCAGTTTCTCGTACGTTAAGATTTCAAAGAAACGTTTACAAGGAAACATCACGTAAATTTGAATTCAACATGAATATGATGCAAATGACTAAAAAGTGTACATGTGTTTTGATGTATTATTGTGTATGTATGAGTGTGTACTTACCCTACAGATAATATTGGACTACGTTGTCCATTTTAGCAGTCTTAAGACTAGTCATTTGCAAACAGAAGTTTGTTGTTAAGAGACAAGTGTTCGTGTTTTAACAATTTCACACGAACACTTGAGTGCTCCAACAAGTGCTTACGTGGAGTAGTTTTGAGACTACTCCGATGTAGTGCAAAATTGGGTTATATGGCCCAGCCCTAGGCTATCGTAATGTTAAATCGACCATGTTTTCTCCATACATTTAGGCTATCTTCGAACTAGTCCTAGTCCTCTATGGAGTATACTTTACATGCATGTATGGACTAGTTGCGTTATCTGCCGGGTAGGTTTATAAAAACGTATACTTATTACATAGACTTGAAGCCATAGTAAACCTATTACGAGTAAGAAATTTATGCACAAATCTAAGCAGGATTTATTTTCATTTCATAAACGTATTTTGTGTATCGTCATGTTTATTTTATTTTCATTTAGAGTCTCGGTATGGAAGACGAGTAATGTTGAAACTAGTGATGTTACGAATATTCGTATTCGTACTCGAATCGTCGATTATTCGCCTATTTCATGATATTCGTGCGAATATTTCACGAATATTTTGCGAATACGTTCCAAAAAATAATACATAAAAAAATACTGAAAATTAAACAAAAAATATTAATTTTTAGGGTTCCGTACACCAAAAGTGTAAAGGACCCCTATTGTTTTCGCTACGCTGTCCATCTGTCTGTCTGTCTGTCTGTCCGTCTGTCTGTCTGTCAGAGGCTCGTGAGCCGTATGAGCTACGGACCTGAAATGTTCACAGAATATGCAAAACTTTGGCCGCTACAACAGCAAATATATGACAGTTAAAAATTAAAGGGTGTTCTAAAGCGAGCAACTAAACATGTTCAAATACTTATTTAATATACAGACACTTATATATAGACACTTTAAACTTTCAAAGTTAGTGTTAATAGGTGTAGTCTGTAAAATAGACTACACCAATTAACACTGATATTTAAAACAGTAAAAGTTAAAGGGTATTCTATTAGTTAATGTAATTTTGACTATGTAGTTAAGACAATTTGCTTTATCTTGGAAACCGTAAGAGGCAAACACTTGAAATTAAAAAAACGCTAAAGCTAAAAAATTCGAAAACTAAAAATATATCAAAACGAAACGAACAAACGAAACGCCAAAGTAAAAATCGCTTAAAGGAGAAAAAGCATCAAAATTAGAAAAAAATCGCTCAAACACAAAAAATCACCAAAACTAAAAAGATCGCCAAAAATTTCCAAAAATTTAAAAAAAATCACCAAAACGAAAAAAAGCGCCAAAACAAAAAAGCACTTACACTAAAAAAAATCGCAAAAACCAAAAAAATCCTCAAACGAAAAAATTGTGAAAACTAAAAAAATCGCTAAAACTAAAAAAATCACCAAAACCGAAAAAAGCGGTAAAACAAAAAAATTGCAAAAAAGGAAAAAAAATCACCAAAATGAAAAAAGCGCCAGAACCAAATAAAATATCACCTAAATGAAAAAAAACCGGCAGAACAAAAAAAAAATCACCTAAACAACGAAAAATAAACTTAAGAGATAAAAAACTAAAATTAAACGAAAAAGTAAAACGAATAAATTGCCAAAATGAAAAAAGGGCAAAAATTAAAAGAGCTAAACATATGTACATATCTGTATTCGTAAGGAACCCTTCATATGCGAGCCAAGGTCGCACTTCACTGAATTTATTAATAATTTTTATTTAAAATAAACCTTTGTTTCTAACGCAAAATAATAATCTTCTTTTACTAAAGAAAAAAAAAGAAGCAAAATATATTTGACAACGACATGGTATTTAAAATGTAAAGTCCTGTTAAATTAATTAATTAATCAAATTAAAGTAATAATCAAAGCTCAGTAGAGGAATGTTGAGCTTCAGAAATAAAAATTTTGAAGTATTTTCTCCTTCAAGTCTATTGCGACGCGGTGTGTAAATAAGCCTCTCATTACTAAACATTCGCTCGATCGGGACACTCGCTGGTGGTGTCACTAAATATTGCCTGGCTATAGGTAAAAAAGTGACATTAATGCTGCTAAGTTAATAATTTTAAATTCAGTCATCGGAATGTCATAATAATGTTAATACTTATTATAGTATTGTTATAGTATTGTGACAGTTTTCCTGAATTTATTGCTATCGACGCAAATGGTAGATTTTTTCAATTCAATTTGAAATATCAAGTAGCAATAACTATTTATATTGAATATTCGTATTCGAATTCGGCGAATATTGGCTCAGATATTCGTATTCGTATTAGCGACTTTTAAAAATTCATATTCGTAACATCACTAGTTGAGACACAGGGAAGTAGTTTGAAATAAAAGTGTGCAAATGTCTATCAAGTCTATGTTACTGATGATGTTCTATTGTATTTTGAAACGAAAACTTAATGAAAAACAGATGGCAGTTGAATAAATTATTAGAAATTTATTTGTAAAATAAAGTTTATTTAGTACTAAAATATTATCTATATTTCACATTTAAATAAAATGTTGAAAATTTATATTTTTGAAACGAAGCTCCCTTTGGGACGTTGTGCATAAATAAAATAGTAGAGGTGACATAATATATTTCTCGAAACCATGCCACCCACAGTGAAGACTTTTTTCTGCGTGTTAGTAGATTTTCTATATTATTAATGGGCGAGAGCATTTTTTTGTAATGCAGTTAATGCTCACATTATATAGTCGATGTTAATAAAACTTTTACTAATTTAAAGACATTTATTGACAGATGTGCACAATCTATAATTTGTTAAAATCGGTTCAGTATTTTGGTAGCTATAAGCCTACATAGTACACTTGCATGTATTACCTTAAAGTTAGGAAAATAAACAAAACAACCACGTGTGTTTGCAGATTTTGCAAAGATTATAATAATACAAAATTTTTTCTCTTCTTCGAATTGGTGTTGTTTTAGGAAAGGCATAATATTAAACGGGAAGACAATTCAATAAATTGAATTAGCTTGTTTGATGGTATTTTTAACGTGTTTTTTTTTAATTTTCGTATAGGAAAGTTACTATGTATCATTAATTAATTATGCTGTACAAAAAAAATATTGAAAAATATCAAGGTTCTGACGGCTGATTCTGCCAGAGAGCACCAAAATTATATACAGGCATCAGTATTTTAAAAGTTTCCACCTAGAATTAATTTCTAGGGAATGAGGGGCGGGGGCGGGTGGAGTTTAAGTTCCTCCTCCTTTTGCACGTAGTTATAGTGTCTCGGTAAAGGAAATCTTGTAAGCCTTACGTTTAAGGTATAAAATGTGCTCAGCACTTTTATGTGCTCAGCACTTTTATGTGCTCAGCACTTTTTTGTTATATGCCGGTGAAGGAGAGTTTTTTTTTACTTTTTTGAAGTACGAACAAGTACGTGGTCTTTATATAAGAATGCTGAAAGCATCTTAAATCAAACGTAAGGCTTACAAGATTTCCTAGTCGGATTCATTAGAGTATGTGCAAAAGGTGAAAAGTTTAACACCGCTTAACATGAATCCCAGACATAAACTTTCAAAAAGCCGGTAGATGAATATATATTTTTGCTGCCTTATACTAGAATCCGTCACTAGAATCTCGTTATTAAGAAAATGATTTTGCTGCACAGCGTTAGCCAAATGTGTTTACACGTTTGTATAACATTGTGATACACTAAAATTTTTCAGAAGTTCTCATGTACCAATTCTGTTTCGTTGGATAACGAAAATACCTTTACTTTTTTTAGGTCACTTCGTAAAGTGACTTTATAACGGTAAATGTAGTGAAAAAACGGATTTCTTAGAGTATGAAATTTAAACAGTCATAACTTCTTTGCTTCGAAACAAATTTCTACGCAATTTTTCATATTTGAAAGATATGATTCTTATGTTTCAAATAAATCATGATTTTAGAAAATTGGTTAGTGATTAGCTACCCTGCGGTATATGGAGCTGACATAAAACAAGTCACGTGACCGGTCCCCAGATGGTAGGGACAGTCCGAGTTCTAACACTTCCTATGAAGCGGACCAGCCACTTTTACATGGGGATGACCTAGGATCGGGTTAATTGATACTTTGTATGCACCTTGTAACTTGTCTCTGAACTATCTTATGGAGTCCTAATCGGTGTAGAATAATATAGATTATATATAAATATTGTTCCCAAATTTAGCTGTAATTATCGACTAATTTATTTTTTTATTGTTACAAGTCCAAATAGAAATTGTATTTTATTTTTAAGCGGTGTCTTTGATAGGATTCGAACCGACAACCTCCGCCATGACAGGCTAGTACACTACCCACTCGACCACAGGGGAACTTATATTTCAATGTTGTAAATACCAGTTAAGCTGGAATTAATATCTGAATATTGTTACGGAACAGGTTCCTGAGTGGAATGGCAGTCTCATTGAAGGGAGACAATTAATATTATATAGATACTATGTAATAGGCCTTTGATCCAGGTGCATCGAATTAGTTCAGTGCCGTTTACTAATATACTAGCCGGAGTACCAACTAAATTGACTGAAAATGGTTAATATGTGACCATTTACACAATATGTCTTTTTTCACCATTCACTACTCCTTATTATTGGTACCAGTCTCACTTTCTCAAGTCATGGGACGAGTACTTTTGGATCATTTGTCACCAAATTTTCCGCAGGGTAGTTTAGGTGTAAAAACAGAAAATTTTTCAAAAAAATTTCATTTTCCCCTGGCTCTAAGTTTCTTATGAGATACAAAAAAAACTATATATATATTCTTTTGAGAAAAGAAGCACTAGCATAGCTTTCCAAAGTGCATAATAACATTAAAATAAATGAGTTATGGTACACTGAAAATAATTCATACAACATTTTACGAAAAAAACTTTCGTAGTTATTTTTTTCGTAGAATATACGAAACTTTCGTATATATTACGAAAAAACATTTAGCTAATTTTTTTTTATTTAACGAAAGTAACGAATACCTTTCGTAAACATTTTTTCTCGTTAAAAAATATATTTGAAATAAAAAAATAAATTAAAATAATTTTTTATAAATTAACGTATTTTTCAGATGTATGTAAATAAAACTAATTTTTAGCACTTATAAAATAAGTAGAAAGTAGCTCAGTGGGTAGAGTACATGATTTGAAATATGAAGATTGCGAGTTCGTGCCCCGGTTGAGCCATACTTTTTTTTACTTTTATTTTTTGATTATTTTCGTACAATTCGTATATTTTACGAAATAATTTCGTGGTGCGTATGAAATTTTGTAATATTTCCAACTACATATTTCAGAGTTATTCAGAAATAAGCAGCGAAAAATTAGTTTTTTCATGAAAAAAAATTTTTTTTTTCAAAAACTCATAAAAATTTAGGAGGGCAAACAATTTACATTTCTATCATTTATCTGAAAGCTAGCTTTATTAGGAATAAAATAAGCCATAAATCATTAAAATCGATCGGTAAATGTCGATTTTATTCAAAATTAAGTGTTTCTTTTCACAAAAGTAGATACGAGTATAATAGAGTTTTTGTATATTATAAGCAACTTAGAGCCGGAGAAAACAAAATGTTGTTGAAAAATGTATTTTTTTACACTTAAACTACGACATTTACAAACCGATTTCATGCCATGTTTGAAAGATAAAAATCATATCTTTCAAATATTGAAAAGATGAAAGAAATTTGTTTTGAAACAAAGAAATTATGACTGTTTAAAATTCAAACTGTAAGAAAACCGGTTTTCACTACATTTACCGTTATAAAATCACTTAACGATGTGATTTAGAAAAACGGATTATGGGCTCCAATAAAACAGAAGTGGTGCATGACAACCCCTGAATAATTTTTTCTCAACTTTTGTATCAGAGTGTAGTTTTTCTACGAACCTTAATAAAATATGGAAGATAATAACGAGTGTTGCCTTTACTACTTTTAGTAAAAGGTCAAAGTACATATATGGAATAATCAGCCAATAATGTAAAAGCTATGAAATATTTAAAGCCTTTTTATGCAAGCCTAGAATATTTATACGAAAAGTACTTAGTTTTTTTGAGTGACTTCTTAGCTAAAGTCCTTTTAACCTCAAATATTACCTAAAATTATTTATACCTAGATGTTTTACTTTGCAACCTCGAATGAATAATTTTCAACTACTTTATAATCTATTTGTGAATTCGGCTGATCATATGATTGAATCCCGTTTTGACAATAGATAATTGTCATAAGCAATTATTTATGGCAAAACAAGTGAGTTAATACAGTTTGCTGAAGTGTAAATGAATAGGAAAGTTTGAAATTTGAAACATTTTTAAGGCAGATTAGGAATTCAATCATAATAAAGCAATGAATTTATGAATTTGTATTTAGAGAGGAGTGGTTCTCTGCCATTAAGTCAGTTTGAAATGCAACAAATGAGTGATGCTGGTGATGGTGGTAGTTAGTGCTGGTGTAGAGGATGTGTAGCTGTAAATCTTTTTTGAATTATGATGCCATTTCCGTTAATGTTATGCATTCTAATCAACTTCCGCCTAATCCTAAAATATATACATTCCGCTAAAACTCTACACACACAAAATCAAATGCCAATTTCAATTTCAAATAAACAGTTTTCATAGCAATGAACACAACATGCGCACACACACATACACCCTCATACATACCCAGCAGCTAAATTTAAAACTAGATACGCTCTGGGACAGTCATATTAATAGTTGTAATGTTACTGGTCAAAAATGGATAGTCATATTTCTCGTTGTAGCAAGACTAGTAACGATACTAGTCAAAAAAGAACAATCATATTACTAGTTGTATCGAGACAATAACGATACTAGCCAAAAAAAGGAAAAAAAAATTCAGGTTTACGACTTGTATATAAAAAATATTATTAGCTCTTAAGAAAATAAGTAGAAAGTGACTCAGAGGGTAGAGTACTTGCCTTGAAATATGAGGAATGTGTGTTCGTACGCCGGTTGAGCTAAAGTTTTTTTAAGAGTTACAAAATTTAAATAAACAAACTGGTAAGAGCACTAGTTTACAACAACTGGGATTCCAACTGGGATATAACTGTATACAAATGAGCTAGTTGGACTCCTATGACAACGTAATATTAAAATCGATAGTTCGATATATGAAAAAAGGACAGATGTGTGGGCAACTAGTCTGAAGTAAAAAGAAACTAGTATAGTTCTAGCTACATACTAGTTACTTTGTCTGCAGGGTACTTACCTAATGATGTATGTATTTTGTTATATGTATATGAAGGCAGAGGAAAAACTACAGTACCGCCATTTGCATTTGCATAAGTGTACGTATATATAATTGTGTTAGTAAACGAATGAGCGTGTAAGTGCGTTTGTTGCTTTTTCCTGCTTCAACTGTTGATAATAGAGTTCATTCAGTTGGTGTTCATGTATCTGTGCTTTTTCTGGCAATTATGTATGTGTGGAATAATTTTTTCTAGCTATTTTTCCACGGAACATATAATTTCTATGCAACTGGAACACAATAAATGTTAGCGACACATGTCTCGTTTGTCATTGCTGCAGGAAGAAGTATGGAATCGAATTTATGCTTTAAAAGGATGTTGAATGGTGGTCTTCTATTAGAATGAGTGTGGAAGTATTATTTTACTGTCACTGACTAATTTTGTTTCCATTTTTAACAATTGTTTCCTTATAAATGTTAATTATGAAAATTTGTCAACCATTTTAAAACGGGCTGGTCAATGAAAAAAAAAACTAATTATAAATTTTATCTGAAAAGTACTAGGAGTTGTTCAAAAGAATATTAAGCAAACTGTGGTTGAGGCATGTACATTTGAAGAGATTATAATAAACACAATGTTATATTGTTTAAAATTGCAAAAATTACTACAGCATTTATAAATTTATGATAACCCAGCCATATCTTGCAAGGAAATACTGGTTTTGTTTGTACGGGCTTAATAAGTAAATTCCCCAGCAAAAACTTTGCTTACTGATGGCAAAAAAGTATATAAGGATTTAAGTCTCAACTACTTACAATTTGGCACGTAATACGTATTAATTTCGTTAAAAACTAAGTAGTACTTATAATTTGAAATATAGTAATAAGATAAATAAGTATCACTCATTACTTTGTAACCCATTAGAAAAGTACTACCGACTACATAAATTACAAAAGTTTTTGCTGGGTCTAGTACAGACACAAGGCAAGGAAGTTCATACTTTAGAATTGATGAAATCACTTATGCATCTGTTTCCATATGTTTAATTTTAACAAAATATATGTTTAAGTTATAATTTGAGTAAATAAAATAACACACATTATATTTTTACTTAAGCTAATTACTATTTTTGATATTTTTACTTAAGTTAATTGCTATTAATATCTTTATTTTAGTTACTTTTTCATTTAATTTGGTATTTTTTCTTTCTTTTCAACTAATGCTGCCAGTATTAGTTAATAGACATTAATTTTTGTTTGTTCTTTTCATTTTCCTATTGATTGTTGAAAGTGTGTTTACACGGTGTGTATTTTTCATGATGGTACATTTATATCACTTTTCCTTATTTAAAACTTTAAGAGCTGGATGGTTAAAATGTTCCAAAAAAATGCTCATTGTCTGAATTAACCGCATATTTAGAGTGAAAAGTCTGTGCTTCCTCAGCCACATTAATGTTTAAATATCGACAGCACAAAGTAATAAATTCCGTAAAATGCGACTTTGATTCGCACACGAAGGGTCCCATGCAAAACCATATACCCTTTTTCATTTTGGAGATTTTGGTTTGTTGTTTGAACTTTTTACTTCTTTTTCGTTTTTTAGCGTTTTTTTAGTTTTGACAATTTTTTTTAGTTTTGGTGTTTTTTTCATTTTAGCGCTGTTTTTATTTTCACGATTTTTTCATTTTTGCTGTTTTTTTGAGTTTGGGGGTTTATTTTTAGTTTTGACGTTTTTCTTGGGATTTTTTCGTCTTGGCGTTTTTTTAGTTTTGGCGATTTTTTCGCTTTGGTGCTTATTTCATTTCCGCAGTTTTTTTTTAATTTTGGGAATGTTTTTCGTTTTGGCTATTTTTTACTTTGGTTTTTTTTAGTTTTAACTTTTTTTGGTAATTTTTTTCAGTTTTCTGGTTTTTTTCGTTTTGGTAATTTCATTTAATATTGTTTTTTTTAGTTTTGAGGTTTTTTTTGTTTGGGCTATTTTTCCGTTTTGGCGATCTTTTTTTTAATTTTTTAGCTCTGACGATTTTTTTCCATTTTGGTGCTTTTTTCGTTTCAGCACTTTCTTCATTTTGGTGATTTTTTCGTTTTGGTTATATTTTTTCGTTTTGGCGTTTTATTTACTTTTCGGATCTTGTATTAATTTCGTTTCTTTCAAATGTCAAAATTTTACGGTTCATAAGATGCAGCTTACTTTCAGCTTACTTTTCTGTTGGAATATCCTTAAATTTTTAGTTTGTTTGTTTTTTAGTATTTCTTACTATTGCCTTTAAAATGCTGCCTCTTGCGATTTCCAAGATACAGGTAATTGTCAAAATTACATAGTCAAAATTACATTAACTGATAGTATACCCTCTAATTTTTAATATGTTTAAATTTCAGTATTTGTTTCTGTAGTCCGTATAATCAAACACTAACTTTAAAAATGTCAAGTGTCTTTATATCCAGTGTCGGCATATCACATTAGGATTTCATCATGTTTCGTTCTTTGCTTTAGAACACCCTTTAATTTTTTACTTTATTTTCCTTTTGCTAGGTTTTTCTTATAACTTAGATGCTTTTCGTTTAATTGGGTTTTTGTTTTCTTTTTTGACTATTTATTTCATGTAAATAAAAACCGAGAATACTCGTACTTATGATGTGAAAAACTGAACAAAATGAATTTCTTTTTCTCTTAAATTTTTCGTAATTTTATATTTTGTTGTTATTGTTAGATGTGAAGAAAAATAAGCCAGAAGTAAAGAAAAAGTAAGAAATTGTTTTACAAACAAACACAACTACAAACAGATTTATATCTTGAGAATATATATATCGAGCATTTACTTCAATAGCGTCATAACTCAAAAAACGTGACTTTTGAGCTAATAACTCACAATTAGTAATACAGTGCTTTAATTTGTAGTTTTTTTTGCAACAAGTTGGGCACCGTATTGCTAAAGATAATTCGAGTACGCCGATTTCAATGGTGTTAGCAGGTTATGGTAAAGTACCATAACGACGATATTTTTGTACTTTTGCGAAAAGTTTCAAATTTAAAACGGTAGAATAAACACAACATAACGCGATACTTTGATTTTTTTCGTGAAATATATACTTTTTTCGTAAAAAATGTAATAAAATGTAAATTAAAAAAATTTTAAGTTTTAATTATATACATTCTCCTAAATTTACATCAAAAAAATTTCTAATGTAATTTTTATTCACGCAAAATCGTTTTTTGCAAAAAAACCCAATTCGAAACAAAATTTTTTCCGGATTAACTCATTGTATGTAATAGAGGGTTGCAAAGAGTACTCAAATGTATTCGTAGAATGTACTCGTATGAACTTTGTGTGTGTATATGTATGTTCTTATGAATGTACGTATGTATATATGCAGGTATATGTGTGT
Organism: Panzeria rudis; assembly: GCA_956483635.1. Taxonomy (NCBI): domain Eukaryota; kingdom Metazoa; phylum Arthropoda; class Insecta; order Diptera; family Tachinidae; genus Panzeria; species Panzeria rudis. The sequence continues at coordinate 6,139,098 of OY101447.1, forward strand.
ACATGCATAGCCACGATCAAATATACATATGTACATACACACACACACATATTAAAAACATACATGCATACACACACAAACATACATACGAGTACTTTCGAATATATTCCTGCAGCGCTCTAGTATGTAACTCCTAATCTCACAAGCCGTACGACTTCTGAAGAAAATGCAGACCTGATTTATGAGCTTATGGAATTTTTGTTATCAGGATTGCATTTTCCACAGAAGTCGAACGGATTGTGAGGTAGTGTAAAAAAGCTATTAGCGACACGCGTACAACGAGTATTAGGACTGTATCGTATTAAACTTACTTTTATTTATACGCATTATGTGTTTTCTGTTTATTTGAGTTCTAACGCGTTCTAGCACATAAATCCAGTTTAATATCTATGAGTTGCAAAAAAAATTTTATTAAATAAAAAAAAAAAAAACGACACAACAGAAACTTTAAATAGACTTAAATTTTTTTTATACATTCCTTTCCAACAACAATAAAAAAATCTTTGTTTCTTAAATAAATGTTAAAATATTTTAAATATTACGTATGCATATTTTGTGAATTCGGTAAAAAGGCAAATTTAATAAAAGAGAGTAAAAGAAAATAATGATATGAATAATTGATAGCATGAGATGACGAAGCTGGTGTTATTCGTTTAAACAGAAAAATATAAAAACGTTTTAATATTTCGTTTCATCCTACGTGGACAAGAAATGGCTTTATATATAAATGCATAAAAGAAAAACAAAATGGCGGAAAATAAATTAATAATAAATTAAGTAAAGTGCGACTTTGACTCGCACACGAAGGGTTCCGTACGAATACACATTAAGCCAATTTTTTCAATGTGCTTTTTTGTTAAATTTTTTTTGTTTTTTTAAGTATTTTTCGTTATTTTTTGCGATTTTTTGTTTTTGGCGCTTTTTTGATTTTCGCGATTTTTTCTGGCGATTTTTCGTTTTTTGCATTTTTTTTGTTTTTGCCGATTTTTTTAGTTTTGGCGATTTTTTGGTTTTTGGCGTTTTTTCCACTTTTTGACTATATTGTTAGTTTTAGCGATTTATTTTAGTTGTGGCGATCTTTTTCAGTTTAGGCATTTTTTTAGGTTTACGCGACTTTTTTCGGTTTTGGTGATTTTTTTAATATTAGCGATTTTTTGGGTTATGACACTTTTTTTCGTTTCGGCGATTTTTTTTTCGTTTTTTGACGATTTTTGGTTTTTTGCAATTTTTTTTCTTTGTTTTTTGCCAATTTTATTAGTTTTTGGCGGTTTTTTGGCTCTGGCGCTTTTTTGTTTTAACGTTTTTTCACCTTTTGACGATATTTTTAGTTTAAGCGATTTATTTTGGCGCTTATTTTTTGGTTTTGGGTACTTTTTTTTTAGTTTTTTTTGTAATATTTTTAATTTAAGCGATTTTTTTTGTTTTTACACTTTTTTTCGTTTTGGCGTTTTTTTTTTGGTTTTTGGCGATTTTTTTAGTTTCCGCGCTTTTTTTTTGGTTTGGCGCTTTTTTCGTTAAGGTAATTTTTTTAATTTTTGGCGATTTTTGTTGTTTTTTGATAAATTTTTAGTTATAGCGATTTTTTTATGTTGTGCTTTTTCGTTTTGCCGACTTATTTCGGTTTTAACGTTTTTTTTAGTTTTTTGGCGATCTTTTTAGTTTTGGTGATATTTTGCGTTTTAGCGATTTTTTGAATTTTGGTTCTTTATTTCTTTAAGCGCCTTTTTATTTTAGCGTTTTTTTCGTTTTGACATTTTTTAGTTTTGAATTTTTTTTAGCGTTAGCGTTTTTTTAAATTTTAAGATTACGGTTTCCAAGATACAGCATATTGTCTAAATTACATAGTAAAAATTACATTAACTGATAGAATACCCTTTAATTTTTATTGTTTTAAATATCGGTGTTAATTGGTGTAGACCATTCTACCGACTACACCAATTAGCACTTTGAAAATTTAAAGTGTCTACATATAAGTGTTTGTATATATTACATTAGTATTTCAACATGTTGCGTTGCTCGCTTTAGAACACCCTTTAATTTTTAGCTGTCATATATTTGTTGTTGTAGCGGCCAAAGTTTCACATATTCTGTGAAAATTTAAGGTCCGTAGCTCTTACGGTTCCCAAGATACAGCAGATTGTCTAAATTACATAGTAAAATTACATTAAGTGATAGAACAGCCTTTAATTTTTATTGCTTTAAATATCGGTGCTAATTGGTGTAGTCTATTCTACAGACTACGCTAATTAACACGAACTTTGAAAATTTAAAGTGGCTATATATAAGTGTCTGCATATTACATTAGTATTTTAACATTTTTAGTTGCTCGCTTTAGAACACCCTTTACTTTTTAACTATCATATATTATTTGTTATAGCGGTCAAAGTTTTACATATTCTGAGATACTTTCAGGTCCGTAGCTTTTACGGTTCCCGTGAAAACATTACATTAGTATTTCAACATTTTTCGTTGCTCGCTTTAGAACACCCTTTACTTCTTAACTGTCATATATTTGTTGTTGTAGCGGCCAAAGCTTTACATATCCTGTGAAAGTTTCAGGTCCGTAGCTCTTACGGTTCCCGAGAAAACAGCCTGTGACAGACAGACGACAGACAGACGGACAGCGTAGCGAAAACAATAGGGTGCCTTTACACTTTTGGTGTATCGGAACCCTAAAAAAGGGTAAAAATAGATAAATTCTGTAACTTTATATATATTCAGATCTGACTAAGAAAAAGTTTAAAGTTAAAATACATTATATTTAAATCGAAGAAGTAGCTTACTATTGGTATTTGCACATTTAGTTCCATTAAGTTTCTAAACGAAATCTTACAAAATAGTAAATTTCAATTCAAATTCAACCCCGCCTCCCCCGGCAAAAAGACAAGCTGGGTCCGCGCCTGACTGCATGTTTTTTAAAATGATTTCACTTAATCAAAAACTATTGAATCAATTTTTATAAAATTTTAAATAAAAGTTCTTTAAGTCAAATAAAATATAGCTGCCCTGTTACAAGACAGGTCACATGGCTGGTTCTCAAGGACTATCAACCAGTTTGAGCTCTAGATCTTTTACATGACGTTGTCATTGCAGGTCGTCAATTAACATAATTAAGATACTCAGTGATGGCCCTAGATCACAAACTCAAGGTTGAATAGAAAGAATTAGTACAAAATTTCCCATAGGATAGTTACAAGTGAAGCTTATAAAAGCGTGTTAAGAAGTCGGTAAATTAATCTCATTGTGACTAGCATTTATCATCAGAACAGCTGCAGTGAAAATTTCTTGCGACATTACTAATCGCCTTTAAAATGAAAAAAGAAAACGTCAAAATTATGCAAACTAGCGAATATAATGCTTTTTAATATCAATAAATATTTTAAGATTAATGTTCTTTGTCAAAGTACCAATTTTCCCAGTTCAGTGTGTGTCATTTGTAAGAAATTACAGCCAAATAATAAATTTCCTCTTCCTTTCGGCTAATACACGCAAACCAACGTTTGTCGGCAACTTGTTTTACTCATTCTCCACTGACTGTGGTTCGTAAGTTTGTTGTAGTATTTTGCTAATTTGACGTCCATTAACATTTTTTTCTATTTTGTTTAAAAGTTGGAAATTTATTGTATATTTTTCTGCATACTTTTTCTTCTCCTCCACTCCATTTTGAACGACGGACGCCTGGCTAATTTATTTTCATTTCGACCATTAACGCATTTGTAGGTCGAACGCCTAAATGGAAGCAATTTGTTATTATTTTCTTTTATTCTATCACGATTTACAAGTCCACTCACACATGTAAATTCGAAAGATTTATTTCAATATTTAGCAGGAGTAAGTAAGTGTAGATGGAAAAGTCTACTTAAAATATGTCTGTCTTTCATCAACTCTTGTCACTGTAAAAGGTGTATTTTAAATTTTTTCCCCTTATAGTCTATAATATTTTTATTTTACATGACTTATTGTTAGTGTACGAGTGATAAATTGTGCCTGTTTCGAATTTTTAATTTATCTGCTGATTTTATATTTTTTAAAAGTTGATAATGCGGTATAAATTTATAAACTTTTTCTAATGCTTGTTATGTATTTATGTCTAAATGTATATCATTTAAAAAAATCAATTTAGTTTATTCAAAAAATTATTTTAAAACAGTTTTAAGCTCCACATTCATATATCATCTCTAAATATATTTTGGCTTAAAATTTCAGCAAAATTGCAAACATTATAAAAAACGTTGAAGCGTTAACAAATCAAACTCAAATTTTTGCTGACAAAATCCCAAAAAAAATAGCAAAATATATAACTGTCAACAAATGTTAAAAATGTACATACATACATACATACATATTTACTTTTTTATACCAAATATATGTGTTATGTTTGTACATATGTATAATGGCAAATGGGGTGTTCACAACTTAGTAGATACTCAGGTTTATGGGTTAGATTCAATACAACTTGATATTTTTTGTCTCACAAGTTATTAGTACTATTTTTGCGACAGAATTGGATAAAAATTATTAAATAATGAATTGCTTATATTATTCAACTACTTGACTGTAAACTATCGACATTGGTCGAGTAGCCTAAGTGCTAAAGTACTCTGATGAGCAGATCGGTTGGTCTCGAAACTTGTAAGTTCAACCTTCCGTACAGTCAAAAACTTTTCTTTGTCTACAAGCTTCACAATTTTCTCTAAACAAAAATATAATTTAATTGAAAAATTAAATTAAAAGCTGAACTCAAGCCAAAATAATTACATTTCTTTGGATGAAAGCCATAAAGTTCGACTAAATTTAACAGCTTAATTATTATAAACTCTAAAGGCACATAGCTAAGAATGCACACTGTTCAAATGAATAAATGAAAAAAAAAAAAACAAACGTTCACACACTATTATTCGTAATGCCGATGGCCAGCATACTAGAAAAGAGAGAAACGAATAGCCTAACATAAGACATAAAGATAAATATTGAATATCAATAACTAAATGAGATTTATTTGGTGGTGCTTAAGCATTGTCTATATGCATTTCATTGGTGCTTTGCCAAATCGTCAACACACAATTTTAAACAGCTACAAACCCTTATCTTATGCACAGACTTTCAAAAACCATTTGAGAATTTATAAATATGTATATGATTTTCTAAAACATGGTAAAATAATATAGAAGTCGTGTCGTCCTAAAATGAGGTAAGGAATGGTAAAAATATTATGCGTTGATGTGGTAAAACAAATATAATAAAATACAAGTTATTTTTAGGAGACAGTTATGTTTCCACAATCTACAGACCAATGCTGCTCATTCATTACATATTTTATAATTTTAAATTGTACGATGCTAATAGCCCAGTCAAATAAGCGTTTCACCTCGGAATGGGAGATAATAAGCTGAAAACTCATTTGCACCTTTATTTTGGCGTCAGATTTAACCATTTTTCACTGTCATTTCAAAGTTTGCACTTGGGTTCGTTTTCGCGACTACAAGAATTGATATAACAAAAATTTTTTTTGGAAAAATTTGTATATGCTATTACTGGAGATATTGACGAAATGGAGAACAAAGTCGAGGCCAAAAACCAAAATTTTAGAATTCAAAGCCAAATATCTTTGAAAATATTAAAGATATCTTAATAAAGTAAACTGTATTTTATTTATCTATTTATCAACTTTACCCCAAGTTTAAATTCATTACAATCGGATAATATTTATAAGAGTTATGAGGACGGCAAAAAAATTTTTTGACATTCTGTAGCTCAACGAGCGTTTTAGAAGAGTGGTCCAAATTTCAACATTCTCAAAGCTTAGATGTTGTTGCCACTGTCAGTGGTAGTGTGGGTAAAGGACTCTGATGAGTAGACTTGGTGGTCACGAAACAGCTGTCAGTTCAATCTTCCGTACAGCCAAAATTTTCTTTGAATGTTCAATATTTACATGCTTTAGAATTTCTTTCTTAAATAAAAATAATTTGAGCGAAAGATTAAATTAAAAATGATCTTAAGCCACACTAATTAAATAACTTTGGAAAAAAACCATACAGTTCGACTAAAAATTCATAACTCAACATAAATATTATATTTAAAGTATATAACAAATAAAAACCTTTTACTCAGCACATTTCAGCAAAAAACCAAAAAAAAAAAACACTAACGCGCTAAATCAATCTAAATTTATGAACAAACACACTCACACCAGTGAATACTTATGGATGTTTTTTCATAATAATAGACAGTATTTTTTTTAAGGATTATTGTATGAATTCTAGAAAATATAAAAAAAAGAGGAGAAAAAATCCAAATAAATACTGGTAATATTTTAAATGGACACAAAAACACGTACATACAAAGTATAGTTATTATTTATGGAAGTTTTTTGCACAATTTTTCCAATTTAGATTTAGATTTTGATTGTATTATTTTTCCAAATAAAACATTTATTGTAATGATGAAATCAACAGAATTAAATAGCCAGGTTAGTTTAATGCTTCAATAATTGTGTCGAATTGTACAGTGTACTGCCTGCCACAGCCTGTCATTCAATTTAATACCGAATCATATAACGAGTACTTGCAATCATTCCCGCTTAATTCAAAATAAATAATGAATGTCAAAATCATAAAAATATTACCATTGTGAAGGAGATGAGTGAATGAATGTTTGCAAATAAAATTATATAATAAAATTCTGTTCGTATAAGAGCACTTCAGAGCACTAAACAAATGAAACGAAATCATAAAATGAAATTATCATTTTGCAAAAATTTACGTCTCGGTTTTTTTTCTTTCGCCCACTGATGATGGCAAATTAAATGAAATACGGTGCTAGTAAAGTAGCAGGACTTGATTTAATAGCAAAATTATGTTTTCTCTTTCTTCATTTTCTTTCTATTATTTTCCTCTTATTTTTATTCTGTAAATGTTTGGAACTGTTCGGAAATATGAAATAAAAATCAAGAGTATGATTTGACTTTGTAGGTATTGGCTAGAGGTGAGCGCGTGATAGTTTGTGGGTTTGTACTTTTGTTCTAACGACTGATACTGGTAGAGAGAACAAAAAAAAAAAGAATAACGTGTATCGTGGTGATAAACAAAATACACATGAGCATTGATGATGGAAGTGTAGCAGCTTCCCAAAACATCGTTGTTATGTTATGCTGTGTACATTGAAAACTAAATTGATGTTGATTTTTTCCCTTGTTCCTTGGAAATATTGATAATGTCTAATTCTTTCTGAGCATAAAGTTACAAACGTTAGCTTATATAATCAATTTAAATTTGTTTTTGGTTAATTTCGATGAAATCGAACAACACCATTATAGAGTTATAAAACCGTTACCGTCATATTTTGGGAGTCATAGTAATCATGCCCATGAAAAAAAATCTGTACGCGATAGCAAAAAAAAAAATTAAAAATGAATTTTAATTTAGCGCATTAAATTCTTTGTATTGCAAATATTCTTATTTGAATTTTTATCTGAATTTTTTTCTATTGCGGGGCAGTGTTATTCGTGCCTAATCGATCGTGATAAATAATATACTTTGCGTTAGCTCACTCACGTTCACATCTCTTATATTGACCATTTTTATGACCCAGTTATAGCTAAGCAGTAAATCTATGAAGTTTTATTTTCTGCAATTGAAATCAATTGAGTTTTTACATTATTGTAATTCGTTATTTAAGTATTTCTTATTTTTTTATTATTACTCTTTGCATTTTTTATATAAAAGTTCAATATTTGATTTTATTATAGTTGTTATATTACCATTGTAATCATGAAATAATCAAGTTAATGTTAAGTTAAGAATATAGTGAAAAATTATTTTAGGTTATATTTTAGACATGACTTTAATAAAGCAAAAGAGGATGAATTTTTCAATTAATTCTTTAAGAATTATATACATGTGATTTTGATTAGTTAATAGTTCTTTAAGAAATAATGGGTTTTCGAACCAGCTATAAAGCTCAAACTAAGACTCAAAAAGAGGACTCCAGTTCTCCTTCAAATATTTAAAAATATTAGAGTTAGGAGAGGAGATTTTGGTAGCTATCTTTAAGTGGACAAATCCAATCAATTATTTGCAATATCCTTTTCTTATTTATTCTTTGCGAATAAAGAAATGCTGCTGCTGGAACGCCAGTCAGGCAGATAGACAGATAGCCCAGCAGAAACGTTATTGGAATTTGCTATAATTTAAATGCCATTTATTTTCTTGATTATCTTATTTGAAATTCTCATATTATTGCCTACATCACAGTCAAACTGCAAATTATAGTATGTTTAATAAGTTTTCAGTTTTTTTCTATCACGTGCATGGACATGACTAATAAATACTTCCACAAGATACACCAGTATATTTTATACTAACTCGAGAACGGCATGGCCGATTTTGTTCTAAAGAACAAAAAAATATGCATGACGAAATTACCTTCAAACTTTTTAATAGATTTTTTGATATGATCAATGCTTTTGGAGTTATTTACTATTTAATATCGAAAAAAGTGGTTTTTCGTGCAGAATTAAATTTTTTTTTTCTTTCTAAAAACACATAAAAACTTTAAAACTACAAGAACTTTAGCTTGTAACTATTCTGTTTAAGAGCATATGACTTACGAGCAGAATGAGCTATCATGAAAATCGATTGATAAATATTAATTTTATTAGCAATTAAAGTAAATACACCCAGACACTTAAAAGTTACTTTCGGTAATAAATTTATTTTTTGTTTGAAAAAAAAAAGAAAAATTTTAGAACGAAAGTACCTTTTAAATTGCCAAGGTGCAATCACATAATTACTAATAAAATACAAATTTATCCTTCGTTTTTATGATATATGGCTTATTTTATTCGTAAGACACCAATCCTTAAGAACAATAGTTGCAAGTTTTTGCAGTTTTAAATTTTTTTGTGAGTTTGTAGAAAGAAAATAGAAAATTTTTGCATGAGAAAGCATTTTTTTCCGATACTAATTTGTGAATCACATCGAAAGTATTAATGAAATCAGAAAACTATATGGCTAAATCTCATTCTAAACTTTTTTTTATTTTTTTAACAAACACAAGCCACGAAGCGATTATTTTGTCTGCGGAAAACAACCAGGGTGTATGGAATCGAACCCATGACCTATGGACTGACAGTCTAGCATTGCTAACACTCAGCCAAAGGGGTACCCAAGGGCCGTTTTTTAAAAATATTTTTGTTCAGGAATGATTTTTGCGAACAAGTACACCACAAAAATGAGTACAGGTTTTGAAAGCACTATACATGTACTATCTAAAAACAAAAATTTATAATAATCGCAGTACGAAATTAAAAGTTATCAATTTTGACTTGGGCTCACATCAAAAAAAAAAAGTTTGTATGCTAAATTAAAATAGTTTTTCACAAACAGTTCTACATAAGCAAAAAGAAGGCTAACTCTTCTTTCAAATAAGACTTTATTTAATAAAATCGACCAACAGTGTCAAAAGAACACATACTATATGTTGAATTGAATATGTTGAATTAAAAAATCAGCTGTATAGTATTTGATGTATTTTAACATAAACTCCGTAGTTAGTCACTAAAAAACTTAAATTAAATTAAATTAAAAAAATATGGATAGCACTCAATACATATTTTTTGATACAAACCATAATGGATTGATGCAACTTTTCGCAATATAATACTATTTAGCAAAGTCTAAAAGCTTTTAAATATTTAAAAGTAGAAGCCTACGCTGTGAGTGTAGTGTATATTGTTAATGCAATTTCAATAATTAAACTACTTAACGAAGCGTACTAAAAGAAGCGTAACGTTCTATACACAATACTGCGGACAACAGCAATAAAAAAATTACAATTTCTAATATTTTTCAAAAATTTGATGTGTGAAATAAGAGAAGGAAATGCAAAAATTTTCTAAAATCGTCATAAATTTAATCTCGTTTTTGGAAAAATTCATAGTTTCTTAATGTGGAAAGTCAACAGTATGCATCACGGACACGTCATTTTGAATGAAGAGAGGAAAACATTTTTTTTGTTTTTCGTTTTTAGCACATCGTGCCATAACCACCAAAAAAGCTTAACCGACATGCTTTTTGAAAATCGTTTTTTGACGAAGATCGATTATTTACGATAGTTTGGACTATCTGTCAAAGTTTCAAAGTCATATCAAGTATCGTTACGGAAATGCAGCAAAAGAAAATTTAGCTTAAGTGAATTTTTCCCTTAAATGTTTAATTTGCTTACATTTTTTTTGTAAGGATATCAATTAAACAGTTAAAGAACGGCTTGCTAAGGATAATAATTACTAATTTTGAAATAATTTGATTAAATTTACCAATTTTCCATGACATCAAAAATATCTTAAAATATCTTAAACCCCAAAAACATGCGTTATCTTTTAGAAAATTTATTAAAACTATTAACATTTTACATAACAGTCCACTACAATCCTATGTAGCCAATATTAAAGCTCCACTTCGATTTCAACCAATGATAATTGAAAAATACATGTCCTGTAAAATTTACTTTTTGGCGCTTGAGCTTTTTTTGCGGTTGTGGCACGACATAATGGACACAAAAATAAAATTGAGGAGTTTATTTTATGAAATATTGTATTATACTTTCAACGGGCACGAAAAAAGCATCTGAAATGAGAATGAGCCATATATAAAAAAGTTTGAAAAGAAATTTACCTAATGAAAAAATTAGTCGTGCCATTAAAAAATTTGTACGTGATGGAAAAAAACTGAAAACGGAGTTCAATTTAGCGCATTAAGCCCCTTATTCCACATATTTTTATTTAAAAGACCGGCAATTTTTCTTTTGGCTGACCAGTGTAAGCTTCCACAGCCAGTGGTTTTAAAATTAAAATCGGTATAAGTTTTATATTACTGGGCTTGTGATGGCTTCAATTGAGTGCTATAAATATGTATGTATATATGTACAATAGAGCGTCTCGCCATATAGGCAAGAAAAAAAAGTTCGCCGTACACCACCGAATACGAAGTAATGTTGTAAGACATTTTCAAAAAAATTTTTTTTAATTTTTTTTGCCGAAAGTAGGGGTCGCCAAAATACATTTTTCGTTATATCTTCGGCATTTACAGTCGGATCTCAAAGTGTGATATATCGATGTTTTTGTCTCAAAGAGACCAATGTTTTGCTTTAATAGTCAATGGTATTTTGTATCCCGTTCTAGTATTTACCCACCAGATCTCATTTTCTACCACCCTAATGTACCACCCTAATAGCAGAAAATTAGAGCCCGCAAAAAATCATTAAACTTTTGTTAAAGAAGTTTGTCGATAGTTCCAACAGAAGTGTTAAAAAAATATAATTTATGTTTTTTGCCGAATGTAGGGGTTGACTTTTTAAACAGTTATCATATATTCGGTATTCACAGTCGGATTTTATAGTATTATATATCGATGTTTTTGCCTAGTATCTTCTTTTTTAAATAGTGATACACTCTTTTCGAACTTACCATAATATCTGTACCAATACAATAAAAATTCAAAGATCTGTGTATATTAAAACAATTTTATTTAATCATATTTTGAAATGACCCAAGTTGGCTATATTTTTCAAAGCTTTCGAGCTTGGAAAAAATGTGGCCTAGGCGTTGCTCATCGGTAACAGCCATGGCAGACTCATGTACTACATGAACAAAACGCTCGGTGTTTTGAGAATGGCACGGATATTCTGTGAAATTAATTAAGGTTAGTCAACAAAACTATCAAACAAAGTTGTTTTTCTTGTGCTACCTGGTATCTCGATTATTTCTTTTGAAAACTGTAATGCTTCCAGCTGGTCTTGCATATAGAACTGCAAGCACGGCGGCTCAGTCAATTCAAATTTGGTCCAATTGATCATATGGTAATATGAGTCACTTTCGAAGTCTATGAAATTTTTAACTTGTGCACCGTACATTTGACGAATGCCTACTGCTGCTTCATTTCGCGCAGACAAAATCTTGTTATAGCCGTCTGAACGTACTAGCGGATCTTGGTCCGTTATCATCGATAACAATACATTCTCGGGGTGGAAAAAGTACGCGTTATTTTCTATCGACGGACAAAGTATCTGTTGAACATCTTCTGGCAATTGACGAATCCAAGATATATATTTAAAAACGTGGCGACTTCCGTGAATTGCAAGTGGTTGGCTTTTCACAAGAAACCAAAATGGCGCGTAAACTTTCATAACAAACTCAGCCAGTTTTTTCAATATAACTGGGGGCTTAGCGCACGTTACATAAAACCGGAGAATTCTAGAGGCAGTTGTCAACCAGCGCGCTGTGATAATAGCTCCGGGCTTCTCGCTGGCTAATCTATCATCGCATTCTCCGGTATGGACAGTTCGAACCATACGATACAAGTACGACTGATCGCCTCGAATACTCCATCCTTCTATGTTTGCTGGCATTTCTCCCATTTCAATTCGCTCGAAATTTTTATTGACCTAACAGAATGGAGTAAACAATAGAGATCCGAATTGTTAATGGCATGATTAAAATTTCATTGAAGAAAAGTAAGCGAAACTTACAGAATACTGCGTACAATTCTGAATTCCTTCTCCAATACTTCCTGGCCAGAGTCCAGGTCCTTTCTGTTTGCCAAGCAATGATCTCAATAAAGCACTGAATGGTAATTCATTGAAGTGGAATAGGCACACGAACCATTGCAACGGCCTCTGTAACTGGCGTTCCATTCTTGGAATGATTCCATTTTTGTAACCAGTGTTGGTAGGAGTTCCATCGCAGCTAATAGCTACTAAGTTATCCGTACTGAAGTTTCCATTCCTTAAGAAATCTACTATACTTTTTTGGATTTCCATAGCGGTGCTGTCAGTGGGCGTAGCATAGCCAATGAATTTGGAGTGTGGCTCTTTCAATACAGTGATATGCTCTTCATTGACAACAACATTCCGAGTCACATTTGCCTCCGTTATTCTTTTCAAAGTAGGCTCTTTTTTACCATCGAAAGAAATGCACGTTATTAAATCGTTACATTTTGCTGCGACTGTTGCTTGCTTACGGAATTTTACACGTTCCCTAAATATTTTGTTTTTGTCGATGACAAGTCCATCAAAAAACTGGCATATGCTTTCGGCAGTTTCTTGTGATAACTCTTCATTTGCTTTTGCGGTAATCGACAACTTTAAATCTTTAATTAACATGGTCGCAAGTAAGGCACCGTATCGAACTGAAGTGTCGCTGCGATCCAAAGCTGAACTAAAATTATGCAATGAAATGTCAGCCACTACAAATTTTTTTAAAGTCTGTGATACATCGTTAAAATTTTCCTCAAACTCCTGCTCTTCTTCACTGTCTACATTATACCCAACGCTGACAAATTCGTCACGCAACCCATAAGATGATTCAACAGTCTTCGACATTTCTTCACCGTTGCTACTCGTCGACATCATATCAGCAACATAATCTATAGTCAACAATCGTGGACCGCACTGATCGATGAAAAACTCTTTTGCGTGGTCTGGAATTTTATCAGAGGCTGTGCAATTGCATGCAATATTTCTTTCAATACCGCACTTACAACGCGAAATTAAGAACAATCTATTCCACTCATTTACATTGTATTCGAATTTATATTTTACCATTTTGTAGTAATCATTCAGAAGCTTATCCAAACTTTTACGAACACCACTTACCGACATTACTGGAATGCCTGCGCGCTGCCACAAAATGATGATACCTCTCAAAACTTCTTGTTTAAAAGCACCCAGCTTTCGAATTCTACCAGCGTTATGCCGAAGATGTAAAAAGAAATTAATAACATCACCCTTAGTTGGTAATTTAGTGTTGTTTAATTCACTGATAGTAAAAGACATTTTTTAGTTTATTTAAATTAATTCTTGACGCGACACGATTAAATATTGATAATTCCAACAGATATTTCATGGATAATACAAAAATAAATAAACTATGAGAGTAATAACGGTACTACTTCCATTATTAGAGGATGTAAACTAACTCGAATTTACTTAATCTCCCGTTAACGTCTAACCGAAAGATGGATTTCCGGGTATAAAATTTTGTACGAAAAATTTCAAATCAATTTCAAATCAATTTAAAATCACATTTCCTAGGCTCGACAAAAAACATGAATTTTTTTCTTATAGATCTACCGGAATTATGGAAATATTTCATAAGAACAGCCTTAACTATTAGAACGGTTATATTGAGGTCAATGAATATTAAAGATGACCATTGGCCTCCTCGAGACAAAAACATCGATATATCGCACTGTGAGATCCGACAGTAAATACAGAAAATCTGACAAAAATACTCAAAAAGGTAACCCCTACATTCGGCAAAAAACATAAATTGTATTTTTTAACAGTTCTGTTGGAAATATCGAAAAACTTCTGTAACAAAAGTTTAATGATTTTTTGCGGGCTTTAATTTTCTGACAATAGGGTGGTACATTAGGGTGGTAGAAACTGAGATCTGGTAGGTAAATACTAGAATGAGATATTTGAGGTTAATGACTATTAAATCAAAATATTGGCCTCCTCAAGACGAAAACATCGATATATCACACTTTGAGATAGGACTATAAATGTCGAAGATATAACGAAAAATGTATTTTGGCGTAGGGGTCGGCAAAAAAAAATAAAAAATTTTTTTTTTGAAAATGTCTTACAACATTACTTCGTATTCGGTGGTGTACGGCGAACTTTTTTTTTCGAGACGCCCTAATGTACAATGTACATATGTATGTATTTATATGTTGATGTGCTGTAAACCAATTTCAATTTAATAATTTTTTATTATGCAAATTTTTTTATAATAAAAGAAATCATACTTGTAATATTCTTTTTAGATTTGCACACAACAGAGTGCAAACAAAGTTATGGTGGCATTAAAGAAAGGCATGTCTGTCTCTACACAGTAACCAATATTCAATTATTCTTTCTTCTTTGCCACTTAAGTATTACTTTTTTTCTCTCTTTTGATTTTCTATTCCTTAATTATAATTTATTTTATAAAATAATATTTTAGAAAAGAATTTTCAAGTGGTAAGTGTTTCAATTTGTGATTATGTGCACAAGAGTGTAAAGTATTATTTTTTATTTTTTTTGGCAAATACAAGCACGTGGATGTACTACTGCAAGCAGCAGTTTTATACTTATTTATTATATTTCACGTAATTTTTTCTTTCATTTCTTATGTTGCCGGCGCATTTTTATAGTGAAAAGATGCTCTTATAACATCGTTAGTTTTCAACAAGATTTTTTCAAGAACTATGTATCAAAGCAGCAGCAATAGTTGCTGAACGAAGATATTTTTTGTACATAAATTATTAAAGTGTACATAGATAGCAGCCGTTAAAATGTTTGTAAGAAGCATGACGTATTTGGTACAACAGAATATTGCAAAAATTGTTGTTATTAGAAATGATCAGTTATACTGATATGACGGTTTTGTTATATTCTCCACAGATTCGGAATATATCGTATGAAATTCTTTTCTGTTGATGCCACGTTGCAATGTGGTATTTTCTTGGGAAAAAAAGCAATTTTTCGACTATCAGTTTTCAAAAATATAATGATGCAGTTCTATAGAGAAGTGTTTCACTAAGAAAAATCCATAATTGCTTACATTCAGTGCTAGAAAATATCTAGTGAAGTTAGTAAACTATTTTATCATGAAAACTGATGAAAGTTTTCATGCAACTCAGTGGCTTATAAGTGTAAGTTATTTTCACTGCTAACATTTTAATGCCGTTTTTATTGAAATATAGCACCTGCTTTTCAATTAAAAAAAATTATTTAGATTGCATATGAGTGATTCCACGTAAAACGGCCCTATGCAAGGAAAAAATAATTTTCTCATTTTTAATAAAAATCTCTCAATTTCTGTCTCTGACAATTATAGAAAAAATAAAAAAATACACTATTTAATAGTTTTTATTCAATTTGAGGCACTTTTAAATGATCATGCAAGAAACATTTTGCTCTCCCTCTTTGTATGTCTAATATTTATTTTAGATTTTCTTTTATTCCCTTTCTCATTATTAATAAAAACTATTATCTCTGAAAAGAATATACCTTTTTTTGCTTTTTATTGAAGTTAAAAAAATATTCAGCTAGAGTATTCTGCTGTCTATAATAGAACGATTAGCAAATAATTTAATGTCTTATTATTTTCTTATGGGACAATCTTTATATTATGTATATTAATTAAATTAATAAAATGTTTTATTTCTTCCAATTTTTTAAATTTTCGTACTAGGTCACACCCGTCGGTCACACCCTTCTCATTTTTAAAATAGTTTTTTTTATAAGAAAAATAATTTTTTGTCAAACAGTAAATACATAATACAATTAAAAACACTTTGAATAGATAACTATACCAAAATTATTGTTTACCTTAAGTAAAAATTTTACACAATTTATACTGAAAGTCATAATTCTTTAAAACTAAGATTTGTAAGGTCACACCCGTCACAGCTTTCTGATGACCATTCTGAGCAGAAATCGTGTTCTATCAGTGTCTACCCGTTGTTCAACGACTTTAAGCTTAATATCCTTGCGAGCCGCAACGTTTTTTTAAGTAAAAATTTTTATATTCTTGATTTATAACAAAAAATGTGTGTAAAATGGTCACACCCGGCTGAATGCATTTACTCATATGTAGTTTAGTAGATATGAGCGAATTAAAATGGCATTATAAAATTCTGCGTTTCCAGTTTTCCTTGATAAAAAAGAAGTTAGCTCCGTCTATCTCCGTCTTCTCACTAGATCCAAATGAAAGGAGAGAGTGTAATCTTTGAATTAATGCAAAAAACAAAATCCTGTGCATTTCTGCGATCCCTGAACAAACTTATAAATTTTCTTGAAAAGGCCACGAGTATTCCGGTGCAGGTTTGTAATAAAATCCGTTGCATACACTTAGGCTCTAGCAGTCGTATGTTACTTTTGTAGTGCAAAACCTTACGAAATGAACGATTTGGACACAATTTCAAATAAAAGCATTGAGGCTTGTAATAAATTTAATGGAATGTATACTTTATATAGCTTATAATATGCCCTTCGAAAAGTGGTCTGCGATCGATGCAAAAAATAAGATTTTAAAGCAAGAAATCAAGCATCGCATTCAGACGGTATTAAGAGAATGAATGAGCTTGCAAGGTTATTATGCACCACAAGGATCTGGGCTTTCGGATGATGGCAATACCTTAAGACGTTTCCTTTTCAACCCAGTACTTATAGGTGTTAATGAAGAACTTATAGATCGCTTTCGAATTATTCTTCAGATAATAACATGTGGCTAGAAAATGTATACTGTGAAGTTTGAAAAATTTGCATGGGATACGGCTGAGCAAAAACTATAACTGGTACTTTATGCCTATTACTGTCCATAAAGTACTAATACATGGAAAGGACATAATTGCTGCAGCAGTACTCGCTATTGTTATGCTCTCTGAGGGAGCAGATAAAGCATGTAATAAAGATTACAGGAAGTACAGATTATTGTATTCCAGAAAGTGCAATAGAACTTCAACAAATACTAATGTTTTGCAACGTTTGCTTGCATCATTTGATCCGTATATAAGTAACATCTTTTATAACTAGATGATGTAGTTAAAGAAATGATAGCTGATGAATAAAATGTTTGATTATTTTGGACTCATAAAAATATAGAGTATATACATACGTACATCACAATTTTCCTCAGTTACATAAGCACTCTTACATGTACACATAAATAATTAATAAAAAGAGTTTTTTTTGCTTCGAAACATCTAAAAGAAACTATCAATTACGTACGAACGCACTCAAGGTCAGTCAAGAAAAAGAAAAAAATCTCTAAATTTATTAGAAATCTTAACAATATAAAAATGCGATCTATCTATTCAATCATGTTCAATTTTTAAGATGAACAATTTCTTTTATTAATTTGGCTGCTGTTTTCCTTTTTTCTATTTTATCAGTATGTCCATCATTTCACTTGCAAAAGCAAAATAAATTTTGTTTTTATTGTATAAAACATGATTTTATTCATCGTTGTTGTTGTTGTTGCTGTTGTTGTTGTTATTCAATTTTTTTACCTAAAGAAAAATTACTTAATTTTGTTAAATTAATGTTTATATTGTATTTAATCCAAACACATTATTGCTGCAATATACGAACAGGAGAATATGAAAAATATGGGAAAAGAGAATTATATAAAGGAACAATAATTCATTCATTGTTTCATTGCTTCCAGCACAATTGAGATTGTGCAAGTGATAGGGAAAGGTAAGAAACAAAGTTATATAAAAACTATACAAAATATTAAATTTAATGAATAATATTAAAGGTGTTTTTTCAATTTGTATTAGAGACTAACTTAAAGCAGATGTTGTATTTTGTTTTTATTTAAATAAAATTTTTTTGTTGATTTTAAATTTTTTGTCTTTGACTTTATACAGTTTCATGGCCGCCATTTTTTTATTATATTATATCGTTAGAATGATATTTTCATGCTCTTTAATATTATACCCATCATGACAGATTTTCATAATTTTCCATTTTTTTTGTCCCTGACTTTATATCGTTTCACGGCCGCCATTTTGTATTTGTTATACATCGTTAGAAACGTGTTTTATTTTTGTCCATAAAAGTGATATCCATCATAATAGATTTTAATCAATTTCAATTAGTGATCCCTGACCTTATACTGTTTAATGGCCGCCATTTTGATAATGTTATTTATCCAAAGTTATTTAATTAGTTTGGCTTAAGTTCATTTTTAATTTAATCTTTCGATCAAATTATTTTTTATTTAAGAAAGAAATTCTAAAGCATTTGAATATTGAACATCAAAAAAAAAATTTGGATGTACGGAGGGTTGAACTGACAGCTGTTTCGTGACCACCAAGTCTACTCGTCAGAGTTCTTTACCTACACCACCACTGACAGTGGCAACAACACTGTAGCGAAAATCCAACTAATTTTAGTAAGCTCAATTAACAGACTGTCGCCATCTTGTGGCGAGTCGCACCTATTAATTAACTTTTCTAGATGTTCGGAACTTCACTAACTGTCTTTTCTTAGAATGTTCAACTATTTTAAAAAATTTTCTTTGCATCTTCAATAATAACATGCTTTAGAATTTCTTTCTTAAATAAAAAATAATTTGATTTATCGAAAGATAAATTTGATAAAAACCATACAGTTCGATTAAAAATTTATAACTCAATTATGCTATTTATGTTTAAAATGGAGTTCTCATGTTCTTTAAGCGGCCCATCCATTATACAATATTATTGCATATGTTATTGTATATATTATTTTCGTTTTGGCCTATACAAATATTGCCCAATTTTCCTGACAGTGAAAAAGTAAATATAACACTGAACTATGTTGCCGCTGCATTACACAATTTTCTTTATTGTACAATAAAAATCAAAGGTCTTTTGATTTTTGCAAATATATTGTGCAACCTTCGAATATGACATACACATTGGCGATTATATTGTACAATACGAAAAATTGCACAATTATATTGTAAGTTATATTGCAATTATATTGAACAATTATATTGCAATTTAAAGTTTTATTATGTTACCCGTCGTGCTAAGGCTTGCCAGGTGGGCTTGAATGAGCTTGATTGTCAAGATATTTTAGGTGTTGTCAAGTTACAAGCTCAAATATAATTTGTAAAGCTGAAATATTTTTGATTTAGTAATGTTTACCCTACGTCTCCACGTAACAATTTTTATTGCTGGCAATTGTCAAATTTCATAATGAAAAATAAATTAATTTTTTTATGGTTGTATTTTTTATATGAAGTTTGGCAATTGCCGCAATAAATATTGCTACGTGGAGACGTAGGTTTATACCAGGGTACACTCAAACAAGATAAATCCATAAGAGCAGCTGATCATTTATCTTGCACTCCCTAGCTGTCAACCTTCACATAAAACCAAAATAAACAAATTTTTTTTATATAAATGAAGTTTGTCTGACAGTTAGAGAATGCGAATGAAAGTGATACTACCTTGTTTCTGAAAAAATATCTCAGTGTACAAATGTTTCAAACTTAAAACAATGTTCCTGAAAATAGTATTTTGTGTGCAGTCTCTTTTGTTTTTTATAACCATTTGGAGTCTCTTGTAAATAGATGCGACTAATTTAATAGTAACCGTTTGGTATTTTTCCCATTCTTCTCATATGACATTTTTTGGATCAGATTTGCTGGAAACCACATAGCTCATGGCGTTTCCATGACATGGGTCGTATTATGTAGCAGCCATGATCTTATTTTGTGGCCCTTGTGCATGGGACCATTAACCGTTATTCGGAGCAAGCGTATTCACACTTTTCAGCATGTTTTCTTTTAAAATGTCTAAATAGACATTTTTATCCACAATGGTGTCAATTAAATGCAAATATCCCGGTCCTGGTGCAGAAAATGAGCGCCAGCGTATCCATAATTTTGTGCCGATTTTAAGTTGTTCGAACATAGTTCCAAACTTTATTCCTACTACTATGGGTTTACCGACCCAAATACGTTAAATTTATTTTCGTCGGTGAACATAAAGTTTCTCCAAACAGGAAAAATATTGATTTTCATATTCTTTAAAAATTTTAGTCGTATGGTTTGATTTCGCTTACTAATAAGCGTGTTATGTCCATCTTTGCTACCATTTAAACCAACTCTGTGAATTAAGTTTCTTATTGTTGATAAGCTCGCTTTCTTACTAAAGCGTCTTACAGCCATAGAAGCAAGTTTTTTCAAATTTTTTTGAAAAAATTTATTTTTTCGATAAAACTTTCTGAATATCTCCGGAACTATAAGACTGTTAAAAGATTAATGAGGCATTAACCTAAAGATTATTTTGTTTCCGATCCTTTTGTGTTTTTTTAATTTAGTCGAAGAACTAGCTCTTGAGTATATGTAAATTATGTGATGCAGCATCCTTTTTTTCTTCTATATAATGCAAAATCTCGAGATACAGATTCAATAAAAAAAGTAATTTAGAGGCATTGATGGATGCTCAGTACCAAGTACATACAAATTGACTACGAAACCTTAGACCACCTTACAGAAAAAATTTCATTTTGTTGCTCTATATGTAATTGTTAATTTTTGGTCTATGAATTTATACTGTTTCATTGCCACCATTTTGAATTTGTTATATATCGTTAGAATGGTATTTTTGTGCTTTTAAATATGATGCCCATTATGATAGATTTTGATAATGTTACGTTTTTAGTCATTGACTTTATACTGCTTGCGCCATTTTGAATTTATTATATGTATGTATATCGTTAGATTGGTATTTTCATGCTCTTTAATATGATTTCCATCATGATTGATTTTGATAGTTTTTAATTTTTTGGCCCTGATTTTCTATTGTTTTATAATCGCCATTTTGAATATATTATACATCGATTGAATGGTATTGTTATGCTCTTCAATATGATAGCCATCATACTAGATTTTGATAATTTAAAGTTTTTGGTAAGTGACGTTATATTGTTTCATACATGTCCGCCATTTACATAATAAAATTTAACTTATGAAAATTTAAAACATTTCTTGATATAACGGCTTATGGCACAAACATTTTTTTTTAGCCAAAAGTAATTATTTCTTTATTATAATGAATTTTGTATGCCGTTGTTACCGATGTCGTTGTAGGGTTTTCCTATATATTATCGTGTGACTATAATGGTTCCTATCACTGGGACACATGGACGTGTACGTTACATACATAAATATTAAACAGCACACAAACACATGTTTTCATGCTCGCATAAATACACACATTTATAATTTGAACATGTAATAACAATCGTTCAGGCAAGCAGTCAGTCTGCTGGAACGTCAGTACATCAACCAAGCACACGTTCATACATACACTCACTCTCACACATATACAGATTTATATTTTCTTAAAATCAAGTCCATTGAACTTAACGAAGCAGAAATGTTGCTTCTTTTTTCTTTTCTCTTTTATGTCGTATCAAAATCATGGTGAAAAAAGGACCATCACCACAGTCACCAACATTATCGTCTGTCTGTCTGTCTTGCCTTAAATTTTTGTCGAAGCTTTAAGTGGGAAAAAAAGCCTGCCTGCAAGAATTCATTTCATACTCATATTTACACACATACATACATCTATACAGTATAACATTCTTGTAGTTTTAGTATTTATATAATAGAGTTTTATAAGTACATACATACATCCTTATATACATGTGTAGATATAAAGTCTATATCTCCTTATAAATATCAACTTACAAATACATACAAAGAAGCACATATTTGTAGGAGTGAGTACGAGTAAGTGCTAAGGAAATACATAATTTGACAGGGTGAAAAAACGGCATTCCAAGCTTTCAAAACCATTGTCCTTAATCCATTCAATATTAGTTCAATTTCAATATTCTCGCGTTATTTTTATTTCACTATTTTTAACAATAATTCTGCACATACTTAAGTGCTGTAGGAAAAATCTCAGTTAGCATGGCAAAGAATGTATTTGTCAGGTGATGTTAAATTTATATACTTCGCTAAAAAATACATATTTTTCAACTATTAAAATTATAATTTAAATTATTTCAATCAAAAGTTTTTAAAATTTGTATTTGAAGAACAAATTTAAGATACATTTTGAGTTGCTGAACATGAATATGACTTTAATTTACTATTCTTAAAAGGGGTTTTCGAGATATTCGCAAAAAATATGTTTTTCTTAATTTTTTTTGCCATTTCCAAAAATCTTAAGAACTCTTCTTCCGAATTATACAAATGTTGCACTGTTGCACAGGTATGTCTTGCCTCTTTCCGCCACTATATGAACTTTGTTGATCGGATCAAAATTCATTGAGTTACAGGCCTTAAGATTTGAAAAATCAGAATTTTTTTAAAATAAAAAAAAAAACTTTTTCAAATTCTAAAATTTTGTGATCTATTTCTTAAAGAAAATATTATTCCAAGCGTAGTAAGCGTATAATTGTTAATATCGGACGAAAAATGAGAAAGTTACAACATATTTAGTGAAAACACCCGAATTTGAATTTTCTATCGATCGTACGCAGATCACTACAAGTTTTTTATTTACTTTTACTTTAGTAAAATAATAGATACACAAAATAGTTTCTAAAGCTGTTATTTGTTTTTGAATCCAAGGTGTGGGACCTTAGAATAAATATGGAATATAAATATAAATAATAAGTGATTAGCCAAAGACGATGTTTTGATTACCATATGACTGCTATAAGGACACAAATACTTTTGAAATCGGCCACCGGACTCGGCGCCATGACCCCCACCAAAAATAAAAACTATAATTTAAATAAAAAAAATTGCATCTACGTTGATGACACAAAGTAAATGAAGATAGGAACTTGAACCTCTAGATGAATAAGTAAAAGTGTTATATTCGGCTATGACGAATTTTATATCCCCTTCATCAGTAACCATGGATTCAAATCTAATGACAAGTGAGGAGTTTTTTATGCTGATTTTCAATACTAATCTATTTGAGGCAAATTCTGATATAGTAGTGCAAATCTGAAGTTTGTAACTTTTCTAGGGTCTTCAAAAAATCGATTTCACGTAAAGATAGAAACACATACGGACAAACGGACGGAATACGTACATCGATAAATCGACTTTCCTATCTATAAGGACTCAGAATATATATAGTATACTTTATGGGGTCGCAAATTAATGTTGTGGAAATTACACCATTTTTTGTTAAGGGTATAAAAAGAAGACAATTCGTCAGCGAAAAACCATTATCGCCTACAAGATACTAAGGTGATACTTCTAAAGAATTTAGCCGATACACTTGGTGTTTAGCATAGACACTTTCACTAAGCTAACCAGGGCACAAACCTGGTTCAAGGATTACCAGAAACTGGGACAAAAATCCTCCCAAAATTCCAGAAATTCGATGGAATTTCGCGTGAAAACAACGGCAACACCGAGAACCGCGAAAATACCAAAGCGGCAACATTGAGTTTTTAAGGAATTTAATTTTCGCGCCGGCCTGTTGCCTTCGTTTTGTATTTTTGTTACCAGTATTCGTTACACGTATTTGTTACAAGTATTTTTTCATATTCAAATTTATTTTACCACCCAGCATAGAAGACATTGGATATGCACAACGTGCCATACAAGCGCTTAAAATTTGACATACCCGAAGTGCCATACTTTGAGACTTTATATCAGCTATACCCATGTGGAATTTGATACTCATCGAATTATTCCTTTATCAATGGCTGATTTATTTCCAAATTAGTTTGATTCTGTCCCACTGTGCGTTGTTTTTTTATATACATATTCCATTCAAAAAACTCTTTTTTATGAAAATGAAATTCGAAAGTTTTCACTAAATATGTTGCAACTTTCTCATTTTTAGTCTGATGTTACAATTTTATACTTAATACGTTTGGAACAAAATTTCTTTCAAGATTTGGATTTAAATTTTTTTTTGCCCTAATAAAGTGACTTAAAATGGTGAATTTTGAAAAAAAAAACTAAAAACAAAATGGTCCAAGTCGCAATCAAATAATTCCTTCACAGTTCTGCCTATTGCCAAAGAATGTTTGCGTGAGTGCTTAGTGAATATATTTAAAAATTTTTTTCTGCTTATAATGTTATTCCTAAGACTAAGTAAAAAAAGGGAAGAAAATTTAATATTAAATGGCGTATAGACGAGCTTAATACGGAAATTTGTTTATTTAAAGAAAAAAATCAACATAAAGAAACTTTGAAAATTTATAGCTTTTCAATTTCATTGCTATTCGTGCGGGCGAATGTTAGAGATGGCAGCAAAAAAATCTATATGTGCAGAGTAGTTCGATTTTTTAATATAAATTTTTTTGTTGTTTTTTTAAATTGAGTTTGAATAGCAAGCCCGGAGAATAGTTTACTTTGGCATTTTTTTCCTTTTCATTTATGATTAAAAAAATATTCCAGTGTTTCGTACAATGTCATGTCTTTAAAAGGAGTCGTAGTCGTCGTCGTCGTCGTCGTCGTCGTGTATGCTTGTAAATTTCATCAATTTATTTGCCAACCAACGCTAAAGAAAAACATACATTATCGCACGTTTTGATTTTTCTGTTGCAACAGCTTCTTTCTGTTTTCCTTCTTGTCTTATCCATTCTGCTGCAGTTTTTCATTTTTGTTCAGTTTTCGTTGTTAAAGACATAAAGACTAATTTTTTGTTATTTTTTTTCTGGTTGTCAATTTTGCTTTAATTCATAGCTTCTGTTTCTGACTTTAAACTGCATATTTCTTTTTGTATGCAACATCCCGAACATATATTGCACAGTGGGGCAGAATCACAATATCCTGGTAATAAATTAGCCATTTCTAAACGGATAAGCAAATAAAATAAAATTTGACCTTCATATAGAAGAGGAGATGTGCTCCCCACATTGCTCAGAAGCGCAGCTGTGAAGTCCCAAAATAGTTCATTTCGTATATGTTAAATTTTTAAAAGATTGTAGTAGTTTTGTTTCCCGCCCGATTCCAAAATTTTTTGTTCCGTTATTGCCCTTATAAAAGTCTAAAAAATCTGGTTTTTTATAGTGTAGTTTGAAAATTAAAATTTCTCAATTTTTCAAAGCCATGGTCCAGTATTTTCAACATTTCGGATCCAAGTAACAACCGATGGACAAAATTTCTAGTTGCTTAAATATTCTTTCTGAGTTGGAAAGTATACAATTTTTACTTTGAAAATTAAAAAGAGGATTGAATTTTTGACAATTTTCGCTCAAAAAGCACTATCTTCCATTGTTGAGATTTTTTGGAACTTTCTTAGGAATTCTCATTTGCTTAGAAGCAAATTTCAGTTGTTTTTTGCTTGAATGGTATTTAGTACGAAAATTACTGCATACTGCAAACTTTTATTCGAAAATATCAATAACTAACGATTTTATAGCAATCGGCCAAGAGGAAGGGGGTAAAACTAAATATTACTATTTATGTGCGTGGCGCAGCCTACTTTTTTTAACACTAAATTGTATTGCCATGAAAGATAAAGTTGTTTACCAAATTTCAGCTTAATCGGTCAAGAGGAAGGGGGTAAAACTCAACATTACTTTATATGTTATGCTTATCTCTGAGAGGCACTTGACTGCTAGAAGTTTTTTTAAAATCAACGGATATACTTTCTACGACACAAAGGACCCCCAAGGTAGAGCTTGTGGTGGCTCGGGTATACTAATAAAATCGCGATTAAAACACTACTTAATGAGTGATCATTGTGAAGACTATCTTCAAGCAACTAACATCTGCATTGAAGCTTTTCATCAAAACCTGGTGATTTCATCAATTTACTCTCCTCCCAGGTACTCCATTACAGAAAATCAATATAGTAGATTTTTGTAGTTCACTAGGCCCACGCTTTTTGGCCGCCGGTGATTACAACGCTAAGCACACGTTCTGGGGATCTCGCCTCATCACGCCAAAGGGTCGCGTTTGGTTTGACACAATTTCAAAAATGCGGTTAAATGTTATATCAAGTGGGCAGCCAACTTACTGGCCAACAGATCGCCGAAAAATACCTGATGTTATTAATTTTGGAGCGGTAAAGGGTATGCCCAGCGAAATGATCCAAGTTGAAGCATCTTTAGATTTGTCTTCAGATCACTCACCAATTATTGTCACTATATATTCACATACAACATATTTACCCACTTGTGATTTAACGATGACAACCACACGTATAGATTGGTTGAAATACAAAAAATATTTGAGTGCTCATTGCCCAGAAAATATTCCATTAAAAACTCCTGCTGACATAGATGACTCTATTAGAATGTTTGAGGCAAACCTTAAGCAAGCTGCTCTAAATGCTACTACTACAAATCTTCAGGTGAGATATGATAAAATGTTTTCAGCAGATATAGAACGGCTTTTATCTGAAAAAAGAAGAGTTCGTAGAGAATGGCAACACTACAGATCCCCTTAGCTAAAATCTAGGCTGAAGGAATGTACTAAACAGCTGAAAACTCTACTAGAATATCAAAAAACCGCTTCTCTTCAAAACTTTCTGAATGGGCTAGACGCAACACCGCAAAAAGACTATTCGCTATGGAGAGCAGCCCGAGGCCTCAAAAGACCAGTGATATATAAGCCTCCATTGCGAGCTTCGAATGGAGACTGGGCAAGAACTGACGCTGAAAAAGGTACTCTGTTTGTAAACCATTTGCAGAAAGTATTTACTTAAAATACGTCTGATACTATAGTTGAGCTGCCACCAGTCCTCGCTATACCAGATATTACTTTGAGGTTCAACATTCGCGAGATTGAACACTATATTGCGGGCATAAACTCGAAAAAAGTTCCAGGCGCTGATAAAATAAGCAATAAAATGCTCTTAGAGCTACCCTATACTGCAAAACTGATAATTCTATTTATTTTTAACAGTATTGTGCGCCTCAAATGCTATCCCGCAGAATGGAAGGTTTCGCTGATTACCATGATACCTAAACCAGGCAAAGATCATACGAAGGTGGAGTCATATAGGCCTATAAGCCTGTTGTCTAACATGTCAAAACTATTTGAAAAGCTACTTATGAGTAAGCTAACACCCATACTGAATCGTACTGGATGCATTCCAGACCACCAAATCGGTTTTAGGAGACAACATAGTACGATTGAACAAACACATAGACTCGTGAACGTGGTTAGAAAAACCTTCGAAGAAAAGAAATATTGTTCTGCGCTCTTCATCGATGTTTCTCAGGCATTTGATAAAGTATGGCACGAAGGTTTAATACATAAACTAAAGCAAAACCTACCCGAAAACATCCTGAAACTTTTAGAAAGCTACTTAACTGAGCGAAAATTTGTTGTTAAAGAAGGTAATTTTCAAAGCCCTCAGCAACCTATTGAAGCCGGAGTTCCTCAAAGCAGCATCCTCGGTCCTGTATTATATCTGATATATATCTCTGACGTGCCAGTAAGCAGTAACATACACATATCAACATTCGCTGATGATACAGCTTTTCTAAGTGTTCACAAAAGCCATCAAGAAGCCACCCGCAATTTGCTAGATTATATACCCCAGTTGGAACAATGGCTAAAACAATGGCGGATAAAAATTAACGAACAAAAATGTCTACACATTACTTTTACATTGTGCAAAGAAACCTGCCCACCTATACAAATAAATAACCAAACTATACCTCAACACACTGAAGTAAAATATCTCGGTGTTCATCTTGATCGTCGTCTAACATGGAAGTCACACATAAATGCAAAGGTGACCCAAATGAAATTAAAAGCAGCTCAAATGAATTGGCTCATTGGAAGGAACTCTACTCTAAGCCTAGATTGTAAACTTCTCTATACAACTCCATTCTAAAACCAATATGGTCCTACGGAATCCAGTTATGGGGCACTGCCTCGGCACCAAATGTAGAAAAAATTCAAATGCAATAAAATAAAATACTCCGTACGATTACAGCAGCCCCATGGTATGTCAAAAACAAGCGAATTCATAAAGACCTAGATGTGCCGCCGGTTAAGACAGTGTTTTCTAAACACGTGACAAGCTACATAAAAAGACTTGAGTTGCACCCAAATCCCCTAGCCCGAAACATCATTAACTTTAAAGGCCACACTCGGCTGAGAAGGAGGGACACTCTTGCTCTCAGCCGAACACGAGAGACGTAAGCAACCAAACAACCAACAGCTGAAACAAATATTTTTGTCTGGCACTGGCTGGACTTAAAAATTAAACTTTTAGAGTTAAGATTTGATTACTTATTGCTAGTTCAATTTTATTGAAGATACAATAAATAAACACATATAGCCGAAAAAAAACGGTTAACAGAAAGCAGTTAAAACTAAGTATTACTTTTTATGGGCGTGGCTCTGCCCACTTTTTGAATTACCAAATTGTATAATTATCTTAAGTAAAGGTGTCCACCAAATCTCAGATTAATCCGTTAACAGGAAGGAGCTGAAACTTACTATTACTTTTAATGGGCGAGGCGCAGTCCACTTTTTCAATCAGAACCTTAAATTGTCATCAAAAGTAAATTCGCTTACAAAATTTCAGATCAATCGGTCAGCAGAAAGGGGGTAAATTTGCAATTATTAAATTTGAACCAAACTCCACATACTCCACAAACACGTTAAGCTAAATAATTTTTAAAAAAAGAAATCCCTAAACTATGCTACGTAATTTTATACACCCAAAATATTAAAGAAACAACAATAATGATAATTAAACATTTATAAATGAAATACAATAACAAAAGCATCTTAAAGTACAAAGAAACCAAAACAAAGAGAAATTTATAACTGAATAGTGTCAATTATTTTTGTTACGAAACAAAATTTCTAGCTCGTAGTCCGCCATAAATAGCATAGCTATAATAAATGCATACCATATTCGTCTTCAGCGACCAATAATTAGAAAATGTATGGTTTTTGAGATTATGGCAAAATATTGAAAATTTGCTAATTAGTGTTAGATATTGCTATTTTCTAATAAAATTTTGCAGTTATATAGAATTTTTCTTATGAAATACCAAACAAACAAAGAAAACTAAGATTTGCTTCTGAGAATCTTAGAATTCCTAAATATTTTCCTTCTATCCCACTGTGTATTGTAGTAAACTACACTTAGAAATTAAACTTATTTTGGTAAAAATATATTTAGTTTTTTTACATAAGAAACTAACCTTAAAGTCTTGCAGTTTTTGTCAGTGTATTCTATTTTTCTTTCTTTTTTTCGTTCTTTAAGCATATAACTTCATCATTATTTACATTATTTCTCTATGTGTATTTGTCTTTTCAGGTTCAAAGTGTTTTGCTTGTAATTTCATTATATCCGGCAAAAGTGTGCACTAAAATGGTCCGTCTGTCCTTCGGTTCTTTTGTTCACCGTTCATTGTATAGCATTACTCTTTTTCTCTTATTTATATCTAACATCGTTCATTTATTTTACTGCATTTTTGAAATTTTTTCTTTCTTGGTTTGAATATAAAAATGTGCGTTTTTTTGATGTTGTTAAATTTTTCTATAGAAAAATACAAAATAAAAAGTGTCTTTCATCAAGTTTAGTCAGTGCGTTTTTTTTCGGAGACAATATTTTTTCCTTATATCTTTCTTCCTTTCTGGCAGGAGAGTCTTTTCATCATTTTAGTGGATTTCTTTTTATTTGTGGGAATACATTTTTTTGTGAATTATGTAGGAAAATAGAAGCCATTTACTTAGCTTCCGTTTGGATTGTTTTGCTGTTCATCTCTAGTCGCTTTTAACAATTGTCTGTTTTAATCATTTTATTATTATCGTCCTTTATCTCTCTCACTCTATTCATTATTGTGTCATTCATTGAAATTAAGATTCTTTTTTATTTTCGGCTTGTAGTGTTTTGGGATGCTGCTTTGGAGTTGAAAAAAGATATGTAAACTGGATATACTGCTTCTTTCTGTATTGCAATCTGGCACAGGATATTAACAATCGAGTGCAATTTGAAATTTTAAGTGTAAAGATAATGATAACAATTGCAGCAGTGAAAGGAGGAGGCTCCTCCTTGTAATTTTTAACTGTCTACAGGAATTTGTGTAAGAACACAAAATTTCTTCTGAATATAGTATGTTTTGAGTGGCTTAAAAACACATACATACATCCATACGGATATCAACGTAAAAATAGTCAGTGGAGTGAGTTCGGGTAATGTGGTATACCCACTTTTTATTTAGCTATAGTTTTTAGGAGCTTTATTCGATTAGAACAAATGTCAGCTGTTGTTCTACTACAAGTCTTGGGCTTACATTCGGGAAAGTAAAAAAGTATTTGAAGTTTCAGAGAAATATTTTAATTAATTTCTTCGACCTTATAATTTGTAAATATTTATTCCTTGCGTCAGGCTCAAGGTCATCAAATTTATTTAAATAAAACTCTTGTGTGTTTTATTAAATATTATTAATTTGGTTGTTAATTTATTTCAATAAGTCGAACACCTTCGATGCTCTTCTTCCGGAAAAACTATTAAAGATACAAATACAAAAAACTTTAACCAGAGTTCAAAGTTCAGAGAAATGGGATAAAAAGTAAAAAAAGAAAACACAAACAAGCCATTTAAAAATTGGCGGGTAATGTGGTATAGTATGTTCTCATAATCTGGTATGCCATACCTTCATATAATCTGCTGCCCATTTTCGTACATCATCTCTTTCTGACATGCTTATTTCCTTGATAGTATACCACTTTAGTCGCCTTTAGCTATACCACATTAGCCGGCTACGTGGTTTATTCAAATTTGACTTTAAAATTAAAATAATGAACTTTAAAACACTTTATTTTAGAAAAAAAAACAAAACAAAACAAAAAATCACAAAAAAGTCAACCACAGGTTGACATGCAAAAATTTAAAACACTAACGCATCGAACTGTTCACATCGGTGCAGCTATTCCCATGCTCTTAGTTTTAGAGAAAAGCAGCTGTACCGCAATACCCGCCTGTACCGCATTACCCGAACTTAATCTACAGCTTCCGGCCCTCAGAGAAAAAGCCATCATTTAGCTAATGAAGCAGTTTCATTGATATATCTTCATCGTATGCATTAAATGTTTCATTAATGCAATGAAAACTTTCATATGCCGAATTAACTTTTTTTCTTTCTTCATCTGTTAATTTTTTCGATATTATTGGACTTGTATGATAATATGAATGTTGGTTAATGTTATGAAGTATTTTTTTTTGAAAATATTAGGAAAAATAAAATTTTATCTCATTTGATCTATTATGAAATATTTATGATATTTATGAAATAAAAGAAATCTTTCATACACGCAATGAAGTATTTTTCATACCTGCAATGAAAATTTTTTCAGTGAAAATAATTTTTTATAGGATACTGTTTAAAATGAAAGTGTTTCACATAATTAATGAAGTGCTTTCATCAAATACATGATAAATTGCATAATAACTATAAAATAATTTCATATCAAAAAGGTAAAACAATTTCATGCATTCATATGAAACTTGTTATTAATGAAAAAATTCATTGGTCCAATGAACAAATTCATAGCTCGCACGAATCTTTCTTTTTTACCTAGTAAATGTCACTTATGCCGACATAAGCGGTTTTATACATGTCTGTTAAGTAATCATTAGTAATTAGATTACTTTTGTTCAAAAGGTACAATAATTGATTAGATTACGATTGTTTTCAGTTTGCAATCGCAATCCCATGATTAAGATTACAAACAAAGTACAAATAATATGGATTATTTGGTAGTACTTTCAACTAATAAAAAATAATCAAAAGAAATCAAAAAAATAGTCGGACTACTTTCTACGACTCTTTAAATAATCAAAAGTAATCGTAAAAAGTAGTCCGATTATTTTTTTGATTACTTTTGATTATTTGTAATCGTAATCAATTAGTAATTAAAAACTAGCTACTAGAGGATTATATAATATATAATAAGGATTATATAATCATATTATATAATCAATTAGTTGTCATAAAACAATGTCGCATACACAAAAAAATTATACGATTCTCTCACATGCAAGCTAAATTTATTTTACATACAATTGATAGCATTGCTTTTGTGTATGCGACATTGTTTTATGACAATTAATTGATTATTTTTTTAAATTTCAATTAATTTTTTAATTGATATAAAATTTTTTTAATTGAAAAAATCGAAAAATATTTTCAATTAATTCCGTTGAGTTTTAATACTACAATTTTCATGATTGGTTGAAAACTAATTACTTTCTTTATCGGATCTTCGTTTTTCTTAATTGAATCTTGTTTTTACTTTTTTCTGTGAAGCGAACATATAAAACAATTTTGTAAAATCAGATCCTAAATTGTTTCACTAAAATAAAGCATTTAATTTAAAAAAATTTTATTTTGTATGTAGCTTTGGTGCATATGCACAGTGGGGCTGCTTGCAAATATAATGGTAATAAATCTGTATCTTTTTTTTAGCAAATTTTTCAATAAACAGTTCAATTTCACATGTTTTTAATAATTTTTTTTTGGCATTGCCATTATTACTCATTGATTTTTAATATTTAATATTAAAAACAAAAGTCACGAATGACAAACAACTTGTGGACATACTTCTAAAATAAAAAGCAAAGCTTTTCCTTTGAAATCCTTCTATTTTGTTGAAATCAGAAACGAAATTGATAAGTTTTTTTCAAGGCTATTTATTTATATTTGCATTTCTTTTCTGTTTTTGTAAATACTGCAATGCGTAAAACTACATCTCAAAGTGGAGTAAAAAAAATTTTGCACGAAATGAAAGTGAGATATTATTTTGTAAGTGGGGAAAAAATAAAAGAAAACAAAACTTTCTTTCTTATAAGATGATGTATTTATTGCAAAGTAAGTATAATTGTCTACAGTAAACGTTTTAATAATTTTTATCCAATACTGTTGCAGAAATATTACAAAAATCTGATGAGACAATAACTGTCAATTTGTTTTGAATCTAATCCAAAGGCAAATTGTTGCTCTAGTTTGAAATTCAAAGGTGAAATGTTGAAAATAATTAATTTATCGCGACTTAAGTTATGCTTGAAAGTCCCAACCACCTGTCTTTAAAAATCCTATGCAGCAGTAAAAGTATTTTTCACTTATGGAATATTAAATATTACTCAATTTAATTAACTTAATTCGTTTAATGTGTTATTCAAGCATTTAAAATATATAGTTTTTAATATTAATCATGTGTAGTATGATAAGGACTCGTAAGAGTGTTCAATACAACTTCAGTGCATTTTTGTGTAGCATGTGGCAAAAGTTTAAACGCAAAAGTTTCGTTTCCCCTTAAGAGGCGTCTGTTATAAAATATGAATAAAAAAAGACACTCAGTCTCGCACAAAACTTTTATAATTAATTAAGTTTTCATTTATGTTGTATAAGTTTTGCTGCCTTGTTTCATGTCTGCCAACACAGCAATATGATTTCATGCAACTTTATATGAGCAACAGAATTAATGATAAAAACGTACCAACCAATAAACATGTCACTTTTTATAAAATGCAAAGAAAAAATAATGTATTATTTATACCACAACACATGGTAAACGGTGCTTAAGTTTAGTTGTTGTTTATTACTCACCTAAAGATAGATTGTGACGTGATGACATAGACAAATTTCTTGGCAACGTCATGCAATCCTGACCTAAGCCACTATTAGTAGTGGCCATCAGCATATTGCCACGACCATCTAGTAAAGCAGCGCTAATGCTACTGGTGGCCAGACCAACACCTACACCCCCTCCAGGATTTCGTCCATAATTTATTGAGTTTGTATGATGCAGAGTACCTGCTTTTGGCAATGTCATCATTCCATTATTATACGTTAATGTTGTAGATGGATTCATGCTGCTATTTACTGTGGTTGTATTGCGTCCAAATGTTTGTGTGCTATTTGGTTGCATGGAGGCAACACTAAGGCCAACACCCACACCCACACCCACACCCACTCCCATACCTCCGCCTCCGCCTCCGCCTGCGCCACCACTTGCACTGCCAACATTAACAGTGGTCGAAGACATGCCTTTGATTTGCAAATGTTCACGTTGTTGTGCCGCAAGTTGTTGTTGCTGTTGTTGCTGATGCTGCTGGTGTAATTGCTGTTGTTGCTGCTGTTTTGTTGTTGTACTATAAGTAACATTGTTAATAACACTAGTACCCATCATGCCACCAGCCGTGTCCATATCCATTGTATTTAAGGCAGTTGTTTGTTTAGCTGAACATAAATTTGTATTGTTACCACCCGGACTATTCGAATTGCCTCCAATAGTTGCATTAGAATTTGAAATCATTTGTTGTTGTTGCTGTAGCTGTTGTTGTGTTAGTTGCATGCCTGTATTGCTGCACATGTGAGGCGGCGGTGGTTTAACATCACTGGCTGTAAGCAGTATTGTGCCCTGATCCCCATGATTTTCTACATCCACAATAACATTAGCGCTCTGTGAGTGACCCATATGATAGTGAGCGTGTTTAATGGGATCTGGCGGATATGAAGGCACTTGCTGATGCATGCTGCGTTGTTGATATTGTTTTTGCAGTGTCTTTACCTCCAAACGTGTCTTGTCCCTTTGATAGTAGACTCCGGCAAAAATGAGCACATTTAATATTAACAAACTACAGCCGATGGCAATCGTTACACTCAGTGCCGTTGAATAGGCAGCATATCCAGCTGATTCGAAACCTGATGCCAGTGTGTCTGTTGTTGCATTGGCCATTGTTGTGGGCGCATAAACACCACCAGCCGTATAGTTGCCACCGCCAATGGGTATACAGGTTGTGTACATGTTTGGTTCAACAGTTGTAACTGAAAATAAATGCAAAAAAAAACACGCAACTTGGTCAGTACTTTAATTGAAACAACTTTTATTTATTTCTTCGTCATACGTGCAAGACTGGCCAAGTTAAATTGATTTTGAATTAATTGAAATGTGTTCATTAAATAAAGTAGTCTTCTTTTAGAATTTCGTGTTTGTAAGAAAAAATTGTACATATGTGATTTGTAGTACAAGATTTATGAATTGCTCAATTTGTTTCAGCTAATTTTAGTTCTGAGAATAATAGTCTTATTCCTGCTCACAAGGTATAATTAAAAGAAACTTAAAAAAAACACACTTTTATCACGCACTTGAAATTATAAAATCATTAAAACGACTTGTAATAGTTACGATATAATTATTTATACTTACATATCGTTTCCTTAATATAGAAAGGCCCCAACTCATTTTTTTCAAACAAATATTTATTGCTTATTTCCAAATAAGCAAAAAAATCGTTTTGAAAAACATGCGTTAGGGCTTTTCCAAATTAAGGTAACATTATATTGTTGAGTAAACGCAAATAAATATTTTAGTGAGTGAAATCAGTTGATAAAAATCATGGGTTACGTACAACAACAACATTTTTAAATTTGTTTGTGAGTGCTGCTGTTGTAGAGAAAACGACATTTTGTCAAATGAGTACACTCACTTAAATGTGAATAAAATCAAAACTAATGCAACGATTTTAGTGGATTATGGTTTCTGTTTTGGACCTTCTTGGCACTGTGCTACTACCGTGCAAACTGAATAAGAAAGTTGTCATGGTTGAAAGATCTGTTTTACGGGAAATTCAAAAATCGGGGTGTGTACTGGCCAATTTTCTTGTCCAGCAATCTGTTTAGTAGAAGCAACCGACAATATATATTTACTTTTCTTACAATAAAATGTGTATTACGTAAGACTACACTCTAAAACATTACCTGAAATTTAGTATCATATATTCTCTGCATTTGTGTTGAAAAATTCTGGTTGTCTAAAATTGCAACAAAAAAAAAATAATCTGTTTGTCAAATGGTTCGCAAAAATACAAATCTGCTGTTACAAGTATTTATTTTTGAACAAAGTATGTCTAAATAGCATAAACATTTTCATATTAAGAAATCTGCCAAAAAACAGCAGAAAAATTTTTAAAAATGCCATATTTTTCTTCGGTCATCAAAGTTTAATTTCTGGTATTTAAAGGTTTTTAAATATAAATTTTGTAAGTATTACAAGTAAATATTGTTAGCTTATAAACAAAATTCTAAGGCTGTTTCTTGTTTTAATAAATGTAATGAATTAAGAAAATGTACTTCATACATTTTTATTAAAGAAAAACTCTTCAAATTAAATATATTTAGTCCAAGTAGAGACGCCAAACGGAGAATCCCGACACCGAAAATCCCGGCATTCTCGGGAATCCCGAATCCCGGAATTTTTAATTTTTGAATCGCAGGGTTTTCGGGACTTCCGAGTCCCGTTTTTTTAAACAAATAATGAATTTTTGATGTCAGCTTTTAAATAAAATATTATTTGAAATGTCACGTTAGAGAATGTTAAGTCCAAAAAAGTTCAAAACAGAGCTATTAAATATAAATTAAACAAAAATTAATTTTGAAGAGCACAAAGCAAGTAGAAAATTTCGGGCTGGGGTTAAAAATGCACCGTTTGACAATTGCAAATTGTGCCACTAAAATTTAAACGTCGACGAAAGGTTTCGCAAATTATATAAATTTTTAACTTCAATTTTGGCCTCTTCCAAATCAAATTCAGGGTTTTAAAAAACAATTTCAGAACTTTCCAAATCAAATTCAGTATCTTACAAATCAAATTTAGAATCAAATTAGTTAGGCATTTTCAAAACCAAAATCAGCTTTTTTTAAATTCATTTGAAAAAGGCTGATTTTGATTTTTAAAATTCTAAATTGGGTTTGAAAGTTATTGAACTCGATTTGTAAAATACTGAATTTGATTTAGACAATTCTAGATTTGTTTTGTTAAACCCTGAATTTGATTTGGAAAATGCCGAATTTGAAGTTAAAAACAGATGTAGACGTAGAATAGATAAGAGCTATTGATATTGCAATTTTTAAAATGTGACATGGAAAATAAAAATATACATTAGCCCCATTCACAATCTTGTGCAAATGGTCTTGCATCGTAACATTTGCAAAATGGTATAGTATATTTATACTCACCATTAACAATTGTTAAGTGGTGAGTATCAATATGCATTACCATTTTGCACAAGATTGTGAATTGGGCTATTCAGAAGAAACCTTGTCAGGTATATGGGGGAACAGAACGCTGAGTTCGTATATTCTATATTAAAAAGTCAAAAGAAAGTTTTAATTTCACGGTAAATGTAAAAGCACATGCTTTTTTAAATCAAAGCTTGTGCTATCACTTTTATCAATAATTATATTATGTGATACATTTTTAAGCAACAGCATTATGTACTAAAAGAAAAACTTATTTCAGAAACATCAAAATCAAACGAAATTGTTAAATTAAAAAGTCAAAAACCGATATTTTAATTAAAAAAATAACAGTTTTCAATTAAAAAAAACACTAATTTTTAAATTATATTTATCGGGATTAAGAAATCCAGAAAATCCCGGAAACCCCGGTTCGGGTTTTGGGACTATATTCCTAAATCCCGAAACCCAGTATTTCCAAAAACCAGTCCCCATTGGCATCTCTAAGTCCAAGTGAAAAAATGAGCATAAAGTATAATACGCCTATGGCTGAATGGTCGCTACGATAGATTATCAGCCAGGAGGTCACGGTTCGAAGCAGCACACAGCCAATCGCTTCGCAGGCGTTTTATTTTTATTTTTTTGTATTAAACATATTTTGTTCAAAAATCAACAAAGAGAATGCTTGTCTAATTTTAGGTCGAAAATAATCAGTAAAGTGATGCCGACTAATATCGACCTAAGTTTCAACAAAAGTTTTTTAGAATGTAGATATTCGTGGTAACTGTAATAAGAACCCGTTAAGTCAAAGCGGTTGAAATATGATATTCATTTAGCGTGAGCGTGGAATTGTCCAATTGCATTATCATAATATTATATTGCCAGGAAACTCCAAGCGTGCGCAAAGACTCGCATAAATCGGCTTAGTAGAAGTAGTTGAAAATAAGCCCTGCAAAAACTTTTGTAATTTTTGTAATCGGCAGTAATTTTTTAATTGGTTACAAAGTAATGAGTGGTACTTTCTTATCTTATTACTATGCTTCGAACAAATTAAAACTACTATACTTAGTAATTAACAAAACTAGTATATATTTATGTCATTATCTGCAAGTAGTTATAATTTGTTGTTATGTATTAATAAAATAAGTAAATAAACACTTTTTATGTTAACATGTGTTTGTATATGAAAACAAGCATTTGATGCTTAAAAAGTTAACAATGGCTGAGTAAGTAAAGTACTCGTCTGCAAATGTGAAGCACAGGTTCGTATTCCAGTCGGGTAAAATAACAACAAAGTGTGAAAAAATATAAATAAATATAGTGTCTATGAAAATTATTTTTATTTTATATTATTTTATTTGACTACTTATTTTTTAGCGTCCAGTGAGTCAAGTAATAACTAGTTAATTGCTATGAGAATGTAAGTACAAATGTAAGAGGTGCCCCTAATTTCTTAACTTCTCAAACAAAAATAAGTATTTATCTAGTCAAATTATAAGTAATAACGATTTCAAACCTCATATAATTTTTTACCTACCAGTAAGTAAAATTTTTGCTAGGAATATTTTGTTGGTGTTTGCAGGGAACTGCCAACTTTTATCTTCATAATGCAGTATTGCAGCGGGAACTTAATGTGTGTGCCAAGTCTTATAATAATAGATTTAATAGAAGTATGTCGCTGAAAAAGAATATTAGCTTCTTATGGACGTGGCCTCCCATTTTCTTATAATAAAAATATATTAAAAGTAGTTGGAAAATAGTGCTTGTACAGTAGGGGAGTGGCACTGCCCCTACTGGAATTTTAGCATACGTGCAAAGTTTCATTAGAAGCGATTTAGTAAAAGGAGTTGAAAATATTTACTTTGTATGTGCGTGTGTCACTTCTTTTGGTATTTCGTATTGTCACGAAAAATCAATATGTGTGCAAAGTCTCATAAGAATCTGCTTAGTAGAAGGAGTCGAAAAAAAGTTTTACCCAAAAAGGGCGCAGCTCTGCCCCACTTTTCTTTTCATTTAATTATATTGCCTAATAAACTCATTGTTTGTGCAAAGTTTTGCAACAATCGGTTATGTAGAATTAGTTGAAAATGAATATTTAATTTATATGGGCGTTGCACTGCCTACTTTTCATATCATAATATTATATTGTGGAAAACTTTAAATATTTGAGCAAAGTTTCACAATAGTTTCTTTAATACATGTAAGTAGTTAAAATATAATAATTATCTTGTTTGGGCGTGGCACTGCCCACTTTTCTTATCGTAATATTAAATAGTGGAAAACGTAAAATATTTGTGTAAAGTTTCGCATCTATTCGTTATGTAGAAGTAGTAAAATAAGAATAATTAATTTATATGGGCGTGGCACTGAACACTTTTATTATCATAATATTGTATTGTGGCAAACGCTCAATATTTGTGCCTAGTTTCATAACAATAGGTTTAATAGAAGTAGCTACAAACTGTTCTGGGCGTGGCACTACCCACATTTATCATCTTAATGTTGTAATATTGTAAGAGCTAAAGGTTTATACAGAGTTTCATAAGAATCAGTTAATCTAAAGTAGTTGAAAAAACAGATGCATATATTTAGCGTGGGGGCATGGCACCGCCACCATTTCAAATTATAAGGTTATAACATCAGGAGAGCTTACTGTTTTATACGAATTGATTAAATTGTAGTAAGTAGATAAATTCTGAAAATAGTATATACATTGTGTGAGCGTGTCACTGCCCACTTGTATAGTCATTATATTGTAGAGTCAGGGGAATCTAAGGTGCCTAAAAAGTTGCAAAATTATCAGTCGTGTAGAATATTTTTAATTATTCTACTTTAAATGGGTGTGTCACTGCCTATTTCGCTCATAAGAAATTGTACTAATACAGTGTGCGCTAAGTTTCAAGTTGATCGGGTGTCTCGAATTTTATGAAAGTTGTATCGAAAGATTTGATTAATATTCATCGTTAATAGTGAATCGAATAAAATCGCTTTAAAAAGATCAAGGATACAGTATTATACAAAGTAGATGCTTATAAATTAGATTTTTTAAGAGAAAACATCAAACAAATTTTCTGGGTTATTAAAATCTCATTCTTCCCGTTTTAAAATCATTCAAACCGTTAAATTCGTTTTACTTTTAAAGAGCTCTTTGCTTTATTTCCGGTAATTTTATCTCTGTTTACTCCCTCGATTTTTTAATTCATCTGGAAAACGACTCTGCATCTGTGTGTGTGTGTGTGTTTGTGTGTCATTTAGAATTACTTACGATTGAAGTTTTCAAAAGATAGACTTAAAAATATTCACACATTAAAAACATATAAGCTTAGTACACAAATCCTTTACATATTATATCTGTGCATGTGTTTGTGTTTGTGTATGTGAATGTAAGTGCACTTGCTAGTTTCTGTTTACATTCGTTTGCAAAAGACAAAATAAAAGGAAACGGATTGCAATCAAGTGTTTGTAGTGATTTTAAGTTTTTAAGCATCATTTATATTTTTTGATATTGTTGTTGCTGTTGTTGTACACAATTTCCAAACAACAACAAGAAATGAGTGGAAAAATGCTGGCGACAAGTGGATTTAAGTCACTTTTCAAACTTACAGAAACAAACAAGCAAACAAACAGAAGCAACAACAAAATCATACTTTGTTTAATGGAGCGTGGCATAGAGTGTAAATGAAAAGAAAACAGCAGCAACAAACAAAATACACAAATATTCGCATCCGACATTTTAGTTCAACGTTTTTTTTTCATGTTCAATTTTTCGTTTGAAATGTAGAGTTTAAGAGAAAAAGCGTGAAGGATAGTTTAAATTGAGAAAGAAGAATAAACTGCAAGCAAAAGAATTACAAAATGCCAGTATCAAAGTAAGTGCGATATCTTATATGTCAGTTTTATTATTATTCTTTTTTTATTTTACTATCAAATTTCTATGCTGCATTAGATAATGATTTGTTTTACTTATGAAACATTTGAGAGATTTGTGGCTGTGTGAAAAGGAAACTTTAAAATCTTTAGAGATTAGAATATCATGAAAGAAAAAAAAAGAGAACAAATGATTAAAAAATAATTAGAGAAAGGTTTGTTTTAATGTTCAGCTTAGACAGTCTTCGGGGAAAATTCCTTTGAGTTCTTTTCGTATATTACTTAAATAAATCCCTCTGCCTTCGTAGGTTTTTTTAAAATTATTTTTAGTACAAATGAGCAACTCCGTAACAAATCTTAAACACACTCCTCATTGCAGAGCCATACGTAATAATTGAACTTTGGTACATAACACGTAAGTGTTTTACGTAATATGTGAATGGCCTCTTGTCAGTTAGCTTTTGTAACCACCCAGTAAAAAATTGCTTCCAATAAAGCAGGTTTCTACTATTATGGAGTAAAAGTAGAGCTGTCAAACCTGCTGTTATCGCTGCTGATTTTTTGGTGGCGAGTTCCCGGTTTGGAGTACTAGATTTTTGCGCTTTTGGAGCGATGAAAATCATCAACATTTTCAGCACTAAAACTGAAAATGTATGAAAAAAAATGGTTCGATGATGTGGATTGGCAGCGTTAACGTGATTTTGAATTTTTATTATTTCGTAACTTTATTTATTTTTTTTTAATTTTATATTTTTACTAATCGTTTGTTATTTTAACTTCAACTAGCATCGAACTAAGATCCTTCAGGTTTGTAGTCCAACGTACCAACTACTTGGCCCAAAATACTGTTGCAAAATGGCAC
The DNA here is from genome assembly GCA_956483635.1 of Panzeria rudis. Taxonomy (NCBI): domain Eukaryota; kingdom Metazoa; phylum Arthropoda; class Insecta; order Diptera; family Tachinidae; genus Panzeria; species Panzeria rudis. The sequence goes on from OY101447.1 coordinate 6,181,300, forward strand.
CAAGAAACTGAAATAAACTTACTCTTCTCTCTCGCTTATGAACCTGCATTGGATCAGCACAATAAAAGCACCTTTTTTGTATAACTTTTGTACGAAGCTTTTATATAAGTAAAAAGCTTATGTATTTTTTTATTCATACTACCCATTGGATGTGTGTACATTTGCTAACTTTCTCGCTTTAAAAGCTGCATTGTTGGGGCGCTATGAAATCAGCTTCTGAACGAGCTCATATTTTAAAGCGAATTATGATGCACTTTATTTCTTTAGTGCTTCAAAAAACATGAAAATTTTTTACTGGGCAGTTGAACATTAGAGTTTCTTTACTTTCTCCCCTGTTTATGTTTTAACCACAAAGCAAAAAATTCCAGGGATGGCAATGCCACTCCTCAGGTTAACCGTTTCACTCTTAGGAGCTAAACATAAACCAAAAGATTTTTTTATGAATTCAATTTTGCCGTTGCAATAACACCTGTTCGAATAACACCTGTTCTTAATAAAGTTTCTGTATAAATTATCAATAACTTAACAAATCTTTAACCCTTCATCCCATTAAAAGCATTACGTGATATTTGAACTGTGCTACTTAATACCAAAGAGTATTACGTAGTATGTGTAGAAAGTATTAGAATCAGTTAATATTTTCTTTTAATAGACTTTCATTGTTTTTTATTTACCAACTCAGCAATACATTCCAGGGATGGCAATGCCACTTCTCAGAATATTTGTAGTAAAGCCAGGAGCTAAACATAAGCTTCATGAAATATATATTTTTTGAAATTAATTTTTGATTCTATAAATTTGTTTTTACATGAATTTCCATTATCAAATGCTGTTTTTGTTAATAATATTAATTACACTCACAGAAAAATGCATACAATATCATCATGTCATGTTTGTGGTCGTTTCAATTTATTTGCTTTGTTGTTGTTTGTTTGACGAATTAAAATGCAAATGAAATTTAACCAAAATGTTGTCATTCCCGACTAGAAATTTTCATGCAAACACATTTGGGATCTAACTGGGATCCCAATTCCGATGTAACGCAGAAACGTATTTGGGACCTGATTGGTTTGCTGTTGGGAAATATCAAAACCTTGCAAAAATTTGCTCAAATCGGGAAAATATCAAATTCTAATATTGAATTAAAATTGCTGAAGCTATCCAAGGGATAAAAGTATATAGCAATCATCTCTTTTGAAGATGAGCAAAATATACGATTAAAGATCTGTGTTAGATTTTCCCAACAAGTTCCCAATAGTTTCCCATTTGGGAAGAACTTATGTTAAGGCATTAATTTGTATATGGGCTGTCCCAACAAGTTCCCGATCAAATCACAAATGCGATAACCCTTTCGGGTGTGCCACATGAATTCCCAATCGGACCCCAATATGAGTATTGGGAAAATTTCTAGTCGGGTTATTGTATTATTTTTTTATTTTTTTGAATAACTCCCTTAACAAACCAAAAAGAGAATTTTTCAAAAAGACCAAATAAAACGACTGATCATATTAAATGAATTGAGTTAAATGTAATTAAAAATACATTCATGTACATTTATTTAATTTAATCTGATAAACGAAAATCGTACATACGAAAATTAAATAAAAATTTAATATTCAACTAACAAAATAATAGAAATGTACAACTGTGTATTTTCTAATTTAGTTATATTGCAATGCTAACTAAAAACAAATTCTAATTATAAGTTTTGGGTTTTGTATATAAAACTCAAGATTGTAATAAACAGTGAGTTGAGGCTTTAACAAACGGCATTACTGATACAGTCAACTTGGCAGTTACAAAGAAAATAAACAATGGAAACACACACACAAACACAAAAAACAATACAACCTACTAAAGAAAACATTTCCCAGCGGTAAAACTAAAAAGGCCTTCGCAATTCATGTCTTCTTGAAGGCCTACTTACACCTTCTTTTAGATGGCCTCGACTCTCCCTAAAGCATGGTACTCTGTTCATCATTTCGTACGAAGTGCTGTCAAAAGTACATATAAAAAAATTTACACGAATGGCTCACGAAAAATTTTTTGCAGAAGTAGTACTCTGTTTATTTTGTGAAAAACATACGAAATGTATCTACAACATTTGGAGTCTTCATGCGAAATAATGTGAGCACCACTTTTTTCGTGTGGAATTTACAACAAACACATTGGGTGTTTTAAAAACATACACAATTGCAGCATACTTTCAAGCGCAGCTATGATTGGTTACTTGTCATATTTTTCGTATGAAAAAACTAATGTTGATCAACATTTTTCGCAAATTTGAACAGAGTACTAAGCTTAAGAAGAGAGGAGGAAGGACTCTTCTATTTTTAGCTCTTTCGATTTGTTTATAAAGAAATGTACATTAGAAATTGCATTAATTCTCATATTCTTTTTTCACAAGTAATTTGTATATAAAATTTAAGTATACGTACAAGAAACATCATACAAGCTGGTATTATGACGTTTATGTTGGAGCTAATTAGCTTCCGAGGAAACTATTTATGTCCAATTCTTTCCGAATAAATATGTACATACACGAACTTTAGCCTCATAAGTGTAAAAAATTACTTTAGATGAAAGGGAACTATGTAGCTCAAAATAAAAAATTACATTAATTGTATTTTTGATTGCGCTATAAAAATACCAAGATTAAAAAAATTACCTCCATTTGCTTTTTGAGACCCTTCGAAATGGTATTTTAAAAGCCTTCCAGAAGAAGAGACAGGAAGGCCTTCCCCGCAATGACAACGTTTGTAAAAAAGATGTGGAAATGGAATGGAGCGTGAAGTACTTCCCCCTCTAAAAGAAAGTGTAAAAATGCCTTCTATAAGGCCTCCATATTGCTTCCTTTTACCACTTGAATACACTCACACAAATAACTTTTTCGAATATTCATGCATACTACTGTGGGCATGCAGAGTACACCACCCATCAAATATTTGCTTTTGCAAAAATCATTAAGAAGTTATTACGTTAGTCAGAGATTACACTATGCAACAAGAAAAATGCCAAGGAGTACCACTAAATTGTTTTGATGTGCTATGGTCGGTCCCCTAACTACAAAAACAGTCGAAGTTTTAAATTCTATGGAAACATTTTTTTAAATTTCTTTCTAAAATTTTTAATTTTTGAAGAGGGTGCTTCACTGATTTCATCATAACTTGAAAAGTGGTTGTCCAATTTTATTACAGAAACCAATTGAAAACTTGAAATTAAATTTCCTTTAAATCGTTCGAAACAATATTTTAATTTTTTAAAAGTTTACAAAAATTTAAAATGGCAAAATGTTACCATTTTTATTCTTTGGTCATAAAACTATATATACTATAAAGAAAATAAAATTTATTTTGTGAAAATCTATAGATAAATATTGATTTTATTCACAATAAAGTGAAATTAACTCCTTTTTGAAAAAAAAAAAACGAGTTTTGAAGAGGCTGCTCCACCGATTTTATCATAGCTTGGGAAAGTGTTGTCCAATTTTATTACAAAACCAATAAAAAAATTTACAAAACTACCTTGATCTGTTTGAGTAATTTTTTTTAAACTCAATAGTTTTGCGATTAATCAAACCTTGCAATGATGAAAAATATATTTTTAAGGCAAAATTGAAAAATTTTAATTTTTTAAAAATTTATTAAAAAATCGAAAATCGCCAAACCTTTTCGTCTTTACTAGCTAAATCATAAAGCTACATGTGCGTGAAATAAAATGAGCTTTATGTTCAGAAAATCGATGGATAAATATTGATTTTCTTCATAATAAAGTGAAATCACCTGTTTTTGCAAAAATTTTGATTATTTGTACTGTGCAACAAAATGAACTTTTTTTTTTTTTGTAATAACAAAGTTTGAACGGATGATTCTGGTACAGGCCACCAAAAAATATAAACATGTATCGGCGTTTTTAGCGGGACCTAAATTGTTCATAAGCTTTATTGCCGTATTTGCTACAATATTGTACCTTACAACAGTTGTGAATGTAACAAATATATGTTAGAACTTGTAGAAGGATATACTATTTATAGAAGACAGTACGAACAGTTAAATGGCCTTATTTGGCTCTTTTTTAAATTAAAAATAAAATAAAAAGTTCAATCACATGCTAATATTGTGTACTGCCTCAATAGAGTTTATTGCCACTTTCAAATCTACTGGATGTTGTACATCAGAGCGTGCTCTTCTCCGCACACTTTTAGCTAAATCCTACACTGAACAGCTTGTACTTGCACTACATTCCATTCTTTAATACACTAAAAGCATTAAAATTTTTTCACTTTATGACTTGATCTAAATATTGAAATTAAACGAAAAGAATTTTGAAACGAAAATAAAAAGAATTTATATACGTTTCTTGAAGAAAACAAGCATTAGAAAAAAAAAACAAAAGCTGTTAAAAGAAATCAACCATAAGCCCTAAGGCTTGTGAGAAAGTGAAAGAAAACATAGTAATTTTAAAAATTATAGCAGCTCTGTAATAGGAGAGGTTTTTGAAATAGTAAGAGTAGTGAAACGTTCAGAATATTGTTTAGGATGTTGGAATTGTCTATGGATAAAAAATTTTTTGCTCTTTCCTAAAATAAATAATAGTTACTGTAAATATATTCCATTTCCAGACATCCAAACATTGCGCTGATGCTATGATTATGCTCTCCACTGTTTACAAATTTTTATGCATTAAACTTGAAACAACATTTGTAGGTAAAAAATTTTTTTCTGTATGGATAAATGTTGGCAAAGATTTTAAAAGGCTATTGGGATTTTACTTTGACTATGAGTTTGTTAATTAAGATATATTATTTAATTACATACACATACACTTACACTTTTTTCTCATTTGTAATTCATTAATGTGGGTTTTTGGGGCAAAAAGTTACACATTTAGGATGGGTAATTGAAAATTATTGTATTCTTTATATTTAACGTTGTAAAAGATTTGGTCCTTTAAAATAGCATTAGTTTCACTGAAATTCTTCTGATGCACAGTGGTGTTCGTTCCGTAGGCACAAAAGAAGCAAATTTAATTTGTTACAATTTATATGATATCAGATATGAGCAAAGCCTACTTACAGAAACATGTAATACAAAAATAATTTAGGTAATTTTAGCTTCACTAGAGGGCGCTTACACTGTCCTTCTAAGAAAGAAAGTCACAAGCGCCAAAATTCTAAAATTGAGATAAGGGCAGATTCGGAACCACGAATGAGTTACTGATATTTGTGTTGCGCTTAAAACCCCAATTTTCAACTGCTACTGACTGAAAAACGTTAAGCAAAATGGTCACATCTACCACTTCTAGATTTTACATATTTTCTTTTTAAAAGCTAAATGTCTCAAAACTACTAAAATGGAGATGCGAACCCGCCCAGAGCAAAGCTTTGGCTGATTGTTTATAGTTAGCCTGACGAGACATCACGATATTGAAGAAATATATAGAAATATATACATTTTATACCGCTTTTTTAATTTGGAAGCTTAAAAATTTTTTAATTTCTATATTATAAGCGGTAGAAAATTTTCAAACGCGATCGATCTTTAAACATTGGGATAGTCCTCAAAGGCAGGTTATTCATAATAAACAACTATAGTGTCACAGCCTCCATGGACGGTGATATAAAGCGCTATATTTTTCAAGAAAAATATTTGCCATATACATAATTCCATTATAAGTCTTGAAAGACTTGTAAGCTCCAGAATTCGGCATAAAAATCTTGTAAGCCGTATGTTTAAGTCTAAAATGTTTTTAATATTTTTTATGTAAGACACCACGAGAAAAAATTTTGTAGAACATTTTAGCTCGATATTCGCCGCTGAAGGGTAGTTTTTTTGCCCCCTTTTTTGAGGAAGAACAAAAACACCCATATAACGAACTTAGAGGGTTAAAATGTACCCCAAAAAGTTTTCTTGTGGTATTTTACATAAAAATGCTGAACACATCTTCTACACAGAATACAACAAAATTTCCTTTTTAGTAAAGAAATTCAATGAATTAGTAAATATTTTGTCTAGAAACGAACCTTCAAACAAATTTGTCTGTACAGCAAAAAATTTTTCAACAATTTCATTGAAAAAAATCGGGTTTTTTCAGTCAGCTATTTTTTTCCAAATCTATAAAATAATATATACAAATTCGAAAAATAACAATTTACTGAATCAAATACAAATATTTACTAGACTTTCTGTAATATATCAAACATAATTTTTGTCTGAATTAATAAAACGTTTTGTCTAAAAATATTTTTATCCAGAGAAATTTAATTATTCTGTTTTGAGTTCAGTTTTAATTTTTTAATTTTTCAATTAAATTATATTTTTATTTAGAGATAAATGTGAAACGTGTAGACAAAGAAAATTTCTACTGCATGGAGGGTTGAAATGATATGATTCGATAGCTCCCGATAATCTCATCAGAACTCTTTTCCGCTTAGACCACTCGACCAAAGTTTTGACTGCAAACCACCGACTTTGGTCGAGTAGTCTAAGCGGAAAAGAATTGACTAAAACTCATAACTTAATTGGTAAAAATATTTACTAAATTCTAAGCAATATAGTTTACTAAACCAAACAATATATTTGCTGAATTTTTTGTAATATATCCAACAAACTTTTTGTCTGAGCCAGTAAAAACTTTTTTTAAATATTTTTAATTTTTAAATAATAACATCATCATCCATTAAGCATTTATGAAATATCACTTGTGTTCAACTGTATGTGGATGTTTATCTAAAGGCTCTAGAAAAATTAATGAGAAAAAACGCAACAACATTAACGGATTGATTCACTCATAAATCTTGAGTACACAAACTTGTTACAATCGCATTTCTTTTGCTATCATTGTTGTTGTTATATATGTGTATTTTTTTTACGATACAGAAAGCTGGTTTTTGTTGTTGTTTTTGTTTTTGAGCTCAAAATAACAATAAAATTAAAGTTCATTAATTCAGTACAGAACATTTACTAATAATTAAATTTTATTTTAGACAAACTTTTGTGTGTCATTTGTTGCTTATAATTTTTATTTTTACCCAGTTGCAAAATTTCTAAGTTCCGATACAAATAAATATTTGTTTGGTTTCCTCTATTAGAATTTTGCTATTATTATTATTGTTATTTTGTAAAAAATTTATTTTGCTATACAGTGTTGCAAACAACAAACAATGCAAAGTTTTAAACATTTCCACAGTTAATTAAACAAGATAACGAAATTGTTTATTTATGAAATTTTTTAAAGCTGCTTTAATTTTATCCCCCTCACTTCTCCAGTTTTGCACAATTCACATTTAAATGCATTTAAGCACTTCATTATTATCATTGTAAATTAAGGATTTGAGAACAAAAAAGGATTTCTGCCCTTGATATACATTTAAGCCACTAGTGCTTTCAATGTTAAAAAAAATATACAAACCAAAACCACAACCTAAAACTATAAACAATTTCTCCCCACTACAAGTTTATTTTACATTTTTATTTTTATCTCTTTTTGTTGTTAAGGATAAATGTGTATGTTTAAGTGTAATTGCGAATTTTGGTGCTACTGGAAGCTGATTAAGCAATACAAACTTAATACTGAATTAGTAAACAAGTACACACTTACACTAATACACATATTTGTAGTTATAGTGTTTCTATACACAACAAGAGAGAGAGAGAGAGAAAAGAGTGAAAGTGGTGTCACTCTAAGATCCACTGTAGTTGTTGACCTAATTATAAGCCGCTGCTGCAGCTTCTTTTTTGTACCACTTTCATGTGATTAAAAGTGTTTGAGTGGTAGGTAGAGAAAGTGATTAAGGGGTGTGGAGGGTGGGTGTATTGTGGTTGAGGGCAAATTAAAAATACAAAAATTTTTGTTTAATGTTGCTTCGTTTTTCTTTCACACATACAAATTAATCTTGAAGGCATGGAAGGAAAACAGTCAGCCATTCATCAGGATGGCAAGAAGGAAGGTGGCAAATTAAGTGCTGCTGCTGGAATGTTAAGGTCCTTTCTTTTTATTTCTGGTTCTCTGTTTTTTTTTGAAAAGATAACAAAATGATAATAAAAATAAATTACCATGATTAAGAATTTTGTGTTCTTAACAATTTTTCTGCATTCTAAATGAAATTCAGTTTTGTTTTGTTCTAGTTTTTTTCTTATCTTGTGTTGTTGTTTATTTTAGTAAAAACGCACAAACAAAAATGCAATTAGAAGAAAGATTTTTCTTGTTGGTTTAAGTATCGTATGTCACATAAATAAAATATATGAATCTATGTATGTACAAGCACACAGTAGGGTTGCACAGTGGACAACATCTGAAAAAAGTAATTTACGCTTTTTTTGTTGAAATGTGTTTTTATTACACCAATCGAAAGCAGCATTCAATGCAATCAACATTTACTAAAATAATTTATTTGAAAAACTAATATTTAACGAAATATAATGACAAATGTGTTTTTTTAAACTATGGAACAAAATATAAGCAGCAGAGCGCTACAAGTCCGTCACTGATCTGGTCTTCTCGTTTCAACAGCTCTAAAACCGCATTGATGTAGCTGCAGGTTTGCCTGTTATGACAGCTTGAAAGTACATATGTGTTTTTTTTTTCAATTTTAAAAGCTGACACTGCTTTGGAATCACAGCTGCGTATGTTTTATAGTTGATAATTTATTAATCATACGACCCAGTATCAATCTAACTGATACTGGGACTAGTACTAGGTCGTATGATTAATAAATAATCAACTATAAAACATACGCAGCTGAGATTAAAATGCAGTGTCACTTAAAATTGCTAAAAAAGTGCCTACCTTCAAGCTGTCATAACAGGCACACCTGTTGCTACGTCGATTCATTGTATGATAGCGAAACAGTCATATAATAGAGCCTTTGAAATAGAGATAATAGAGACTATATCAGTGACGGACTAGGAGCAACAAAGCAACTTCGTTTTCGTTCCATAGCAAAAAACACATTTGTTATCATATTTCGTTAAATGTTAGTTTTTCAAAAAAATGACACATAGTAAATGTTGATTGTATTCATTGCTTCTTTCGATTGGCATAATAAAAAGCAAATCAACATTTCAATAAAAATTTGATCCACTGTGGGCCGCTTGCAAAAATAATGATAACAAATCTGTATCTTTTATATTACTGATCCACTTACAAAATGCTGTATGCAGAGGCCATAGAATAGGACCTAAGCTTAGAGAAATTTAATTCATTGACAACACTGGTTGGAGTGCACTCTTAGTTGTAGAATGTCAAAGCCTCTGGTATAAAAGAACTTTACAGCTCGTACATATTATGAATATAGAACGATTTTAATGATATTAAAAAATTTAAAAAGATAATAAGAAAATAAATATTGCAAATTAGAAAATATTTTTAGAAGAATTTTCGTTATTGAGAAGGACTTTTGCAAGAAATAAAATAAAGTCAAAGGGAAAAAGGCAATAAACCTGTTTCTGTGGAATTCGCGATCCGATGACAAAACGAACTATATAATAGTCATGGAATATTGAAATTTGGATCACCCAGTAGAAACACACGGTGAGCTTCAGGTTGTCAAAGTTGACTACCTCGGGAATGAAAAGCATATGAATAATATGATAGGACATTCTACCATATTACTCATAAGTATACAATTTTGCCCTAAAAAATTGGAAAGTTGCTTTTTCGTCACATATTTTGTGTTTTAAATTAAAAATTCATAAAAATGCCCGTTCAATATATCGTTAATATTTTTTAAACATAGAAAAAACTAAAAATGTTTTCCTGCAAATTATCAAGGATTGTGTCAAAAATCACAAAATATTTTTTTGAAGATCTTGGCTATGTTATTACTGGAGATATTTACGAAATACGGAACAAAGTCTTGGCGAAAAAACAAAATTTTAAAATTCACAGCCAAATATCTGTGAAAATATAAAAGATAGCCAAATAAAATACAGTTCATGAACCTTGCAATAGGTTCAAATTCATTAAAATCGGATAATATTTGTAAAAGTTATAAGGCCAACAATGTTTTTCATGCCCGAGGTAGTCAAGTTTGACAGCCAGTAGATCACCATGTGTTTCAACAGGTTGGTTCAAATTTCTTTATTCTTCAAGTTCAGGTCATCCACTAAGATTTTTACATAGATCGTTTTGTAATCGGATCGCAAGTTGCAAATGTACACGTTTATTACTCTTTTTTTCTGATTTAAGCCACTGTGCAACGATTGATTAGTGACTGGATTTTCTAAAAACTTTGGTACTCCTTTAGGACTTTTGCATCCATCCCTTTCTAACCGAATCAGTAGGTTAGAAGATTTATTCCCTTCACCCTTTCCCATTTGTACATTTTTTTAGTGAATTGGCATACGGAATTTTGTAATCGTTAGATTTAAGGTATAATATGTGTTCAAAGCCACGAGGAATTTTTTTTTGAAAATCTTAATCCTCTAAATCTTTGTCCGTTTCTTAAAAAGGGTGCAAAAAGATACAGGGTTGGAACGAAGTTCCCATTGCCTTCGGCCTACCCCTATCGTCAGACCACCTTCTGTCGGCCCAGTTCGGTCAGACGCACCCTAATCTTTATATCCCTGACCCCCACCAAAAATTAGAATTATAATTTAAATACAAAAATTTCATCTACCTTGATGACACCAAGTATATGAAGATAGTAATTTTAACCCCTGTATGAGAAAAGAAGACAATTCGTAAAAAAAACTCTATCGCCTGGAAGATACTTAGGCGACATTTCTCAAGATTTTAACCGAGCACCTGGTGCTTAGCCAAGACACCTTCAGTTAGCAAGGAAACCAGCCATTAGCCCATACACAAATCTAGTCTAAAGATTCCCAAAAACAGTAACTAAAATCTCCCCAAAATCCCAGAAGTTCCCCGGATTCCCAAAAACTAGGGCAAAATCTCCCAAAATCCAAGAACTTCGCCGGAAGACAACGGCAACACCAAAAATACCAGAGCTACAACACAAGGTTTTTAAGGAATTTTAACTTTGCATCGGCCTGTTGCCTTCGTTTTGAGTTATCGTTACAGATATTTGTTAGACTGAATTTACATTATGAAATTTTTTATGATATTAGTTGCATGAAATTTTGTTTTGTTGGCAAGAGCTGTAGAGAAGCAAACGGGTTAGGAAAAATGGCATGACTTCAATTTTCAGGGGATTTTGTTGCCACGTGCCTCTGCTTCATTTCTTTCGTTGACGGTTATATTTTAAAATTGTGTAAATTTTATTTTTTTAAATAGTGTTTTGTACACATTTTATTAGCTGTAAATATTTTTCAATATTTTATTAAAAATATACGTGCATTTGTTTTTATAACGAACGCACAAACTTTATTTCAAAAGAGATTTTGATAGAACTATCAAAAAGATTTCAAGACGATTGCTTGAAAATTTCAACGTTTAAACTAGGGATGTAACGATACGCCGTTTTGCCGATCCGATACCGATACCGATATTTAAAAATAAATATCGCCGATACCGATTCCGATACCGATACGAATATTGCAATTGAGTTCAAGTTTAGATTAACAAAACTCAAGTGCAATTTTTTTTCTTATACAAAATTACAGTGTAAGAGATTATTAATATCTAAAATTGATATTAACAAAGTATAAAAAATTGGAAGTAATTTTTAAGGAGCTACATTTTCTTTGCTTCCAAAAAATCTGTATTAAAAATATGCAGATAATTAGTAAAAAAGCAAGAAAAAATTTTTAATTCCTTTATAATTTTAAAAAATAATCTGCATGTTTTTTAAAAAATCGATTTTTAAAGGACATTTATCAACTAATAGTCTTCCAAATAACTTAATAGCTTAATTACTAAAAGTGTTATAAAAGTTTATATTTATTCACTTAAATTTAAATGAAAATACAGTTTTCAATTTGAATTCGCATTAAAAAAAATTGTGAAAATGGGTAATTTTTTATCCTTTTTCCTTGACGAAAAATCATTATAGAACACGGAAAAAGAAATTTGTCCTAGCATCGCTTCCAATTGGGTGATTGGTAATCGAAAAACAGAACTTCTTGCAATGGCAAGGATATGTAAAACTAATTAGAAATTGTCCAAATTCGCAAAACTTTCGGTTCGCGAGTTCTACATTTTCATGACTTCTTTGGAGTGTCTTTTTTTGCTGGAATAAGATTTAAAAAACAACGAATTGAATTTGAATTCATGGTAAAATTAACAAAAATAAATATTTTTTTTACAAAATAATAGTATAATATATTATTAATTTTTAAAATTGATATTAATAAGGTTTAAAAAATAACGAAATGAATTTAGTTCAAGGTAAAATTAACAAAAGATAAATAATTTGTCAGAAAAAAACTCTGAAATTTTTTTTAAAAGTATCGTCGTATCGACAGTAAAATATCGCCGATACCGATGTATCGGAAAATCTGAAGTATCGCCGATATATCGGTATCGGTATCGGTATTCGTTACATCCCTAGTTTAAACAGACGCTGAACCACGTAGCAACTTTACAATAGAATTGAAAAAAGTTTAGTCTTATACGTATTTTTTCATTTAAAATTTTTTCTTTACCCCTAACATAGAAAATATTTATGTATATGCTGCATATCAGGCTCCATTAAAAATGGCCCCAAGCCAAATATGAAAAGTGTCCCCAAAATTTTGTATTGAAAAAAACAACAGGAACTTTGGGCCATTTTTCTTATTTTTGGGGCCATTTTTCATGTTTTAAATTGGGGCTATTTTTCCTATATTTTTTGGCCATTTTTAATTTTTAAGTTTCTTATTTTTCATAAATTGGCCCCAAACTTAAAAAAAAAAATGAAAATTAAACCCCTAAAAGGAAGAAAAACCACAAATAGAATGGTCCGAAAATCTTTTGTTGTTGTTTTCAATAAAAAGTTTGGGGCCATTTTCGCTGCAGTGCCATAATGGCTTATACCACCATATGCTTCTCAATGCTATTGCGCAATAACGCCATACGCAAAAAGTGGGCATATGGAAAATAAAGCCATATTTTATTAGCTATTGCCATTATAATCTGCCTTCAGGCAGTCTTAACGAAGTATTTTATCAGCTCGAAGAGCGGCTTGGATGTATAAAGATTTTTGCACAGTCGGGCTTCGGCAGGTCTTAAGGATTTTTTTCTCTAGGTATATCGAAAGGCGACTTCGCTGAGTGTGAATGAATCGTACTATCGTATAGGATAGTGAATCAGGGTCTTTATTTGCTGATAATTAAAAGTAATCGCATGAAATCTAAATAAACTAAAATACTTTATTTTTTTATTAAAAACAAAAATAATCGATTTTTTCGAATAATTCGAGGCAAAAAAACTGGTTTGTCGAATAACTCAAACACCGTCCTTTTTGAAAACCCGATTTAAAAAACCCGGAACATTGGAGAAAAACCGGTTTTTCGAATAATTCAAATTCGGTTTTTCGAATAATTCGAAAACCGGTTTGAGCATTCTAGTAATTACCACTCGCTCTTCTTATAAATATTTAACATAAAATAAAATAAAAATATTTTAAATACATACTCACAGACGTACTATCTTATGTAGCCATATTACTATCGTAATTGTGTCAGCTTAACTTAAATCTGAACAAAATGATGATGAATTAATTCAAATATGTACATCAAATTCCTTTTAAAATTTGTGTTTCTTTTTTTTTAACATACCTTCACATATAAAGCAAATTGGAAAATAAACATTAGTGATGTCCCAAATTTTGAGAAAAAAAATATTTCCTGAAAAAAAAATCCTAGAGATTTTTTCAAGATTTTTCAATACAAAAAATACGTGTAAATTATAAGTTTAATTAAGAACATCAAAAGTTAAAACGTTTTGTTAGTTTTAGGAAAAAACTAAATGACACCTCTTAAGAGTAAAATATTCCTATTATTCTTAGTCTTTATTAACAATTACATACACAAGCAAATAGTCTATTATTAGCACATACAAATTACCACCACTACAATTACAAACATGTTGCAACCGAAGAAGTATAAAAAGATATATGAAATATATTTACATACATACAAATTAATATAAACAAAACCAAGGACAACAAAATAACAAGATGAGCAAAATATATAAAGAAAGAAAAAGGCAACAACTACAATAAAAGAATGAATTGAAAACCCACAAAGTTCAACAGAGCTTAAACAAAAATCCCTTAATGTGCATTTAATTAAGGCGAAATTGTATAAGCAACAACAACAACCACAACGACAACAACAACAACAACAACAACAGCGAAAACAAAAACAAAAATAAATAATTATGTACCAGATTGGTTTCTTGTTTTTCTTTATCATCATCTTCTTCGGCTTCTTTTTCATATTTATACTGAAACTGATTATTCATACTTTTTTTTTTAAACAACAGCCAACAAACATTTTTTTATAGTGAAAAAACTTAACATTTATGTGAAGGTGTGAGAGTGTAAACTGTGTAACTCGAGGTAAATTAGTTACAACTCTTTACTCTTTTGAATGTAAAAGAGCGCAAATGAATAAAAAACACCATTACAGGAAATAAAAACAGAACATTTAAATTAAAAAAAGGGTACGATGAGGGAATGAATATACGAGTAAAATTAAAAGCTGCATTAAGGCCATACAAGATAAGACTGCAATAAAAGAAATCGTAGAAATGTTTTCCAATTACTTCTCTGGAAAGAAGCAGAAATTTACAGTTTTTATATTTAAAGTAAAATAAAAGTGTGCTATACATTTGACCCATCCTACCTAGATGTATTTTGACGAGCTGAGTTCGAATCTGAGGATCTTCTCTCTCGTTCACCCTAAAAAATGTATAGAAAATTGCAAAAAGCAATTTTTCACAATTTACTGAAAGTTTTGGGGCTCTACGAGCCAAACAGATTTAAGACTCAGATTCAGCTTGTCAAAATACATGTACATGGGTAGATGGGTCTGGCCAAATGTACAGCCGACTTTTTTGCTGCCGGAGCACCGGTACACCTCACAGTGGTTCCAATTGGCAAAAAGGGTAATTAATCTGTACCTTTGAAACTTTCGATCCGAATACAAAACGATGTATGCAAAAATCATGGAGGACGACATAAGCTTTAAGAATATTGAAATTTGGATCACTGTGTCCCAACACACGTTGATCTATAGGGTGTCAAAGTTGACTACCCCGGGCATGATCATTCTTGTTGGGCTCATGACTTTTACAAAAATTATCCAATTTTGATGAATTTAAACTTGGTAGATAAAGAAAATAAGGTTTATTTCATTAGCTTATCTATAATATTTTCACAGATATTTTGATTTGAGTTTTAAAATTTTGCTTTGTGGCCTCAACTTTGTTTTCTATTTCGCTAATATCTCCGGTAATAGCATGATTATGATTTTTAACACAATCGTGAGCCATTTTGCACTCTAATTTCAAATTCTTGATTTTGATTCTTCTTCACGATTTCATGAATTGAGATAACTAAATAAATTTTCTGAATGTTATAAAGAATTGTGTTAAAAACAATATATATTTTTTTGTTTTGGCTATGCTATTTCCAGAGATATTAACGAAATAGAGAAAAAAATCTTTTTATTACGAATTTTTTTTGCAAACTAATGTAATTAATTTACATATTTTTCCCTTGAAGTGTGCGCATGTGGAGTTATTGACAATTCTGATTTATTTAACTCCCAAAGGAACTTTCAGCCATTTCTTTTAACATCGTACAAAAAGGAAAATAAATAACTCTATTATATTAAAAATTTTAAATATTTAATAAATGAGCAATTACCACTAGATTATGGAAACATACTAGTCGCATAAAACACATGTATAATATAATTTTTATCATTCGTTACTGCATCTTAGGACGATAAATTTCTATATTATTTCACATCGATTTAATCGCTTAGAACTTTTTAAATCAAAGTCAAGGAATTAATAAATAAAATAAGTTGTTCAATTAAAATTAGTTCTTTTGAGAGTAATTCCATTTACATTTCCCTTACTTTTTTCCTCTATTCGGCATACCGTTTTTCGTCTACTTTTAATTTGTCTCTACAACGTTTTTGGATCTCTTCTCTGGTTAATTCAATTTTCCTCTCCTTTAAAACCAAAATCAGATATTAGAAACTACCGCAACAAAATCCATGCAATCACACAGGTCACGAATTATAATACATATTATGCCAAGTCTCTCTTTTTCACTACATATCAAATTTAAAAAAAATTTTCTAATAATCAGCCATGTCACAGATTCCGTTCGGGTTTTTTTTTGATTCCGTAGTAGTCTTTCCGAAAAAGTACATTTGGGGCTTTAGATTCTGTTTATTTTGTATTTCCTTTTTACAATGATAAAGTTTTTATACCTTGAGGCGTTTATTTACTCTTGTTTTTAGATGCAAAGCTCACATTAAGCTTTTTATTAACATGGAAATCTCATGACCAACTATTTATTTGACGCTCCTAAAAGTATGCAGGTTTTTTAATATTTATTACAAATGAAGTCTGTAGAAAAGTATTTTTCAATTTCACTTTGAAATTTAAAAGTGGTTTGATTACGAAGAAAATTTTCGTTTTTCGTTTTCTGAAGAAGCAACTTGCGGAACTAAAACCAGTTCCGATCGGAATGGTATTCTGTGACATGGCTGATTATTAAATTATTTACGACTCATATTATTACGACTCAAATACAATTTGTTCTTTTCGAAAAAATAGCTTTTATTCAACACTCGCCTGAATTTTTGAAATAAATTTTCAAGTAATGCAATTGAAGCAGTTGAAGCTCATTGTACATATTTTGCAATAACTTTTTTTGCATTACGATTGTTACTCATAGAGTTTTAACTACTTTATACTACTCACCATTTTATTGACTTATTTGATAATAATATTTAATATTAAAAAGAAAAGTCACGAATGTTAAACAGCTTGTAGACATACTTTACAAAAAAATATATAGTATTTTCTTATGAAATTGTTCTATTTTGCGAGAATGAAAAACGAAGCTGATACATTTTCTTTTATTTCTCTTTTCTGTAAGACTACAGAGACTAACACGTTTTTATGAAATAAAAGTGAGATATCATTTAGTAGGCAGAAAAAAAACTAGCTTTTCTTTCATAAAAGATAATGTATTTGTAGCAAAATGAGTATATTATTGCCTACAGTATAGCTTTAATAATTTGTATCCAATACCAGGATTGTCAGATTTATTTTGACCTTTTTCGCCAAACTTAATGTCAAAAATCGCCAAAATCGCCAACTTGGATTTTCTTTAGTTTTTCTCAGTAATATAAAAATTTTTTTTAATTTTTAAAATATTTTTTATAAATAATAAAAAATACATTTTAGCGATTCGGACGCTAAAATTCGCCAAAAATAGATTAAAAGTTGCCAAAATGTATATTTTGTTTAATTTTTAATGCAAAAAAGATTAGGAAACCGAAAAATCTACAATGTTGTTCAATGTTTAGTATAAACTAGCTTATAGTTTAATTAAAGCAATAAAAGAATGCGCGTGTCAGCTCCGACGTAAGACTGTAATAATAAAAGAATGTACAGATAGATATACACCCCTTCTCTAGGGTTTATGGGGCAAATTCCGATATCAGATGAGCAGCTATTAAAGGGGGAAATTGGAGCTGTCCAACTTCTTAATTTTTAAGTATTTAGTGTAAAATTTCTATTCTACATACTGAACTTCAGTCATCTAAGACTTTATAAAGTACACTTTTTATTTACAAATTTTACAGATATTCATCCTTTGTACCCTATAAAATGGATTTCAGTCTGTTAGGAGGAAAGTTTCCGCTTTCGTATTTTTTCTGCGGCTTATATACAGTTCCGAGATTATATATCAAGTTTTCTAGGGCTTTGTGAAGTATCTTAGAAATTTGATAACATTTTTAATTTTAGAGTAAACTTAAAAAAATTTTGATATAATTACAGTTTTATTACATATAAAGAATAATATTCATTTCATCCTCAAGAGTCGGGTGACTAAATTGGTTCAACATTTCTTGAGAAGGTACTGAATAAGTGCATCAAAGTGTTTTTTACATTCATATATTTTACAATTCGTAATAACGCTTCCAGAAGTTCATATTGCATTCTATTTCACAGATGAGTCTTGATGTGTTGAAAATATTCTTTCAATACATTTTATTCGCATACATGTGAATGTATAAAAATTCATACATAAAACTAGCAGAATAAAAATAATTTTATTTTTTCATACTGACTAAGTTTCTCAAAAAAATTCATGGCTTATCAAAAATAGCCAACAAAATCGCCAACTACTTTATAAATCGCCAAAATATCGCTATGTCGCCAAATAGAAAATTAAGACGCCAAACAAGTTTTAAAATCGCCACATCTGACAACCCTGTCCAATACTGTTGGAGAAATAGTATTCACAATTGATGAGACAAATATGAAAATTTGTTTGAATCTACCCCATACGCTACTTGCAAGTAATTATTTGCATGTGTAAATGCAGGATTAGTCAAAATTTAAGTTTTGTTTGAATCCATTTTTAACGTATGCTTGATATTAATAATGAATATTAATCATACGTAACCAATTACCTGCTTGTAGTGGCCTTAATACTTAAACAACTCAACTACAGCAGACTATTAAACTTTTCACGACTTATATATTCACATAATTCTATTTGAAAGTTCCTTATATCTACTTGGTTTTTTCCAATTAAAAATTATGAAATGTTTATTTTTTTCCAATTCACATCCACATCACATTCAAAGTTCTATGAGATTTTACAAAAAACCCAACCAAAAAGAATTTGGTTTTTTTATAACATTTTATTTTGCTTAATTTTTAAAATCTCTCTGTTTGCTTTAAGCACACAACTATTTTAAACGCATAGAGTGAAAAACACAGTTTTTACATTAAATAAGTTGAGTTACAAAAAGTAATAAATTAACTTTGACTTATTGACTTTTTAGCATTTATTTTTGTGTTTTTTTGTTCATTTTCCAAAAAAAAAAACTTCTCCAACTTGCTGTCTTTTCATTCAAATTCTAGGAAACTACAAACGACATGCACTTATCTTTGGCATTTAAGAACTAGAAAGTAAGATAGATAAAATTTTAAGGAAATAGAACAAACAGTCATGCAGGCACGCGGCATCTACTCAGCAAAAAGAAAATGTGTGTTGAAAAAAATTTTTTCATTATAAATTTTTAAGATGAAAGCAAAAGAAAATTAACTTCCTTTAGTGGTTTTTTAATTTTTCATACTATCAAACCAAAGCCAACTGCCTTTAAAAGAAGATGTGGTAATAGAGGAATGTGGCTAAATTGTAAAGAATGCATTAAGCAGAAGAGCTTTGCTTAAATATTTTACACAAAAGCTTCTTACAAGTCTCATTAAGCTTTTAAATGTACATGTTCAATAAAGGTTTAAGATTTTCTGATTAGCTGGTTTAAGAAACCAGTAGAAACATGTGTACAGACTGGCTCTTACACAACAAAGAAATTTTTGTAAATTTATTGTAAATATTAAGGAAAAAATTGAACGTTAAAATAAATTAAAAGAGCTACTTCCTTCGTAGAATATTACGTTTAAAGCAGGGATTGAAAATTTAAATTATTTTCGAAATTTCCAATTAAGCCGAACGGGTTAGGCAGAAAAAATTTTATAATCAATATTTAAGTATAAGAGATTAATAATTTCAAAAGATTTTTATTTTTCTGAACTTTATGTTAAAACTGTCTGCATATGTTTCACAATAGTTACGCTCCCTGGATTTGAAGTATGAGTACTTATGCTCTTAGTTAATTTTTTACTTTCCTTTCTCTGCAAGGATTTTTTCATCACGTTTGAAATGCCTCTATTGTATTATTTATTCCATTAGAAAGTGCAGTTTGTGTGTAAAAAAAACAAGATGGTTGAACAGCACTAGGAATAAAATAAAATTTCGTTAAGAAATGGTTGCTATACGGGATGCCATGCCATGCCCATTTCTTTGATTGAACTAAAAAATGCGATTTAAGGAACTATTTCTTAAAAGCTTTTTATCATAAGCTTTGGAAACTGTTCTAGAAAAGTTTAAACATTTTTTTAACCTACATAGTGTTAAGCCGAAGCTTTTCCAAAACCATATTTCTTTTAAAAGCATCTTATCATAAGCTTTGGAAGCTTTTTTGCTCTTAAAAAGTCCTCTCTACAAGTTGAATAATTTTTTTTATTATATATTTTCTTTAAGTTATTTAAGTAAAAATGTTATTTGGATAAAAGCTTTTAGACTAACGCGATAACAATCTTTTTCTTTAACCTTTTTAAGCTCTTTTTAAAGAAGTTTAAAGAAGTATTGCATAAGAACATTTTAGAGAAATGAGCCTTAAATATTAAAAAAAATTAGTTTAAGCTCCTGAAAGTTATTTATGAAAAATCTTCTTAAAAAATGTGATTTTAAAGAAAAAATATACAAAGACCGTTTTTGAGAAAAGCTTTCAAGCATTGAGAAAAGCTTTATTTTAGCGAACTTTAATACAGTAAGTGTTAAATTTTTTTTCTGAAAGTGTTTAAAAGTTTGATTCACAAAATCAATCATTCTTTTCCTGTATGTGCACGAAGCTAAACAAAATTAACCAAAAGCACTTTTCAATACAAAATTTTGTTTAAAGGCCTTTTACGTAAGTTTGGGTAACATCGTTTACGTACATGTAAAGACTGAAAATGTTGCAAGCAGATCCTTATGTTGAAAAGCTCTGTTATTTGATTTTTGGCAAAACATTTTTTTTATAAGCAAGTAATGGGATAAAATCTTTTTAGATTATATTAAAATGAGACATTTTCAAAAAGTTCTTTATTTTTTCAGCTGGAAAAAAGCTTTTTGTGCTTTGTATTAGAAAAAATTTGGAATGGACTTGTGTCTAATGTTTTTATTGCAGCCAGCTAAGTCCAACTATCGAATGGGAAAATCTGTACTTTTCGGGAGACCGCAGAAACTCATTAGTTGTGAACTTAAAATGCACTGGGTACAGGACTAAGCTCAATGATCGAAAAAACAATAATTTTCACATTCGATGGTTGGTCATGCACTGTAGGCAAAAATATTTTGAGATAAGTATTTTTAAAAGCAGCTTTTGAAAAAGCTTTCGAAAAAGATTCTTGAAATAGCTTTGGAGTTTAGAAATTAGTCATTTGAAATTTTTGTTTTAAATTAAAAAATATTGCTTAAGATATTTTTGTTGCAACGAAGAATTATAAGATAATACAGAGGATTAAAATGTCATCTCTTCTTAAAGACTAAAAAATGGATATGACTCCATTTCTTGGAAAAAAGCTTTTCGTAAAAGCTTTTATAAAAAAGCTTTTTCTGCATAATTTTTTTTAACTTTCTTTCCAATTTATTTTTGGCGAAGAATCATTTCTGGTTTATAATTTTTTAGATAATTTTTGCAATACCTTACTTTAATAAAATAACTGAATTCGTTAAACAAGAGCCGGAAGAGAGTTTAAAATACGAATAATTACAACACTAAAGGAAGTTGTTTCGATAAAAGTGGTTGTAAAAAAAATAATATAAATAAAATTAACTTAAAATTCTTGACTTTTGTTTATGACCAGTTAGTGTGATGAGCATGAGGCTGGCAAAGATGCTGATGATGATGATAATCACGATGACGACCACTACAATAATAGCGATGAGGTTGTAACAGGCATAAAATGTCAGTGTTAATTAAGTAGAGTTAATGTTATAAAAAAAACTTTCTTCTTCTTATTTTTGGGGTTTTTATCTTTGTGTTTGTGTATCTGTGTGAGTGCCTGAACTCATTTGAGTTTCTATATGTATTGGTGTGTGTGTGTGTGTGTGTGTGTAGTAAGTATTTTTGTATTTGTTTAAGCTATGAGGCTTGTAATGTGGTTTTATTTAAAAACTTTTTACTATTTATTTAACTTTCCTCAACCTTTTTTTATTTAAATATTTAATATATGTACTTTTGTTTAAGAGAGCAAGAGAGACTGTGCTTTAACAAATAATGTCTACAAATGTAGAAAAAGTCAAATAAATGTTAAATAAAATGAATATTAACTTTTAGCTCCTTTTTTTGATATTCATTTTTGTTATTTTTACTTGCATTTATTTACAAGTTTCTTAAGTTTTCATTTGGTTTTGGTTTGGCTTATTGCTGTTGTTTTATTGGCATACAAAAAGTATTTTTAATTTAATTTGTTTTTAAGAGTCATGTCTGTTCAGCCTTAAGTTAATAATGTTTAATTAAACTTCAAATTTATATTTGCTTGTCGGATTGTATTAAAAATTTATAATTTAAATGGTTGGCATTAATAAACTTCAACAAAATTAAGGCTTTGGGAGGTCCTTTGGCCCATAATAGTTTCTGAAGAACATGATTGAACGAAATATAAATCGTACAAGAAAAATAAACTTGGTAAGAATTTTCTTCGTTTTCTAATTAATTTCTTTCATTTTGTTGGGAAATTTGTTTTACTTTCATCTCTTTGTCTCTTTATTAAACTACTTGGCTTATAAGTATTTCAAGCTTAATTTAGTTGGTTGTTGTTGTTATTTATTAAAGACGAAGATAAGAACAATGAAATCCTTTAAACAAAAATAAAACATCTGACCAACAAAAATGAAATGAAAATGTAAGAATATATATTCAAAATGAAAATACAATTCCTGTTAAACTTTTCTACTCTTTTTCTGCCCTGAATATTTAAAATTCTAATTTTAGTTCTGCTTTGTTTTATTTTTCGCCATGACTGGCTTGATTGTCACTGATATTGTAGCGGGTTGTGAGTGCAGCTTTATATAATTGCCATTGAAATGTTGCTGCTCCACTCACACTGTGAGGCTTCCTTTTGTTTTTTCTTCCTTTCATTTGTATTATATTGATGTCAGTAACGGCTTGGGTTTTTCATTTGAAATTATTTATTCTCATGTCCTGTACATTATAAGCTTCTTGTTTTCTTCTTCTTCTATTTCTTGCCATGCCATTTGTGGTATTCAGATGTTGACATGTGAATATAGAAAAAATGGCAAACAATAACTTCAACGACTTTTATACTAGAGATGAGATCGTGATTAGCTTTTCAAACATGATCTGGCATGCTCATAAGCAAAAAAAGTCATTCGTGAAGACTCATGCAGAAATTTGATTTTAGCGAGCGTAAGGGAGCATAAGAGTGAAGAGAACTCATGTTCACGAACTGCTTATAAAAATAATTATTTAATTAACAAAAAAAAAGACTTTCTCTTAAAACAATTTGCAAAAACGAATACCCAATTTCCCTTTGTATTGCAACATTTCTGAAGAGTGTATGTGAATATGAACCCTTTATAGCTTGGAGGTTTTTACTACAAATATCAATAAGAAATAAATTAAAAAACATTTTTGCATTCTTTTAGGAGCGACAATATATATTTTCTTTTTTAGATTTGTATGGTAAAAAGAGCTTTAAGTGGCGCCTTAAGGCATGCAAAGTTCTTGTGACATATTATGTACTCAATGAAACGCTAAAAAACTAACATTTTTGTTTATTTTCATAAGCACATAAAGTAAGATTTTTCTTACTTTATTTTAGTATTTTACACTATTAATTCAGAGTTTAAAAAGAGTTTTTCTGAAATTTTAAATGCTTTTCAGAGTTTTCAGATCATTCATTGTGTGGGACAATTTGTAAAAAAATGCATTTCTTAGCTGCCGCGTGAATTACGTTAATCACGCCAGCTTTGTCCTTTAATACTGTATATTCACTCATGTCAGAAGTAAGTCCTTATCAATAGTGATTCAGGTGACTCTGTGTGACTTCGGTGTAACTCTATTGTGATTTTCGCTAATCACATGAGAATTGCGCATCTCTATTGCATATTCATGTGAATACACGCTCACATACTTGACGAAAAAGTTATTCATGGTCAAAGTGACTCATGTGTCTCTTGCTTCATTTACGTTCATGTATGGTTATGTAATTGAAGGAATCTGCAACACATGTGAAAGAGTGACTCACGTGACTCACGTAACTCCCGCCAGAATTACGTTAATTGCGTGAGCAATATCCATCACTACCATATATTCATGTCCATGCGTGGTTATGTAATTGATGAAATCTGAAACTCATGTGCAAGAGTAACTCACGGGACTCGCGTGGTTCACAAGAGATTTGCACCAAGGTCCTAAGCATTGCCTAGCTCTTCTCTATTATATATTTACATCCCTACAAGCTTATCTATTCGAAGAAAAATGTAACTCATGATCAAGGGTGGTTTATGTGACCCAAAAGTGAGTGATTGAAGCCAATTGCATGATCATTACTCATTAATGGATATAACAAAAAGCTCACACATACTGCGTAAGCCTTTTTTGGCTTTTCTGTAGAAACATCAAGGGTCTTAGCAGGAATCGAAGCTGCGACCCTCCGGTCAATAGTCTAGCACACTGTCTACTACACTACGGGGGTACCCCGTCAACAGTGACTTATTTAACTCCCGAGTGATTCATGTTAGTCACGTTAGCATTGTCCAGCACTCCTCTAAGGTTACGTCAATATACATTCATGTAATTAAAGAAAAAGGTAACTCAGGAGCTAAAGTGATTTACGTGACTCAGAGTGATTTACGCTAATCACGTGAACACTTTCCATCCACATTTATTCACTTTGATAAAAGCTTATGTAGTTGATCAAAAAGTAAATCATAGGCAATATTGACTTACGTAACTCCCGCGTGACACACCTTAATCGCATGAGCATTTCAATATGTGCACTGTATTCATGTTCATACAGTCAAGTTTAATTGATAGAAGAAGTAATTCATGATCACTTAGCTTCCACATGATTGGCGGCTATCGCGTGAGCGTAGATAGACTATTATACTATATTCACCATCATACACGCTCCTGTAATTGAACAAAAAGGAGCTCATAATGCAAGTGGTTCGCGTTCTCACTACTACGTAAGCATTGTCTTTGTTCCTGTAAACTCACGCCCATACGTGACTCAAACGCGATTCATGTTAGTCACGCCACCATTGTCTATCATGGCTGTATATTCACGTCCATACACGCTCATATAATTGAAGAAAAAATTAAATCTTGATCGGGCAATTTAAAATAGTTCAAAATCAAGATTGAATCTCGTGACTCCGGCGTGATTAACGATAATCTTATAGGCATTGTCCATACAAACTCTTGAAATTGAAGAAAAAAGTAACTCATAACTGCATATTCACATCCATACGTGGTCATGTATTTGAAGGAAAAAGTAATTCATGATCAATCATGGTGATTCATGTGATTCATTATAGTCACCTGATCATTGCTCATCTCTACAAGTAACAACTATGAAGGCAGGCAAAAAACAGATTTTCCTTTAACTTGTTGTATCAGTCTTGAATGTTTGTGATATGAAATATTTTACATGCTGGACATCCATAGAAGAAACACTCTTCTTGGTCAGTTATATGAAATTCTGCTGACATTGGCACATAATTCGTTGGGTAAATTGAGATAGAATTGGTCGTATGTCACTGAAAGAGGATTCGGATTTATATGTATATGTGCATGTGTGTGTGTGTGTGTGTGTGTGTTTGTATGTGTGTGTGTAGTATGTTATGTTTAGTTGTTTTTCATTGCTAGTTGAAATCTTATTACAAATGTTGAGTGATAGAAACGGACAGTGGGTTGTTCTGGACACAAAGTATGCTGTTGAATTAATTTGATTATAAATCTGCAGCTTTTTTCTTTATAAAATAACTCGACTACACAGAAAAAATTATTTAAAAAAAGTTTTCAATTAACTGTTTACTTAGAAATGTTTTTGTTTTCATTTAATATTTTAATTGGATCAATGTTTATTTCAATTGGTTTATTTTCTTTTAAAACAATACTATCAATTAGATTTTAAGTTACTATAAATTAGAAAATGTTTCTGCATGTCAATTGTGTGTAAATAAAATAAATTTAGTTTGCATGTGTGAGAATTGTATAATTTTTCTGACTATGCGACACTATTTTATGGCAATAAATTTATTATTTCTTAAAATTACAATTAATTTTTTAATTGATATAATATTTTTTTAATTGAAAAAATCGAAAAATATTTTCAATTAATTCTGTTGAGTTAATACTACAATTTTCGTGATTGGTTGAAAACTAATTAATTTTTTATTTGGGTCTACGTTTTTCTAAATTAGGTCTAGTTTTTACTCTGTGTACGATTGAACTAATTCCTCCTGCTTATCTGCAGTTATGCATATTATGATCATTTTGATGCATATAATGATCATGTAGCAAAATATTATGATGAGCTTTAAATACATATAAATATTTTTTGGGACCATATTTTGAATTTGTTTGATCATAAAGGATAATTTAGAATCATAGTATATTTTATAATGGTTCATACTAAAGATATTTATTAGAGCACTTCTTAACTTCTTTAGTCAGCCATAAAATGCAATTAAATGAGTGTTGAAAACTTTTGAAGGGGAAATTTTGAAAAAAATCGCGTCTTTATACAACTGATGATGGAAGTGTGCTGCCTTTCAAAAGTAGCGTTGTTATGTTCTGCTGCGTGTATTGAAAATTAAATTGATTTTAATTTTTTCATAGTTCCTTAGAACATTAAACAATCCTGATTCTTGATAAAGAACTTTTGATATGCCAAAGAAGGCTTTGAATTTTGACAATAAATAATATTATTGCAATCTATGTATAATAATAATTTTTCTTAATAGATTTTCCATCAATGTGCTAATAAAAAAATCTAATCTAAAATCAAACATTTCCTATTTAAAAGATATAACTCAAACCACTGTTTCTCATTTCTACAGTATCTCCAACTGAAATCTCAAAAAGACTTTTCTCAATGACATGTAGATTTTTTGAATAAATTTTATTTATTTTTACGTTCACATTCTTCCTCTCATTTTAATGTCCTGACAATGATATTTGAGCATTAAAATGTTCAAAAATGCAACCAAATCTGACCAGAACAGATACTCAAATCTTTGTTTTTATTATTTTTCTTAATTTAATTTCTATTTTTTGACAAATGCTTGTACTCGTAACTATATATTTTTCATTAAAATAATGCTGACCATTGTGTGGTCAATTGTCCGACAAGCAAACAAATTTATCAAGATAAAAAAACGAATATATGTTGGCAAAGTGGATCATCTAAAACGGCAGGATACTTTTGTATATGCTGACAAACTGCACGAGCAATTTGGTTGGGAATTGAAGAGCATGTTAACAATTTTCAGAAGATTACAAATCATAATTAAATAGAAACTTATGACATTGTTGGTTTATAAAAATTTTAGTTAAATAAATATGAAGAGATTTGCTTAATTAATTTTTATAAAAATGGTTTTTTTTTTTAAAAGGTAGTTTGCATGAATCAAGTTAGTTAAAGAAAGAATAGAGATTTAAAAAATTACATATCTAAAGTTCATCAAATGTGTAGTTTAATATTTAAAGTAGAGGCAGTTTGTCCTTTTATTTGTAATGCAGAAATTGAGTATACAGTTTTGTCAGAGAAGTTTTGAGAAAAATGGAAAAAATTATATATGACAATTCGTAACGTCTTGTTTTTGTTTCCTCAGTTTTCATATGTTTTATTCAAAAAAGTTCTGTAACAAAAACTTCACGTAGCTTAAGGACCCACTATAAACTGGATTTTAATACATAAAGTTGGTGAAGCAAAATATTTGTTGTCGCTCCTGAAAGAAAGCCTTAAAATTTAATTAAATATTCTATTACACTATGGAACAAAATGAAACTTTTGTCATGACATTAAATGACGCAGATATTTTTTTATGTATTATGGTCCCCTAACAAAAAAAAAAAAAAAAACAGACGAAACTTAAAATTCTATGGATACGTTTTTTTTTAATTTTCTCTAAAATTTGGGATTTTTGAAGAGGCCGATTTAATCATAACTTAAGAAGGTGTTGTCTCATTTTATTGCAAAAAATACCAAACAACTTGGAATAAAATTACCTTTAAGCCATTTTCATACTATTTTTTATATACTTAACCGATTCGGAATAATTTAGAACACAATGATGAAAAATATATTTTTAGGTCAAATTAAAAAATTTTTGTTTTAAAAAAATTTTTAAAAATCCGAAAATGGCAAAACTTGCAGTATTTATTAAATGAGCATAAAGTTACTTATACACTTAATAAAAAAAGCTTTATTTTATGAAAATTGATTGATAAATGTTGATTTTATTCACAATAAAGTAAAATTATCCGATTTTTACAAAAATTACGAATATTTGTACTGTAGTTTCCATTGACAGATTCTGGTATAGGCCACCAAAAAATAGATATTTTTTTAAAGAGCAGTAACACAATCAAGCAATTAATGCCTACCAGTTAATTAATTAATGTGTTACCTTCCTTGGGAAAGGGATAGTGTAGAGAAAACTGTTGGTGAAGTGGGAGAGAGATAGAAAGTTTAATTCATTTACAACACTGCTATTGCGCGATTTTTTTGGAGCAGTATTGCAGCCCTTTTTGGTGTCAAGTAGAGGTATTGTTCATGCTGTGTAGCCATTTACTAGTTCTTTTATTTCGCCGATGGTTCTACTACAATATGTTAGTATTAATCGCTGCCGGTACTTAAAAAGTATTCAGTGTTCGCCGTCATCACTTTAACACCCAAACAACAAACAAGACAATACCGCACCAATGCACATCAGAAAATTCATGATGTTATTAACTTGCCTGAAACCAGTCTTGAGCTCAAGACCTCAAGGTTTGTACTCAAACGCGCTAACCGTTCAGCCAACAGCACCCACAAGTGTATGTAAGTGTATCGGCGTTTTTAAAGTTGGGAATCAGTTTGACTACCCCTAAATATCTCCCCTTTTGCACAAAGTTATACTGACTCCGCATAGGAAATATTGTAAGCCTTACGTGTAACGTATGATATGTGTTTCGCACTTTTATGTAAAACACCACGAGCAATATTTCTGTAGAATATCTCAGTCTACTGTGTGTCCGCTGAAGGGAAATATTTTGCCCCTTATTTAAGAAAGGCGCAAAACGATCCATACCGCTAAGAGTTAGAGGATTAAAATGTTCTACATAAATGTTTCCCATGGTGATTTACATAAAAGAGCTAAGCACATCTTATACGTTAAACGTAAGGCTTAAAAGATTTCTTATGCCGTGTCGTTTAGCTATGTGCTCAAGAAGGGTGGAAGGGGGGGGGGGATTCAACTCTCCCTAAAATGAGTCCCATATATAGTTTTGATGCCCTCTACAAGAATCAGTGGTTCGAACCTTGTACTTAGAAAAATGATTTTATTGTACAGTGTGAATATTCACAATTTCTGCAGAAATCAGGTAATTTCACTTTATTGTGAATAAGATCCACTACTATCTATCGATTTTCATGAAATAAAGCTTTTTTTATTTGCAGCTTTATAATCAGTTAATAAAAATTTTAAGTTTCTGCCATTTTCGATTTTTATAAATCTTTAACAAATAAAAAATTTTCAACCTTGCCTAAAAAATATTTTTTATCATTGCGGTCTGCTTTCGAAACCGTTGAGTATTAAAAAAAGATATTAGCATGGCTTGAAGGTAATTTGATTTCAAGTCTTGTACTGTTTCTTGCAAAAAAAAATTAGACAATCGGTTCCCAAGTTGTGATAAAATCGGTGAATCAGTCTCTTAAAAAATTCTAAATTTTAGAAAAAAGAACGAAAAAAAGAAAAAAATGTATCCTTTGCAATTTTTGTTGCATAGTGTTATTTAATAATTTTCTAAATTCCGATTCTCTAATAAGAGTGAATTAGACATTTTAAAATTTTCCATTGTGAAGAGAAGAGTTCATATTCGTCTTCGTACGAATTTCATTGAATTCGTCGAGCCTCGAATATAATAGCTGAGTGATTCAAATTTGATAAATTTGCGTTCCATTTTACCGATAATTTTACCGCTGTACCGCTATATATTACAAAACTATTTTATTAGTTTCAAAAATAATCATAATATGGTCCCCATTATATTACTAAAATGTGATTTTTTTATTTATAACTTATTCTTAGTTAAAACACTTATAAAATTAAAATTTAAATATATTTTATTAAATAGATCGACAGAAATTATTTTTTGTTGCGTAACGCTTTAAATTAAAATTTCAAAAATGTGATGATCAAGTTTGTAGTCTATTAATTTGACGCTGTGAGAAAATGTGAAGTTAATGATTTTACGCCGATTTTCGAAAATCGAATTTTCATCAGATGTCGCAGGTTTGGAGATCCAGGAAGCTATTCAGAATAATTTTATGTATGTCTCTATCGCTCTATGTGTATGTGTAAGTGCAAAAATAAATCAGCTTTTTCAATTTATTGAACTATTTTCCCTTTTATTATTATAACTTTCCTACAACTACACTAATTCAAAACAGAGAAAAACAACAACCACAATTATGCATGTGTACTATGCGCGCATATGTTAATAGCAACTCCAAACGCTTATAGCTCCCAAAATTTTAGTCCGATTTTTACAAAATATGGATTGTGCACATCTGTCAATAAATATCTTTAAAATGTTTTAAGTTTGGCCAAATTCGGCTGTATAATATTAGCGTAAACTGCATAACAAACACACGACTTGCCTCTTAATTATATAGATGTTTTGTAATTTAATTGTACTAAACTATTATTGTAAATTATTAAAGAAAAAAATTTTCAAATGTCTTAAAATAATAGTTTCCTAACACAATATTTTACTTTGTTGTTATTTTCTTTCAAATAATGAAGAAGTAATACGAGTATTTTATTACAAATTGCCTAAAACTATTTAACTATATTTTCAATTACATGTATGAAATTAAACACTTACAAGTTCACACACATACACAGACACATGTGCACATAGCTGCACAAATCATACACGTATGTGTGTATGTGAGTTATCTTGCTGTAAGTAATTTGAAAAAAGGTTATTGTTATTGTAGTTTAATATCTTTTTAAATCAAATGTCATGTTATAAACATTTAATGAAATATATTACAAAAGTATGTATACAAATCTAAATTTTGATGTGTGTTTGCATGTTTGTGTAAAGTTGAGCAATCTGAAAAGTTTTCTGAACTTTTGACAAATTTTAGTCTGGTAAAATAATTTTTAAGAGCTTGAGTTTAAGAAGTTTATAACTGGTTAAATGAATCGAAGTGTGGATTTAGCGAAGACGCTAGACACCTTAAGGACCTGCATATATTTTGGAAGCTTAGTTCTTATATTGGCAAGAGCTCAACTTACATTTTGCATACATTTTATTTAGCACAAACAAGATTTTGGTAGGCAGTAACTGTGTTTTTTAATATTGTAAAAGTAAAATTGTCGGTCAAGTAAAGGTGTTATTTTGAGCAGATGACAAACATATGAATACTGTTAAGAGAGTGTAACAATCTTTGAAAATAATTAATATTGAAAATTTTAATTAAATTAACGACCTCAAATTTGTTTTTTTTATTTTCTTTTATTTTTTATTTAAGAGCAAACACACCGCGAAGCGATCAGCTTGTCTGCGGAAAAACACCCAGGTCTACGGCAAGAATTGAACCCACTACCTCTGGACTGACAGGCTAGCGTCCAGCCACTCAGCCACAGGGGCACCCGAATAGTTTTCAATTAAAGTAATATACACTGAAAGAGTTCCCCTTCATAAATCAAATGATATAGTTTCGTAAGTTTTTTTTACACAAATACAATTAAATATTTAATAAAATAAGTGACCTTTTACGAATATTGTAAAACAATTGCTTCACAGTTATAACATTTCATTGTATTTATGACAACATTTTGTCATGCCTTAAAAAAATGTTTTAGTCGATACTTAAAAAGCTTGAAATATATAGAATTAAAAATTAAAAAAATAATAATTTTCAAATTTCATAATTTCTATGAAATATAATTCATAGTTTTGATGAATAAATTCATTGTATTAATGAAAGACCGATGAAATAAATTTCATAAAATGAACCAAAGCCAAGGCAAAAAAATAATAATATTGTGTGATTGCTATTTTTGTACTCTCTCATGTTATTTTATTATACACTCAAACAGCATACAGATTTGAAAGTGCTTTTGGCTAAAGTAGTTAAGGTATGGCCTATAAAGCAAATAATGAAAATCAAGAGCCTTAGTTCAATACATTATACATTTTTCTGATGAGCATTAGTGTGCATCGTCCTTATTTCTACAATTGAATTTTCAATAAATTAAAATTGCCAATAACACAGCTTAAGTTAATGAGCCTAATTAATAATAAAATAAATTCATTAAAACAATGAAATAGTTTCATTAAAATTATGAAAAAGTTTCGTTAAAATAATGAAATATTTTCAATAGATCAATGAAATTATTTTTTATATTTGCTAAAATTTTCATTGTAATAGTTCACAGAAAAAAATAGACAAGAATTATATTCAATAAAACCATGTTATTAAAAAAAATATGAATTTCAATAACATTTATCTTTAACATAATAAAATATTTCGTTGTAAGTATTTCTTTTCCATGACGGTTATTTCTTTTCTTTTTATACAGAAGTACTTAAAACAAGTTGTATCCCATAAAAAAATAAATGGGATATGGCTCAGCTAGAGAGTGTATGCTTTACGTCCGGAAAGCCCGGGTTCGTATTCCAGCCATGTCAACATTTTTTTAATTTATATATATATTTTTATTTTGAAATAATTTTGTTATCAATATAGGGGAATTCTTTATCACAGGAAATTTGAAAAAAAAATTATTGAACACCGGGATTTTTGTTATCAAAAACGAAACTTATTTTTTTCTGTGTTGTTAACGAAATTTGTTTCATTAATCCAACGAAAACGTAGGTTCAGTTTTAATAAAGTTTTTCTTTGGATTATTGTCGCAATTTGTAGAATTTATGAAGAAAATTCTTTCACTTTAGCTCGTAAAAGTTCTTAAAATATATTTATCGATATACTCATGTTTTAGTCTTTTGCTTTCGAATACCTTTCCAATTGATCTTCGTTTCAATGAATATTCATTTATTTAAAGTGTCATAGTGTACAAATGTATTTAGATGTGTTATGCGAGTGTATGGCAACTTGAATATCTTATTTACTTTTGCTAACAAATTCAACGTTTGTCAATAAAGATTAAACGTCAGCTGTAACTAACATATAAGAATATTTAAGTGTTATAGTGTTAGTGAGATTAAAGATATTTTTTTATATACACACACATAAGCACAATGTAAAGCACACGTGCCTTAAGATAAGTAAGTAGAAAAATGTTCTGAGAAAACTTATTTATCAGGATGACTGACTAACACACACGTACACTATTGTACTATCAAAATATACAATCTTAAATACTTATACTTAAATATTCACTCATATATTTGAATGAAATAGTCATGCAAACGTCGGCATGTGAGTGTGTGTTTGTGTGTGTATTTAAAATGGAAGAAACTGTAAGAAATTTAGCCTAAAGTCATACTTGTCTAAGAAATTGCTTTACTATTTTACTTTTCTTTTTGAATATCGTAAAATATTTGATTTAAATATGACTGGAAAACACAACTACACACACCCATACATATGGAACAAAAACATTTGTAAAAATATAAAGGAAAAATAAAATTTACTTGTACAAATCTATTTTAGACTCAACCACCTATAAAGAATATTTAATATATTATTATACACCTGATTTAGCAAAATAAAATTTACTTTTCTTTTTTAAGTTGGCAGCCTTCAGGCGAACATTTCTTTTCCACAATTTTAGTTCTTTTATGCTTAGACGTTGTGTCCCAGCGGTAACTGGAAGGACTAAAGCGGCCTTTTATTAGGCCTTATTTAGCAGTCTATAGTACTTCCACTCCCATTGCATATTCATATCTTTTGTACACGCGATGTCATTGCGGACCAAGGCCTTCCTTTGCCCATTACTCAGCAGGCCTAATTGAAGACATTCTTTAGCAGGCCTATTTGCAGGATATACGTGGCATGCCTGATAGAAGGCCTGGTCTGGGAAAGTCCGTTAAAAATCAAATGGAGGTACATTTTTTTTATCTGGGTAATATTATAGCGGCTTCTATATTTTGGATTATCGTGATTTTTTATTTCGAACTCCTTCTTTTCATCCAAAGTAATTTTTATACATATAAGGTAGGCTAAATTTCGTGTATTTATTAGGAACGAATTGAACATGATGCAGTAGCTGCAACATAAACGACATAATAGCAACATTTATGATGCCTCTTTTACGTAAATTTCTGTCTTATATACAAATTATTTGCGAAAAAAGAATACGAGAATGTTTGTTACTTCTTAAGAACATTTTTTATTAAACAAAACGAAAAATCTAAAAATAAAATACTCCTTCCAAAAGAAACCAGTGCAGGTGCCTCCTTTTTAATTTTTTTAAATTTTTAACAAGCACAACCCACGAAGTGATTAGCTTGTCTGTGGAAAACACCCAGGTTCTGTGGCGGGAATCGAACCCACGACCACTGGACTGACAGGCTAGCATCACTACCACTCAGCCACAGGTGTGGCTATCCTTGCAAGGCAGAAAATAATTAGTTTTGGTTCTTAAATTCAGGTCTTGGAAGGTCTGTAAAAAGGCCTGTTTAGTGAATGCCTCGTAAGTTTTACCGCTGAGTAGTTGTATGTGAGTTTGTGTGTGTGTGTGAGGCAAAAGTTGTAGATGTGACATTGCCTTTATATATTTTCCAAAAAGGCAAAACATTTTTCAGATTTCTATTCAAAACTTACCACCCAAAACGCCAGCCACGTAACCAGTATTATTCGAACGTCCTTTTTTCAATAAAGCCTCATCGATGAGTAGCAAACGTTGCGAAGCAAACGGATCTGGCTTGACGGGTCCTTCATACAAATCCATATCATCATGATTGCGAAATAAATTGTGACGTGCTATCACATCTTCCATACCCGTCCGATGGAGTTCTGGTATCAAACGTAACCAAATTGACAATTGATGAGCTCGAAAATGATTTTTAATGCGTGGTTTCATTCCTGCAAATAATTTGATAGAGCGAAAAGCAGGGTTTAATAAAGATAATTTTAAAAAGAAAAAAAAGATTTAGCTATAACAAATAAACTGATAATAAAAGAAAGGAATTTAAAATACGAACAGGTTATTTCCAGAACAATTGATAGATTGTCAATCCATTAAAATTTAAATTGAGCAATAAAAAGTGTATTTCAAATGATAAGACTACATAAAGTATAATTCTATATAAGATTATAAAAAAGGATGTAAAGATTTTACATATTTCTAAATTCCTTTAATTTTGTAACAAAAACTCTAAAAGGATACCATGAGTATTACAATTAAGTTGTTTGTTTAGGGTAGAACATGCTTACAAACTTTTTTTGATAGACTGCTAAACATATCACCCTTCCTGTTTGTGTAAATGAGAAAAGGATCAGTTTCTATGCAAGCTGAAACCACAGGTGGCACAGTCGAATAAACTAAAACTTATAGGGTTTATCTTATGTTTTCAGAAATAGAAAGTTTAACTTCACTTTCCTGTTTATTTAAATCCAATAGTGTAAATTTATCAGTACTACAATTTTAATTATGCAAGAAGACTAAATTATTGTTCCGCGAAGAAATAAAATCAACTATATGGCGTGATCTATCAAATACTAATGGCAATCAATGTCAAATCAATGCATAAGACTACAATTGTAAGAAATAGGTATATAAAGTATATATAATCCAAGTGTAGAGATAACAGCGCCCCTCAGATGTGAGATACCCCTCAAGAATTGGGCACCACTCGATCAAGTAAAACCAGAGATGGGAAAATCTGATAGATACCGTATGAACACTTCCTTTCGGCGTTGCCTTTTGCCGGCTGAAAATACCTTATTCAAATAGTACAATTTCTAAAAACTACATTTTTCAACCCTGCACAGTGGGACAAAATCAAAATATTTTAGAAATAAGTCAGGCACTTCTAACCGGATAATCCGATCTGTATAAAATTTAATGTATTTAAGAAAATGTAATTTAAGAAAATGGGCTTCCCATAAGACTCAAGAGCGGAGCTAAGCACTTCGAACTTTTCTGGTTATTGCCCAATCCTAACATTTTTTCTTGTGTCCTTATAGCCCTTTTATAAGGTGCATGTTTGGCTAAGCACTTATCGTTTATAGTTAGTGAGATGTATTCATTATTCAAAATTAAAATTCTTCCATTTTTCAAAACCTTTGTCCAGTATTTTCAAGATAACTAATGCAA
The DNA here is from genome assembly GCA_956483635.1 of Panzeria rudis. Lineage (NCBI taxonomy): Eukaryota > Metazoa > Arthropoda > Insecta > Diptera > Tachinidae > Panzeria > Panzeria rudis. The sequence continues at coordinate 6,217,529 of OY101447.1, forward strand.
TTAACAGAAAACTGTCACAATTGCTTCTTTCTTAGTTAAAAAAACAAGCTTAAAAATGTTTTTAAATAAAATTTGGTGGAAATATTTCTTCTGAGTTAGTAAATGTATATACAATTTTTAATTTTAAAATTGTAAAACAAATTTTATTTTTGACAATATTTGTCCTAAAAAGCACCATCATTCTATACTCTACAAAAAACATCTAATTATTAAATTTGTGTCTAAAAGATGTCCTCACAGACATGATTTTACAAACTAAATTTAATCCAATTTACTATTTTTGTTTTCTCTGGCTTTTTGCGCATTCGACCTATTTTGCAGCAAAGTTTTGACTTTAGACCATATGTTCGAAATTTTCAAAGCTTGGATTGAAAAACAAATACCACTTGCATTTTTTTTGTTTTTTGTTTTTTAAAGTACTTTACAGACCTTGGATCAAATGTGGACTTTATGGGCAAAAACATAAAAAAATCAATTTTTTAGATAACTTGAATCTTTCTTACGAATTCTTTGAATAACTTCGAGAATAGCTGCGATAGTAAATGTCCTGGGCAGAAAGAATTGTGGAAGCGGAATAAAATTTTGGTTAATTGTATGGATGCTGCTAATAATTACTTCCTGAAATTTCGAAAAAACATGATTATTTATACTTCGGAAGCAGCTAAAAAGTAGTTCCTTAAAAATAACTTAGTATGTAGTTTCACTGGGTTTTGTTTAATCGAGCAGTTAAAAAGTCGATTAAAATCAATACACACTCGCAATTATTATAGTAACTTTAATCAAGAAGTATTCCGTACAGTAATTTTTAAATGAATAAGCATTTAACATTCAAACTCATTTTATTTATTGTGATTATTTCGAACTAATTTGCTTTTGAGTCCAAATTGATTATTAGGCAAAAGAAAAAAAAAACGTGACAATATGGGTGTGCATTTATTAAAAATTATATAAAAAGAGATTTTCGCAGTATATTTAATTATATTTTGTAACATAATAACCAAGTTAAATCACACTACCCCTGAGCAAAAGTAGTGGCTACGCTTATTTCGTCAATTATTTACCAATTGTGACCGTAGCTTGAGACAAATAGCGTTGTTATGTTCTGCTGTGTATGTTAAACCTTAATTGATGTTAATTTTGTCCTTGCTCCTTGGAATATTTATCATGCCTGATTCTTATATTCAGATAATGATACGAACGTTAGCCTAATAATCAATTTGTATTCTAAGAAATTTTAGTTTGAATATTTTGCAGTAAAAATAGAAGAAATGAAGACAAAATCTTTTATTTTTAAGAGTTTACGTTAGTTATCTTTTAAGTTAAATTTAAATGAAAACTTAGTAGACCGGTTTTTAAGTGAATTTTCATTTATTTCAACTTACAATTTCAGTTAATTTTGCGTACACTAATGTATGTATTTATATATTAGGTAGTATCTTGTAAGATTGTTTTCTTTCATAAAAAATTTATTACATTTAAACACAGCATATATAGAAGTAATTTATATTGAGCAATTTAGAATGCTTTGCAATAACAAGCATATCTTAAATTTAATAATTGCTAAATTCCCAAAGGCAAATTCTTGGATTTATGTCTTTTATTTTTTTAAATTAAATTTAGTAATAATAACCTCTTTCACATGCTTTAATAATTCCAAAACCTTTTTGGGGGAATTTGTATGTTGCTCTGTTATTTTATGCTGGATTTTTTGTTAGCTTCCGCTGAAGAGCCTTACAAATTCATTCTCTGCCATTTGCAACTGCTTCGAAGGTGAAAAGTTGGTGATAAGTTTTTAAATGAAAACCATTAGACAAAGTTTTTGGCTGATATTGTGCTGATAACAAAAGAGATTTACATATTATTAAACATTTTCGGTCACACCAGGTACTTTATTTAACATTGAACATGCAAGAGGGTGGATGGATGGATGGGTGGCATGATAACAAAAATTGCTGCGTTGAAAGACAACAATATAATTAATGTCGTTTATTATATTGAAGAAAGAAAAAAAAAAAAGAATACAGAGAAGCTGAATGTCATAATCGTGTTATACAATTTATCAAACCACTTTTGTTGGCAAACACCTCAAAAAAAAAGAAATGTATTTTTTTTTGGTTGTATGTCGGATTTAGTTCAAACTTTTGTAGCGTAACATGAATATTATGCCAACAGGAAAAATAAAGAAGAACCTAAAAGCATGACTTTAACACCTAAATATGACATGTACTTAAAAATGTACGGTATGTATGCACATGTATGTTGTTATTTGCAGCTCCTTGTGCTGTATATTTCGTATTCAGTTTTTAAAATATTAAATGAAGAGAATAGAAGCAGAACATAAATTTACGCATTTATTGCTTTCATTTAAATTCCAGTTATTTTTTTTTTCTTCTTTTTCTCATGATTCGCTTTTATCAATGATATAATAAAGTGGGGAAAAGGCATACAATCGTTTCAAGTACAACACACATATTGTTGACTCTGTCTGCTCATGTATGAGTTTTCTGCTTAGGCGTATTTATTTTCAGAAATGTCAACTATGAACTGTAGTGCAATCCTTACTAAAAATATATTAAAACAAGACTTTCAAAATATTTTACGATGTAAAACTGAAAAGTCATTTCGATAAAAAAGGAAAGCTTCCACAAAAATAGTTTATTTTTGTTTTCAAACTTATTATGTTTTTATTAAAACTGTCAAAAAACAAATTAGAATTACTAAAATACCAGCTTAGTAAGAAAAAAAATTTTATAACGAATGCAATGAATCAATTTTATTTTTGTGCTTTAATATACTAATTACACTGTACAACCAAATCAAAATAACAAGGTTATGATGACTGATTCTGCTAGAGGGTATCAAAAAAATGTATGCGTAATTCTCATTCTAAACGTTCATTTTGTTTACTAATGTAATTAATAGATATTAGAAGGTAGGATTCATATTATAGTTTGCGGCTCATTTAATGGATCCTAAAATAAAATAATATTTTTAGATATTTTAAAATTTTTGTGTATTGAGCGTTACATTTGCTTTCGCGGTTGTTCCGGGAATAATTTTTGCGAAAAATATACACCACAAAAAATTAGTATAGGGTTTAAAAGAACCATACATCTACTCTCTTAAAGCAAAAAAATATAAAAATCGCAGAACGAAATTAAAAGTTATAACCACTTTTTCAATTTTGACTTGGGTTCACATGGAAAAATAAAAAATTTTTATCTTCAAAAATAGTTTTCTATAAACATTTATACAAAAGCGAAAACTAAGCTAGAACTTCATTCAAATAAAACTAATTTTAATAAAATCGACCGCAAAATTTTAAAAGTTATGTCAATTTCAAATAATTGTTCGTAGCAAAATACGTCCTACCTAAAACATTCTTCGAAAATATAACAGCCCACAGTGCGGTAGAAGCAAACTTTGTTCAAAGTAAATCAGAAATTTGTAAACAGATATGTTCTTTATATCGTTTCTACCCTTCAGCTGCTGTTAATTTTTTCTAATTTTCTAAAATTTATAGATAAATTATATTAAAAAAATTTTTTTTACGTAACGCTCAATACATTTTTATACGAATTCAATATTTTTTTAAGAACACACTTTAGTTTGAATTCAATACAATTCAGATGTATAATTTTCGATGTATTTTAACATAAACTCCTTAGTTATTCACTAAAAAAATTTCAATTGAATTAAAAAAATATGAAAAATATCTTTGGCTACAAACCATAATTGATTGATGATACATTTTGCAATAAAATACTATTTAACAAAGTTCATAAAACTTTTAAATATTTAGAAGTACAAATCTACGCTGTTATATTTATACATGCTGCTGATGCCATTTTAATAATTAAACTTAGTTGTGAAGCGTACTAAAAAAGCGTAACGCGCAATACATAAGACTGCGGACAACACCAATTTAAAAAATATATAATTTCTAATATTTTTCAAAAATTTGATGCGTGAAATAAGAGAAGCAAAGTAAACTATTCGTTATAAATTTAGTACCGTTTTTGGAAAAATTCATAGTTTCTTAATGTGGAAAATCAACAGCATACATTACGGACACGCAATTTTGTATGAAGTGAGTAAAAATAGTATTTTCGTTCTTCGTTTTTAACTTATAATGAACAGTCTTACACAAAAAAAACGTATATACGTTTATTTATAGTCTATTAAATCATTTTGAAGCAGTTTTCATTTTAAAATTCATGCGTTTATTCTATGAAATATTTTCAAGGGACAAAAACAAAGCATTTATTTATTTATTTAATGTAATTAAGACAAATGGATTACAATATCCTTACAGGCTGGCAATACATTTGAAATGAGAATTAACCATATACTCGTACGTGTATATTTTTAAATTTATTTCTTGGATTATTTTATTTTTTAAAGAGAAATAACACATTTAGGACTACCAGTCAATTAATTAATGTGTTACCTTCTTTAGAAAAGGGATAGCGTTGAGTGAACAGGTGGTGCAGTGAGGGAGAGAGAGAGCGAGAGAGAGAGAGAGCGAGAGAGAGAGAGAGCGAGAGAGAGAGAGAGAGAGCGAGAGAGAGAGAAACTTAACAAATTTACAACTGTGTTATTGCGAGTTTTTTGATGTTAAATTTTGTAGTGCAGTGTTGCAGCACCTCTGGTGTCAAGTAGAGGCATTAATTTGTTTAAAGTGTGTGTACATTTTTTAGTTCTTCGCCACCGATTTTGCTACAATACCAATGAAAGGGGATTCTGTGATGTGCATTTAGTATATGTCAGTATTAATCGCTGCCACTACTGCTAAGTGATCTATGCTATGCCTTCATCACTTTAACAGTCCAACAACAATCAACACTAAGGACACACTGATGTACATAAAAAAAATTCATGATGTTTATGGCTTGCCTGAAACTCGTCTCGAACCCAAGACCTAATGGTTAAATTTCTCTCCCTTTTTCACATAGTTATAGTAACTCGGCATAGGAAATCTTTTAAGGCTTACATTTGAGATGTAAAATGTGTTCAGCACTTCTATGTAAAACATTATGCGGAACATTGTTGTATCAGTCCTTTTTGTCGCTGTGATAAAAAAATAGGCAAAAGACTGCCCTTCAGTGGTAATATAGTGGTCCAATATGTTATACAAAAATGTTTCTTGTGGTGTTTTACATAAAAGTGCCACACACATCTTATACCATAAACGTAAAGCTTACAGGGTTTCCTATGCAGAGTACTAACTGTGAATAATTATGAAATTAACTTTTAAACAAATTTTAAGTTTAGAATGATTTCTGTTACTCAAGTTGAGTCTAGAGCTTCGCTATGTTTGCCCACTTTTAGTAGAATCTTATGGCAAAAACTTTTGTAGAATATTTCAGCCCGCTGAAGGGGAGGTTTCTTGTCCCTATCTTAGGAAAAGTACAAAAATATCCACAGAATGAAGAGCTATAGGATTAAAATATTCCATAAAATAGTTACCGCGTTGTTTTACACAAACGTTTTGAGCTTTCCGTAAGGTTTACAAGATTTCCTACACCAATTACTATTTGAGAATTAGTACGAAATTAACTCTTAAATGTATTTTAAGTTTTGAAGCGATTTCTGACTTTCAAGTTGAGTCTGGAATTCAGGTGTCTTTAAATACTTATATTAGAATTTTATGGCAAAGATTTTTTAAAGACATTTCTGGCATTCATATCGGTCTTTAAGGGGAGTTTTTACACCTTTTTTAAGAAAGGTACAAGAGGACCCACACAGACTTCTATATCTAAAATATAACGACTAGAAGATTTCCTATGCCGATTCACTATAACAATGTGCTAAAGGGAAGGGAATAGGGGACTTTGACTCCCCCTGAATTCCAGATGTAAACTTCCAAAACATTGATACAAGTATACAAGTTTCCAGAATCAGTAGTTAGAACGTTGTCAATTTTTTCGGTGTTGCACACTTTAATTTATATTGGAAATTTTTTAAGAAGCGTATGTAAACATTTTTGATATTTTCCTGCAGAGCTGGCTTAATTAAGCCTCTTAAATTTGCAGGATATATTAAAATCTGCCTTAAATAAAAAAACTATATATATTTTTTTTAAAAATCTGTTCAGATTGTCTTCATATAAATTGCTAAAAAGTATGTATATGCGTTCATATGAATATAATTTAAAGTGAGTATGTAAGATTGTGTGTTTGGGGTTAAGGTGGCTTAATTTGAGAACCAAAATATTTCTTATATGAGATATAAAAATTTTTTCTTCATCATATTTTTAAACTATGCTGACAAAAAGTTTAAAAGAATTTCATTTAAGAATTTAAACAAGAATTATAATGCTGCTACTGGTGTCTCATAAACTTACGACTTTTTTTATTTGAATTTGTACGAGTTTTTTGCAAAAGTGTTGAAAAAGTTTTCAAGTTGAAGGGTTTATAAGTATCACGTTTTAATCAGTCTCACTTAAAATCTTTTAATTATTTTAATGTCAACAGAGAGTTATAATGTTCACAATTTAAACGTGAGAAAGAAAATGTCAACAGTTTTATTTTTTGTAATAGAAACTGTTAGAAAAGTTTAAGGTTTAGTGAAAATTCGTAAACTGAATTATGTTTGGGTGATTAAACGGTTTTGATTGTAGTGTAAAAAAATGTCCTGGGATATAAAAGAAGTGTTGTTTAAGAATATATTTAGTGATTCTTAATAAAATATTTTGAAAACTGTCGCTAATTTCACGCTAAAAGCGCTCGAAAATGTATAGATGTTTGGAGTAATTACACTGTACTACACAAAAAAAAAATTCCATAGTTCTAACAACTGATTCTGGTAAAGTACAAAAAAAAAACTAGTATACGCGTTATGCAAGTTTGCATCTGTATAGGAAACCTTGAGAGCTTTAAGTTTAAAGTATAACAAAATACAATATTCAATACAATTTTCATTATTTCCTTTTCTGCTACTTAATACAATCAAAACTTTTATGAAATTTTTTATTGGCCTTCTTTCCTTTTTCTTGTTTGCTTGTTTGTTATTAAGTATTAAGCTGGAATAAAACTTAAGCAATTATCGAAATGTTAAAAATGAAAGTAAAAACTAAAAGAAAACATAAAACTAATGGAAAAGCTTCTTACAAAATGAATGAAATTATAAAAAGAGTTTAACAAATAAAAGCAGATTTTGTGGCCTGGCAGTAATAATACTTTTTCGCTGGACATTAAAAATAGTTCTTGAAAAAAAATAGGCGTGGCAGTGCCCATAACTTTTATCATAATGATGCACTTAAACGAAAATTAATTGTTTGCGAAGTTTCATAAGAATCGGTTAGGTAGAAGTAGTTTAAATACACATTTACTTTTCATGGGCGTGGCACTGCCCACTTTTCTAGCCATACTGTTGTATTGTAACTAAATAAATAAATGTGTATGCAAAGTTTCATACGAATCGGTTTAGTAGAATTTGTTGATGAAGAATATTTACTTTCCATGGGCGTGGCACTGCCCACTTTTTAATCATAATGTATTATTCAAACAGAAGCTTAATGTATATGCAAAGTTTCATAGAAATCGGTTAAGTAGAAGTAGATGAAAACGCAAGTGTATTTACTTCGTATGGGCGTGACCCCGCCCACTTTTCAACGGGACCAATCTGGAAGTGCATCCTTTTAAATAAAGAAAAAAAAAATCCGAAATCGGTTTATAAACGGCAGAGGTTTGGGAGAACATCCTTAAAAAAACATGACGAATTGATAACCTTTCTCCTTTTTTTTAAGTCGGTTAAAAAAGATTTAAAAGTTTTTATTTTTAAGAAACTAAAAAATAGTACAGGGTATTAAAACTTGTGTGTTTCTATATGAATAAATAAATTTACCACATTTTAATTTGGTAAACATTTTATGCAAACTTACCAATTTCCAAATATTTTTGATGTAAAGGATCATAACTTTCCCATGTTATGCTTCGAAAACGATTACGTTCTTTAGAGGCTGGCAAAGCAGAGTCCTGACGATGATGTTCATTTGGATTTCTGTAATAATAATACAAATCCAAGCAAATGGTTAAAATAAATATAAAGTAGAAAAATTTTCTAAACTATTTAGAGTTTGAGTAAAAAGTAAAACTAAACTTATGTCAAAAGTACAAGTACTTTCATGCCCTTAAAATAACAAAACAAGTAAGTCTATTTGAGACAACAAAACAATCAACTTTAAGTGTTCTTTTGGTTAAAAGAATTTCTTTTATATTTAAGTTTCTTTTTATTCTGCCCCAAAACCACTAAACGAGCCTTTCTCCGAAGTTGCCTCAAGGGAGTACTTGATGACAAAATGTCGAATTTGTTTGTTCTTTCTTTCGAGTGTCTTCAATTAGGTTTTTATGAGTTCTGAGAAATATCTAACATGATGAGATGAGGTGAGTGAGGAATAATTTTGATTAAAAAGAAGGAAATTAAGCAAAAAAAAAAACAACTAATAATTTTTAATTGAAGTCTTTGTATGACACAACTCCCTTGAATAAATATTTCTCTTTCTGTGCTAAGCTTTGCAGATCTTAAATAAATTACAACAATATAGTTTTTAATTTCTTATTTTTATAAAATAAAACTGTAAATGCTATTTCAAGCATTTTATCAAACAGAATATTTTCCTTTCCATAATTTTTTCTAATGACAGCAAAAGCATTTTACAAACATTGCTCTTTATATAAGAGAAATATAAATAAATGAATAGAAAACTATTTCCTATTAATTGCAATTACATCTTTTGCGCATAATGAATAATTGGAAAATAAATTGGAATTTATTAGAAATCTTATTAGTGCAGCCATACTAAATGCCATTTAGCATGAACAGTTTTTACGCAATCAAGATTTATTTTAAATAGGTCTTGCATACTTTTGTAATTGTATCGGGTAGAGAATATTAAAGTTAAAAAAATAGATTCATAATGAAAATGAGTTGTTTGTATAAGTTTTTTAATTTATTACATTTGTAGCGTAGTAATTCTCATTTATTCGTTGAGAATATTACTATATGGACAAATTTCTATATACTATACGTGATTGAAGGGATATTACTTCACTCCATAAGACAAGTACCTAAGTTTGGATCTACAATTGAATCCCTCCAATGACAATTCCTTGTAAAGGTGGCAGGTCCATCTCATATAATGTTCCAATACTGGAAACGGTTGCTAGTACTTGGGAATCAGTCATGTGACTTAATTTGTGACATGTTCTTTTTCCTCTACGGGTTCAAACAATGATGTTCTCTAACACCATTTGGATATGTTAACGGGCTTCGTCTTACCGCAAGGATGATTCTGTGAAAGGTAATTAGTTGAGGTTTCCTTCGGCAGTGCACGTGATGATAGTGGTTGAAATCATTTGATTAATCCAATGAAAATATCACAAAGTCAATGACAATTTCACAAATGCAATGAAAATTTCATTAATATTGTGAAAGAGTTTCATTGGTAAAATGACAATTTCATAAATCCAACGAAAAAAATTCATTAAACTTCAATCAACGAAAATTTCATTAAAATTCAACCAACGAGATTCTTTCACAATATTAATGAAACTTTTCATTGGATTTATGAAAATGTCATCCAATCAATGAAATTCTTTCACAATATTAATGACATGTTCATTGGATTTGAGAAGTTGTCATTGGATTAATGAAAACAAAAATCTAATGAAATTGTTTCATTGGTTTTATGAAGCAAAATTCTTCCAGTGTAGTCAGTGATAGTGGCACCCGATCACAAAACATTACTTGATGCAGCTTGAAGAGCTGATTCAAAAGACGATCAAAAATAAAAATTATATAAAAAATTTTCAACGATTTTAATGTAAATTTTTTTTCACGCCCAATTTGATTTGCGATCGGAGCGGCTTCGGCTGTGCCATCTTTAGTGTTCTTTTAATTATTAAATTGTTTTCTGTTGTCCCTTGTCTTTGTATATTCTTATGGTTTTGTGTCTTTTTGTTCTTACTTTCCTACACAGAAAAAACTAAATTTCATTTTCTGTCAAGGAATTCAATAAAATAGTAAATATTTTGTCTATGAACGGACCTACAAACGAATTTGTAAATATGGACAAAAATACCTCAACAATTTCATTGAAAAAAGTGTTTTTTCAGTGAACAAATTGTTTAAATCTATAAAATAATTTGTCTACAAATATTTGAAAATTGTAGACAAAACAATTTACTAAATCAAACAAAAATATTTACTGGATTTTCTGAAAAATATCAAACAATATTTCTGTCTGAATTTAATAAACAATTAGTCTAAAAATGCTAACAATTGTTAAGCAAAATAATTTATTTAATCAAACAAAAATACAAACAATATTTTGTCTGTGTCATCATCTTCATCCATTAAGCATTTATGAGATTTCACTATGTTAAATGTGCTCATGTCTGAATGTTTATCTAAATACTCTAAAAAAATGAATGAGAATTAAGCAACGACATTAACTAATCGATTCACTCAAAAATATTTTGTAAACAAACTTGGTACAGTTGCATTCCTCTTGCTATTATTGTTGTTGTTGTTATTTGTGTGTATGTCGTCATCGGGGTGGTTTTTTACGACAAAGTTTTTTATTGTTGTTTTTGTTGTTTGCGTTCTAAATAAAAGTCAAACAAACAATTTATAGATTATGGACAGAACATTTACTGAAAATTAAATTTATTTTTAGACAAACTTTTGTTTGAAACATTTTTGGTGATAATTTTTTCTGTGTATACAAGGACAACGGACAACAGGAAATGATTTAGTAATTGAGAGAAGACTTACACATTGCCGACACCTTTCTGATTACAAACCAAATTTTTGGCGTGGAATGACGTAAAATCGTTCTCAATAGAAACAAACCAGTCGCAAGAAAAATACAACAATCATAATAAGCTGCCGAGGATATTCTTTTATGTCGATAGATATTTGTGCACGAAGTTTAATGGCGACAGCTCTAGAAGCTCTGAACAAGATCAACCACGAAACGCGAGGAGCTGACACGATAGAGGAAGCGAACTAATAACCGCAAATTTTTCGTACAGATATCAGATTAGCCTGACAGATTGACAAACGAGGACTCGAAGTAAAAGATGTAGTAAAGAAGTTTAAGGGTTACAGCTTTATATGCTTTGCACTTAGTCAAAAGAGCAAATGTTTTCATTCGTACTCCATGCAGTCTTCTGAATAGCCTTCATTAGGCAAGATGTTAGGATGAGAGGCAACCAGTTGGAAATAAGTCATTTTAAGACGATCTAGATTTAGTGGGAAACATGCAGCAATTTGAGGAGCTAAGTCGACAAAGGAGGCGGAGTAAAAAGCATAGTAGATGAAAGGGGGGAGAAACTGGTGTTAAAGAACGCCTTACAGAGCATTAGTATTTACGTCAGCTCCAATCAGGACTGAGTATTGCAGCAATGAATCGGATGTGATGCTGATTTCGAAAAATCGCAAGAAACTTTGGCAACCGCTTCCAGGATTGTAAGACGTGAACACGGAAGTACCGATAAAGAAATTTAATGGTGGAAGATCTGAGCCAGCTCGGATGAAAAGGGTTGATGTCTAAGAGTGGTGGAGAAATTTCGTCGGGAAATGAAGAAGTAGATAAAATGGGAAAATAAGTTTACTCTACGATATATTGCAGACCAGGATCGGGAGATGGACTGGGAATGGGTCACAACTCTGGAAATTTTGGACCTGTACGGATGAGAAAGGGGATGAATGCAGACTGTTATAGAAGTTTGATAGTTGGCTGGAAAGCACTCCGAAAAATGGATCTGCAACAACGTTCTGTGGGAGCTAAGTTCGCCCTGTGAAGAGGTTTAGGGGTTATAAATCACGAAATAGGGAAAGTCAATAATCTAAAAACTAGAAAACTAGTTGCAGATAGGTTCTAAAAGAATGTCTCGAACTATATTTAGAACACGCAGAAACTTGAAGAGCTGAGGTAAAACAGCATTCGGTATTACTATCGCATTTTACTTGAGGAGACACAAATAGTTGGGCAACGATGCCCTGTAATGGGTCAGTTGAGATAGTCTTTCAACTAACCCTAGTCAAGAATGGAACCTTCAACGCTAACCCGCAGTTCAGGCGAGAGGGAAGAAAAGTATCATAAGGCCATCGAGGAGATCTCAAATGAGCTCGGCAGACTGACGAGCGATAGATGGTTCCAAAGGATGCTGTGATCTCTGCGCCAGGCAAGTCATGAACAACATAAATTTTTCTGGTGGGCATTAGTGTGATCCTGTCTTAGTTGTTATTGGATTGTTTAAGTGATGAAGGTATAGTACTGGCCACTAAGCACTACCGGAAAACAATTGATAAAATAGTTACAAATAAAAGCAGAAGCAAGTTAATGCGTCTACTTAACACCAGAGGTGCCGAAACCTACTGCAAAACTAATATAATGCGCAATAGCAGAGTTGTAAAAGAATTAAGCTTCCCATCTCTATATCACTTCACCATCAGTTCTTTCTACTCAATCCATTTCCTAAAGAAGATAACATAATAATTAATTAACTGGTACCCATTAAGTGCCTTAGTGTGTTACTTCTCTTTATAAAAATAAAGACAGAAGTGAAGAGATTTAAGAGGGACGTATCTGGAAGCTCTAGACCAGTGCAGATGAGAAAAAGGGAGAAACACCATAAAGCCTCTTAGACAATTTTCACTGGGGAGTGACTATGGCGCAAAAGCTTAGGAAAACCAAGAAGTAGATGTAAAATAGCAGCTCGCTACGACTTTTTGTGATCCAGCACCAAGAATCTCACTAGAAATGGTATGATTGAATCTAAGTTCTTATAGCACTTGGACCACTTGAACCAGGAAATGGAATACGCTGAATAATGAGGAGGTGAAACAAAAAAGTAATCAATTTAATATGTGCTAATGTTTCGAGTCGGCATGGAAAGATTAACAAATATGACTTACAGGCAAGTTCGTAACTGAGTTAACTTCGGTCAGAAATGTGTTCTGCAAAGTCGACTTGGAATTGATGCAAATCACTTGGAATTGTGATGAACTGAAAAGGTAAGACGTTTTACGGAGTAGAACCAGGAACAACACTGGCAGTGGGATACAGGAAACGATTCCTTTAAAAATAAATTAAAGCAATTAAAAGTCCTTTTCTCGCTGGCGTTGCTTTATAATGAATTGCCGAGCCAAATTAACCTCAAAGCAGCTGATAACTGTCGGATTAGTTGTCAGAGAAAGCAATGTTGCCAGTTTATAGTAAAAAAAAATAAAACTCCTACGGCAGCAAATATGCTTAAATTAAAATCATAAATAGGGTTTCTTTGTGCTTTATGACACAATATCTAATATATAGCAATTTTTTCTTCTTTAACAATTTAAGTTTATTTTTCCTCATTTTCTGTTCAAAAGCATAATTTGTTTGCCTCTTGTTTTCGCATCAACAAAAGAAACAATAATAAAAGTGACAAATTAAAATGTATATGGATAACAAATGTTTAATTGTTGCTCAACACAAAAATAATGGGAAAATTATAAAGAAAGAAAAGTTGCTGCTGCCATCACATGTGCTTGTAGTCGTTGTCATTTACAACAATTTTTGAGTTTTCTCTTTTCATTTTTGTTGTGAAATTTCCTAACATGTTTGTTGGCAAATTATACGTAATAATATGATGGGCACAAAAACATTTTGTTTGAATACAAAAAGGAAAATACACCAGCAGAGTAAAACAAAACAGATACTGTTTTCATGGAAAATGGAAAACACTTAAAGTACTTGATGCTGATGCATGTTATTTCCCACTTAAAGTTGTTGAGATAAATGCTAAAATTGCCACATGCTTGTTTTTTTCTTCTTCTAAAACAAAAAAGACTTGTATTTGTAATGTTTCTTTTTTAATGTTCAAATAGGCTTGAAATAGAAATATATACAACTAGTTGAAATTGTTTAATAAACAATGAGACTTGAAATAAGAACAAACTTGTTGTTAATTGAAATTCAACAAACCGTGAAGAATTTTCAAGAGAAAAGCATAAAAAGTGTTAAAAAAAATCAAATTCTAAAAAGGTAGAGAGGAAATGTTTTCTTATATTTTTAAACTTTTTACACTTACCCTGTTCTGGCAAAATTTGTCCAATATGTTATTACTGCCTCCGATAGGGCTATTTCAGATTTTGTATAATTTTGAGGAAAATGACTGAAACCATCAACTAGAGGAGCTCCGAAAATATAAGGCAAATCTTCACCATGCACTGTGCCCATACGCTGCGGATAGTCACCATCTTTGGTCTGATAATCGAAAACATAAAAATAACAACGACCCGATTGTGCAGGATATTGAGTAGATGCAGATGCAGTACCGCCGCCCACCATACCACTGCTCGACATAGGTGGCGGTGAATTGACAGCAAAAATATCGGCTGTACGTATTAGAGGGGCCACAAATTGAGCATCCGATAAAGCAGCTACGGCAGTGTCTCGAGTATTAATGGGATGTTGAGAGGCCCGATCCCAATCCGTGTATTCGTTAACAATCTACAATGAAAAGAATAATATAGAATCATAAATTATTATAAAAGCCATTATAAAACACATTTCAATTGATTATACACTGCATCTGTTTTAATGCCTGGTCAATTAGTATTTAATATGAGCCACTATATTTGCTGCTTATTCACATTGATGGCCGAACTGTTACGTTAATGATCCGGAGTTATTTAGATTATACAAGTCGCTTTATTAGGGGAAATGTATATACGAGGGTGGCCTTTTACGTGATTGGTTAATTTACTTTGAGCAAATAAATCTTAATAGTAAATAGAACGGACGAGACAATCGTATGTGTTTTGAATGTAAATAATTTGATTAAAGTTCATAGTAAAATTGTTCAAATGCAACTATTTATAATTAATTAATGATACATAAAAACTTATCTATACTGAAATAAAAAGACAACGTAAAATACAAAAATAAAGCTCCTTTATACAACCTAATTAAGTATTTTTGAATTACCTTTCATTTTAATCTAATGCCTTTCCTACAACAACACTAATTCAAAGAAGAGAGTGTATGTTGCATTATTATTCTCTTTGCTAAACTAAAATTTACATACACACATACTATATGTTTTGTTTATTTTTTAATTTTAAGCTAAGACATCCATGTTTACTCTGTGCGCATGTTTTAATAGCAAATTTAACTGCTTATAGCTTCCAAAATACTGAACCGATTTTAAGAAAATATACATTCTGCACATCTTTGTCAGGTAATATCTTTAAAATGTTGTGTAAGTAGGAGTTTTGTCAAAGTCAGTTTTATAATTACACTGTCCATCACAAAAAAATAACATGGTTCTAAAAAATATATAAGTTTATCGGCGTTTTCTAAGCTTAGATCTACACAGAAAAAATTATCATCAAAAAGTTTTCAAACAAAAGTTTTTATAAAATAAAATTTAATTATCAGTAAATGTTCTTTACTGATTCAGTGAATATTTTATTTCACTTTTATTTAGGACACAAACACCAAAAATAACAACAAAAAACAGTTTTCTGTACTGTAAAAAAACAACACCGATGACGACACACACACACACACACACACACACACACACACACACACAATAACAACAACAATGATAGCAAAAGGAATGCGATTGTAACAAGTTTTTTAAATGAAGATTTCTTAGTGAATCAATTCGTTAATGTTGTTGCGTTAATTCTCATTCATTTTCTTAGAGTCTTTAAATAAACAGACAGAGTTGAACACACTTAACAAAGTAAAACTTCATAAATGTTTAATGGATGATGATGTTATTATTTAAAACTTAAAAATATTAAACAAAAAGTTTTACTGACTCAGGCAAAAAGTTTGTTTGATATATTAAAAAAAAACCAGTAAGTGCTTTTAGACAAATTGTTTTATAAATTCAAACAAAAAAATTGTATGGTATATTATAGAAAATCCAGCGAATATTTCTGTTTGATTTAATATATTATTTTGTTCGGAATTCGCAAATATTTTTAGACAAATTGTTTTATAGATTTGGACAATTTGTTTACTGAAAAACCAATTTTTTTCAATCAAATTGCTGAGACATTTTTGTCTGTATTTACAATTGTTTGTAGGTCCGTGTAGGTCCGTTATTAGACAATATATTTACTAATTCATTGAATTTCTTTACTGAATATGAAATTTAGTTTTTTCTGTGTAGGAACAATTTTTTTGGGGGGAGTTAAAGTCCTCCCTCCCATTTTGCCCATAGTTTTGTAGTGACTCGGCATAGAAAATTTGGTAATCCTTACATTTAGGTTATAAGATGTGTTGAGCGCTTTTATGTGAAACTCCACGAGAAACTCTTTTGTGGAACTTTTTATTCCTTTCACTCTTCGTTCTTTTGGATCCTTCCTTAAAAAAGGGCGATATAGCGGGCTGAAATGTTCTTCAAAAATATTTCTAATACAGTTCTACTACAGCTCTCCAGATATCCAAGCTGTAGACTCAACTCACACGCCGGAAATCACTCAAAACTGATAATGTGCTTAAGGGTTAATCTCCTAGTTATTCACAATTAGTGCTCGGCATAGGATTTCTTATAAGGCTCACGTTTAAGGTATAAGATGTGCTCAGCACTTTGATGGAAAACACTAAGAGAAAGACTTTTGTGGAATATTTTGACTCTCCAACTCTTCATTAAATAGGTCTTTTTGTTCGTTTTTTAAAAAAGGAACAAAAACTCCCCTTCAGCGGTGATGAAGCGGGCTGAAATGTTCTACAAAAATATTGGCCATACAATACTATTATGAGTTTTCAAAGTTTTCCAAGCTTCAGGGCCAACGTGAACGCCAGAAATCATTTAAGAGCTAAAAAGTGTTTAAGGGTTAATTTCGTAGTTATTCACATTTAGTAGTCGGCATAGGAGATCTTTTAAGACTTACATTTTAGGAATATAATGGCACATAATCATAGTGCTAAGCAAAGTATACTTTACGGAATTAAAACCAGCATTGCCATACAAAATACTGGTTTTAAACTCCTAAAGTATACTTTGTTTTGACTATGATTATGCGCCAGTGTATTTAACACTTATGTAAAGCACAACGAGGAACATTTTTGTAGAGTATTTTAGCTTGCTATATCGCGGCTTAAGGGGAGTTTCAATGCACCTCTTGTAAAAAAGAGCAAAAAGATTCATATAACGAAGAGTTAGATGGTTAAAATGTTCCACAAAAATGTTTTTTGTGGTGTTTAACATAAAAATGCTGAACGTATTTTATATTTTAAACCTAAGGCTTACAATATATCCTATGCCAAGTACTAATTGTGAATAAAGACGAAATTAACCCTTAAATGCACTTTAAGTTTTTTCATGATTTCTGAAGTTCAAGTTGAGTCTAGAACTTGGATGTCTTTTAGGACTTATAATAGAGTTTTATTGCAAATATTTTTATATAACAATTCAACCGGCTCTATCGCCGCTGAAGGGGAGTTTTTTTTAACATTTTTTTTTAAAAAGGGGCCAAAAGACCAATACAATGAAGAGTTAGTGGGTTAAAATGTTTCATAAAAATATTTCTCGGAAAAGAATTCTGAAGAGATTAGCGGGAGCTATCGAAACGTCAGTTCAACCCTCCGTGCAGCCAAAAATTTTCTTTGCTTACATGTTTCATATTTATCTCTAAATAAAAATAAAATATAATTGCAAAATTAAATTAAAACCGATCTCAAGCCAAAATAATAAAATTTTTTGGATATTTCTCGTTGTGTTTTACAAAAAAATGCTGAAGTTACCTCATGCCTTGAACATAAGGCTTGCAAGATTTCCTATGCCAAGTCACTATAGCTATGTTCAAACGGGGAAAATTTAACTCCACCTAAAATTAATTCCAGATGAAAACTTTTAAAACGACGATACACACACATATATTTTTTTATTGCGCTATACCAAAATCAGACGTTAGAACTATGGTATTTTCAAAAATTTTATTTTGTTGATTAGTGCCCCAACAAAAATTTTGCTTACTGGTAGACAAAAAAGTATATAAGGATTTAAATCATAACTACTTATAATTTGACTCGATGACTACTTATTTTTGTTTGAGAATATAAAAAAATAAGGGGTACACCTTACAAAAGTACTTACATTATCACAGTAAATAAATAGTTATTATTTGACTTACTTGAAGCTAAAAAATAAGCAGTCAAATAAACAGAAAAATAATTTTTTTTATGGACACTATATTTTTGATCTTTTTTCACACCTCGTTTTTATTTTGACCCAGCAGCTTTCAGATTTGAGACAAGCACCAAAAATTTGTTTTCATATACAAACACATGTTAACCTTAAAAAGAGGTTTCTTCACGTTAAATGTCATAAAAATTGTAGCCCCGTGTGAATAGCTGTTATTGGCAATCTATATGAACTAGTGCTCAGAGACTGTCTACATTTCCCCATACTGTTTCCTAAAACTTCGGTAAGGCCGAGGAATGTGTGAATGTGAAAAAATATACCATGACAAAATGGTCCATCGCATGTGAAATTGTATAGACCGTAGAGAAAAATATTTCCTAAAGCATTTAAAACGTTTTTAAAAGCTGGTATTTTTTCCACTATTTCTCTCACTTTATGATGAAAACCCCTCGTATTTTATTACCATCAATAAGAGTCTACATACAAGCAAGGTGAAAGAGAAAACTTATTTTTGTAATTTGCAATCATTTAATTCGAATTACATGCATGTGAGCGTTTCATAAATACGCAACGAAATATTAACACGGATTCTCAAATTAAGCTACTTTAACGTTAAAAAAGGTTTATGTTTCTTTTTTAAATTCACTGATATGTGTAAGTTCTCTATACATTTCATATATGGCGAGCTACATGCACTGGTATATGTTAAGATATGTTTGTTTGTGTGAAGGCTTTTGTATAGCTTTTAAAATGCCACATAATACCATACTTTACGATGACTTAAACCATTTCGTATTTAGACTGTATGATTGGTTAGTTAAAGAGAGGAGAGTGGGTGGGAGTTAGCACTCATTGTACAGTTATTAGATATCCCAGCAAAAACTAGTGCTTCGGTCGAAGCAGGTTTGTAAGCTGGTTGTTGTTGTTTTTCCTGCTTCGAGAAGCACTTCGAACAAGTATGATTTTTAAATCCAAATTGATTATTAGGCTAAGGTTCGTAACGTTATATTCAGTAAGAATTGAGCATGATTAATATACCAAGGAACAAGGGAAAAATTAACATCAACTTAATTTTTCAACGTACACAGCAGAACAGAGTAGCGCCACTTTCGGAAGCCGCTACACTTCCATCGTCAGTGCTCACGTGTATTTGCTTATCACCACTTGTCAGGTGGCTCTGTTGAATGTGATTTTAATTCTTATATATGATTTTTGTTCGCTGTGATTCACTTAGGAGCTCTTATTTTTGACATAAAACAGTGCTTCTTACGGAGCAGAAAAAATGCGCTAAAGTCATGTCTTTTTGTCTTATTGCATCATCCAATTGTATCATCGTTATACTACAGACAAATCAGGTCATATTTATTTATAAATCTCTCTGCTCCATGCAATAAGTGAGAGATCTAGAAATAGAGCATGCTTTAAATGTGTTTAGAATTTAAACACATTTAAAGCATGCTCTATTTGCCGGTGAATGATCTAAGCTTTAGATCATTCACCGGCACACGAATGCTATTGTATTTTGCGCTTGTATGGCATTTTTGCAACTCTCGTTCTCGCTCAAAGTTTTTGTTAGAGTATATCAAGCAATAGCAAGCAACAAGAGCCAATACCTGTTTGTTTGAATACTCCTGAGAGGCTGGTTGATTTTTTTTAGTTTTAGCTAATGCATGTGATAGTAAATGAGTAAAAAGGCACATGTGCCCCGTTTTGCCAATTGCTGGTTTAGAGTTTTTAAATATGTTAGTATTTATTTGAAAATGCGTGCGAAAATTCTATAAAACCGACTTTGGTGAAAGCTACAATGCGATTTTATTTAATTTGAAATTCGCAATAAATAAATGAAAAAAGCAGACTAACTTCGTAACTTAAACAATATGAACACTGAAAGATCTCTGCCTTCTTTTTGAGCATCTTCGGAAGCGCTTTAAAATATCGCATGTGAAAGCCATGAACGTTTTTTTACTGCTTTCAGAAACATGATATTTTTTGCTGGGAATCTTTTCTCTTTTGTTTGCATCCACACTAACATTCACTTAGCGCTCATATGCCAACATAATTTCAGATTAAAACTAAATTTACGCAATTGTCCCAATGACCAACAAAACAATACCAATACAAAACTGACTCGCATGGAAACATGCTTATGTTTAAAGCACTACCACATACTTTAGTGTGGGAATACTTAGAGAAAGCCTTGTGGTTAATTTTGAAGTTTAAATTTTCCACGAAACTTCTTTGTATCCGCAAGGGCTTTGTCGAATATCAGTTAATTTGGTAGAGACTTCTATTAAATTTTGTATTTTGTTTTATTAAACTTGTAAATAAATTTTTTGGTTATAATCTTACTTAGTCCTTCTTACTGCTTTGCAGAAATTATATATAGGAGTACTTATGTGTTTAAACGGAAAATAAAGCAGGATTTATGCAAGTTTTTTTTTCTCTCAGTGTTACTTTAAGAGAGCTTAAAATTGCATTTATGGCAGTATAGCGAATGTCTAAACATCGCTGTCTGTACTGACACATGTCCAAATCTACTACAGCACAATATTGCATATAAGCTGCAGCATGTGCCCATACTTATGCCACTGTGAGTACTCACATACATCCTTTCATAGTACAAATTAAGGTTTTAAGCTTTACAATTTTATTTTACTTAAAACTGATGCATACTGTCAGTTTCTGTTATTCCTTTTTTTTGCCTTGCCTGCAACATCTACTAAGGAAAACGTTTTACAACCGATACATATGTACATATGTAGTACTTCTGCTTACAACCTGTTAGTGTGACGACAACACTAAAGTATCATCACTTATTTTGGTTATGTTACTTTGCTTTGTAAAAGAACTTGTCAATATTGTGACAACAAGAAGAAAAAAAGGAAGAAAATCTTTCAAGTTAAAATGTTTGCCAAGGTTTTCCTTTTTTTTTTTTTTTGGTTTGCCAAAGTTTTTTGTTCGCATCATAAGATGAAATATTTTACCACAATGACTGGTAGTAGCAAGTAGTAAATATTTTATACTTGTATTTAAACACCATGTGGTATAATTTTGGTTTAAAGACGTGTAGGAGGAAGAAAAAAAAAAGCTAAACTAAACATATAAAAAATAAGTACCAGTAATATACTCCAAATGGTAATAAAAATACAAATTATTATAATCATGATATATGACACAACAGTATGAATGAATATGAACATTTTACTTAAGTCCCCTTTTGTGTGAATATTTTTTAACTTTGAAAACTGAGCAAAGAATTAGAAAACAAGTGAGTAGAGAAAACATTTTTTATACTTATTTTCTGGTTATAAGCTTTACTAATATAAGCTCATTTATTAGAACATATACGCACACATTCACATACCGCTGCACTAAGCCCGTAGGCCTAGTCTTCGAGACATCATTGATGCATATACGAAACAAGTATCTATCACCAATAACGAATTGACGACATTCCAATACAACTATTAATAACATTTTCGAACAAAGGGCATAAAAGTCGTTGATGATAACGTTGGTAATATGCTACTAAAGTTGTCGTCAGTGAATAATAATAAAACTTAAAAATGTATTAAAACAAAAGTTTGTCTAAAATAAAGTTTCATTTTTAGTAAATGTTCTTTACGGAATCACTAAATTTTTTATTTGATGCTGTCGTCAATAAGGCTTTGTAGCACAAATTTTCATAATCTTGACAGAACAATTTCTATATACACGACAATGTATAGCACCGTATCGCCAAACTTTATTCTAAATGTGTGTTATAGGCGAAAAATCATTGATTGTCTTGCATACAACTTCGATGACAATGTCGTTGGTAACTATTGGGACTACAGAGAAGATTCATTTTACTAATGTGTGTTTGGTGATTTATTATGTATAAATGCATTGGTGTGTTGGATGCAGCAGATGTTAAAGGGGAAATTAGACGAGTACGAAGTTAAGTAAAGGTACTTTTTAGCATTCCGTACACCAAAACTGAAAAGGAACCCTATTGTTTTCGCTACGCTATCCGTCCATCCATCTGTCTGTCTGTCTGTCACAGGCTGTTTTCTCGAGAACCGTAAGAGATTTTCAGAGAATAAGTATAAGTATGGCCGCTAAAACAAGTATATGAAAGTTAAAAAGGAAAGGGTATTCTAAAGCGAGCAACGAAAGATGTTGAAATCCTAAATTAATATACAGACACTCAATATTGTTAAAGTTAGTGTATGATTATACAGGCTATACCAATAAATAGTGAACTTTAAACAAAATAAAAATTAATTTTGGCTATGGGATTTTGACAATTAGCTGTATCTTGGAAAAAATCGTCAAAAAACAAGAAATATCGCCAAAAAACGCTAAAACCAAATCGCTAAAACTAAAAATATAAACAAAAAACGAAAAAATCGCCAAAAATTCAAAAAAATCACCTGAACGAATAAAACGTGCAAAAAAAAAAAAGTGCCAAAATAAAAAAATCTCCAAAAACCAAAAAATCGCCAACACGAAAAAAGTGTCCAAACAAAAAAAAAAAAAAAAAACAAAATAATAAAAAAATAAAAAAATCGCTAAAATTAAAGAAAATATCACAAAAAATAGAAAAAATCCCCAAAACCGAAAAAGCGCCAAAAATGAATAAAAATATCCACAACTAAAATAAATCGCTAAAACTAAAAACTAAACTAAACTAAAAAAACGTCAAAACCAAAAAATCGGCAAAACAAAAAAAAAAAAAAAAAAAGCGGCAAAAAACCAAAAAATTACAAAAAACGAAAAATTGTCAGAAAAAAACGAAAAAATCACTAGAATGAAAAAGCACCAACTAAATGCTGCATATAGACAATTGCTTAAGCTCCAGCAAATAAATTTCATTTAAAATAAAATTATGACAATATGTCAAATAATAAATTTCTTAAAGGTTTAATGTAGATTTTATTTCTCATTTTGCCTTATAAATACTTTTATTGTTATCCAATGGATTTCTCAATTGTATGAAGGTGTAGAAAAATAAAATAGATTCATATCGAATGAAAAATTCTTTGCTGGGTTTTGTATAAGTTTCAACGCCTACTATGCATATTTTTTGAAAATCATTTATATATTTGTAAATTTTCAAATGATTTTTAAAAGTTTGTACATAAGATAAAGCGTTTGTAACTGTTCAAAATTGTGTTTGCAGTCTACTGATGAGTTGGTAAAGCATCAACGAAATGCTGCATATAGACAATTGCTTAAACTCCAGCAAATAAATTTCATTTAAAATAAAAAATAAAAAAGTAAAATTAAATAAAAGAGTACAACGAAAAAACTGCCAAAATGGAAAAAGGGGCAAAACCGAAAAGGGATATACATACATATATGTATTCGTACGGAATCCTGTTTGTGCGAACCAAAGTCGCACTTTACTTAATTTTTTATTTTTAATTTTGGCGATTTATTTCATTTATGGCGATTTTTTTCGTATTTTGTCGATTTTTAGTGTTTTAATGATTTTTTCCGTTTTTTTTACAATACTTTTAGTGTTGTTTGAGAAGCAGCTAAATTTCAAAATTACACAACTTGATAGCATACTCTTTAATTTTTATTTTGTTTGTTACTTTATAATTCGTTACTGTTGCGTTTAAAATGCTGCACTGGCTATGAAATTTTCAAGAGTGTGGCTCTTACGTTTTCCAAGATACATATAATTTTCAAAATTACATTAACTGAAAGAATAGCCTTTAATTTTTATTAATTCGTGTAGTCTGTATAATAATACACTAACTTTGAAAATTTCAAGTGTCTATATATATATATATATATATATATATATATATATATATATATATATATATATATATATATATATATATATATATATATATATATATATATATATATATATATATATATATATATATATATATATATATATATAGGTGTAAGTTATACATATTCTGTGAAACTTTCAGGTCCGCACATCTTATGGTTCTCGATATAATAGCGTGTGACAAGCACACGGACGCCTAGTATAGCGAAAACAATGGGGTTCCTTTACACTTTTGGTGTACGGAACCCTAAAAATTGCAAATTTGAGCAATTTTTGATTTATTATAAAGTTTAAAAAATAAAAATTTTCCAATTTTCATAAAAAATTGATTTTTGATCATGGCGGTCTGAATAATTCCGAAAACATTGAGTAAATAAAAAAAAACAATATTAAAACTGCTTAAAGGTAATTTTATTCCAAGGTTTTAGTGTCTTTTGTACTAAAATGGTGTATCAGCCTCTTGAAAAATCCCAAATTTTAGAAAAAATTAAAAAAAACTTTCCATAAAAATTTAAATTTCGACTTTTTTTGTAGTTAGGGGTCCATAGCACATCAAAAACTATAGTTTTCATGAAAGATCATGACAAAAGTTTCATTGTGTGGCATAGTTCAAGGCGAATTGACCAAAAGGTGGCGTTGCAACGGCAGCTGACCGCGTAAATGTCAAACTCCATGTATAAAAAAAATTTTTTTTAAAATGTATAAAAGCAATTTTTGTTTAAATTTTTTATATGAAGCTTAACATATGTACGGGCCCAAGCGAATTGAATACGACAAACTGAATTCGTCACTGACATCACCTTGCATGGATTCGCCTTGGCATAGTGATATTCTGATGCCATAACCACCTTAAAGTACCTGTTTGCACAACATTTTGTATTTCCATCATAATATTTTCCCCGCGTATTTATGAGCCAACATTTGTTTCGCTATTTTGCTGAATGCAATAATTTAAGTTAAGTGCTTTTAACTGTGTACGAGTATGTTTCACATGTGTTAAAAATGGCAATTCTGCATTCTTTTTTTTTTGCCTCCCTTAAACGTTTGTCTGAAATGAGGACAATTCTTTTTATTTTAGTTTATTTGTTCTTTGTTAAAGAAACTAGTTCAATGTTACAAAAATAGAAAGCAAAAAATGTTATAATTATTCTTTATTTTTACTCATTTAATTTTTTCTGGCTTTTAGTAGAAGATCTAAATGAATTTGTTATTCTGTTTCTGCAGCATTATTGTGTAGATGTAATCGAATGATTTAGTAGAGAATGACAGCCAAGGGACGATTCGAACTATTGAAAAAGTTTGTTTATTTTATGTGTATCGAGTGCTAAGTACATAAAAATATTGTTTTAATTTCCTATTAAAAAGTATATTTGAAAATATTTTAATTAATAATGATGGTAGTTTTTTTTTTTGAGGCGGAAAATATTAAATTGTTAATACTGTTTTCTGTGTAAGCCGATTTGATAGTTCTTTCCTGTTTTGTGGTCCCTTTTATTTACTTTTGTCCAGTTTAATAACAAAACTTTTTTTCTTTTGTTATTAAAGACAGTCATTTGTTTCTATTTTATTTAATGGCTTGTCCTGTTAAACAATTTTAAAATAATTAAAAATTCTTTGCTTTTATTTTCGATTGTCCACCAAATAATCCATTGTGGCCTTAACCGGACTTATTTATACAGCGAATAGAGTGGAATATGGCAAAAAGATGGTCAAATTTAAGCCTCTGAAAAAGATTTTTTTGTTTTATTATTTCATTTGGGTCATTATAAAATTAACATGAATAAAATATTTTTAAATTAACAGTGTTTGTGCATTTGTGTTGACATGTACTTACACAATTACACTTACATACATTGAGGCGCGAAATTGCAACAGAAAAAAAAACATTAGCATTTACATGGGCAGTTAAAAGGCTGTGTGAAATATAAAGTGGGTATTAAAAAGTTGTTAGTACAGAACAGGAGCGGATACAGCTTAAGCTTTTTCTTTAAACACTCGTTAGAGAAGAAGGGGGGGGGGAGGGTTAAAGGTGGTTAACATGCCTTTTTCCTCTGTTGTAACAACGTGGCGCTAATATTGCCAGGAAAACTCAATGTTTCTGCAAAGTTTCACAAGAATCGGTTATATGCAATATTTTTAAAAACAATCTTTTCATGTATGGGCGTGGTACTCCTCACTTTTTCATCATAAAAATGTTTTGTAAGGGAATCTCTATGTGTGTGCAAATTTTCATAAGAATCGACTAATTAGAAGTTGTTGAAAAAGAAGGATTGACGTTGTGTAGGCGCGGCATTGCCCAATTTTTTTTATTATTTAATTATTCAGCCGAGGAAGCTTAATGTCAGTCCAAAGTTTTATAAGAACCGGTCAAGCAGAAGCCGCAGAGAAGGAATGCATTCTTTGTGTGGGTGTGGCGCTGCTGATTTTAAAATCTTTAATTCTCACAATAAAAGGATCATAATGTTTATGTAAAGTCTTTTAAGAATCGACTAAGTAGAATTAGTCGAAAAAGCATATTTATGTATATAGCATGGGCGTGGCAAAGACCTCTCTTCTTATTATTACATTGTATTCTCGCGGAAAGCCAATATCGGTACAAAGTTTTATACGAATCGGGTTATCAAAAGTAGTTGAAATGGGCGTGGCACTGTCCCCTTCTTATCATATTATTATATTGAGAAAGGAACTCCATGTATGCATGTACAAAGATTCATAAGAATCGACGAAACAAAAGCGAATATAAATAGTAATTAATTTAAATGGGCGTGGTACTGCCCACTTTTTAATATCATATTATATTGAGAAAGGAACTCCATGTATGTGCAAAGATTCATAAGAATCGACGAAACAAAAGGGGATATAAATAATAATTAATTTAAATGGGCGTGGCACTGCCCACTTTTTAATATCATATTATTATATTGAGAAAGGAACTCCATATATGTGCAAAGATTCATAAGAATCGACGAAACAAAAGGGGATATAAATAATAATCAATTTAAATGGGCGTGACACTGCCCACTTTTCTTATCACTTAATTACATTTTAGGAGGAATCTAATGCCCGTGCAGAGGTTCATAAGAAACGGCTAATAAAACGTAGCCGAAAAATATTGTTTATCAATTATATTGTAAGGGAGGGAACCTCAATATTTGTGTCAAATTTTACAAAAATCGGCTAATCAAAAGAAGTAGAAAAATAATATTATCATTCTATGTCACTGCCCACTTCCTTTCTTATCATAAAATTGGATTGTAAAATTAACTTTTTGTGTAAAGTTTCATAACAAACTTTTGAGCAGCGAATATGGAAAAAGAATACATATATTTTATGGGCGTGGCGCTGTTCAATTTTCTTATAATTTAATTGTGTTGTAGGAGAAATCGAATATCTGTTAAAAGTTTCAGAAATTTCGCTTGAGCAGAAGTAGTAGATAATAATTATTTACTTTGAATGGGCATGACACTGCCCACTTCAAAAATAAAAGAGTTTTCTTCTAAGAAGCATTTGAAATTGTCTTCAACTGTATCGTCGGAAAAATCCAATGTCTTTATAGAATCTTATAAGCAGCGGGTAATCAATAGAAGATAAAAACAAATTTTACATTGTATGGGCGTGGCACTAATAACATTTATTATCATTAAATTTTAGAGTAGAAGAAACTCAACGTTTGCGTTAGGTTTCATAGGAATCAGTTAAATATAACTAGCAGTAGGGGGCATGGCGTGGCAATTTCATTTTATTAAAATTGTATATTATTGTCAGGAAGAGCCAAAGGGTCAAAGTTTCATAGGAATTGCTTTATACTGAAAATAATCCATGCAACATTTTACGAAAAAAAAACTTTCGCAGTTACTTTTTTCGTAAAATGTAAGCAACTTTCGTACATACATATTAAGAAAAAAATTTAGGGAATATTTGTTTGAATTTACGAAAGTAACGAAAGCCTTTCATAAACATTTTTTCTTGTTAAAAAATATATTTGAAATGAAAAACTTAATTAAAATTATTTTTATAAATTGATATATTTTTCAGTTGTAAAAAAAAATAAAACAAATTTTTAGCTTTTATAGAATAAATAGAAAGTGGATCAGTGAGTGGAGTACTTGTCTTGAAATATGAAGATTGCGAGTTTGTGCCCCGGTTGAGCATAACTTTTTTTAACTTTTATTTCTTTAATTATTTTCGTACATTTCGTATATTTTACGAAAGTATTTCGTAGTGCGAAATTACGAATTATTTGTAATATGTACGAGCGTTTTCGTGCATATGTTGCATGGATTCTTTTCGGTGTAGTAGTAATAGTAGAAACATCGTTTTTTTGTATGGGCATGGTAATGCCTACTTTCCATATATTTAAATTGATTTGTGAGGAAAATCACTATATTCTAAAACACTGTCTAACTTAATGTATGTAAGTGCGTGTGTAGTATTTGCTGTTTGCATCAATCATTAAATAATTGGTCACAATTTCACTTCACAACAAAAACTAACTCAACTGTTGTTGCTGTTGTATTTCATTGGTTTTATTGTACAAGTATGGACTAAACTATTTATTACTGTCATGGCTCGGTATTTGTTAAATTAATTGTTAAAAAGTTGAGTACTAAAAGAAAAAAAATTCAACATCATTTAATTTTCAACTAATTTTTACTAATAAAATTAATTAAAATTGTAAATAAAATATACATTTAAAAACAATTGATGCATTTAAAAGGCAACACAACATGTAAAATGTTGCAGATTCTATGAACATGAACGGTTTTGCCTATATAAATGGGAGAAAGAGATATTTCGATATCAAGTAAATATAGAAAATAATTAAAACAAAATAATGAGTGTATCGCCAGAGTAGATGGCAGTGTAGTAGCATTACCGATTATGGATTAGGGAATATAATTTGTAATAGTGCCGCAAAACATAGCAACTAAATAAGGAATAATTTATTATTCATCATCTCATTTGGTTTAAAAGAAAAGCTACGAAATGTATCATTAATATGTTATCCATAGTCCGTGATTTAAGCAAAACCAAACAATCACAAATTGGTCATTGATTGCTTGATTTAATGCCATTGATCTGATTAATCATCCTTCCTTTTTCCTCCTTCATATTGTTATTTCAGGATTGTCTAACGGGGAAAAAAGTGTTGAATAAAATTTATTAAAATTGCTAAACGTGCATAGAGATATTTATTTACTTATTTGTTGTTGTCGTGTTCATTTGTCAGTAAGTTTGATTATACTGTACAACAGGAAAGAAAATTACGGGGTTCTGACAACCGATTCTGGTAGAGGAGACAACAAAAAATATACGTGTGTCGGCGTTTTGCACGATCACATCAGAACTTTATTTTAAAGATACTTAAAGTTTCCTCCTTTGGCCTGTTCCACAAAAATATTTTTCCTAATATTTTCTACAAAGTTGCTGAACATTATCTACACCTCAGATGTAAATAACACTTAGTTTCATGTACCGATATGCTGCACGAACAAGCCAAAAGGGGAAACTTTAATCGCCATAAAATAAAAATGTTTTTGGCCTCCTGTAACAGAATCGATTAAAAATCCTGTAATTTCGCAAAAAGTTTGAAATTGTTATATAGCGTTATCTGTGCAAAGCAGTGATCGGCACGAAAAGAGAACATTTTTAATTTGAAAAGGTCTCTGTTTCTTTTTTAAATAATTACTGAATGGTAGCTTTTCCGCTGAGCTGTTTTTTACATTCTTCTTGGTCGTGAGCCGATAACTTTCTCCCTCTGTTTGCCCTTCACTGCGTGCGCTTTAACCTAGTGTGATATATTTATAAATAAATATATTATTCTTAGCCTATTTATTTCCTTTAGTTGCCATAATTTATACAATTTTCACTTTTGAGCAAACATTAGTGTGGTTAAAAATAGCAGAACTTTGTAGCACGATGTAAGAGTTTTTATTACAAGAAGATTATTATTAGGCTAAAGTGCGTAATCTTTTTTAGCCAGAAAGAATTCACATACACTCAAGCCAGCTGAACAGTAGCAAAAGGCCTAGAATGCACATGAACACTGATGAGAGATTGGTGTGGCTTCCGAAAACAAAGTTATTCTGTTCTGCCGTATATTTTGTGCAATAAATAAATAAATAAATAAATAAATAATAAATAAATAAATAAATAAATAAATAAATTAAATTAAGAGAGATTAATTGGAATAAAATACTATTTAATAAAAATATTTATTTGTTATGGGCTTAGCTATTTTATATGCCTTAATTTCAATTATGCTAACGCCAAGCCATCATGTTTGAAAAGTTTTCAAGCTCGTTCGCTTATAAAAAACCTTTTAAAGAAGGAATGAGAACTACGAAAATAAAAGAAGAAAAAGTTGAAGAATCTTTGAATACAATACAGGAATATGGAATAGCTAAACCTACAACAAATGACAATTTTTTAAATAGCTAATTTCTGAAACTATCCTCAATACATTTGATGTAGTTTAAAAATATATTTGCTAAGTAAACACCTAATTGGAAAAATTGGACAATAATTAGTTCTGGGCAATAGCTGAAATGTTGTTGTTTTCTGGAAAAACTTACTAAAACTGTTATATGTTTCTAAAGGCCATTTCACATTGTAGTACAAGCTTTGAATTTTTTATTAGATTTTGTACGACGAAAATCAAATGAAATCCAGTCTGACTGTTAAAAAAATCTCAAAGAAAATCTTCTCATTACATTTTGTTTCTACACTATCACATTCCAAATAAAACGTAATATAAATAATTTGCAAGAACGCAAATTTTTTAGTACTTCTGTTTCTTTATTTATGCCGGCAAACAAATACACAACTGTTTTTGTTATTCCTATGTTTGTTTGTGCAAAAGACAACCATGATGAAATGAAACATGTGATTGTTTAGAAAATTTCCTTAAAAAGACGAATACCATAATACTGTCAAATTTCTTTACGTATTATTTGACTGATCATAACAATTTGTTTTCACACTGTTGGATTTTTACTTAAGATTTGAGTTTTTGACAAGTATTAATACTAAATCTAATAGTCTGAAGGCCGCTTAAATAAATTCTTCATAAGACAACAATTTAAATACCCAGCAAAAATATTAATGACAAAGTAATGAGTTAAAATTCTAATAAATATACCCTTCACTATTTTTACTTTGGGATTTTACGAGTAGATTATTACTTTAAACACATACACTCATAATATTCTGTACTTAAAATTAACTGAAATTGCATTATAAAATGAATTAAAACTAAATTAAAAACCGGCCTACTTATTTTTCATTTAGGTTTAACAAAAAGTGTATTCAACTTTAAATGTTAAAAAGTTAACAGACTTAAAACCATAAAAAATTAATGATTCCTTATTTGTTTGGATCAATTTCACTGTCAAAAGAACTAAAAGCAGCTTCCGTAAAAATAAAAGAGGTTTCCTTATTTCTGCTATTTTTACTGTTAAATAACCAACCCCAAGTTCCGCAAAAATAATTGATTTTTGCTTTATTTTTAAATGTTAAGAGACTTATTATTTCGTATCTTTAATTATTATTATTATATTAAATTTATATTTTTACTCACTGTTTGTTATGTTAACTTCTACTGGGATCGAACAAAGCTCGTTCGAGTTTGAAATCCAACGTATCAATCATCTGGCCAAAGCATAGTATGTAAATTAGCTGCACGAAGACAACATAAACTTGCTCAATTTTATGCATTTAACATTACAAATTAAAAAAAAAACACACGTATGGTCTTGCCTGAAGTTGAACATGTGACATCTCGTTTAATAGTATAACGTAGTAACCACTATACCACTGATTTTAAATGTGTATTTATATACATAATTTCAATTGCAATTTCCGTTAATTTTACGTACAGAATATTTTGATTATTTGTGTGTGTGTTATTTCTATGCATGTACGTTTTTGGTACTTATAACATAAACAACGGACTATATTGAAAGCAACAGAAAATCCGTATAATGTGTATTTAGTTTTTTTTATTGAATGTTAGAATCAGTTAAAAATAAGATTGCTTAGAATTTTAAATGTTTACTCTTTTAAAAATGATTGCACGGAGTACTTCTTGAACAAACTATATATTCCGTTGCTGTCATAATATTGTGAGTGTAGGCTTACAACTAACAACTACAAGATTTCAATATTTAGAAGTCATTGAAAATACAAAGCATAATATAAATAGAATGTTTCTTCTGAGAATTGAACTCGTAAAAGTTGCGCTAGTATTTTAAATACCACTGTTAGTTGTTGTGGTCTTTTGATTATATTGCTTTCGTGTCTGTGTCTGTGTATAATTTATTATTTCTTATTTATTCTGATGTTTATATTTTTTTTTAGCAAATTTATGGCATAAAACCCAGAACACATATAACTAGATTTTAATTTTTTTACTTGTACGAGTCTCTTTTTAACTTATTTCAAATAAACTTGCTGGGTTGTTAAATATTGTATGTATCTGCATGTGTGCGTTAAATATAAGTGTGTGTGTGTGTGTATTTGTATCCATCAGTTATATTTTCTTTATATATTTCTTTTTTACTATTTTTATCATGATTTATCATACATTTATCATTTTTCAATAAACAGTGAAATTAACAAGTTATCGTTCTTTCTGTTTTGTGTTTTTTTAATGCTGTCGTAGGAAATGGTGTGTCTTGATGTTTAAATGCTGATTATTTAGTTCCGTTAAATTGCCACAACTATCAGCATGAATGTTTTTATTTATGTTTTTTTATTTATTATTATTTGTTTGACAAAAAGATATTGTTCTAAAGAAAATTATGGTAGTTTATATGGAATTTGAAATAAAAGGGTTTATGCAAAGTAAATGGTATAGATTGTTGATATAATTTATATACAATATGAGATTTCAATGGGATGGCAGCTAGACTTTTAGCATGTGCTTGCAAAGTGGTGCATTTAAGGCAGGATGACTGAAATTTTTACAATCTGCGTTATGAAAAGCTTGCAACTTTTTTAGATGATGTTACAAAAAAGATTATCTAATTTTTTTGTATCTAATATTAATTAAAATAAAACTAATAATATAAATAAATAGTAATTAAATGATTTCTCTTTACAGTGTCTTCAACAACATGTATTACACAGTAATGGGTAAGTGTATAAGTTTTGTGCTATTCGTATAAATTTTTGTTAATTTAAGACAATGAAAACTCATTGATTAGTTCTAACAACTAATTACCCTGAAGGCAATAAATGTTCAAAATAAATCTTTATGTTCTATTTTCTTAAAGAAAGTAATACAGGAAAAGCTAATTATGTAATTTTGACAACAGTAGGCCCAACCCAAACCCCTATAAAGCCCGCTCTCTTTTAATTTCTCCTTAACTCATATACAAACACACAAATTCATGTACATATTTACAGGCTGGCTCATGAATTTACAAGCCATGTAAACTTGTGGTTTTAGCCTTAATCTATTGAAATACAATGCATACATATGCAAACATGCTAAATAGCAAACAAGTTCTGAAATTAGGACACACAGTAATCAACACAACAGCAATAATGAAATGATTTCTTTTATTTTGTTCCGAACAATAAACAAAGTACAAAATCTGGAATAAAATAATTTTGGTTTAAGAAAGGTTATTTGGGGGATCCTTCGCAGATGTCATTTTGTGGGTAGTCCTTGTAGGCCTTTGGTACTTAAGTGCTAATACTTGAATAACACCTCTAAAGAGAATGGATTGGATTAATAACCTACCCAATGACTAGATCTTGAGTACTACATGATACCGCAAAAAAAATAACGTACATTCGGTATTTATTTTTGGGAACAATGTTGACAACTGCCAAAGTGCAGCTTATACACAGAAAAAAACTAAATTTCATTTTCTATAAAGGAATTCAATGAAATAGTAAATATTTTGTCAGGGAACAGACGTACAAACAAATTTGTAAATATAAACACAAATATCTCAAAAATTTCATTGAAAAAAACGTGTTTTATTTCAGTGAAAAAATTGTTTAAATCTAGAAAACAATTTGTGTAAAAATATTTACAAATTGTAAAGAAAAAAATTTACTAAATCAAACAAAAAGATTTACTGGACTTTCTTAAAAAAAAATCAAACAATATTTTTGTCAGAATTTATAAAACAATTAGTCTAAAAATACTAACAAATATTAAACAGAATAGTTTACTTAATCAACTGGATTTTTAGTAATATATCAAACAAAATTTTTGTCTGGGTCATCATCATCATCCCATCCATTAAGCATTTATGAAATTTCACTTTGTTAAATGTGTTCAACTCTGACCCCCATATTCATAAATAAATAAAATGTATTTGAAATCTATTTTAAGAAAATTTTGTATGAAAAATTTGAATGTGGGGGTAAATGTTTATATAAAGATTCTAAAAAAAATTAATGAGCATTAGCGCAACGAAATTAACGAATTGATTCACTCAAAAATCTTCAGTAAACAAACTTCCCAGTAAAAAACTTGCTTCCAATAAAGCAGGTTTCTACTATTATGGAATAAAAGTAGCGCTGACAAACCTGCTGATATCGCTGCTGATTTTTATATGGCGAGCTCCAGGATTGGAGTACTAGATTTTTGGTCACAAAAGCGCTTTTGAAGCGCTGAAAATCATCAACATTTTCAGCACTAGAACTGAAAATATATGAAAAAAATGGTTCGTTGTGGATTGGCGTCGTTAACGCTATTTTGAATTTTTCTTATTTCGTTACTTTATTTATTTTTATTAATTTCATATTTTCATTCAATGTTTGTTATTTTAACTTCAACTAGTATCGAACTAAGAACCTTCAGGTTTGAAGTCCAACGTACCAATCACTCGACCAAAAACACTGTTGCAAAACGGCACCAAGAAACTCAAATAAACTTACTCTTCATTCTCGCTTATAAACCTGCTTTGGATCAGCACTATAAAATCAGCTTTTTGTATAGCTTGTGTACACAGAAAAAAATAGACAAGAATTACATTCAATAAAACAATGCTATTAAAAAAAAATATGAATTTCAATAACATTTATCTTTAACATAATAAAATATTTCGTTGTACGTATTTCTTTTCCATGCCGGTTATTTCTTTTCTTTTTATACATAAGTACTTAAAACAAGTTGTATCCCATAAAAAAATAAATGGGATATGGCTCAGCTAGAGAGTGTATGCTTTACGTCCGGAAAGCCCGGGTTCGTATTCCAGCCATATCAACATTTTTTTAATTTATATATATATATATTTATTTTGAAATAATTTTGTTATCAATATAGGGGAATTCTTTATCACAGGAAATTTGAAAAAAAAAATATTGAATACCGGGATTTTTGTTATCAAAAACGAAACTTATTTTTTTCTGTGTATGAAGCTTTTCTATAAGTAAAAAGCAAATACTTTTCTCGCTTCAAAACTTGCATTGTTGAGACGCTATTAAATCAGCTTCTGAACAAGCTCATATTTTAAAGCTAATTATGAATCGCTTTGTTTCATTAGTGCTTCTAAAAACATGAAAATTTTTTACTGGGTTGGTACAATCGCCTTCCTTTTGCTATCATTGTTCTTGTTGTTATTTGTGTGTATGTCGTCTTGGGGTTGATTTTTTACTACACAGTTTTTTGTTGTTGTTTTTGGTGTTTGCGTTCTAAATAAAAGTCAAACATACAATTAATTGATTATGTAAAGAATTTCAACTGAAAATGAAATTAATTTTTAGACAAACTTTTGTTTGAAACTTTTTTTGGTGATAATTTTTTCTGTGTACACACAGAAAAAAAGGAATGTGAAATCAACATGCCGCAAATTAGATTGGAAATCAATCCAAAAAAATTTTATTATTCAGGCTTAAATTTGATAAAATTAATTTTACAATTAAATTATTTTTATTGAGAAAGGATTTTTTAAAGCATATAAGTAACAACTGAAAAGACAAAGACAAATTCTTGTAAGGGTCGAAATTAATATCATGATATTATCGGAAACAACCACGATCCCATCATCAGATTCATTTTAGGCCACTGCGACCTTCAAAGACAAGCAGATAAATATCAAGCCTTAAACCAATTCTCGTTAAGCTTTTTCCTATTTTTTGTAATTCGAATATATAAAGGGTAAAATTGGTTGCTCTTTTTGGTACTTTTTTCCATACAACTATTTTTTATGCAAAGTGAATGAATATGTTTGTATATTTTCACTAAGAAAGAATTTTTGAAAATTTTAATTCTTAGGGGATTAAAAGGGGTAAGAACGGGTAAAATCGGTAACCTTATATCTTAGAATCTATCTAGGATATACATAAAATTCTAAAAGCATCATAATAAGATAGAAAAATTAGCGGACAGGTGTCTGAAACTTTTTTAAAATCTGTACATTTTGGTACTTTTTGGTTAACAGTTTATCTCCTAAAGTAATAAAGTTAGAAGCTAAAATTGAATTTCATTCTTCTCTCCTTAAAAAGGCCTCAAAAACAGTTTTGTATTTTTTTCAAATTTCAATATATAATGGGTAAAATTGGTAGCCGTTTTTGGTACTTTTTTCCATACAACTATTTTTTATGCACATTGATACACATACTGAATGCATATGTTTGTATATATTCTCTAACAACGAATTTTTGAAAACTTAAATTCTAACGGGATGAAAAGGGGCAAAAACGGGTAAACTCAGTGTTCTTATATCTTCGAATCTAAGTAAGGTAGACATAAAATTCCAAAAGCGTCATAATAAGATAGAAAAATGAGTGTATAGGTGCTTTGTACTTTTTTTGAAATTTGTATATTTATGGACCGAAAAAGGGTAAAAATATAATTTTGGTACTTTTTTTGTTAACCGTTTATATTTTAAAGTAATGGTACTTTTACGAAAACCTACTTTCTTGAAAATATAGTTTTAAGAAATGGTACTTTTTGAAAAATGTTTTTTGGAAAGGGTCCTTTTTGAAAATGGTACTCTTTTGAAAATGGTTCCTTTTTGAAAAAGGTTCTTTTTAGGGCTCTGTACACCAAAAGTGTAAATTAATCTTATTGTTTTCGATACGCTGTCCGTCAGTCCGTCTGTCTTTCTGTCTGTCACAGGCTGTTTCTCTAGAGCCATAAGAACTACGAGCTAAAGATTCAAGGGTGTTCTAAAGCGAGCAACGAAACATGTTGAAATACTAATGTAATATACAGACACTTTTATATAGACTCTCGAAATTTTCAAAGTTAGTGTTAATTGGTTTATTTAACAGAACAAAAATTAAAGGGTGTTCTGAAAGTTAATGTAATTTTGACTATGTAGCTTAAACAGTTTGCTGCATCTTGGAAACTGTAAGAGGCAAACTTTTGAAATTTTAGAAACTCTAAAACTAAAAAATTCCAGAATTAAAAAAGATAAAACGAAAAATCGCCAAAATGAAAAAATCACTAAAACGCAAAAATTCGCCAAAACTAAAAAGATCTCAAAAAAACTAACCAATTTTATGGTTATTTTTAGATGAGTTAATTAATTTTTCTATATCTGCACAACAATGGGGTAGCGAAGCACGCCGGGTATAGCTAGTTATTAATAAATGCGAACCCATATTAAAAAGAATATTGGAATTAAAGGAACTACAGTATTATTAGCTTATCTGTTGGCCACAAAAAGAAAAAAAGTGTTATGTTCCAAAGGTTTACATTTTCGTTGCTAATTTCTGAATAACGCTGAAACAGTTGACAATATAAACAATAACTTAAATGTAATTTTATGTCTCATCTTTTGTTTGTTTATTTTTCCAAATCGGGCAATCCGTTCTCGAGTTAGAGTGAAATATACTGATGTACCTAATGGAAATATTAGTCACGCCCATTAAAAAAAATCTATACGCGATAGAAAAAAACTAAAAACGGATTTGAATTTAACGTATTAAGCTTTGTATATTCCACATATTTTTATTTAATGCGCGATTTTTCCTGTAGACCACTGTTAATGTTATTTTTGTAAATGGCCTCTTATAAACCATAATAGAGCGAGATATCTTTAACATAAATATTTTCTTTTAATTCTATTGTCATTTGACAGTAGCAGAACTTAAGCATTAAAAGATGGATGGCTGTTTAAAAACAACTCCTTAACAATTTATGGCCCATTCTGATATTGTCTTGTATGTATAAGAATTGTTTTCTTTATTACTCCTTCTTTATTACTATCGGCAGATTTAAATCCTGTAAGACACAAAATATTGTAACAAAAATCTTTAATGTCAATCTTTGAGGAAAAATTCTTTCTAGTTAGTTTAAGGTCTCAGAGAAGAGAATATCTTTGTCGACACTGTAGTTAAAATATTTATTTAAGATTTATTAGCTCATGTGTATATAAAGTCGTTGCTCGTTTTTAACAATAACATGTCATAGCATTAGCTAAAGCCATTTGGAGGTTTATTTTATTGCATTCTTGCCATCATTTATAACGAAAATATGTATGTAGTATGTACGTACATATGTACCAGTTGTTATTTTCCGGTCATTTTAATTCGCTGGCATTAAGAAGGAACGTCTGTGTGTTCGTTCAAGTGTCTTTCCCTCTGTGTATCCTTTAACAATGTAGGAGTTGCTTTCGAGAAATTATTTAACAAGAATGTTTTTGTTTAAAACATATTTTGTACCAATTTTTATTATATATTTTTTTCAGTATTTGTAAAAGGAGGGAAGTTTATTTAAATCCATATTTTATTGCTTTTTATTATCTCTAACTACTAATCGTAACCATAAAATAATCTTATCCCCCTTGTTTTACGTTCATATTTTGTTTCCTTAGAGAAGTTTGCATGTGCTTAGAGAATTTATTACCTCTTTTTGTGTGTGTTATATGATTTTATCGAAATGATTGCAAATGGTTATTACCGCTTGATCAACCTTTTATAATAAAATTTTAATCAATTTTTATTGAGAAGGGGGAGATTTCAAATTGAGGACAGTTAACAATACTATTTGGTATTTTGTAGTCACTTTAATTTCATTTTCTTGTACTGAATTTACACAAATGTCATATCTAAAATTTTAAAAGCTTAAGTGTCATACTTCATTATGAATAAATTAATAACTGCAAGCTTTTCATTTTTATTAAAATAAGAGAAATAACGACCATTCAGTTTTTGTTCTCTAGTGGTTTCATCTTCAAACTAAATTAATAGTTAAAGTTAAATCTTTCTTTTATCATTTAAACCACTTTGGTGCTTTTACTTTTTCCGTGGCATCCCAGTAAAAAAATTTTTCATACAATAACTTCAACGAGCTGTTGAAGCTACCTAGTTGGCCAGACTGCCTTGCACGACATTGTCATCTACGAGTTGTCCTCTGTGGATTAGGTTTTCTAATCGACAATTTAAGTGAATCGTTGTTCACGACAATCTGAGCAACAAATTCTTGCATGTTGTCCTCTATTAAATATTTTTGACGACAATATGAGCGATAATGTCTTTGGTTTGGTCCTCAATCCAACTTTGTTGAGAACAATATGAGTAACAATGTCTTACAGTTTGTCTTCAGTAACATTGTGGATGACAAGATGAGCGACAATATCTTAATTGTTGTCTTTAATTCAACTTTGTTGAGGACAATATTTGCGGCAATGCCTTACATTTTGTCCTTAATCACCCAAGTGGTAATTGCGACTACTTATAGACATGCAGCCTCAGTTCGAATCCCAGCCAAGTCAGTCGATAATTTAAATGAAACGGAAACAAAAGGTAAGCCAAAAGTTAGATTTGTGTGGTGCAGATATTAATTAAAGTCCGTTCTAGTTATGACATTGTCGCTATGTAATCGTTGGCGACAAGATAAACGACATTGTAGACTACAAAGTCGTTGGGTTCCGTACACCAAAATTTTAAAGGAACCCTATTGTTCTGTCTGTCACAGGCTGGTTTTTCGGGAACCATAAGAGCTACGGATCTGAAATTTTCACAGAATATGTAAAACTTTTGCCGCTACAACAACAAATATGTGACGGCTAAAAATTAAAGGGTCTTCTAAAGCGAGCAACGAAATATGTTGAAATACTAATGTAATATACAGATACATATATAGACACAAATTTTCAAAGTTAGTGTTAATTAGTGTAGTCTGTAGAATAGACTACACCAATTAACACTGATATTTAAAACAATGAAAATTAAAGGCTGTTCTATCAGTTAATGTAATTTTACTATGAAATTTAGACACTATGCTCTATCTTTGAAATTTTTAAAGACGCTAAAACTAAAAAGTTCCAAAATTAAAACAATGTCAAAACGAAAAATCGCCAAAAGGAAAAAAGCGCTTTAAGGCAAAAAGCACCAAAATTGAAAAAAAACGCTAAAACGCAAAATATCACCAAAACTAAAAAGATCGCAAAAAAACGCAAATAACCAAAAAAAAGTCGTCAAAACGAAAAAAACACTACAACATAAAAAATCGCTAAAACGAAAAATATCACCAAAAAACGAAAAAATCGCCGCAAATAAAAAAAAACCAAAACGGAAAAACGTCAATTAAAAAAAAAAAGCGGAAAAACTAAAAAAATCGCTTGAAACAAAAAAAAAACGCCAAAAACGAAATAAGTGTCATAATCAAAAAAATCGCTTAAACTAAAAAAATCACCAAAAACCGAAAAAAACCCCAAAACCGAAAAAAGCGTAAAAACTGAAACAAATCGCCATAGCTAAAATAAATTGCTAAAACTAAAAATATCGTCAAAAAGTGAAAAGAAACTTTAAAAAACGCCAAAACAAAAAATTGGCAAAAAACGAAAAGATTGCCAGAATGAAAAAGTGTCATAACAAAAAAAAAAAAAATCGCTAAAACTAAAAAAATCACTAAAAACTGAAAAAAGTCCTTAAAACCGAGAAAAGCGGCAAGACTGAAAATATCGCCACAACCAAAATAAATCGCTAAAACTAAAAATATCGTCAAAAAGTGAAAAAAACGTTGAACAAATGTCAAAACCAAAAAATCGCCAGAAAAAACTGAAAAAATCACGAAAATTCAAAAAGCGCCAATATCAAAAAATCGTCAGAAAAAACGAAAAATACTAAAAAAATAAAAATACTATAATTAAACAAAAAAGCACAACGAAAAAACTGCCAAAATGAAAAAAGTGGCAAAAACGAAAAGGGATATACATATGTGTAAGCGTACGGAACCCTTCGTGTGCTAGCAAAAGTCGCACTTTACTTAATTTATTAATCATTGACGACAAGACAGGCAATATTTTCACTTGTATAATTATTGATGACAATCTGAGCCACATTGTCGCTCATTGAATCATACACCATTTTCGCTTCACTTGTTCAAAAACTTTATTGATAATTTGTTCCTGCTGTCCGACATATCTCGTCGAGGATTTAACATTGTCGTGCACCCGTCATTGATGATGTCTTAAAGACGTAGGTAATTATTGAATGATACATTTGTATGTATATGTAAGAGTAGTTTTATGCTGCCGGTTTCTAACCAGTTTTTTTGGCTGAGGCTGAAGGAGCCCAGTTCGATACTCCATTTTATCAATATATTTTTAATTTTAGTGCTGAAAATTTAGCAGATTTTCAGCACTTGAAAAAGCGCTTTTTGTATCAAAAATGTATGTAGTACTCCCAAAGGTCAACCCGCCATACAAAAATCAGCACCAATATCAGCAGATTTGTAAGCGCTAATTTTACTCTATAATAGCTAAAACGTGCTTTTTTAACGATGTTTTTTATTTTACTGGGATACTAAATTACATTTACAATTTCTTATTATCATTTATTTAAATAATTTCATTAACAACCATTCAAAGCTTTAAACTTGAAAAATCTTGTTATAATAGTTTTGAAACAGAGAAACCATTATTTTTTTAGGAAAAAGTTTATGATTTTTTTTTATTTTATTACACTTAAATTGTGTTTATAGTAAAATACTTAATAAAAAAACTAAAAGCTTTTAAAAAAAGTTGACTTTAGTTTTAGCAATATTTTCGTTTGGATTTTTTTTTAATTTTTGCTTTCGGTTTGCCTAACGCCACACACATTATTCTCCTAAAACTTTATACTTCCGTCTTTTTACCCGCTTTCATTACCAAAGAGAGCAGAACGTTATATATCATGTAGCACACACACACACACACAAATTAAACGTAAAAGAAAAACTTTGTCAAGGACGTTTGTTTCTTGTTCACATAGATTTTCAAAAGTTTTTCATTCATGATAAATACATGCACCAAAAAAGAGAAAAGAAAGAACATATTATTTATTATAGTTTAAATTTTACTCATGGCAGCCGTAACTAGCTTCTTTAGATAATTTAAAAATTTTTTTTTGCATTCCTGTTTCCTTATTATTTTTCATTAAACTAAAACTTTTATATTTCAGCTATAAATAATTTAACTATGAACACAATTTGCGCTTTTCTGGCTTTATTAATATGTATTATTTTTGTTGTTCTTTTTCTTCTTAAACGTTTGTATGTTAAACTGAGAAGGAAGTTAAAACAAAGCGATGGCAAATATTTTAAAGTACCAACAACTTTTAAATACTAATTCACAGTGCGAAATTAAAAAAAAAGCATTGAGTCTGCAGTTTTTAAACGAGTAAATATATTTTAGAAGAATTTGACATAAGAACTAAGTTATGAAGTTTAGTCGAACTGTATGGCTTAAATCCAAAGAAATTATTTTGGTTGAAGTTCGATTTTAATTTAATTTTTCTATTAAATGATATTTTTATTTAAGGACAAATGTCAAGCATATAGACAAAGAAAAATTTGACTGCACGGAGGGTTGAACATACATGTTTCGCAACCTCTCGGGCTACTCATCAGAGTTCTTTGTCGTTAGTTTCCAGTCAAGTAGTTGAACATTATTTACCTTCCATCAATTCATGCTTTCACTCTTAGAGTTGTTTTTTAGCTTCTTCATTTGATAGTTGTTGATATTCAGTAGTTTTATTTATGTCTGTATTAACCTGCTTTATTTTCTCTATTCTAGTATGTTTAAACGTCGGTATTTACGAATACTAGTGTGTCAATATATGTTTTGTTCATTTCTTTGAACAGTGTGCATTCTTAGCTATGTGTATGGCTTTAGTTCTGTTTTAATTTAATTTTTCAACAAAATTTCATCTTTATTTTGAGAAAAATGTGAAGCCTGTAGACAAAAAATTTTGACTGCATAGAGGGTTGAACTTATATGTTTCGAGACCTCCAGGTCTACCCAATAGTATTCTTTAACGCTTAGACCACACGACCAATGCCGGCAGTTTCCAGTCAAGTTGTTGAACCTCATTTACCTTTCATCAATTCATGATGTCACTTTTCGAATTGTTTTGCAGCTTTTTCATTTGATAGTTGTTGATGTTCACTATTTTTTTATGAGTAGACCGTTAGGTCTCGAAACGGAGAATACTTGAGAAAGAAGTCTAACGTTCTATATGAAAACTTAATTTAATTTTTGGTTAAGTGTGAAAAGGTCG
The DNA here is from genome assembly GCA_956483635.1 of Panzeria rudis. NCBI lineage: Eukaryota > Metazoa > Arthropoda > Insecta > Diptera > Tachinidae > Panzeria > Panzeria rudis. The sequence goes on from OY101447.1 coordinate 6,260,936, forward strand.
AAAATTTCATGGAGTATTATTCTTTCCTTAAATTTTAATAAAATAAATCAGTAAGATAAAATAATTCTTGAAAACTAAATGGACTACAAAGTGAAAAATGGACGGACAACTGGTACCAAATAAAAAACTTAACAATGGAACAGTATGCTCAATTATATAAACTAAAAATTTTCCAAATCGGTCAATAAATGGTGAAGTTCGGAGGAAAAAATTGATTATAAAAAAGTAAAAATTATTTGAAAGCCTAATCTCTTTCTTGAGATCGGCTAGAAAATTAAAAAAAAAATATAAGAAGAACGGTAAAAACTGGAATGACTTCTATAATCCCAGGAGTAAAAGGAAGCGGTATGGAGGCCTCATTAAAGGCATTTTTACACCTTATTTTGCAAGGAAAAGTACTTCACGCTCCATGCCATCTTTATACCTTTTCTACACACTTGTCATTGCGGGGAAGGCCTTCATATCGCTTCTTCTGGAAGGCCTGACAAAAGTCCTTTTAAAAATGTCATTTTAAAGGGTTTCAAAAAGGAAATAGAGATAAATTTTTTTTACCTCGGTATTTTATAGAGGCTTCTGTATTTTTGATTAAGGAGATTTTTTATTTCGAATTATTTCCTTTCATCTAAAGTAATTTTTATTACGCTTTTATTAGCTTCATATGTATGTTAGTATGTAACGGAAACTTGCAACGTAATTTTCACCAACTTTAAGACATCCGATAAAGGGGTGGGAAAGGAGTACTCCCAATACAAAGTAATTAATAATAATCTGATTTCTTGAAAGCCATAATAGCAAGCGCTTTGACATTTGGCACGAGTTAATTTGAAGATAAGACACAACCATAGGTAAGAAACTGGAAGGATAGCTGCGAATTAAGGGGTACTCCCCATATAAAGCAGCTAGAAATTACATGCTATATAGAAAACTACGATAGTAAAAGCCTTCAAATTCGGTATGAGTTAATTTGAAGAAAAAATACATAGACAGTTACAAAATTGGTGGGATAGGCGGGAGGGAAGGGGTACTCCCTATACAAAGTAATTAATAATAATCTATATGGAAAGCTATAATAGCAAGCGCCTTGGTATGAGTTAATTTGAACACAAAACATGACTATAGGTAAGAAATTGACGGGGTAGCTGCGAGAAAGAATTACTCCCCATAAAAAGTAATTAGTAATTGCATGCTATATAGAAAGCTACGATAGTAAGAGTCATAAAATTCGGTATGGAGTAACTTGAACACAAGATACAAAGATAGCTTAGCAACTGGCGGTGTAGGTGCGAGGGAAGGGGTACTCCCCATACAACTTAATTAGTAATTACGTGCTATCTGGAAAATTATGGTAGTAAAAGTCTTCAAATTCGTTATTAGTTAATTTGAAGACAAGATACGAAGGTGGGTAAAAAACTGGCGGAAAGGGTTATTCCCCATACAAAGTAATTAGTAATTACGTGGTATCTGGAAAGCTATGATAGTAAGGGTCTTTAAATTTTTTATGAGTTAAATTGAAGACAATAAGCGAAGATGGGTAAAAACTGACGGGGTATGTAATAAGCGCATGCAATAGCTAATAGAGATGCAAATATCAAATAATCACTAAAAAATTAAAATTAAATCATATTAACTAAAGAACACGCTTTTATAGAAAATCCAACTAAAAAATAGAAAATAAATTTTGATTCCGTTTATTTTGGATTTCGATATTAAAATGATACAGTTTTTATACCTTGAGGCGTTTGTTTACTGTTGTTTTTACAAGCAAAGATCATATTAAACTTTTTATTAACATTGAACAGTTTATGGCCAAACATTTATTCGACGCCCCTAAAAGTATGCACGTTTTTAAATATATATTGCATATGAAGTTAGTAGAAAAGTCTTTGCCAAATTCATTTTGAAATTTAAAAGTGGTTTGATTACAAAGAAAATTTTCGTTTTGCATTTTCTGAAAACGATTGGAATGGTATTCTGTGACATACCTGAATATATGTGTATGTGTGTGTAATATTGAAGCAATTCTATATGAGATGTTATAATTTTGACCTCTAATGTTATGGCAAGTTTCGATTTAGTTCTTCAACTTTTACCTGCCTTAAGCCACAACTCTATACTTTTGAACAAAAAAATATGTGTTGCTCCTAAAAGTATGCAACAAATAACTTTTAATTGCCCAAATATTGACTCCATTTTCATATTTGAAATTAGCACTATTTTTTTAGTTTTTTCTTTATCAGACAAGCTTCAAAGGATTTCGTTTTTACGTTTGCATGAATTTAATTTCTGTGTAACCCTAAAATATTTGTTTTTTTTCTATTAGGATATCGACAGCTTGTTACAAATCCCATTTATTTTATAACTTTATTTATTTATAATTCCAGTTTACCGATGTCTTCCAACAAACAAAGTTTCAAATTTCCTTTCTTAAATACAGATTATACATCTGTGATACATTATTAATATAAAGTTTATAAATTGTTTTTCATTTCTTTCATCAAGAGTCACGTCCCTTTCATACGACAAGCAGGCATCCAGCCTTAGCGAAAGCAATATTTTATTTTATTATTTCGATTCAAATTTAATTTTCTCCAAATCTTTGAAAAAGAAAATAAAATCAAATTTTATTTATTCATGTATGTTTTTTATCTTCTGTTTTAGCTGTTATTGCCTTTTTAATGGAAAAAGATCTTCCTTTTTGCCTTTTAATAGACAAACAAGAACGAAACAAAGAATAAGATAAACATTTTTCATTTCATTTATAATGTACTCGTATTCACTTTAGAATCGAATTTAAATAAATACGTGTTGATTTTATAAAATGAAAATAAGTTGTTTTTTTATATCTTTGTCTAAATATTTTACAGCCTTGCTTGAGCATATCCTGTAAGCTTCCGGAAACAGAAAAAAACTGAATTAAAAAAAAAGAAATCGTTTCGTTATTTGACTACAAAGTCGTGAGTCGTGTAATAAATGTCAAAATTCATTACAAACTTTCTTTTAAACCATCTGCCCTGCCCGTACCAACCAAAGAACCAACCAATATTCAATAAACATTGACGCAAGCTTGTAAACATAAAAATAAATGGATGCTGGTTAACACAACTAAGAGTATTTAGAGTAGAAAAAAGGGATATCATTTCCAGCAACTTCATATATTAAAATCCATTTTAGCACTAACTTGACCGCCAATATTGACAGTCAATCAATCTCGTCAAAGAAAATACAATTTTATTTAGAAGGGGAAAGGAAGCAACAGAAAAAAGAAATAAAAATTAACACAAAATTTATTACACTGGCATCGTAAAATTTTTACAAATAGACAGTTAGACATTTATAAAGACAAGCTCACGCACACACTTACCAAACAGTTTGGACAGGATAATCATATAGAAAAATGTACACACAAATACTCTCACGCTATCACACAACCAGACAAACAAACAAACAACCAAATATGCAAATATAAATTTGCTTAAAAGTACATGTGTGTGTGTGTGTGTTTGCTGAATAAAATTGATTGCCTGTGATTTATTTACGAAGTCTTCTTCCCAATCAATTTTCGCAAGAAGAGAAAATATTTAATTGAAAACCAAAAAGCAATCAATTATTTACATTTTAAATATTCTAGCCAAACTGAAATACTTTAATAAAATAAACAATATTTCTCTACATATATATTGTTGCATAATTTTAGGCTTTCAACTTACCGTAAAGAATATCTCATTTAGATGATAGTTATAGGCGTTGCGTACATAAGTACGTATTATTTTATCACGTCTTTCGCCCTCGAAGCCATTTTGTATATCATGGGCACTAAAACGCCAAATTGATTCACCCGTAACTACACCAAATAAAACATCATACTGTGCCCCAAAACCATTGCCACCATTAATATAAGATGAACTCCCACCACCACTAAAGTAACCGCTGCCATAATTGCCTCCGCCACCGCCACCGCTCGATGATGAACCGCTGTTGCCATCAGATGATGAACGTTTGTTACTGCGTGTCATTAAATCATCGATATCTAGATTGGAATGTCCGGAACGTATAACGACGCCATCAACCTAAATTGAAAAGAAAACGTAAAAGGAAGATGAAAAGAAAGAAAAACCCAAACACTCCAAACGTAATAAAAAGACAGACAGCCAGCCAGCCATAACTTTGTTTAAACAAATAAATAAATGAATGAAATATGACACAAGCAAACATACATATCCATCAATTTGTTTGTTTTTTTCATTTGCAAAACAAAACTGCAATGACTAATAGAGACGAGTATATCTTTTTTAAGAAGATATCAAGAATTAGACCTTTTTGTTTGCCAACCATCAAACCTCGTATAAACTTTGCTCTGAAACATTAATAATTGTTCAAGGATATACGCTTCACAAATTGTAGTTTTTGTTGTAAGCTGTTGCAAATGAAACGAAACAGTTTATTTGTGCTGAGAAAACCCAACTTTAATTTGTTTATTTTTCACAGATCTTGTTACTGAAGTAGAAAACTTGACAAATCTTAATATTTAAAAATTAAAGATTCTTTTATTCATATAATAACACTATGTAACAAATTGATACTTTTGTCATGACCTTTGACCCCTAAATAAAAAAATAAAAAAACAAATAGACGAAATTAAATAATCTTTTTCTTCTAAAATTTGGGATTTTTAAAGTGGCTGTTTCACCGATTTCATTATAACTTAGGAAGGGATTGTCCAATATGATTGCAAAAACACTAATAAACTTGAAATATAATTGCCTTTAAGCCGTATTAATATTTTTTATATACTCGACGGTTTTGGAATTGTTAAGACCGCAATGATGAAAAATACTTCTTTTAAAGCAAAATTTGGAAAGTTTTTACTTATTAACAATTTATAAAAATCTAACATGGCAAAAATTTTTAATTTTTATTAACTGATCATAAAGCTTTATTTACAATTAAGTGATGTTACCAATTTTGTTGAAAATTAATTTAAATAATTTGAGTTTTAACCGTCTGTGAAATTATTTTCTATTTTTTTATTTATTTATTTATTAATAGAATGTTATCTAACACAACAAGATAAAATATCTTATAGATTATAGTGCTAGTGTATAGAGCAGATAAGTGTGAATTTAAAATGAAATTAATAGAAAATCAAAGTATTATAATTAAATAGAAAATAATATAAAAAATGTATACAAAAATAATAAAAAAATAATATATTGAAAAACAGAAAAAATATAAACCTAATAAATAATAACGAAATACAGAGTAAATATTTATGTAAAACTATTTAAAAAGTTTAAATAACTCCTTTTTAAACGTATTAGCGTTGCCTAAGGTTTGGATATTGTTAGGTAAATTATTCCAGAGACTAGTAGTGTAAATTAAAAATTGCCGTTGAGATATAAGGCTTTTGTATTTCTGTTGTATAATCTTCATACCACGACTAGATCTAGCGAACACAATTCTGTTATACAGGTATTTCGGCTGTTTTGATATGATAATTTTGTGCAAGGCACTTTATTTTTAGAAGGTCTTCAAATTTTATTTGAAAAATCACTATTTTTTATGTTGAAGGGTTATTTATAACGAAATAATAAAAAATTTCATTTTTATAATATTGACATTTTTTTATTCTCTTAAAAACTCATAAAAAATCAATTATGGCAAAAAATTAATATTTGTATTACTGGCTCATACATTTGAAATAATTTATGGTATATTTCATGAAAATCGATGGATAAATGACTATATTATTCATAATAAAGTGAAGCTACCAGATTTGTGCAAAAATTGCGAATTTCTACACTGAACCAAAAAAATATAGTTTTTTAAAAGCTATAAGGTTTTACCGACTGATTCTGGTAGAAAGTACCAATAAAATATATACATGTATCGGCGTTTTGAAAGTTTACATCGGAAATTCATTTTAAGTGAAAGTTAAATGTCCTCCCATTTTGCACATACACTGAAAGGAAAACAGTTCGTAATGGAAATTAAACCATTACGTTAACCCCTTACAGTAATACAACGAAAAATTTCATTAATGGTATGAAACATTGCGTATAAGTAATGCAAAATTACATAAACGATATGAAACATTTTTCAGGTACATTTTCTTACATTTTACATGTATAACGGAACTCCATTAGTTTTTTCTCCCAAACATTTTCTTAAAAACTACTTGCCTTTTATATGCACCCCTTAGACGGCTCCCACACAAATATTTCGATTTAATGCAATTCTTAAATTTACCCCTGCAGCGCCTAGGATGGCCCTAGACAGTTTAAATATATGATCGACTACCATTAGTTTTCTATTACCAAAATTTTTGCTGAACACTATCTTGTGTCTCCATTCTTTAAGGGGGCTCCCATACAAAATTTAAATTTTTTATACATTTGACCCGTTTGTATAATAATATCTGTGGTCTAAGCCTTAACCGCTTAAATCGTTTTCAAAATTTTTTGGGGAGAGCTGTTTAGAATATCGAAAACAAGCTTCAAATCAGTCGTCAGTTTGCTTTTCTGTAACTTATTTATAGATAATTGTCGTTTTAAAAAAGTTACATACTTAAAAAACGAGTGGAGTCCATCACACAAAAAATTTAATTTTGTCCTAACTCGACCTTATCTCCACCCCCCATAAAGGGTCCGTAATACGTTTTACCGCCATAGGGGGACTTCTATGCTCTTATGGCAATTTTTTTAGATATATTTCTAGTCTGTATTGTAAATTTTATATGGGAGCCCCTTAAGAAATGGAGATAGGGGCTGGGTATGTTTAGCTAAAATGTTAAATGAGAAACATTAAGGGGTTCGCTGATACATTTTACCCTTCGAGGGGAATCCTAAGAGCTGTGGGCCAATTTAAAATTTTTTTTGGTACCTTCAAAATAGTCTGCAACGATCTTAGACGCGCCATAACATAGTCATTTTTTAATTGTTATAATAATACTCGTAATATATTTTAAAATTTCCAAATGGCAGACGTGGTCAAATGGTAGCTGGCTACTGACTTTTATACTATATCAACAGGTTTAAATAAATACAAATAAGCCGCCTGGTGGTGCTTGCTTTATATACATAAATATATGAACGAAAAAGTTTCATTTTAATCATGACATTTTTGTAATTAATGAAGTAATTTTCATTTCAGGAATAAAATGTTACGTTGGTTGAAAAACAATGAAAAAATCATTACTGTAACGTAAAAAATCTTTATATATAAGAAGTTTTTCCTTTCAGTGTCGTTCTACTGACTCGTCATAGGAAATGTTGTAGGCCTTACGTTTAAAAACTAAAAAGGTTTTAAGCGTTACAATTTCAATGGAGCAGATTGCATAGTTTTAATGAAAACTTTCATTGCATTTATGAAAGACCAATGAAATAATTCATATACACATATATCTTTCACAAAAACACACTTTTATTTATTTCAGAACTTTTTAACCAAAAAAATTTTGTATGAATATTCTTGTTGTACTCTTTATTATTATTATTATTATTATTATTATTATTATTATTATTATACATTCATGGATCAGATTGTTGTGAGAGCGCTGTTGGCTGGCGTAGTTAGACGTTGCATATGAATGCATGATGAAAATCAAGAATCTGAGCACGACACTGTGAGCGGTCATATTAATTAAAAGTTTTGCGGTTTTACATTAGAGGCTTTCATATGTATTTGTAAATAGCTTATTTACTAATGTAATAATCTAATTATTTTGGCTTGAGTTCGGTTTTAATTTAATTTTTCAATTTAATTATATTAAATTATATATAAAGAAAAAACTGAATATCAATAACTATCAAATGCAATACAGCTCTAAGAGTGACAGTATGAATTGATTAAAGGTAGATGATATTCAGCTCTTGACTGCAAACAACCGACTTTGGTCGAGTGGTGTAACCAGTAAAGAACTCTGATGAGATTAGCGGAAGCTATCGAAACGTCAGTTCAACCCTCCGCCCAGCCAAAATTTTTTTTGTTTACATGCTTCACATTTATCGCTAAATACAAATATAATTTAATAGAAAAATTAAATTAAAACCGAATTCAAGCCAAAATAATTAAAATTTCTTTGGATATAAACCCATATAGTTCGACTAAACTCATAACCTAATATAATGATTTCATAAAAACAAAGTAATAATTTTATTTAAATGATGAAAACAGTTAATTGAAGTAATAGAATAATGATGAAATATTTTCATTAGTTTAACGAAATTATTATATTGGATCAATGAAATTATTTGATATACTAGGTGAAATTTTCATTAAAATAGTTTTAGTAAAACCGTTTTCATTAATTCAACAAAGCGTGTGCGTTGTTGAAATTTAATGATTTTTTTCATTGAATTAATGTTGAAATTCACACAATTTATGAAAAATATTCTTTCATTGTTGAAACTTTGCAAACGCATTAAGTTTCAATGACAGTAAAATATTACTTGAGCTTAGGCTATTCTTATGAAAGCTTTTACACATTAACATCAGCTGACAAAAAAATTTAATCATAAGTTCCACGTCCATACAAATATTAATTTTCAATTACTTCTACTGAAGCCATTCCTATGCAACCTGATATGTGTGATATGTTACCCTGACAATACAATATAATGATAAGAAAAGTCGACAGAATGTGTAATGGCATATTTCAAGTTAGAAGCCTGAGTATGAATAATTTATTTTCTTATATAATTTTCCTTGTGAATAACCCGTTTTTCTTATCATTTGCTTAGACGATTTGCTCATCTTGTTTATATTTCTACGCCATTTCTTTGGCGACTTTTAAGTATTTATATGCTTGATCATTGGATTGTACTTAAGGCTTCACTTGACCTCTTAAGGCATTGAAACAGCAAAACTCAAGTGCAAATTTATTGTCAAAACAAAAGGATTCATACAAATCACTGCATAACAAACAGCTGAAAAAGACCTTCGACTTAAAAATTCAAAGAAAGAAAGAAAAAAGGAAGATCTACAGAATACTTATGCAAAAACAGCTTTTAAATATCTTTTGATTATCATCAAGTATTAGTTTTACTCGAATACGAGAGTGTATGCAACACTACAGATACTCATTAACGTACAAGGACGATATCTTGCTTGTGTGAGTGTGTATGTATATGTGCGGCTTTCTCATGTTTGTTTAATGTTAGCCAACAACGTTTTGTTATTTAAGTCAACAACAATGTCATAAGTTCATTTAAGAAAACTTCATCATTTTTTTCCATACTTTGCCTCAAACATATTCATGGCCTTTGTTGTATTTGCCATTCAAGTTTCTATTATTTTTTATATATTTTTTCTTGCTTTCTAAAGAATTTTCTGTTTCTTTTAAAGTGATAAAAACTGAATGTTAAAAGAAACGATAACAAAAAAAAAAAAAAAAAAAAAAAAAACAGAATAATGTTGTAAATAAAGAAGGGGAGAATGAAAAAAAAGAAACTCAATTTAAAAATATGCCATCATCAATTGAGACACTATAAATTTAACACTCCATGTAAACAATATACAACTTTTAGTAATAACAACAATAACAGGAACAACAATGTCAATGGCTATAAAAGCTTTTGGGTGTAGGTAAATTTGTTGCTGTAGCATTACGAGTATAAAGCAATCCCGCCATAAAGACATTACAAATACAATATGCCATCATTGACTCATTCATTGTTTCATTTTACAGCCTCTTAAAATCACATATTTTCAGTTTTTCTTTCGTATTTCATTCATTTTTTACTTTGTGATACTTTTTTTTTTGTGATTTTATTCTATATTTTTTGTTAGTTTATTTCACTATCTGAACTAAGTTTATAAGAGATTTAAGATTTTTTCTTACGACAACATTTTAAACTATTAAAATCGATGGCAATATAGTTGAGTGTCTGCGAAAGTAATTTCCAAAAATCTGTTTTATAGAAAAATGCTTTTTTATAGACTTTTTTGTTATATTCAAGAATTAAACACTGAAAGAAATTACTTCATAAATTTTGTGAATTTCGACATTAATCCAATGAAAAACTTCATTAAAACTTAACCAACGTCATGTTTTGTTTGTTTAATGAAATAAGTTTCACCAAAATTATTTTAATCAACATTTCGTCAAATACGTGAAATAATGCTATTGATGCAATGTAATAGTTTCTATTACATTGCATCAATTAAAAATATTTTATTAATTTGATGAAATTGTTTAATAGTGCTAATGAAATTATGTCATTATTTTAGTGAAGTAGTTTTATTACATTAGTGAAATTATTTCATAGTTTTAGTAAAATTATTTCATTATTTTATTGCAGTTATTTCATTGTTTTAATACAATTATTACATTATTAAGTAGGCTCACTAGCTTAAAGTGTTTTATTGAATATTTTAATTTAATGACATCTTTATTCTACAAATTCGTACGATAAGCACTACACTAAAAGAAGTTTGTTCATAAATACTATGAATTTCGACATTAATCCAATGAAAAACTTCATTTAAACTCCATCATCCATTGTGCTTCATCGGATTAATGCAACTAGTTTCGTTGAAAAAATTTTAGTGAAAGTTTCATCAAATATTTGAAATAATTCCATTGAGTAATAGTTTCGCTGAACTAATGAAAATAATTTATTATAATTTTGACGAAATTGCTTAATAATGCTAATGAAATTATATTAATATTTTAATACAATTATTTTATTGCTTTAATGAACTTATTTCATAGTTTTAGTGAAGCTTTTTAAGTTATTTCACTGTTTTAATGAAATTATTACATTATTAAATAAGCTCGTTAGATGAAACTATTTTATTGAATAGTTTAATCTAATGACTACTTTGTTCTACAAATACGTATGATAATCATTACACTAAAAGAAGTTTGTTCATAAATACTATGAATTTCGACATTAATCAAACGAAAAACTTCTTTAAAACTCCATCAACGTCGTACTTCATTGGATTAATACAGCAAGTTTCTTCAAAATAATTTTACTGAAAGTTTCATCAATTATATGAAATAATACAATTGATTCAATTTGATGAAATTGTTTAATAATGTTAATGAAACTATATCATTATTTTAATAAAGCTACTTTATTGCTTTAATGAAATTATTTCATTGTTTTAGTGAATTTATTTTATTATTTTAATGAATTAAGTTCATTGTTTTAATGAAATTAGTACATGATTAAACAGGCCCGCTAGCTTAACCTGTTTTATTGAATATTTTAATATATTGAAAATTCTATTCTGCAAATACGTACGATAGACACTAATGCAAAATTCGTAATGATGATAAACGCTCAGAGTATCGAACTCATACTCTCGACTTTTACCAATTGCTTTATAAGTAACGCATTGACTACTTCAGCTAAATGCAGTCTCAAAACAATCTGCTCTATAAGTGTATAATAATAAGAAAGAGTGCAACAATAATAATCATAAAAAATTTTTATTTTTGTCCGCTTTTGGTTGACAACTGTTGATATAAATAAAGGCGTCTTTTTTATGAACGTGATTTACTTTGTTGGAAATTCATAAATGCAATGAAATTTTTCATCAAAAGTATGAAATATATTTCATCGCAATTATGCAATTAAAAAATTTAATTTTTTATATATATTTTTAATTTTTAAAAGCAGATATTTCAACGTTTTTAAGTAACCATTACTTGAAATTCTTCCCATAAAATGACAAAGTGAAATTTTCTAACGAAACTATGAAAGCTAATAAAGCAATTCCAATGAAATTCTTTCAATATATTAATAAAATTTCACATATATTGTGAAATATTTCATTAGAATTGTCTAAAAATCCAACGAAATCGTTTCATTAGATTTATGGAGCGAAACTCTGTACTTAAAAAACTCTTCTTCTTATTGATATGAGTTTTAAAAGACTTATAGAGTTTCCCTCGTATATAGAAAGTGTAGTTTAATTAAGTACGTTTGTTGTTGGTTCTGAACCAAAAATTCAAAGACAAAATATATTGTTTTACCGAATTTTTTCACTGATTTTAACCTAAAGTACTAGTACGTTAAATCAATGAACTGGTGTATTAATTTTGTTAAATAAAAAACAACAATAACTGCTCGAAATTTAGCATTTTACATTAAATTTCAATGAATATATTCATTGGAACAACGAACATTGCATCAACCAATTTTTGCAAAACACTAACGAATCCAGGTCAATGAATTCATTCCTTGAATTTATGTAAAATAATTTTTTCAGTGTATATTATTTAAGAACTTACTTAAGCATTCAGTCTTATTTTATGAAAAATCTATTTGGAAATGTTATATAAATGAAGTAATAAATTAAGGCTGACTTTTCTTAAAAATGCATTCAATCATCATTTTACTTACCGATGGTCCGAATGATGTTAAAAAAGTCGGCGCATGAATATCAGCCGCATGTAAATCCTCTAGTGGTACATCTCTTAAGCAATCCACAATCTGTTCATGATTTTTGTTCAGATCATCAGGTATGGAACAGTTCACCTCTTTGGCCAGCTTAACAGCAAACGCAACAGGATCCTCCACCAAAGCCCAAGAAGAATAAGCTGAGCCTGACATTAAAATTGCCCTTTGAAATAGGCCACGCACCATTGTGGGTGTAGACATTAAATAATTTATACAGGCTGCTCCTGTGCCATGACCTGCCAAAGTCACAGCATTAGGATCACCACCAAATTTCTGTATATTCTGTTGAATCCAATGTAAAGCCGCTATTTGATCCATTAAACCGTAATTGGCAACGCGTGCATGTTGTTGTGGATTTGGATTGGCGTTAAGGAATCCTGTTGGGAATAAATAAAAACCAGAAAGCAAAATAAGAAAATAAATCGTTTAAAAAGCCCTCTCTCTCTCTCTTTCATACACACACACACACATGCAAATAGTATATTAAGCCTATAAATTATGGTGATACCGGCAAATCTTCCTGCTGGCTGGCTTCACAGTGCCACGCACATAAAATTCCATTTTATATTTTCTTCGTGCTTTTTTGCTTCTAAATATTATAATTTATTATTGTTGTGTGTTTTACTTCCTTTTTAGTATTTTTGTTCGCTATTGTTATTGTTGTTGTTGTTGCTATTTCTTGCACTTACCTAGAATACCTAAACGGTAATTAAGCGTTACCACCACAACTTCGCCGTAGCTGGCTAATACACTGCCATCGTAGGGATTACCGCTGCTCCATTCAAATGATTCACCGTGTATAAATACAATTACAGGTAACTTTTTTTCACTGGCTCCAGCTTCAAATAAAGAAGAAGGAAAAAGAAAAATAAGAAAATAAAAATGAGTTTGTTTATAAGAAACATGGGGAAATAAAATAAAAGGACAATTAATAAAATTATTGTTATTTATTTATGTGGAGAAAAACAACTAAAGAAATCAGCTTAAAGAGTCTTAATTCAAAAGGTATCATTATCTTTATTTTTACGCATTTTGAGTAGGCACTAATTTGGACTAAGTACTTTTTAAGAAAACAAATTAGTTTAGTGATAAAGTTTTTAACAAGTACATAATAGGAAAAATGCCTTTCGATGATAAAGTTTAGCAATAAAGAGTTTTCTAATAAGTCACGGGTCAATAATTAAATCAAATAATTCTTAAAAAAAAATGATTCCAAAACAGAGAGCCCTGCAGACAGAGGGGCAGATGGATAACATATCTAAAATAAATAATTTTGAAAACTAAGCTATAAGTGTATATAAACAAACTTTCATATGCAATAGAAATTTTGAAAGTTGCTTTATAAATGGCGGAGTTAGGTTGCATAGGTTGCCAGTTTAAAAGGTTAAAACCAGCCTACTTGGGCTCTTATAGGTCCCGTTGTATTAAAATGGCGGAGTTACGTGTGAAGAAAGATACTAAAAAATGTTTTGAGAAGGTTTCTATTTTCAGGAGTCGGCTAACAAATTAAGCTGTAAGTGTGGAGCTAATGAAACTCATTGCCTTTTATTTAGATGTCTCTTGTATGCCGTTTTGTATTGTATATAGGGTTTCCCGAGAAATCAAATTTTTTTGTTCCCGGGAGCTTCCGGGCAAATTATAAATAAATTCAGTAAAGCATCACTTTTACTAGTACACAAAGGGCTCGTTTTTGGTGATTTTTTAATTTTTAACGATTTTTCGTTTTTTTTTCATTTAGGCGATTTTTGCGTTTTGGAGTAATTTCTCGTTTTGTAAATTTTTTTTGTTTTAAAAATTTTTTAGTTTTGAATGTTTTTTAGTTTGTGGCGTTTGTTTGTTTTTGGGTTTTATTTTTGTTTTGGTGATTTTTGTCATTTTGGTGCTTTTTTGTTCCAACGATTTTTTTTAAATTTTTACGATTATATATTTTTTTTCGTTTGCCTATTTTTTTTTGTTTGCGTTTTTTGACGATTGTTTTCGTTTTGGCAATTTACTTTTCGTCTTGTTCCTTCCGTTACTTGCATATATATACCCTTTAATAATTAATTTACCTTTCAATTAATAATTTTATTTCTTTCAAGTGTCTGATCATAAGATACAGCTTAATTACAAATTTACATTATCCGATAAAATATCCTTTAATTTTTAGTTAGTTTGTTTTTTTAGCATTCGTTACTATTGCCTTTAAAATGCTGCACTAGCTGTGTTGTGTATTATGTATAATAATACACTCACTAATGTTAAGTATCAGAATTTTTACATGTTTCGTTGATCGCTTAAGAACACCCTTTTGTTTTTAACTTTCATAATTTTCGGTATTTTTGTTATAGTTACACCTATTCTGTGAAAATTTCAGGTCGGTACCTCTTACGGTTGTCCCGATAGAAGCCTGTGACAGACGGATCGACAGACAGACGGATGGACAGACAGACGGACGGACAGACAGACAGGCGGATGGACGAACACTAATATTAATATTTTAAAGCAATACTTCCGCCTACAATTCCCATTTGGAAGCAATAAACTTAAAATAACAAATTTGTTATTACCAGCGTGGAAGTTATTGAAAGTGAATGTTTTTCCCTGTAAGCAGCGATGGCATTTTAGTTCTTTTTTACGATATGACATACTGTGTTGTCATATAGTAAATTTTTTACGATATAACAACACTAAGATAGCCATACAAGGTGTTGTCATATCACAGTGTTGTCATAGCGTATAAAACTTTCGATATGACAACACAGCATGTCATATCGCTGCCTGTAAGCAAGATCTGTGAGCACAAAAGCCGTGAAATGTCCTACATTCCGATTAGAATAGCATACATTTACTTGCATATATTATGTCCTGTTCGCATGACATGACTCTACAATAGGTTTGACCGTCAGATTTTTTTTTGCGAATTTCAGTTTCGAATAGCAAAAAAGGTTGCATTTTATTTTTAGATACATGGGAAAAATAACGAAAAAATATTGGGACCTCTACCGCAGCATCAAGATTTTGAATATGAGATCAAATCGATCAATTTGTGAAACATCATATGATGCAACATTATATATTCTTTATAGCTGTTATAACTCATTACACTCAAAATATCCACTATTTAATACATAGAAGCTCAGATTTCAGACAAACTTAAGATGAAATAATGAAGCAAATTTTCGAACTTCTAAGTCTTTGTAATATCTTGCAAACAAACATTTTCTAAGATAATTAAACACGAAAATGACATTCATTTATTTTTCTTAATACGCGTTTTTCCAATATTCGCGAAAAACAAGTTTTTTGTTTTATTAGTTTTTTCGTATATTGGCAAAAATTCCGAGAACGGTTCATCTGAATAAAATAAATTGCACACTGTTGTATGGATATCTCTCTATTCTTTTATTCAATACACTGATTGTGCCGATCGTATAAAAAAAGTATAGAGTTGCAGGCCTTAAAATTTAAAAAAAATATATTTTTAGACTTTCTCCCAGAAACTATCATTTGAAATTGCTCCATTAAGATGAAAAAATATACTAAGTATATTTTTTTCGGGCTGTATTTCAAAGATAATTTTGTGACGATCACATGATGGATGTAATCGCTAAATTCTGATAAAAAATAAGAAAGTTATTAGCCCTTAAGCGAAAACAGCTGTATTATTTTGTAGTTATTTTTCATACAAAATTAATTTAAATCAGTTTTTTTTAAAAAAATTTTTTTGATTGAAAATAATTTTTTATGGGAAATAAAATCGTATTTTTTCACTTAATGGCTTATAACTTTGTTATATTTTGTCAGATCTCCTCGATCTTAAACTTTTTTCATTTAGCACAAAAATGTTTTTTACGAGTAGCCTTAAAAAAATTATTTTCTATAGTAATGAAGCAAATTAAAACAAAATCCATATAATTTCTCTAGCTTGCAGCCGTGGTAGAGGGCTTAAAGATATGTCGCAAAAAATTAAAAAAATATTTTTCGTATATAATTTAGCTAGATGCAACATTCCGGAAGTATTATACATTTATTGGACAACTTTTTTTTTCCTTCATACACCAACGTTCCACTCTAATCTACAAGGCATTGGTTTTCTTGGATTTGCTGTTGTCTATGCGATACGTGTAAATCTTTTACAGCTCATGGTAAATAAAGCAGTCATGCCTCACCATAAAACCAACTCCTCGAATACAGTGTTTGAAAACTGTCGCCTAGATGACAAAACTAATATTAAAACTGATCTAATACTTCAAGGAGAATTTCTATAGGCTGCTCAACTGATTATGAATTGGAATATACTAAGACGTTACTTATTGCCAATACCACTTAGAAGAACCACTTAGCCAAGGAGATTGGGAATTCCTAGAAACAGGCGCAATAATCACCAGTCGAAATTAGACCTTCCAGCCGGAGTATCACTTTCAACTTTGAGCTTCAAAACAAAAACATGCACACAATTCGTTCTCTATTTTCGCTACACTTAATTGGTTCACGTTTTTGTTACAAACGCGTACATAAGCTCAAGGAAAAAATTCATTGTTTCAACGATTTGCTTATTAATTTTGACCTAGCGTACTGATACGTTGAATTAATGAACTGGTTAATTCATTTTGTTAAAGAACAACAACTATGAATGCTTCCAATTTACCGTTTTATATTGAGTTTAAATGAAAATTTTTTATTGAAACAATCATCCCTATCGTGATTAATTTTTCCCTCGAAATGTTTTCCCTTCCTTTGCAATCATGAATAAACATTTTAAAAAATTCCTCTTATAATGAATGATTTTTTCACGTGGAATTTTTTCCGTTTCCCCTGTTTTTTTCGTCATGAATTGCTATTTTATACTTCTAATTAATTATTAAAGCTTATAAATACTTTAATGTGTTGTTTCCACAATGCAAACAAGCATTACTTTAGACAAGCTTGTTTGCATTGTGGAAACAGCACATAAGAAATTTATTATTTGACATATTGTCATAATTTTATTTTAAATTAAGTTTATTTGGCGCTTTACTAAATCTCAACCATAACTTTGAACAGTTACAAACCTCTTATCTTAAATAGTGTTCATTTATCTTAATATTAACACATGCAATCTAATGAGTAAAACTTTTTTATCATTCATGCTGATCGAATAGCAAATGATTTTTCCGCGTCTGTATCCAAAATATATGAAAACACAGTTTTATTCACTCTTGAGAAAATTTAGTTTAACACTAAAAGACTATTTGATTGAATTAGTCTGCTGGTAATGGCTGGGGTACCTTACGGGATTGTATGCATCTGGTAAACCTGGACGAACAATTCGGGTTTGTTTAGATTTCTCATGCAATGAAAAGATAATTAAAATTCTTAGCAATGTATTTTTTTACTTTTAACCAAAAATTTCTATGATTTTTAATTTATTTTATTAAGCTTCTTTCCCTTTCTATATTCACTGAGAACTGATAGCGGAAAAAACTATTCAAGGAAACATCACGATAGCAATTTACCCACGAAGGGAAATGAAAATTGCCTTGGGAACCTAAAATTCTTTTGTTATACGCGATAGCGGTAAATATGAGCGTACATTGAATCAATATACTTTTGCAAACAAACTAAAGAATCTAGGTCAATGAATTTTTTCATTCGTTGATTTTTAGGGTTCCGATACACCAAAAGTGTAAAGGAACCCTATTGTTTTCGCTACGCTGTCCGTCCGTCTGTCCGTCTGTCTGTCTGTCTGTCTGTCTGTCGCAGGCTGTTTTCTCGGGAACCGTAAGAGCTACGGACCTGAAATTTTCAAAGGATATGTAGAGCTTTTGCCGCTATAACAACAAATATAAAGGGTGTTCTAAAGCGAGCAACGAAAAATGTTGAAATACTAATGTAATGTTTTCTTGGGAACCGTAAGAGGTACGGACCTGAAATTTTCACAGAATATGTAAAACTTTGACCACTACGGCAAGAAATATATGACAGCTAAAAATTAAAGGGTGTTCTAAGGCGAGCAACGAAAAATGTTGAAATACTAATGTAATATGCAGACACTTATATGTAGACACTTTAAATTTTCAAAGTTCGTGTTAATTGGTGTAGTCTGTAGAATAGACTACACCAATTAACACCGATATTTAAAACAATAAAAATTAAAGGGTATTCTATTAGTTATTGTAATTTTGACTATGTAATTGAGACAATATGCTGTATCTTGGAAACCGTAAGATGTAAAATCTTGAAATTTTAAAACACGCTAAAACTAAAAAAATCCTAAATTAAAAAAATTTCAAAACAAAAAAAAACGCTAAAATGAAAAAAGCGCTATAAGGAAAAAAGTGCAAAAATTAAAAAATCGCTAAAACGCAATATATCACCAAAATTAAAAAGATCGCAAAAAAAACTAAAAAAACTTAAAAAATCGAAAATGTCTTCAAAACGAAAAAATCACAAAAACGAAAAAAAAACGCAAAAAACCAAAAAAAAAGCTCCAAAACTAAAAAAACGCCAAAAAACCAAAGAAATCGCCAAAATGAAAAAAGTGTCAAATCAAAAAAAAAAAATCGCTAAAGATAAGAAACCATAAATAACCGAAAAATCCACAAAAACGAAAAAAGCGCCAAAAACTGAAAAAATCGCCACAACTAAAATAAATCGCTAAAACTAAAAATATCGTCAGAAAGTGAAAACATTAAATAAATGTCATAACCATAAAAAAACGCCAAAACTAAACAAATCGGCAAAAAACAAAAAATTAAAAAAAAAGTTACGAAAAGCGCCAAAACAAAAAAAAAAAAACAAAAAAAAAACAACGAAAAATACTTAAAAAAAATGAAAAACTAAAATTAAACAAGAAAGCACAACGAAAAAACTGCCAAAATGACAAACGGGGCAAAAACAAAAAGGGATATACATATGTGTATTCGTACGGAATTCTTCGTGTGCGAGCCAAAGTCGCACTTCACTTAATTTATTTATAGACTAATCTTTTCAGTGTAGCGTTCCACAAGGAACTGTGTTCCAAAAGTCTTGTCAGCTTAATTTGAAAATTAAATTTGCTTTAATTCTAAGGAAAATTTGTATTTGACAACGAAGCAATTGGCAGATTTAAAAACAGTTTCGATCGTAATAGTGTTCTGTGAATTGGCTGATCCATTTAAATTATAAAAAAAAATCTTATAAAAATATAAATATATATACTTTTTTATTTATTTATATTGCTCAGTAATAAAAACAAGTACACTATTCGCAAAAAAAAAAAACACAACATTAATGCCACGGAATATAAACATCGACCCACCCTTTTTAGGAATTTCTGTACTTTTACTAAGCCACGACCTCCTTAGCAGTTACAAAATATACAATTAACATTTACTAATAAAATCAACGTATTGTCTTTTATTATAAATATTTGGTAATCAATAAATAAATACATTAAATGTGGCGTATAAGTAAGCCTAAAACAATAATTGACTTAAAAATCTAAAATATTAAAATATTGTTACAATCGCTAAATATTTCAAGAAAAGTTCTATATTAAATGTGTTATTAACAATAATATTTCTTCCTTAGAGCACAACTGACTATAAAAACAAATAAGGAAATAAAAATTCAGGACTACATGCCAGCAAACGCGCTTTTAAGCACAATTTAATGTTTCCGGCAGACAACAATGGCCATTTACTCGTAGAACATTCTATATTTACGAAGCAGAATAGGCAAATGAAAATCTAAAGAAAGTAAAATAAATGATTATTTTAATGACCAGAAATGAGGAAACTGCAGAAGAAAAAATGTTAAAACAAAAGCCAGGGATAATATTAAGGAATTTTCCATCGTTTTTTTTGCCTTTTGTTAGTCTGCGTGTGTTTCTATTTCCTTATTTCTTGAAAGCAAATAAAAAATAATGTTATTTTAAAGAGAGATTTAAAGATAAGCTGCTTTGTTTTTTCTTGGCCCCTCAAGACGAATTTTGTGCACATTAAGGTGATTTGTTGGTGTTGTTGTTGTTATTGCATTTAAGGCTGTTTAATGAACTTTTAGCAGCACTTTTGTTTAGTTTTGCATGTTAATATATTTACGTATAAAGGCGTTTAAAAGTAATAATCTTTATCTTATTTGTTTTAGTCCGGGCTGTTTTGCAGTTGTTGTTTTTGGCATTGTTAACATATTATTAAGGTTGATGTTGTTGTTGTTGTTGTTGTTGCTTGCAAGAAAAAATTTGTTTTAATCGTATTTGTTCATATTTTTGTTTGTTTGTTGGTGCAAACATGACATTCATTATCGTTGTTGCTACGTGAGGTCTGATTAATTTTAATTAATTACATTCAACTGTTATTCAAATAAACACTTTTCAGACACGTTACTAGACAAATTTTTGTTTTTAGTCAGACTCACAAATGCACACAAACTCACATATTTCAATATTTCATGAAAAAAGAATGTCAGAAAGGGAATTGAAAAAAATTTGTTATTAAAATTAATGATAAGTATAATACATAGGAAAGTAAATAAATTCAGTAAAGTGAGATTTTGACTCGCACAAGAAGAGTTCCGTACGAATACACATATATCTCTATTCATTTTTGCCCCTTTTTTCATTCTAACAATTTTTTCGTTTTGCTTTTTCGTTTAATTTAATTTTTTTTCACATTTTTTTTGTTGATTCAGCGATTTTTTTTTTTTTTTTGGTTATCGAGCTTTCTTCATTTTGGTGATTTTTTCGTTTCTTTTTGTGACTTCTCTTTCGTTTTATGGATTTTTTTCCCGATTTTGCTCGATTTTTTGGCTTACGGGTTTTTGGTTTTAACGTTTTTTCACGAAATTTTTGACAAAATTTTTAATTTTAGCGATTTATGTTGGCTTTGGCTTTTTTTAGTTTGGCGGCGATTTTTTCGGTTTTGAGGATTGTTTTTGGTTTTGGTGATTTTTTAGTTTTAGCGATTTCTGTTTTTGACACTTTTTTGTTTTGGCGATTTTTTCGCTTTTTTACGGTTATTTTTTATTTTGAGCGTTTTTTTTTTGTTTTGGCGCTTTTTTCGTTTTAGCGATTTTTTCGTTCTTAGATGATTTTTAAGATTAGCGATTTTTTGGGTTTTAGTGCTTTTTTACGTTTTGACGACTTTTTTGGCTTATGGCGATTTTTTCGCTTTTTTACGAATCTTTTTTGGTTTAAGCGTTTTTTTTGTTTTGGCGCTTTTTTTTGTTTTGGCGATTTTTTGGCATTTTTGGCAGTTTTGTTAATTTTTTGACAATATTTTTAGTTTTTGCGATTTTTTAAGCTTAAGTGCTTTTATCTTTTTGACAACTCTTTTCGGATTTTGGTGATATTTTTAGTTTTGCTGATTTTTTTTGCGTTTTTAGCGATTTTTTTAATTTTTGTGCTATTTTCGGCTATTTTTCGTTTTGACATACATATATTTAATTTTGGAATATTTTACTTTTAGTGTTTTTTAAAATTTTAAGTGTTTGCCTCTAACGGTTTCCAAGTTACAGCAAATTGTCCAAATTACATAATCAAAATTACATTAACTAATAGAACACCCTTTAATTTATATTGTTTTAAATATCATTGTTAATTGGTGTAGTCTATTCTACAGAGTACACCAATTAAGACTAACTTTGAATATTTAAAGTGTCTCTATATAATCAGCCGTGTCACAGATTCCGTTCGGATTGGTTTTGATTCCGTAGTTGTCATTCCGAAAAAGTACATTTTTGGTGCTTTAGATCCCTAAAATGAGTCTCTCCTTGAGCTTGAAATTAGCGGCAAGTTCCAGGGGTGGCCTGCAATATCCACCGCATTCCATATTTTTTCGGTTGTCTTTGCCAGAATCAGTTATTAAATTGTTTATGTCTTGTACAGTGTTTTTACAAAAATTCCTAATTTTCAGATTTTGTACATATTTATTTACTTCCCCTCCCATATTCGTGTGTCATATGCAAACATTTTCTATTTCTTTTTTAATTTTTTCTGTAATAAAATTGTACAGCAATTGAGTTTTTAAAAATTTCCTGTCAAAAAAACAATCTTCAAAAACATGTTATTGCTAATATTTCGTTTTTATTTTTTGTGTGTTAAAATTTCCGCTCTTTTAAAATTTTTTCCATTTTAATATGCCGGATATTAAACTAGTTCGTTTGGTTTCGTTTGCCTCTAAGGCAATTTTAGACGATTTATTTCCTTTTTTTATCATTTATTTCCTTTCCTTAATATGTATGTATGGATGTGTGGATGTGCTCATGCTCGTACATGAAAGTGTGTAAATATTTATGCGTTCATATCGTTTTAAAAATTTGCTTTTAAAGTGTATTTTTTTATGGCTCCACATTATAAATGCTCTCATTTCCTTTTAGTCTAGTTTCCAATTCGCTTGCCTTGATTTTGTAATTGCTTTGAAGGTCATGCAGCCATTATGAATAATTAGGCAGAAAATTTGTATTCGATTTAAATATTTTGAAAATATAAACAAAGGCAGCAGCAGCTTTCTTAAATCAATTTCTAAATACTTATGACGCACTTTCAAGAAGGAAAATGGCAAAAAATAACATAACAAGCCTGATGTGAGTATAAATCAAACATCACACTTTTGCAAAATTTTATTTTATATTAATATCTTTACATATTTGATGAAACTGGCGTATATTTTTCTGTAAACATGCTACTCATACGCCTCAAATACTCGTATTAAATTGTATATATTTTAAAATGTAGTAAAAGCGAACCATTTATCATTTTAATAAACACAAAATTAATGGTCATTAATTTTTTATACGTTTGCATATGCAAATATACAAACGTACAATTAAATGTGAATTAATAAATAAATACTTATTGATGAGGAATCGAAAACAAAGTACATATAAACGATATGCAAATACAACTACATCGGCATAGGAGTGCTCTTTAAATAAATGACTTAAGGCTTAAACAACATTTTCGTTTAATTATATGAAATTGGTTTTTGTGCACATGGTCGATCTCAAGTGCATTTCTTGTAATTTAAATCAACATTCTTATATAACATGAAAATATTTGTTTTACTTCCTTTATAACAAGCTTTTACTGTAAAAAATATAAAAATGGAAATGGCAGCAAGTCATTCTAGCACAATTTACTTTAGCTCATGCTCATTGTTAAATTAATATCATTTTCATGGCATTGGTGTAATGATTCTAGTTGGCATAAATAGTCCGTGCGGAAACAATTTAAAGTCTTTACGTTGTTTTAAGTTTTAGTAAAATTTCAGCAAGGAAATCGTAATAAAATTTAGAAAAAAAAAAACAAAAATGTAAATTAAAATTCCTATTAAAAAAATTTCTCTTTTTCTATCTACATTCCCAAAACTGTTCGATATAAAATGATTTGATTTTTTTCCAAACATTATGCGTCAGCCAGCCAGCCAGCCAGTCCATTGATTCGTAAGTGAGTGTCAGTAAAAGTATTTGTGTATCTATTTACTTATTGCATTAGTGGTCATCATAGAAAAGTCTGTCTGGCCTGAAGTCTCTCTTGAACAAAGCGACATAGCGGTAAAATTTACGAGGCATTCACTAAACAGGCCTTTTTGAAAGTCTTCTATGACCTGAAATACTATCCAATAGTAATTCTTTTTTGCCTGCTCTAGATGGCCTCTACACAGAAAAGAAAAACCAATCCATCCGTACTTAAGTTAACTCCAAGTGGTGTCAAAAGTACGCTAGTCCCGGTTTTCTGAAATCAAGTAAAGAAAGATTTATTCACGGCGGAATATTCCAAGTGCAAAATACTTAATTTTAGTCTGATTAGCCTTTATTCATGTAAAAAATTCTTATTTTAAATAGGAATATGTTTAAAAACTTTGTACACAGTCGTACTCGTACTGTGTTGGTGTTTGTGTGCTTGGTAATAGCCACAAATCACTGTTGTGCTCTTGTTGTTGTTCATCTTCATTGCTAGGGCATAGCCTACAAGTAGCTGACAAACTTCATATTATCAGGCTAATTTTACTTATTTAAATCCTGGAACAGACTTGAGAGTTTTATTTTTAATACATAGGACCTATTCATATATTACGTAACGTTATTTTTGAAGGTTTTACACCCCCTCCCCACTCCAGCCTTCGTAACGCTTTTTACAAAATTTTCAGTATAAATTATTTAATCCGTAACAAATCTTTAACCCCCTTTTGAGTATGACTTGAACTCAAAGTAAGTAGAAAATACTTGAATTTAGTACGGCGTTTTTCTTTCTGTGTACAGTCGTATCTAAAAGATCTGCTACACATTTGTTCTCCCTTCTTTTGGAAGGAGTATTCTATTTTTAGATTTTTTGTTTTGTTTAATAAAAATTGTACTGTAGAAATAATAAACATTCTCGTATTCTTTTTTCACAAGTAATTTGTATATAAGACTGAAATTTACGTACAAGTGACATCATCATCATCAGGCGCTGCTATTATGCTGATTAACTTATTATTATTCTGCCAAAACTGTATCATATCCTGACGTGGATAAAGGGTGAGAAAAGGGGGCGATATTCCCGCCCCTCCCCAAACCCCAAAACGAATAAAATATAGTTCATTTCTATTGTGTTTCAGTAAAAAAATCGCTAAAACGAAAAACACCAAAACGAAAAAAATCGACGAATTAAAAAAAGCGCCAAAAACGAAAAAAATCGCTAAAACGAGAAAAAAAGCAAGAAATCAAAACTAAAAAACGCCAAAACTAATAAAACTCAATATAAGAAAAAACTTTCAAAACGAAAGAAAATCGTCAAAATGAAAAAAAAGGCTGAAAATTTTTTCAAAACAAAAAAAAAAACAACAAAAAAAAGATCGGCAAAAGGCATAAAAACTAAAAAAATCGCAAAAAAAATGTGAAAACTAAACAAAACACCAAAATTACACAAATAGCCAAAACGAAAAAAAATATTGACAGAAAACGAGAAAACTCGTCAAAACCCCTAAAACGAAAAAAAACGCTAAAAATTCTCCCAAAACAGACAAAAATCGCTAAAACAAAAAAAGCGATATGTAATTATATGGTATTCGTACGGAACCTTTCCTTTGCGAGTTAAAGTCGCACTTTTCTGAATTTTTGATAAATACACGAATTTCGGTCTCATATGTATAAACAATTACTTTGGATGAAAGGAAATAGTTCGAAATAAAAAAATCACATTAATCAGAAATACAGAAGCCGCTACAAAAATACCCAGATAAAAAAAGTTTACCTCAATTCAATTTTTAACAAATCTTGCGAGACCAGGCCTTACATTAGGCCTGAGACGTATAACCTGCTAATAGGCTTGCTGGAGAATGTCTTCAAAGTAAAAAATATATGAATATGCAATGAGACTGGCGGTATAAGTGTTTGCTAAATAAGGCCTTATAGAAGGCCTCTTTATTCCTTCCTTTTAGCGCTGGGACGTCTCTCCGGAACACAAACACAATCAAAGCAAAAATAAATATATATATGTGTGAAAACACCCACACTAAAGCAGCTGTAAATGTTTATTGATTTAAATGGACTGTTGTCGTTTACGAACAAATAAATCGTTAGAATGATGTGGTTTCCATTTGATTTGGCGACAACAACACCAACTTAACAGTGAGTGACATCATTAACAAACCAAGGAAGAGCCTTTTAGGTAAAATGTTAATTTTGATTGAAATGAAGTTGAAAATCTATTTTACCAATAAACCAAATGACATTCACACTTATCACACATATTGCGACTCAGCCACGCATTTACTTACTAAAAGCAATACCACATGTGGAATGCCTGTACTTGATATACAAATACGAGTATTAAATAGGAAATACTTTTGTTGCTAAAGCCAGACAGGAGGAGCTGTGTTGTAATTATATGTAAACAGTTTTTGGTTTGTGAAAACATTTAATTGCACACTACAATCACATGTGTTGTTGTATTATTTAAATATTTTCTTTAATTGGTGCTTTTATTGTCATTAACAAGACATATGTTAGATTAATTATTTTCTTTTTTTCTTTGACGTGCATTTTATTTGAATTTTTCGTTGCTTTTGAAACGTCAACTTGACACTAGCAATAACAATTAATTGTTTTTTACATAGCGTCTTCACGAGCCATTGATTTGTCTTGACAAAAGTCAAAGTCGATAGGAAAAAATAGCACCAACATTTTTTTTTAATTTTCATGTATGAAGTTTGACAAATGTTAGAACAAAATTATGTCTCGTGAAGACGGGGTGTTAGTAGTACATATTTACTATTCATATATAAAGTGACCGTGAAATGGTTTGTCAACCCAGCAAAAATTTTATGACCTTTAGTAAAAAAAATAATTTTTTAATGGGCTGCGAAGAAATCAGTGGTAATTATTCAGCTAATTATTTCCACATTATCTGAAACTGTTAAAAAGACTACAGTGCTTTCTTATTAATACAATAAGTTAACGAAGATATTTTTTACTTTCATAGTTAATAGTGTTTGTACATGAAAATAAATTTTAAGCTCTCAAAAAAGGTCGAAAGTTGCTTAGAGAATAGAGTACTTGACTTGAAATCTCGAATTCTAACGTCTCGAATTCTAGTACACTTTTTTAAATAGTTTTTATATTATTAGTCATGCTCATAAAAAAACTGAGCCCGATATAAAAAAACTGAAAGCGGACTCAAATTTAACGCATAAAATTTTGTATGTTCCACATATTTTTATTTAAAGGCTCGCAAATTTTAATTTTTTTGCAGACCAGTGTTATCAATTATCTACCATTGCAGTTATTGTAATAAAGATTTTATAATTCCATACGATTGTAATTGGTTGTAGTCCTTAGATTAAATTACAAAAACCTGTAAATGTAATTGGGAATAATACTTCAAGTACACATTATATTTAACTTTAATTGAAACATAATAAAGATTCCAAAAGTCTGCCTAGCAACAGTCACATAATTTCAATCCATCGCCAGCTGTTTTGATGTAGATAGTTGTTTGTTGATAGCGTCTCAAGCTAAAGCATTTATATTATGTGACTGGGTACCCCTATAGTGTAGGACCCTAGATGTTTCGGCATAAATGCCAAAACAAAGGCTTAAGCAGTATGTGTGCTTTTTTTAAACGAATTTACTCATAGTTATTACCTTTTTCTTCATTCAATGCTTATGAAAAGTATTTACTTGTTGACCTCTTTTTTAATTTAATTTATTATTTTAATTAAAGTAATTTTATTTTATTTAATGACACTAATTGAACTCTTTACAACGTGCATAAAACGTTCATTTGCATCAAAGTATGTCTACTCATTTTGAAAATACAATTAATTGAACAATGTCATGTAACGTAAGTGATTTTCTTTTTCATTAATTTTTTTAATTTTTTATTAAATAATTTAATGAGATTATGAAAATTTTTTGTGGTTGATTTTTAATTAAAAACATGTTTGGTTGTCTGGATGGCCACAAACATTGCTTTTCAGTGGTAAGAATGGGTCAGTATGGGCTTATGTATTTATTTTTTGTATATTGTCACAGAAAATTCAAAAGGCCCTATCTAATATTTTAAAAGTTTTACAGAAGAAGCATAAAACTTGCTTAAAGGAAAAAAAAAATGAAAACTTGTGCAAAATTTTACAATAAATATATAAATTTGTTGGTCCTTTTTTACTTGTATTGTAAAATTTTGCGCTATTTGCCAATATATTTTTCATTAAAACATGTTTTATGCTTCTCTTGTAATGTTTTAAAAATGTTAGATAGGGCTCTTTGCATTTTCTGTAACGATGTGTATGTATAATTATAAGTATGTTGGCAGTCAAGTACGAGTGTTTCGGTTTGTAATAAATTTAGTTTATAGGAAAACCATTATTTGGCTTTGGCAATGTTTATTAATCCTCTGCATAAAAATAGGACATTGAAGTAACATGTACACTAGGGTGGGTCGATTTGTTTGACAAAATTCGTAGAAGGGGGATATAATTCTACGAACACATTCTAAGCAAGTTTGCCCTAGAAACGAATATCGAGCTGCTTTATGACGCCTTTGTTATAAGAAAAATTACAGAAAGTGTGTGAATCAGTTTGGCGTATACTTAATATTTTATCAATACATTAAATAATAATACTCATACGCCATCTTGTATTGGAAATACACTGCTACAAGCATATTTTGTAATGTTTCTTATAAGAAAGGCGTCACAAAACAGATCTTCAATAGTGACGCGTTCCCGAAATAATGACGCATTAGTTCTCAGACCTTTTGGTCAAATGTTAGCTAGACAAAACTGAACTCCAAAAGCAACTTTTATTCCATTTGGAGTATGTCTGGTCCAATCAATGGTTAGTTTTATTCGAACTAAGTCACTTTCAATATATTTTGGAATTTCCGCAAGCTGGAAATCCATTTTAGACTCATGACTCATACACCGATAGAAAAACCATCATAGTGATGATGTAATTTGCCATCAGTCAAGATTCTTCGTTTTTGAAATCATGACACTTTTCATCATTACATCAGCTGGTCATCAATGCAAATGATGACAAATCTATAATTAGTGCAATGATACAGCGACGTCAGGGAAATGACTAATCGACATCAATTTCGTGACAAAATGTCATCAATATTATGCCGATGATAGAAAACCTGTAATAACGCTAATGTAATATGACATCAATGACAACAATGACAGTTTTCATCATTGTGATGTTAACCTTTACATAAGCTGTCATCAATGAAATGATTGAAACAATTATATATATTTATATTTTCTTTCTTTTACTTGTTTCTATTTTAGTTTTAGTTTTATTTTTGTTATTTAATTTTTTTTCTTAGGTTGGTCTTGATCCCACGCTCCTCAATTCATCGCACATTTATAAACTAACGCCTCTACTGTTTCAGCTATGTCACCATCCAAAATATCGACAGCACAAAGTCAACATAAGCATTATTGATGCGACATACATATGATGACTAAGTGTCATCTATATGATGACAATGTGTCATACTATCGTTTGCTGTACTGGCTTAGATTTTAAAAAGACTGGCATATTTTATTATTAGCTCTGTCATAGTAATGATAATAAGTATACATCAATGCAATGTAAGGTTTTTAAATTTTTTTAAAATTGCATTTAAACACAAACATAAAAAAATAAAACAATATCATTTTTATTAAAATGCAAATTGCAAACGTTGTTTACTGATTTCTTTTATACATATTTTACACTTTAATAATATATAATAAGTGGCATCGTATTGATGTCATTTCAGTCACAGCATTGATGACACTTAAACTATGGCAAAATTCTATGATGACGTTTGTCATCAGATTGACATCAGTTTTTGTTTTATTCACGACATTTGTCATATCAGTAATGTCAGGATTCTGATGATAGGGCGTCATCAATAAGATGACACATTTTTGTATGAGTATAGGGCAAAGTTGCTAAGAGTTCTTCGTAGAATCATTTGCTTTCATTTATAGATTTTTTGCATCCATATAAATCGACTCACCCTTATGTACACAAACATAACCAAATACATATATATGTATGTATGACTGGGTAAGACCATTTTTGGTTATATGTTCATATATTTATCTAACTATTTAGTTATTGGGCTAATATCAATATTGTTTTTGGCACATGAAATTATTATGTACTTTAAACATTTATTTATTTTTCCTATTTTAGGTTCTTTGTTTGTCTTTGCTTTACAAGATATAAAAAGAAAATTATGTTTCTAAATTTTGTTTGAAAATATCTGTGTCATGTGTCATTGTACTCACCATTGATGGGTGAAAATATATTTAGATATAGACAGTCTTCTGATTGATTTTCCAAATGTGGCAGTAGTCTTTTTAAATACTCTAAACGTCCTTTTGGCATTTTCTCCAATGCTGCTGTTTCATTTTGTATATTTGGCAAACGTTGTGGGCAAACAGGACTGTAAGTATCCGATATACGTATGCCATCCCAAGGCGCTGGTGCACGTGTAGGACTAAATCTGTAAGAGAAAAAAGAAAATTTTGCTAGAATTATATTTAAAAAAGGTATTAAAGAGGAATCAACATCTAGATCTTTATTTCAATGACATGGACAAGAGTTTCTTAGTAGCAACAATATAATAATTTTTATTAGTTTTTCTTTTTAGATTTAAAATTTATAGCACAACAACAAAAATAAAATACCAGGACAATATGTTGTTGTGGGTGATATTAGTGTTGGTTTATTTATTTCTGGTATCACTGCAATCAAAGTAGATTGTAAACAAATTGTGGCACAACAACAGCTGTTTAAAAAGGTCAACACAGTAAAAGAGTTAAAAGTTGTTTATACTTGATCATTATCCTTGCAGCAGGAGTTAAACTTTTCTTTTTAACTCGTTTCAAAACAACAGCGTAATATATAATTTCAATATAATTTGCTATCAAAAACAATCTTATTTATGTCTTATTTTTCATGGGGTTTTGCGTTAAAAACATTATTTATTTCTATGAACTTGTTTAATTCGTGTATCTATGGGTTACTAAATACTTGCTGGTAGATGATTTTAATTCCTTTTTTTGCCAGCTGAAAAATTTCCAACAGCTGCTGCTTGCTATTCATTTAAATCTTATTACAAATTTTAAGACTTGTTTTATAGAATTTTCTTTTACTACCGAAGAAAAAAATTTTTACAAAAAATTTTGATTACTTTAAGTTTTTTTTGCGTTTCCTTCCTCTACTTTTCCCATTTGTGTTTAGTATTACACGCAATATCAGAAGCTTTTAAATTCTTTAACAAATAATAAAAAGTAATAAAAAAATATAAAAAGTGTAAAAAGGAGAAGGGGAAAAGAAAAGTCCGTGTTAAGCGGATGCTTTTCATAAAATGTTGCCTGAAGAGCATGGCACAGTGGGTGGGAATCAAAAGTTTTTGGAAATAAATCAGCAATTTCTAAATACAAGTAGATATCGAAAGCGTATTTCCATTTGACTTAAGAAAATGAGCTTCAAGAGCGGAGCTATGTAGTCTCAAAATAGGGCACTTAGACCATGTAAAATTTTTTAGCGCTTGCCATTTTTTGTTTCCCTTCCGATCTCAAATTTTGTTCGCTTTTTATAGCCCTTTATAAGACCTAAACGACACTTAAAGTCCACTTGCCTCTAACAGTAAGTGCTTTATATATTTATTTGACAACTGAAGGTTCTCAATTTTCCAAAACTTTGGTCCAATATATTTCAAATATCGGATGTAAATAACAACCGATTTAAAAATTTTTTATTTTGTTAAATAAAGAACAGAATTTAAAGGGGCTTAAAAAAATTTAATGCGATTCTGCCGTCGAAGTAAAAAAAATTTAATCCAAAGAAATTTAATATGTTGTGGCTTGAGTTCGGTTTTAATTTAATTTTTCAATTAAATTATATTTTTATTTTGAGATAAATGTGAAGAATGTAGACAAAGGAAATTTTAACTGCGCGGAGGGTTGAACTGATGTTTCGATAGCTTCCACTAATCTCATCAGAGTTCTTTACCGCTTAAAAGTAGATGATATTCAACTCTTGATTGCAAATCACAGATTTTTGTCGAGTGGTCTAAGCGGTAAAGAGTTCTGATGAGATTAGCGGGAGCTATCGAAGCGTCAGTTCAACCCTCCGCGCAGTCAAAATTTTCTTTGTCTACATTCTTCACATTTATCTCTAAATAAAAATATAATTTAATTGAAAATTAAATTAAAACCGAACTCAAGCCAAAAATAATTGAATTTCTTTGGATATAAACCCATACAGTTCGACTTAACTCATAACTTAATTGTAAAAAAAATTGAATTTTTGACTTGAAAATGGAAAAAGTTTTAATTTTGGACAAATTTTGACAAAAGACCACCATAACTCTTTTATATATAAAAAATTCTTTTGGAATATTTAACAACTGTATACTTATCTGAAAGGTATCAGCAGAGACATTAGTCGACGGAGATAAAATAATTGAATTTTCTAGTTTGATTGTACATGAGGCATTCCGAATAAGACCTCTACAACATCAAAAATTATATTTTAGTCCTTATGTTCTCAAACCCCAAAGCCGGAATTAAAAAACAATTGTCACTTCTTAAACCCTTACGTGTATGCATTTATTTGCCAAAGTGCTAAATGACCCTCGTACGAAGCAGGGATGTTATGGGAAAAACTGTAAAAATTTCCAATATTGGGATTTCTTTGAACTTTCTTAGGAATTCTTAAGTTCTCAGCAGAAAATATCAGCTTTCTTTGTTTGCTTAATATTCAGTACGTAAATTCTCATGTAATTGAATATACCATTCGAAAATATCAATAACCAAGGATTTTATAGCATTGAGAAAATAATAAATATGAACAAAACACCACACAATACAATTTTTACCATTGTTTTGCAAAAAGTTTTTAAACAATTTCTAAATTATTGAAACCTTAATATACCATTGAAAACTACACAAAATTTTCTTAGTCAAACATTAATTTCTTTCAATTATATTCATGTGAAATTTTATACTGACCGAATTATCCATTTAGAAATGGCTGATTTATTTGCAAAATATTTTAATACTGCTCCACTGTGCACTGTTGCTACAGAGACAAATAAAGAAAACAATATTCGGTAAACAAACAATCAACCAAACAATCAGCCACCTAAAATCAGGACCTGTTTACTGTTTTATTGAAACAAATATTCAAATACTTAAAATATATTTTTTTGGTTAAATCTATTTGTATTTAAATATTCACAAAATTTATGCATAATTTATGGACAATTGTAACAAGTCCATATTTGAATAATGCCCATATTTTTCTTTAACATTTTGTTACAATTGACATCCTTTTCCTTTAATTGAAGGGTCATTTTAACATTGAAAATCATGCTGTTGTACACTTTTACTTTGATTAAATTATGAAATTTGAATGTTTTCTCTACACCCCCAAAAAACCTTTTACTTGATTTCATTTAAATGAATATCATAAAAAATTATATATTTCTTATTAAGAAAAAAATCATTATTTTTGAAAAAAAAAAATCAACTCAAAATGTTATGTTAATCTTCAAAGATATCAATTTGCTGAAAGGCTTTTATGAATATGAAAATTGGTTTTTATGTGTTCTATTAAAGATTTTTGATAACTTGAAATGAAAGAAAAAAGTTTCAGATTTACAAATCAAGGCTACACATTTAAAGGATAAACGACATCGCTTTGGGAGTTAAACCTGTCTAAAACTCATACAGGAAATTGAACAACAATATGTACAAGTTTTGCTAAACAGGATTACACTTAAGTATATAATTATTTTTAATATACACACAGTGTATGTTTATAATATGAAGTTGTTATTGCTTTTCAGAATAATGTGCAGATAAATAGACAGTTTGCTGATAACACTGAACAACAAATAAGCACCATTTATTTTTCTGTTCATTCAAACTTGGTTATTTAGAAATTACAATGAGGTAATTTTAAAATAAGTTTATTCCTTCGAGTAAGGATTCTCACATTCCGTAAAAATTTCATTACGAAATCCAGGCTTTAAGAACCGAACAATATTGTTGAGCATTATTGAGAACAAATGTGGACTTAGGGGCCATTCACATATTACTTAACGCGGAGTTTTTATCCTGCCCCACCGTCCCCCCATCGTTACGTATTTTACAAAATTTTTCGTATAAATTATCTACTCAGTAACAAATCTGAAGAATAAAACAGCGAAACACATTCCACATTGCGTCGATGTTACACCAAGTCAACAGAGTTGGCTACCTTACTGTCTCCTATGACCTACTTCGCCCTCTCCTAAACGCGGTCGAGTAACTTAAAAGTAGACTTTGAAGCGTCGGCCCATAAAAGAGAGTTGTGTCCCATTTTCCGACGGATATATGTGGTGTAAATGTTAAGGAGATCAGATAGAGTGAAGTATCTCTTACACCTTCTTAAGAAACCAAGTCACTTGAATGCTTCATTCGAGATTTGTCACTTGAATGTGATCATGATGGATCTTCCTGCCAAGAACATTAACAGCTTCGCCATACGCTTGTGCGTAAATATACAGCATTATCCGAACCACCCCATTCAAAGATTGTTACAAGATCACGATTTTGCCGCATGTCTGAATGAATATGAGTGGCAGATGGTGCTATCATCTGCAAAAGAGTAAATAGGATTGGAAGTTTGACAGAGAAGATCGTTAGTTAAGCAAAATAAGAAATAAGGTATGAGAAAAAACCGGGCCTTGTGGTACCCCTGGGTTAAGCTTGAACTCATTTAATGAGATTGCATCTATAACAACTCCTTTAGTGCGATCTCGGAGAAAACTCGATATAAATCAGGAGAAGACATCACTGCCGTCTCCATTGGACAGCGCAAAATATGTAGGAGTTATCCCGGACTCTAAACTATCGGGGAAACTAAATGGTCAATACAGAGCTAAGTAGACCACAGTTGTCTACTACTCCTGTGGGAGAATGTTTGATTCCAAATTCACCCAGCAATTGTTCGTCCCATATTGACTTAAGGATCGGTAGTATGGTGGTCCATCACAATTGAGAAAAGCGTGGTAGACCAACTATAACGAATACAGAGCCCTTCTTGCAACGGGATTACAGGTTGTTTGCGCACTACTCCTTCAGAGCCTCTGAATGCTATACTAAACGTAATTCTGATTGGCTCTATCCTCGAGCAGTGCGGCAAGACTAGCGGCATTTGGGAGGTGGAGATCAAGGACGTATGGCCATGCCAGAATCTTAGATCAATTACTACCGACACTGAGGAAGCCCTCTGGTTATATCATCTACTACCTCATCTGGACTTTGATAGCACTTCCCAAGTCCTTATTCTATGCAGACGGGAGTAGAAGGGAGGCAACATAGAAAAGATCACGTCTGGTGGATCATTATTGATCTAAGGTGTGGGCTCTGGAGTCTTCTCGAATGTTCTTGGAGTACAACTCTCCTTGCGACGTCCTAACGAAGACACTGTATTTCAGGCTGAAATATTGGCTATTAGGGTAGCGGGCAGGGTTTTGATTGACAGGAGAGTTCAAGGGAGATTCGCCATCTTCGTCGACAGTTAGGCAGCACTTCTATCTCTAATGTTACACACTACTTTTTCTTCTTTAGTTAGCCAGTGCAAGGATGTGCTGTCCAGATCTGGTGGTCAGACAGAAGTTCGCATTATCTGGACTCCCGCACATAGTAACTACCCCGGCAGCGAACAGGCGGATGAGCTGGCCAGGGCTGGCTCTGTTATGGACGCCTCCACTGCTGAATCAGTAGCCATGCCTTTGGCACTACTAGAAACCATATTTGCAAGCATTATCGGTAGAAAGCTGAAGACAGATGGCGCAAGTTGAGCACGTGTAAGGTGGCTACGATGATGTTGCCTTGCTACAACGATAAGCGCACAACACAAATAACTAGCCGAAATCGTAGGGATATCTTGAGGTTTGTTGCAGTAGTGACGAGGCACTAGACGATCGGCCTTTCCTACAACGCGTTGTGCCGTAGTTGGCGGGATCAAAGTAAAGAAGAAACAGTTTTTCAATTTCTTTGCGAGTGCGCGGCCTTGCACTTCTCGAGACACAAATTGTTGTGCAGCAATATACTAGACGACCTATCAGAGCTATCAGAGATTGATCTAGGAGACCTGATTAGGTATCTCAATGTGACGGGTTGGATGTAGTACCTATTAGCGGATCCTAGGTCTGAGTTCGAACCTACATAAGTTGACTTCAATGCTTGCGTGTGGCATGCAGCCACGTATACCAACTAACCAACCACCACTTTATGTCACAATCTATCGAGTGGCCTGGAAACATCTAGAGTAACCACCTTACTTTCGTTGAAGTGGTGTGTGGAATGACACTACCTTTCCGAAAGGAAGGCCAGTAATTCACTAATAGAGCGTCTCCTTACTGCACCGAGGGGCAGCAAGAACTTTAGCACAAAGACGCTGTCCGCACAAAGCTATCTCGCGCCACGGTGCTATGGCGCACGGAGATCTTGCCTGTTTGCGCAACGCATCAGTAGTTGCTTTTTTGTTACTACGCCAGATACTGAATGCTTCCTCTCTGAGTCTGACTGCAGTTTTGCACGCCTGATTTCATCTCGACCTCACTCAAGGTTTAATCAGGAGTTGCTTGGATGGAACGAAAGCTTTCATTCCTAGCGTGTCTAGGAAACACAGTTTCCAGTTGAAATACCGGAAAAAGTAGTTGAGCTCTGCCCAGTGAGTGCTTTCGTAGATATATTTTAAGCGTCGTGTAGCTGTTTGTGAAGCATTACGTAGATTTCAGAATGAAAAGTAGGCGGAAATGGTGCAATGGTCCGATTTATCGAGAGGGGCATTAACACGCAATCCATACTTGTCGGGGTGTGAAGTGAGAAAAATTGTTTCTTTACTAGTGAAGCAACAAAGTTTTAAATTAAGTTGCCTGGAAATATTTCTACAAAGCTAAAAATTATACAGTTCTTAATTACCAAATTGAAAAAATTTTTAATTTTTAAAAATTTTGTTCCTTAGCAACACATAAATATTTTGTGTTAGTCTAAAAGGTATCTCCACAAGCAAGATTTTAGATAAAAAGTTTAATCCAATTTACCATTTTTGTTGGCCCTGGACACAAATATATGGGCGAAAGTCTGACATATTTGGCAGACTTTAGCCCATATATTCTAAAGCCCCTTAACAAATACCACTCACGGAAACTCTTCTGTGAATACATTTATTTTCCAAAGTCTTTTCTGGTCCTTGTATCATATGTGAACTATATGGACAAAACCATAAAAAATATTTTATTGTTGGGATTTCTTGGAATATTATTAAATTGTAAAAGCCGTAATTAGCACTTGCGAATGAAAAATCTATTCTTCATGCAACAATTTTCATGCAATTGTTGCTGCTGCTTCATTCCTACTGACAACTCATTCAAAATAAAAAATAAAATCGACTTACCTATTTTGTTTGGTGGGTGGTGTGGCATATGGAACTCCCAAAAATACTTCAACCGAACGTAAAAATCGATAATTGTCCAATGGCAGTATGAGACCATGCAAACGGCCATAGCGTGTCTGAACAATACGATGACCCAGTCGTAAATTTTTATAAATATCCGATTTGGAGGCTTGAATATTGAGTGCGGGCGTTGATTGAATGATAGTGGAGAGGCAAAATAATAAAATGGTGGCGGTTAGAGAAAAACAGCGACGACGTTGATGATGCCACCACCACATTTGTCTAAAGCTACAACGACAACTTGTTGTTGTAAATGTTCTCGTTGTTGCTGTTGTTGCTCTTGTTGGTGTTCTTGTTGTTGTTGTTGTTGTGGCTGTTTCTAATAAAGTGTCTATTGTTGGTATTCTAATGGATATTTGTGGTGCAGTTGCTTCATAAGTACTAGCTGCCGCTTTTAATACTTCTGTTCTTGTTGTTGTTGTTATTGTTTCTGTTGTAACAGTTGGGAACGTTGACAGTGATTTGTTGCATGTTTTTAATGATTTTGTTTTTGTAGTTTGTGTTTTATATGTTTTACAGTCTTTAGTTGTAGTTGTGTTTATTTTCAACAGTTTTTGTTGCTCTTCATTTTTTGTTGCTGTTGCCGTTGTCAAGCAATTGCAGTTTGTCAGCCGCATAATGTTGGTTGATTGCAGTTTTATTTTTATTTAAATTTATTTTTTAAATATTTTCTCTCTAACTTCTTTCTGTGGTGGTTATTGCAGTTGTTTTTAAAACGTTTTTTTTCCTTTGGCTTTTCCAATTCATGTGTTGCAACAGTTTTGCATTTTATTTATTTTAACTTTTTTAAACGGCTGTCTACTCAAGTGTGCGTTCGTTTTAGCAGCAACAACAGTTTGACTTTTTCTCATTGAGTTTGATTTTGTGTTTTATTGGAAAAATTCTTAGTTGAAGTTGTTATTATTGTTGATACAGCTTTTGCTATTATTTTGCGGTATTCATATAATTTTTTTTTAAATTGTTTGTAAGCCAATATTTATTGCTCAAGCAAAATGTTTGGAAAATTTCATATTAATTTTGCTTTTTATATTCTTTTGTAGAAATAGTTTTCTAGTATTTTTTATATGCAATTTTTGTTGTTTAAAATTTTGTGGCATTTTAAATTTATCTATTCAAATTTTTGTAATTTTTAAGACTTCATAACGTTTTCTAATGGCAGTTGCTGGGAAGCTTGTTTGTATCATGGTTGCAATAATGTTTTCAATCATTTCGTTTCAAAAGAAGCTGAAAATAAAATGAAATCAAAATTAAATATATTATTAAATGTTTCAACGTTTAATTAAATATTTTTAATAATAATCTTAAAAGTAGACTATAATAAATATTAATAAATTGTAGGAGCGTATAAAAGTGCTCTTGCGTATTAAATTATTCTTCATACGTTGTCATAACTACCTCATCAAAGACGTTTAGGTTGCACTCCAAAAAATATGCTGTGAATAATTTTTTAACATCATAGCGTATGATGAATTTATATGAATAAATTTGTTTGCCACACGCATCCGTTTGTTTAGAAGAATTTATTGAAAAATTAATCTAAAGTAGTAAAATGTGTTAAGAGTTTTATTTTCAGTTGTAATTTCAATTATGATTTCTTCTTTGTTTGACAAATTTAACTTTTTTACTTTCATGCACACATGTGTATTCTTCAGCAAAGGCACTAATTTTTATAATAACATTTTTATGGAACTTACTTTTTATGTTAATGCTAATGTGCGAAAAGTTCGCTTTAATTGCTTAAGAAAAAAAATCATTGCTAATGAGAACATGTGCAATCATTATAGTTAAATTCAATTTATTTTACGAAATAGAATGTGAGAAATCTAAGTTCGCTTATTAACGATATGGTGAGTATGAAGTTTCACCTCTGATATCCACTCTTACTAATAACACTATACAACAACTTCGAACTTATTCCAAAATTACGAGGTTCTGACAACCTATTGTGGCAGAGGAGAAAAAAAAATATACGTATCCCCGCGTTTTCCAAAGATCACATCGGAATTTGATATTAGCGGAGGTAAAAGTTTCCTCCTTTTGGCCTGTTCGTGCAGCATATCGGTACACTAAACTAAGTGTTCTTTACATCTGAGATGTAGGCTATATTCAGCAATTCTGTAGAAAATAGTAAGTCACATATTTTTGTGGCGCATATTAACCCTCTAACTCCCGCCCACATAGGGCGTTTTTGACTCTTTTCTGACAAATCAAAAAAATAACATTAAAAAAAGGGAAGTGCGGGGATAAATTGTCCCACAAAAATGTTGGCCATACAATTTTACTACAGATCCTAAAAGACAACCAAGCTTCTAACTAAACTCGTACCCCAGCAACCATTGAAAACTTAAACTATGTTTAAGGGTTAACTTCATTTTTGTTCACAATTAGTACTCGGTATATGAAATCTTGTAAGTATTAAGTTTAAGGTATCAAATAGGCTCAGCACTTTTATGTAAGATACCACGAGAAACATTTTTCTGGAACATTTTAGCCCCAAACTCTTCGTTTTATGGGTTTTTTGTATATTTATTAAAAAGGGGGCAAAAACCTCCTTTTCAGCGGCGATATAGGGGCTGAAATGTTCTACAAAAATATTCGCCATAGTATTCTACTATAG
Organism: Panzeria rudis; assembly: GCA_956483635.1. NCBI lineage: Eukaryota > Metazoa > Arthropoda > Insecta > Diptera > Tachinidae > Panzeria > Panzeria rudis. The sequence continues at coordinate 6,300,905 of OY101447.1, forward strand.
GTTCTTAAAGAGGCCCAAGCTCCAGACTTAATTTTGACGCAAGAAGTCATTCAAAATGTCTTCAAGGGTTAATTTCGTATTCATAATTGGCACAGAAAATCTGGTAAGCCTTACGCTTAAGGCATAAAGTGTGTTTAGCTTTTTTATGTACAAGACCACGACGAATATTTTTGTAGAAAATTTTTGCCCGGCATATTACCACTGAAGGGGATTTTTGTTTTTTTTGAGAGTTGTACAAAAAGACCCCTACAGCGAAGAGTTAGATAAAAGTGCTTACTTAACACATCTTATACCTTAAACGTAAGACTTACTAATTGTGAAGTTAAGCCTTAAAAAAGTTAGATTGATTTGCTGTGGCTATCTATTCTAGTTATTTGCCGACATTTCATTGGTTGCTAATGCCAACTGATCAGTCGATCTTAAAAAAACGGCTCGATATTTTTTGTCCTCCAATGGAGGAACTCTCAAATGCTAAGCCGATGAACCACATTTGAAAAGTTTTCAAAGCTCGTATGCTTATAGTTAGACTCTCAAGAAACATTTTGTTAAACAAATCAATTTAACTGGAGGCCTTTTGCACTTGTTAAGTAAGAATATGAAAATTTCTTCATACATCTTTATAATGTCATAAAGTAATTAGACTACACATTGAAAAAAGCATAGTTCAGTTATGGTCCCTACAACTATATTATGGTTGAAGGAAACAATCTATGATTGTAGCATACATACATGGCTGCTGATTTTTTATGCTTAGCCATGGAGTGGCTTTTTAAAAAAATCAAATTTTAGAAAAAAATTAAAAAAAAATTATCCATAGAATTTTCAATTTCTCTTTTTTTTTGTAGATATTGGACCATAACACAAAAAAAAATATATAGTGGTACTCTTTGGTATTTTTCTTGTTGCGTAGTGTTGCAGTCAACCATGTAATATTTTTACATGTCGATTTATACGATGATTTTTTTGCTCTTTGAAGGATTACAGAAGTCAACTGGATTGAAAAACTGGCATCATATTAAATTTTGGAGGATTTTTTCCTACTTGCTTACATTTGAGCAGCAAATAAAAAAGTTTATTTAACAAATGTCGTAAGAAACCTTAATCTTCTTTGTATCTTTAAATAATCTTAATGCTTAAAAGAATATATTTTACTTTTGTAAAATAAATATCAAACCCTCATTATAATATATATAATGGGTTAAAAAGACAATTTTTGTCACTTTTTTTGGTGATACTGAATGCATTAAAAATATTTTTGGTTTCTGCTTTTAATCGCCCCATAAATTAACAAACAATTTTTGCTAAAATAACTTTTAGTTCAAAGTTCTTTTGCTGAAAGTCCTTCATTAAAGTAGTCAATTATGAAAACTAAAACACTTAACATATATTTGTAACTACTTGACACCAGTCCATTGCTGTTTACAATCACAAAAATGCTCTTTGCATAATTTAAAATGTTTCGAAATATCTCTTTTTTAAATGCTTTTAATGACCAAAAAAGGATTAAAAAGATAAAAACTAAAACAATAGAAAAAATACAATATATGCAGCATATTTTTGAATTCTTTATAATATTTGTGTATGTAGTCGTAATTCTATCTGTGTGTAAAAGCTATAAAAAATATAACATAATCTTATATTAACCTAAAATGCTACTTAAAATGGTAACAAAAGCCCTTCGTAATCTTTAAAACTGCAATTACAGCGCTCTAAAACAATATTTAAACAGACAGACGGACGGACAGACAATTGCTATGAAATAGAATATCTTTTTCTTACTACTACTTCATGTTTAGTTTTTGTTAAGGAAAAGAAAGATAAAGAAAAGTGAACAGACAGACAGACAGACAGACAGCAAGCCAAACTAACACAAAGACTGTCAGTGATTTTTAGTGATTTTAATGCTTTTACGCCACGTTAGCATCAATTTCTCTAGTGCTTAAAGTTGCCTAAAATGCACTGGAGTTTTAAAGTTGTGTAGTTGCAGCTTCTTAAACAGTTCTTGTTGTTATTGTTTTGTATTCTCTTCTATATTTTGCTGCATTTCAATTATGAGTCAAAACAATAAAAACTGCAAGTTTTTGTTTAGGGGTTTCCTTTCTTGTTTTAATGCGCTCAATTTCCCTTAATGCATTTTGTGTGTGTGTGTGTACGATAAAATATTTTTTTCACTTCTTTTTGTTGCGAAAAATGTGGCATTACTATGTTCTATTCTTATTTGAATTTTTTGTTTGAAACTTTACTAGAAATGGCAGAAAAATGAAAACCAAAGGGTTTTCTTCTACACTGAAAGTATTTTCTCCATACACTCAATTAATTTTGACATTGATTCAATGGAAAGCTTTAATAATATTCAACCAACGTTACACATTTTTGGATTAATGAAACAAGTTTCGTAAAATTTTTTTAACAAGAACTTCATCAAATTTATGAAAGAATTTTATTTATCCAATGTTATAATTTCGCTAAACTTCATTATTTTGACGAAATTATTACATTATTTTAATAAATTTTTTTAATTGTTTCAATGAATTTGTGTCATTACATTAATGAAATTATTTCATTGTTTTAATGAAATTATTTCATTGTTTTAATGAAATTATGAAATTTTTAAGTTGGATCGTTACCTAAAACTGTTTAATTGACTACTTTGATATATTGACAATTCCACGCTATTCACTTATTCACTTCATTTGTAATGTAACTTAATTTGTAATGAAATGACCGCTCACAGCAACGCCTTAAGTACTGCTACCAACAGTACTCTCAAAACAATGTGCTCTATGAAAGTATAATAATAAGAAATATTTCAACAGCAAGAAGCATACAAAGTTGTTGTTGATTGACAGCTGTTGCAATACATAATGGTGTATCTTTTGTGAAAGAAAAAATATATGTATATGACCATATCATCGGTCTTTCATAAATGCAATGAAATTTTTCATCAAAACTATGAAAAACGTTTCATTGAAATTATGAAATTCAAAAACTTAAAAGTTTTTATTTGTTTTAAATTTTAAGAACTTTTATTTAACGATTTTTAAGCAACCATTAAAACATTTGGTCAACATATAGAGATAGTTTCATAAAATTGACAAAATGTAGTTTTCATAAATCCCACGAAATTTTCTAACGAAACATGAAGCAGCAGTTCCAATGAAATTCTTTAACAATATTCGAGAAATTTCATATATATTGTGAAATATTGCATTTTAATTGTGAAAAAAAGTCAAACGAAATCGTTTCATTAGATTTATGAAGCCATATTTTTTCAGTGTAATAAAATTTTAATAGTTTACTTTTTCGAATTGTGTCTATTACAAAAAGACCCTTAAAATAGTTTTTAAAATTAACAAAAAAATTAATAAAAACTTTCTTATTTTCAAGAAAATAAGAAAGTTATTTATTGTTATAAACAGAAGAAGGCCGAAGAAAAAAGTAATTTTTACGAATTGAAAAAAATTAGTTCTCAAAAAAGTACCTTTATAAAAAAAATCGATTTTTAAAATTATATTTTTAAACAAATCTCGCCACGTGCTGGTTCCTTTAATATATTCTTTGAAAGGTATTTGTCAATTTTACGCGGCGATAGCCTTTGAGATAAATATTGTCCTTAGTAGGTTTAATGGTGGTTACTACAACTCCCACTGGGGTGAGTTTTGCACTCAACCAACAATTCAAGGTAAATGTTCACTGTTTCAATGAATTGCTTATTAATTTTGACTGGTTCATTAACTTTGTTGAAAATTAACAACAATGAATGCTTTCAATGAAGCGTTTTGCATTGAACTTTAATGGATATTTTCATTGAAACAACGTATGCGTATATTGAATTAAGGAATTTTTGGCAAAAAAAAAAAATTAACGAATCTGGGCAATTTATTGAAATTATGTTAATTAATTTTTTCTCCTTGAACTGGTGTTATTCTTTGTACGAAGAGAATATTCCTATGAAAGGTATGTGTCCATTTTCCTGAGTGTATTCGTTTCATGACTGTTGAAAGTATTTGAAATAAGCACCAACACATGTAAAAACTAAAACGCACTGATTGAACAAGAATGCGTTGCCTTACTTTTAGCTTCAGACTAAGGAGGTGGTTTTATCAATTCCTATGTAATTTTTATATTAGTCAGCTCTAAACTCCCAGATTTATAAACCCCGATTTGATATTTCTATTTCAAACGATATATTTCCAGATTTCGAATTTTTTTTTTAGCTTGAATTTTATATCTGTAATTCTGTGTTTTCCACCAGTCTGTTTCAGCGTCGTTTTATTTTTTGCAAAAACTTTCTATATGTAATAAAAATTAAATCAGTACATTTGCTTTTAAAAATAGTGCAAGATTTTTCATTGTGGTTCAGGGAAAAGGAGTCGCTGTATTGTGCAAATCACGGTAGAAACGTACGTCTCTACTCGTTTGTATTTTAAAAGTTGTTGTCTTATTTAGTTTATTTTTTTTTTTGCAAGTAAATAAACATTAGCAAATATTAAAAGTAGTAGTTTTCATTTTTCTCACATTTCTATTATATTTTCTTGCTGTTGCTTTTTAAAGTAAATATTAAAACGCATTTTCTTAGCACTTGCATTGTTTTTGTTAAAGTTTTTATTTTTCTAATGCTGCAACACATACACGTTTTCTTACTAATTTAAAATGCATTTAGTTTCTAAGCATGTGTGCAGGAATATTTGTTTTCTTTTGTTGTTGTTGTTGTTTGTTGATAGAGTGAAGGAAGAGGGAGAAAAGGAGAGCGAGTGTGTACGTGCGAAAACAAAAACACAATAAGGCATATTAAAAATGCACATATTTGGTATGTGTTACTCGTTGTTCTGAGATTTTATTCATATGTGTTTGTGTATTAGTTATTTGAACTCATGTACACGCGTATATACGTTTTAAAAGTTAGCCACTACCCAGCAAACATTTTCTATTGCTACTAAGGAGTAGACCGTGCGGTAAATTTGTTCTTTGTCTACATGCTTTACAATATTCTCTAAATAAAAATATAATTTAATTGAAAAATTAAACTAAAAACCGAACTCAAGCCAAACTAAATGAATTTCTTTGGATTAAACCCATACAGTTCGACTAAACTTGATAACATAATTGTTAAAAATATATCATAAAAATAATGTTATTGTGTTTAATTACGATCGTCATTAAATCAAGATGAGAACAGTTGAGCAATTTTTATCAAACTGACTATCTGCCAGAAGACAATATGACGAAGCGTATGTGATGAACAATGATCCAAATGCTTAGGGGTATTTACAGACACTTGGTTTGCATTGTAGAGAAAGAACTATTAATTTTAAGTTTTTTTCTCTCTTTATAAATAAATGTTGTTTTTATCTTTGCTTTTAAATTTTGTTAACGCAGCTTATTTTATAAATATTTAAGAAAGAAAATGGTTTATTATAAGCATTTGTTTGTTTAATTATAAGTTTTTCCCTTTTAAGTACTTTTATCTTTAAACATGCACGTACAAATACTTATATATTTTTTTAAATAAATCACTTGTAGGTTACATTTGCAAGAAATTAAAAATATGGGAATTTCCACGATTTTGGCGTATCACATCACCAAGCAATTTGTATTTTAGAGCCATGCTATTCTGTTAGATTATCAACTCTTTTACTAAATTTAGAGCTAATTACGCTCTACACCAAAATACAAAAAAGTAAATAGAATATTAGTTTTTCTTAAAAAAAAGGAAGTGCTTGGTGACGTAACATGACAAAAAGTGGACTTTTCTGTGGAAATGTACATATGTATCATTTAAATCAAAGTTATTAAATCAAGATCGAGATCGTCAAATCGAACTAAAAATTAAAATTAGTTTCACTAAGAAGTAAATTTAAAAAAGTTAGAAAAATTTTGAGTAAAATAATCAGGAATGAAAGAACATACCGCTTTCAGAGATCGCCTCAGACGTGTGGGATATAGCAAAAGCATAAGGAAATTTTTCTTATCTTATTGTTAGATTCTAATCATTTAAAGTTATTAAACAAAAGTTGAGTTCATTCATTTAAATAATCTTTGGTAGGAAAGAAATGCGGGAAGATCTAATTAATAATACCAAAACCAGCAAAGCGTTATGGTCACTGTTTTCAAGAGACTCTACACTTTATCATTAGCACCCCAGTGCACACTGTGACTTTTTGAACTTTTAGCTGGCCAAAAGTAAAAAAAAGTTCCCCGATCTTGTTGATGTTTTGATATGTGATGGGCAGGAATACAGGTGATACAAAAACATGCTCATAATGCCTGTTTTACACTATCTCACCAGCCATTCGACTTCTGTAGAAAATTCAGCCTTGATCTAATGAGTTTATGGAAAGTTTTAAAAAAGCAATAACAACACATTATATCAGGGTTGCATTTTGTGCAGAAGTCGAACAGCTTGTATAATAGTCTAAAAACAGCGTAAGAAGCATAAAAGGAATGGCAATGAACAGGGCTCGGACTTTCAGTCAACTGAAAATTGATTTTAAGTGCTTAACAAATGCACCTAAAAAAGAAAAATATGTGCGAAAATATGCATTTACCTACCAAAACTAAAATAAAATGAATATTTTTTAAAATTTTTATTATTATTAGAGAAAAAAAAACCTTAAACGAAACATAATTTGGTCTATTATATAATGCAACCGAACTTTAGTTGCGTTGCCAGTCGGCAAGTGAAAATGAATAGTTGCCAGAATGGCACTAAATAGCAGCTGAAATTTATAGCTCTCAGTTTCCAGCTACAGCCAGTAGTATCGTTTTCAGTAACTGGCAACCCAACTGAGGCTCAAATGCCATCCATAATCGGCCTATTAATATTTTTTTCAAAAATTGAGAAATATGCATTAAAAAAATTTTTATTACTCCAAAAATATACATTTATTGTAAAATATCCACTTGCAACCTAAATATGCAAAAATATGCAACTACAAATCTATGCCAAACTAGTTAGTTAAAATTTAGAAATTAAAAAAGATTGGGTGGTATAAAGCTCAATCTTTTTTTTCAACCGAATTCAAAAAAGAAGGAGCTTATCAATTCGTGTGTGTTTTGTTGTTGTTTATGTTTGCACAGGCATAAATCTGTCATTTGTCCACCGATTTCCAAAATTCATTTATTTTGTTTGAAAGGGTTTGCCTGCAGTTTGGTCCCATATTTTTTTTTCAAAAATCGAAGAGGTGAAATTTTCTCCCCTATGCATAACTCTATCATTTGTCAACTGATTTTCAAAATTCTTTTTTTGTTTGCCTGCAGTCTGGGGCCCATTTCTCAAAACTACACTGAAAATAATCCATGCAACATTTTACGAAAAAAACTTTCGTAATGACTTTTTTCGTAGAATATACGAAACTTTCGTATATATTATGAAAAAATATTTAGACAATATTTTTTTGAGTTTACGAAAGTAACGAAAACCTTTCGTAAATATTTTTTATTTTTAAAAAATATATTTGAAATAAAAAAATAAATTTAAATACATTTTTATAAATTGACGTATTTTTCAGATGTAAGTAAATAAAACAAATTTTAAGCACTTATAAAATAAGTAGAAAGTGGCTCAGTGGGTTAGAGTACCTGCCTTGCAATATGAAGATTGCGAGTTCGTGGCCCGCTTGAGCCATACTTTTTTTTACTTTTATTTTTTAATTATTTTCGTACATTTCGTACCACGAAAGAATTTCGTAGTGCCAAATTACGAATTATTTCGTAATATGTACGAGCGTTTTCGTGCATATGTTGCATGGAATTTTTTCAGTGTACAAGCTAGAAATTTACAAATAAAATACACACAAACCAACACCACTTTTACAAATTTTATTGTTCTTTTGTGTGTATTTTACTTGTAGATTTGTAACTTGTAGTTTTCAGAAACGGCCCCCTGGTCACATAATTTTTTTTCGAAAATCGCTGGGCAAATTTTCTCCTCATTTGTCATTTTCTCATTTTCCTCATTTTCTCATTTGTCAACAGATTTTCAAAATAATTTTTTGGTTTGAAAGGGTTTGCTTGCATTTTGGTCACACAATAACAAAAAGTGGTCTGCACATTTAACCAGATCCACCAACCTCTATGTATTTTAATCCGCTGAAATCGAATATGAGGTTCGTTTGGATCATTCACCACAAATGTTAGAATAAATTGCAAAAACAGCTGTTTTTCTCGATTTTTAACGGTTTTTCGCAATTTAGTCAAAACCTTGTGTGTTAAAGAGACAGAAGAACATCAGATTCGGATTCAGTGCGTTCAAATACTTATAGATAGGTGGATCTGGTTAAATGTACAGACCACTTTTTTCACCTTGTATGGGGTCTACTAATAAAAGTCGGCCCATTTTTTCTAAAAAGCTTGTGTTATGCATATACACTATCCATATCAAATTAAATTCCGATATATGCTCCGAAACGAGAAGTATTAATTTTGGCTACCTAAAAGTGCCAACAGTGGGACAGAATCAAGACATTTTGGAAATAGATCAGACATTCCTAAACGGTTAATTCGATAACTATAATTTCACATGGGCATAGCTGAGAAGTATTACTATTTAACCTAAGCAGATGATCTTCCCACAGCGCTAAGTTGTGGAGCTGTGAAGTCCCAAAATAGGGCACTTCAGGCATATAAAATTTTTCAACGCTTGTAATTTTTTTGTTTCTTGCACAATGTAAAAAATTTTTTGCTTCCTTATAGCCCTTACAAGCTTAAAAAAATAATAAAAATCATGGTTGGCTAAGCACTTATGCAACTTTCAATCTGAAAACTTAAAAAAATTTAAATTTTGAAAATATTCGCCCCAAAACCCAACATAATTTTGTTGTCTATAAAAAAGTTTTCTTCCTGGACATGTAATTATTATAAATTTAGCATTTTTTTGGCGCTGGTTCCTTCTGAACTCGGCTTATTTTGCAGCAAATTTTTGACTTTAGCCCATATGTTCTATGGTCTCATGGCATGGATTCAAAAACAAATACCACTTGCAGAAACTCTCATATGTATCTATTTGTTTGCGAAACAATTTTTATGGGCCTTGGACCAAATGTGAACTTTATGGGAAAAGCCATAAAAAATTCCTTTTTTGGGATTTTTGGGAACTTTTTTAGGAATTCCGATATTGTCAGAAGGGAATTTTAGTTTTCTTTGGTTGTTAGTTTTAATATTTATGAATTTCGTCTTAGTCTTACATTAAACATTTTCTACAAATTTTTTTGCCATTGTAGAAAACACTTAAAAATATGATTTTTATTCTTTGCATGCCTTCATGCAGTATATTTTGTTAGTAAATGTAACGTTTTATTTATACATACTCACAAAAAAGTACATACATATAATATTTATATATTTTTGTATGTATGTATGTGCTTCTTTGTTTGTTTAAGTGTTTATTTATATTGTAGCAGTTTAATAATCATGTTCTCCGTTTGCATTTGGATTTATGCCCAAAAAACTTTTTTTTGTAAATCTAACGGGTTATCGTTTCTGTGGTATAAAAGTATAACAATTGTCTTGTTTTTGGTGGAACTTCACAGAACTGCTAGAGAATTCTTTTAAATGTATCCTCAAAAAATACCGTTTATACAATTTGAGCAGACGATTTGTCTGCATTATACAAATGTTGTGTGTTTGTTTGTGTTTCAAAAGAAAAATAAAAAAAAATTGCTTCTTAGTTAACATGGCTTTATTTCTTGCTCTTTATCTACAAGTATGGGGTTTCATAGTGTAAATGTGTGGGTATTTTTATCCCTACAGATAATCAGTCATGTCACAGAATACCATTCCTATCGGAAGTGGTTTCAATTCCGTAAGCTGCTTCTTCAGAAAACGAAAAACGAGAAACGAAAACTTTCTTCATAATCAAACCACTCTTAAAAGTGGAATTGAAAAACACTTTTCTTCTGACTTCATTTGCAGTAAATACTAAAAAACGTGCATACTCTTAGGAGCGCCAAATAGATATAAGATTTCCATGTTAATAAAAACCTTAATGTGAGCTTTGCATCTAAAAACAAGAGTAAATAAACTTTTCTACTGACTTCATTTGCAGTAAATACTAAAAAACGTGCATACTTTTAGGAGCGCCAAATAAATATTTGGTCATAAGCTTTCCATGTTAATAAAAAGCTTAATGTGAGCTTTGCATCTAAAAACAAGAGTAAACAAACGCCTCAAGGTATAAAAACTTTATCATTGTAAAAGCGATATACAAAATAAACGGAATCTAAAGCACCAAAAATTTACTTTTTCGGAATGACAACTATAGTATACGGAATCGAAACCAATCCGAACGGAATCTGTGTGCTATCGTTAAAACACGAACACTTGAATGCTCCATCGAATAGTTACATAAAGTAGTTTTAAGACTAGTCCGATGTAATGCAGACATGGACCATGTCATTTGCAAACAAGAGTTTGTAGTTAAGCGACAAGTGCTCGTGTTTTAACAGTTTCAACACGAACACTTGAGTGGTCCACAAAGGGGTGACATGTAGTCCAGGCTTTGGACATCGTAATGTTAAATCGACCATATATGCCCGTACATTTGGGTCACCACTAGCCCTAGTCCTCTATATAGTATACTTTACATGCGTGTATGGGCTGGTCGCATTATCTGCAGGGATTAAGTAGGAATGGCTGTATGGGTGTGTTTATGTTTATTTATGGCGCAGTTTTTAGAATGTTCCTTTTACATTTAACACATTTATTCTATTTCGTTTCTATTTTCTTTTCTTAATGCAATTTAATTTTTTATATTTTTTATGGTTTTTCTAATATTTATGTAGACAGATTCTATTTTTTCGAAAATATTTCAAGATTTAAGTACATAAATGCCTTTAAAAATGTTATATGATATAATTTAAATTAGTTTTAAAATCTTATAAGCCTAAGAATGTGCTGAAGTTTAAGTATTTAATGCTTTTAATTAAAAGCACTTGAAGTTGTTTGAAATTTTATGTGAAATAAAGTTTACATTTTAAATAATTATATGTATAAATAATTTTAAAAATTAATCCATATTTAAGCTTGGGATATTATGGGACATGCCACATTAAATCGAAGTGAATGAAAATCTAACCAATTAGAAGCTCCATGAAATAGAGCAAAACGGCTTATTACATTAAAATATTTTAAGCTATGCGATTTAGCGTGGAATGACCCATATGCATTTTTAATTATTTTAATTATACTTGTTTTATTATTATGATTTCCAAGAGATTGTTTATTATGCTGTTTTTTCACTCTTTTACAAATATGATGACTCTTTAATTTTAATACTGAAATTAAAATGTAAAACCCAGGCATTGTGTATATTCTAGCAGTTGAATTATACAGAAGAACCTTTAGCACAACAAATATTTGTTTTGTTGGAAAATCCTTGTTGAGTAAAGAATGCTGCTAAGAATGATAATGACGGTGATGATGATGATAACAAATGACATTGACTTAATTTTTTGTTGCCTTTTTTTTGTTGCTATTTATAGACTTTTTCCGTCAATTTCTGCCACATCAGCATGCAGGAAAGATTGTGTGAAATTGTCATCATCGTAAGCAGGAGTTCCCAAATTTTTTTTTGGCTCATGAAGAAATTTCTGGAAAATTTCTTTTATTTTATTACAATCAGTAGCAAGTCTATGTTAAATGTGCACGAAAATATAAAATTTTTTACACTGTACATTAAACGTGTGCACTAGAGTGGTACGTATGTTTTTTTTACAAAAATTCATTAGGTGGGGAGTAAATAATTCTACGAAAAATTCTAAGCAACTTTGCCCTAGAAACCATGGATGTAAAATAGATTTCGAGATGTTGGCTGTATGACGCCTTTATAATACAAAAAATTTTAAAAAGTGTTTGAAGCAGTTTGGCTTATACTTAATTTTTTAATTATATATTAAATAATGATACTCATATGACTGACATCCTGTATTGAGAGAAACTGCTTCAATCACTTTTTGTAATATTTCCTATAATAAAAGCGCCATAATTTGGCAACCATTGGCACAAGTCCTGTGATTTTTATGTCAAATGCTAGTTGCACAAAACTGAATTGCCATACAAATTTTCATTCTATGCGGAGGGGGCCTGACCCAGTCACTAATTTGTTTTATATGAACTAAATCAAGTCAAGCAAAGTTGCTTAGATTTCGTCGTAAATTTGTATCAAATAAATTACACTATGCAACAAAATTAAACCCTTTTCATGACTTTTGATCACCACTATATATTTTTTGATGAGTTATGGTCCCCTAAATACAAAAACAGTCGAAATTAAAAACTCTTTGGTTACTTAACCAAAATTTTTTTCCCTAAAATTTGGGATTTTTCATCGATTTCATAATAACTTATGAAGGGGCTGTCGAATTTTATTACAAAAAACACTTAAAAACTTTAAATAAAATTACCTTAAAGACGTATATATAAAGTTCTATTATAGGCCTTTAAAGAGACCCAAGCTCTAGACTTAACTTGAGCGCTAGAAATCATTCAAAACTTAAAATGTGTTTAAGTGTTAATTTCATACTTATTCACAGTTCGTACTCGGCATAGAAAATCTTGTAAGCCTTACGTTTAAGGTATAAAATGTGTTTAGCTTTTTTATGTACAAGATCATGACGAACATATTTGCAGATAACTTTTGCCCTATATATTACCGCTGAAGGGAAGTTTTTTGCCCCTTTTTTTAAAAATTTAAAAAAACACCCATTAAGCGAAGAGATAGAGGGTTAAAATGCTCAAGAAAAATATTTCTCGTAATGCTGTACATAAAAGTGCTGAACATATCTCATGCCTTAAACGTAAACACTACAAGAATTCCTATGCCGAGTACTAGATGTAAATAAGTATGACGTTAACCCTTAAACATAGTTTAAGTTTTCAATGATTTCTGGCGAACAAGTTGAGTCTGAAACTTCTCTGTCTTTGAAGACCTATAATAAAATTTTATAACTAAAATTTTTGTACAACATGTTATCCCTGCATTCCCCCTTTTTAGAGGTGGTTTTTGCGATTTGTTAGAAAAGAGCCAAAAATTAGCGTTATTTGGGGGAGTTAGAGGGTTAATATGTTTTAAAAATTATTCGGCCTAATGTTTTCTACAAAGTTGTTTAACATACCTTGCACCTGAGATGCTGCACGAAAAGCCCAAAGGGAAAATTTAGCCTGCTCCTAAAATAAAATTCCGATATGATCATGCAAAACGCCGACACTCGTATATTTTTTTGGTCTCATCTACCAGAATCGTTTGTCAGAAATCCCGTCTTTTTTCGTGTTGTAAAGTGATAACTTTTTCTGTAAGCTTCTCACAGATCTTTTATGAAACTACTCGAATATTTTTATGTACCGCCAGGGGTTAGGAGACCACATTTGGGTGCCGTTGATCTAAAGCATCCGTTTCATAGTTATTTGCCAACCAGATTTATCAGTGTAATAATATTTTATTTATTTACATAATTCTTATATTTTCATTCGACCATGAAAATGATGACGATGTTGTAAATGAGAATAAAGTTGATATTATAATTTTCTTTACCTTTAGATTATCTCGTTGTATTATTAACAGCGAAATTAAGATTTTCTAGTTGCTGTTGTTGTTGCTTTCTGTATATTCCTTGCAAGTCCTTAACACACATTTCTAGAGATTTATTTAATGTAGATTTACACAGTTGCAAGTAAGTGATAGCGAAACAGGGTAAGGATCTCTTGCTAAGAGACATGGTTAAAAGTTCTCTTTAAATCAATATAAAAATATAAGCAAATATACATTTTTATGAATTGACACTCAACATTAAATGTCTTTAAAATTGGTACTGCTGCTACTGCTGCTGCTGTCGCTGTTGTTTCAAACTCATCAAAAATTTAACATGATATATGATGTGTAAGATATTACTTGTTGTTGCTATTGTTGCTGTTGTTTATCGTTCATAGTGCAATAGTAGTTAATGCACGTTGGTGTTTATTTTTTTTGTAATTTTGACATTGAATGCATGACGGGATATGACAACCAGGTACTTTATATGAATATTCCTAGTAACTATGAGTAGATTTTAAATATCTACGCTTGTTGGAATAATTGTGTTTAACTAAGGAGTTTTAATAAATGCGATTTTTACAGCATTTCTTTTAAAACAAAATATTAAGATTTTCCTAAGAGTAAGTTAATATATTTTGTAGTAGTGTAGCTTTGTTGAGATAGTAGAAATATATACATATTAGTGATATTTCAGTGGTTTTCGTGAATAAGGGGGAGCATGTCTAAAAATCAATTTTTTCAGGAGATCCAAAATACTTTATTTTTAATACTACAGACTCTGTGTGATTTTTATAAAACTTTTTTTTTGTAAAACTTTTTTTATAAAACTTTTTTTTTGAAAGAAATTTGTGTAACAATTTTAGACAAAAATTCCCTAAGGGCAAGATTCTAGATAATAATTAAGAAAACAATGTGCCAAGGACAATAAAAGTATGTGCAGAAAAGAAGCTCATGTCGATAGGAGTTGTTTACATTGAACTAATTCAAGCACACGAGCAGACTTAAGCATTTTTTAACCGAAAAACGCTTGCACACCAGTATTTATAAGATTTTATAAACTGAACAATATTGAAAAAATATTTCCGAAATGTGTTCAAAAGTAATAACGCTTGTGGCTATGAGTTTTTTCCAAAAACTTGGGCAAAATAAACATTAAAAAAATCCCAGTATTGAGAATATCGATGATATTCCACGCAGGTAAGACTGAAATGAAAAAAGCTTAGAATAGTTCCGAACATTTGAAAAAAGACAGTTACTAGTGAAATTCCGAACATTTAAAAAAAGTTAATTAATAGGTGCGACTCGCCGTGAGATGGTGACAGTCTCTTAATTGATCTTACTAAAATTAGTAGGATTTTCGCTACAGTGTTGTTGCCACTGTCAGTGGTAGTGTAGGTAAAGGACTCTGACGAGTAGACTTGGTAGTCAGAAAACAGCTGTCAGTTCATCCCTCCGTACATCCAAATTTTTCTTTGAATGTTCAATAATCACATGCTTTAGAATTTCTTTCTTAAATAAAAAATAATTTGATCGAAAGATTAAATTAAAAATGATCTTAAGCCAAACTAATTAAATAACTTTGGACGAGTTTTTTCTTTCAACGATAATAAATTGCCTGCACGAAATTATACGCCAATTTAGATCATTAGAAAAATATTTTAATAAATAAAGATGTTACGTGGTAAAAAAAAAATTCAGAATTGTTTCATGTTATTGCTATAAAAAAGCATATAAAATAATGCAATTTGGCATCAATAACTCAAAATCGACAAAAAACGGACATCCGCGCTTATTCATGAAAACCATAGATTTGTTTAGAGTATGACGATAGACATAAATATCTTTATAAAACTTTAATAAACTAAAATTATTCAAGGGTTCTCATGTAGAAATTCTCTTTTGTCGGATCCCATAGAAAACGAAAGTATCTTTAGTTTTTTTAGGTTACTGCGTAAAGTGATTTTATAGCGGTAAATGTTGTGAAAAAACTGGTTTCTTAGAGTTTGAAATGTTAACAGTCAAAACTTCATTGTTTCAAAACGAATTTCTACAAAATTTTTCATGTTTGAAAGATACGACTTCTATCTTTTAAATAAAATACGGCTTTTGAAAATCTATAAGTAAATGACTAAGGTGCTTCGTTTTAAGTATATAGATATAAAATTTTTTTAATAAAATTAAATTTTCCTCAGGCTTTTTAAGTTGCTTATGAGATACCCAAACACTCTATTTATCTGTGTGAAAAGTACACTAAAAAAGCTTTCCAAAATATGTAAGTGCATCAAAATCGGTTGAAAAATACATAAGTTATGGCATGTTTTGTGTTTTGATTTTATTGCTTCTTATATACAAAAATAAGGCGGCCACGCTAATATATTACATCAGTACTCGAGAATGGTTTAAACGATTTAGATAAATCAAACAAAAAAAGATGCGGAATAAAATTATGTATCTTTAAGTCATCCATATATACTTTTTTTTATATATCCAACTTTTTCGCAGTTATTCAGAATTTAGCAACGAAAATTTGTGTTTTCCTGCAAAATTAGCCTTTTTTTCGTTTTCAAAAAGCTAGGTAAATTAGAAATAAAATAAACCACAAGTCATTAAAATCGATGAAAAAATGTCGATTTTATTCAAAATTAAGTTAAGGAACTTGATTGACAATAATTACGATTTACATACAATACACAATAAAACACACAACCTAAAATTTTCTGTGGTATAAAAAAATATATTAAGTTGCCTAAAAAAATTTTATGAAAATTTTCGTCCTGATTTGGAAAATATACAATTTTTCATTTGAAAATTAAAAAAAATTTTAAGTTCTTAACAATTTTTGCCCTTAGAAGCATCATAATTTTTTCTCTATAATAGATTTTTTTTTATTCAGGAACATATAATTTTTTATATACACATGTGTCTAAAATGTATCTTCACAAGCTTGATTTTAGAAAAACATAAATTAATCCGATTTACCATTTTGTTTGCCCTGAACCCTTTCGAATTAGACGTATTTGCAGCAAATTTTGAGTTTAGCTCATATATTGTAAAATCCCAAAGCTTCGATTCAAAAACAAATACCACTTGCAGAAACTCTTATGTGTATCCATTTATTTGTTAAAACATTTTATGGGCCTTGAACGAAATGTGGACTTTATGGGCTTAAAAAATGGTTTTAAAAATTCCTTTTGTAGGATTTCTTGGAACTTTCTTAGGAATTCTGAGATTATCAGAAGGAAATCTTAGTTTTCTTTGCTGGCTTGCTGTTAAGTACTTTAATTTCTATATAATTTAAAAATTTCATTGGAAAAATTTAATATATATGCACAAAGCTCCATTTTCCTATCTGTTTTAGCTTCAAATTATTTTGATGCTGCCCCACTTTGCTCTGTCTGTCTCTATATTTGTTTTTTCTACCTTTCAAATAAAAAAATCAATATATTAATGAAAATCTATGATTATTGTCATCACCTCCCCTCCCACCCCCAAATTCACAATATGTGTCAAATAGTTTAAGTTCTTGATCATAAAATAAGAAAATTCTTACTCATACTGTACATTGTACGAGTAGCTGTATGAATATCTAATGCAACATAACAAGGACAAATCTTTTTTTATTGCACTGCCATTTATTTCAATTTTCATTTTTTCTATTTCCACTTTACTTTTTGTTCTTATTGTACATTTCCTTTTTCGTTGTTGTTGTTGACGCTTTTCTGTAGTTGCGTTTTATTGCTACAGTAAAATATTTTATCTAATCCAAAGCACACATGCATACATACACAGACATATGTACATTTATTCATTGCTTATATTTCCTCTTGAATCCTTTTATGCAGCCGCCGCTTGTATTACCACCGCTGTGAGGCTTGATAGGAAGGAATAGTCATAATATTTATAACTCGCAACGACCACTAACTATGACTGCGACAACTACTGCAGTGACAGAGTATAGCAAAAAAAAATCAGCAGGAAATGAACAAAATACATACAAATTTACATATAAACATATTAGAATTAAAGAGTATGAATTTACTATATTCTAAAAAATATGCATAGATATATAATATTTTTGTATGTATGTTAAGTACTATTGTTGTACATACGAATTTGTTACTTTGAATATTTTGTTACTGCAAAAAAGTGTGTACAAAAATTATTTATCATATCAAAGGAAATTGATATGAAATCAACTATGTCGAAAATTTTTGTAAATACTTTGATTAGAAAATTTTTTAATAATTGAGTTATGAATTTTTAGTCGAACTGTATGGTTTTTATGCAAAGTTATTAAACTAGTTTGGCTTAAGTTCATTTTTAATTTAATCTTTCGATCAAATTATTTTTTATTTAAGAAAGAAATTCTAAAGCATGTAAATATTGAACATTCAAAGAAAAATTTGGCTGTACGGAAGGTTGAACTGACAGCTGTTTCGTGACCACCTTTACCCACACTACCACTGACAGTGGCAACAACACTGTAGCGAAAATCCTACTAATATTAGTAAGCTCAGTTAACACACTGTCGCCATCTTGTGGCAAACATTTAGACAAAGTTCAATTAGGTGCAAATATAACCCAACATACCAAATGGCTTGAGAAAAATATTATAACAAGCTTACTAACGTAAGCCTTAAGCTTGAAAAAGTATTGAAAATAAGTTGAAAACAGCTATCGTAACAATTGTAGAAAAATCAAAACGAAACCCTCTTGAAAATATTATAAATGCATGCTTACTATAAGCTTATTCTTGCAATTGTAGAATAAGCTTATGAAAACAATATTATTTTAACTTTTGTATAGAAAACCTAATTTGTCTTAATATTTTAAAAGCTTTGAAGAATAAAATTCACAAATAATATATTTTTTAATGATGAAAAAGAAAATTCTTATTATTTACTTCAAATTCATTCGATTCCATTTATTTATTACATACATATTTATGTTTTTTACATTGTTATTTCCAAAATTACACGTGCACCCAGTTTGCAATTTAAAACTAGATGCAAATGCCGATGTAGAATGTATTGAAAAAGATGAGTATTTTTCAATACATTCTGTTTACATACAATTTTCCAAAAAACATGTCTTTTTCAATCGTTTTATTGTTCTAAGCATATTGTTTATAAGCATACTCTAGAAACAGTTGTGTATAATAATAGTTTCTCAAGCATTTTATAAACATTATTATAAGCGAAGTTAAGAAAAGCTTAAGGCTCACTATTTATATAACTTTATTCTCAAGTTGTATTGGATTTTGATTAATGTATGGTATATTGGGAATAGATTAACTTTTGTCTTAACTGTAGGACTGTTGAAATAAAGGAATTATGATTACAAAAATTCTTTTAAAAATTCGGTACAGGCACTGACATAAATTTCTAGTATTCTTATTGAGTACTGGTTACCATAAAATAAAAGTTGGTAGTGAATAGATAATTTAAGCTTCAATCGAATTTTCGATTATCGAAATCACTTATCTGTTTGACTTTTTGAAAATAAAGGAATAACAAAATAAATATTTTAAAATTTATTAACTATATTTGTCATTGGAAAGCATAATTAGAGAATATAAAACGCGTTTATTTGGAAGTTATTAGGCACGCTGTCCCTTCTGTTTTCGACTGATACACTTCCTAACTCCAATTAAAATATGAAACTTTCTGAGAAAAATTTCGGTTCATGAGGCTTAACATAACTGCCAACATACATACATACATATAAACATACTTATGTATGTTTATAAATATGTACATATATCGTATTTTGCAGACGAATGCACGTGTTGGTGCGAAAAGTTCCAAAAAGGTTTTTCGAGGACCACAATATACTGGTAAGTTGTCCTTATTCAAACAAATATCTTCAAACAGTGAAATAGTTTTTTATAAAGCCTAAATAGCGCTAGAGTTAAAACTAGCAACAAATTTAAAGGGATAAAGTTTCTTAATATAGTCTGTCTTCAGAATGACTTATTTAAATGCATTTTAAACTTTTTGGATTCGATAACGTGGAAGAAGTCTGTCCCATCCGATTTATTTAGTTTTGGAAATGAAAATAGACTTAAAATGGCTGCTGTAATGTGCTACGCAAGAAATCATTTGGTCCTGAAAATCTTATGTTCCGGAATTTTATAATGTTTTTAATATATGCATATGTATTGGTATTTTTGTTTGTAATATTAAGGCTTGCGAATTTGATCAAATAAATTAATATAAAATATGAAAATTTTAATTTCATTTACAGTAGAAATTTTTTAGAAATAGGCCTTACTGCTATATTCAGTTCATTCTATCGAATCTATTCATGTAACCGACAAATTCGATTGGCTACAAATTCGTTTGCCACAACGATTTTGTTCCCTCTGTGTACATAAAACACTTTTTGAGGCGCTGAAAATCATTAACATTTTCAGCTCTAAAACTGAAAATATATGGAAATTTCTTGCTCAAAAATCTGCATTGTGTCAGCTGTGAGATCTCTGTTTTTTTGTATAGTTTCTTTAATATACGTTCATTGCTCCGAAATAAGCTCTTATTTCAAAGCGTATTATTATGCGCTTTATTGCATTAGTGCTTTAAAAAAATATGAAAATTTTTTACTGGGAAACTAAACTCATCTTATACCTGAAAAGTAAGGCTTACAAAATTTCCTATGCCGAGGTAATAGAACTATGTCCAAAAAGTGGGGAAGTTTAACTCCCCCCCCCCCTAAAAAGTGCCTCAGATGTAAACTTTACAAACGCCAATACACGCATATATTTTTTGGGCCTTCTGCCAGACTCAGTCATTAGAACCTTTGAGTGTGCTGTTGGTTGAGATGGCTAGCTCGTCGACTATAAGCCGTGACGTCTAGAGTTCAAGACTAGTTGCAGGCAAGCCAACAACATCATGCATTTTTCTGATGTAACTTGATTTGTCATTGTGTGTTGATTATTTTGAACTGTTAAAGTGATGAGGACAAAACACTGATCACTTTGGCACTACCGGCAGCGATCAATACATCACATCACAGCACCCTCCTTCGTCGGTATTGTAGCTGAATCATCGGCGAAGTAAAATAACTAATAAATGGCTACACAGGTTAAACAAATTAATGCCTCTATTCGACACCAGATGGGCTACAAGATTGCTCTGCAAAAATTTAACAAAAAACCCGCAATAGCAGAGCTGTAAATGAACTAAGATTTCTCTCTCTCTCTCTGTCTCTCTCTCTCTCAATTCACCACCTGTTTTCTCTACGCTATCCCTTTCCACACAAAGGCAACAGATTAATTAATTAACTGGTAGGCAATACATAATTGCCTGATTGTGTTATTTCTCTTTATAAAGAAATTAAAGAAAATATGATTTTGTTGATATTCGCAATTTTTGCACAAATCAGGTACCTTACATCCAAAGTTCGAATTTCGTTTAATATACTATAATTCATTTCAGGTATATGTAACTTCATGATCGAGTAATAAAAGTGGTAATTGATTTGCCATTTTCGATTTTTTATGAATTTTTAATAAAAAAAACAATCTTCAATTTTACACTCCTCATAAGCGAAGCGTTGAGGTGGGTACTACTAAAAAATATTTAAACACACATATAAGAAAAATACTATTTTTAACACTCATGACATTTTTAATGTCATTTTTATTATTTAAACTAATTAAAAAACGGTTCAAAAAAGTTCTCTCTTGGACGTCCGTTTGTCTGTATGTACAGATCCTGTATGTGCTCACGATAACGACCGAAATACTTCACTAATCGAGTCCTTTTTTCTTTTTTACGCTTCAGTATTGTTAGGAATAGAAGCCTATTTAATTTTACGGTCTATATAAGATTATGAGGCGTGCACTTTCCAAACTATTTTTTATTTCGTTCTGAATAACTGCAAAACCATTAAGCACATAAAAAAAATTTTAAAATATCTTAAAGTCGGCTAAAATTTAAATACATTAAATTAGTTTTTAACAAATTTGGTCAAGCCTTTTTTTAAGTTATAATAAAATCTGTGGAGCAGCTTATTGAAAACTAATTTTTTTTAAATTAAGTAATTTCACTTTATTGTGAATAAAATCAATATTTATCCACCGATTGCTGACCATTAAATAAAAATGATAAGCTTTTGGTATTTTCGATATATTGTAGATTTTAGCTGCCGTAATCATAAAAAATTTAAATTAAAAATTTAATTGAAATGTATTTCACAAAAAATGTCTATATGAAATTTTGTTTTAAAAAACATTTCATTTAAAGTGTGTAATGCAGTAAAAAAAATAAAAATTTTACAATTTTTACAAAAAAAAATTTTTTTCATCATTCGGTCTAAAGAATTCTGAAATCGTCCAGCATAAAAAATAATGTAAGAGCGGCTTAAAGGTAATATTATATATAATTTTTTTACTGTTTTTTGTAACAAAATTGGACAACCCTTTTTTAAGTTATGATAAAATCCACAATTTCGGAAAAAAATTAAACAAAATGTTTTCATAGAATTAAAAATTTCGAATGTTTTTGTAGGTAGGCGAGCGACTATATAACATTAAAAAAACCTGTGGTCATCAAAGGTTGTGACAAAAGCTTTATATTGTTGCATAGTGTAATTCAGCCAATATTCCAATGATATTCTAGTTCTGTATTCTTGAAATTACAACGTTTTATTGCTCACTGTAATTGTTTAATATTGCTTAATGCAAATTCGTTTTCAAAATACCATCGCTTATAATGTTTGTGTACTTAAATATTTGTTATTACAACATTGCCGGAGACTTTAAAATTCCGGCATTATTTTCACTTTAAACAGATTTTTCAGTCACTTTGGGGAATTTTTATTTTTCACTTAACAGATCTCTATCATACAAATGATTGTGCTGTATGTACTATAAGAAAGCTCAAGTAAAATCCAGTGTTTTTTTGTTGTAAATTTTCATAAATTTTTAACAACAGCTAAAGAAAAACCTGAAAAGAAGTCATTTTAGCACTGACGATTTGCCGATTTTCGTTTGCATTAATGCTTTGGCTTTTGGTTTTGTTAAGAAAATGCCATTTTCTTTGCCTGTGAATTGAAAGCGTATGTTTGTAGAAATATTTAGTTGAAAATTTGAATTTATATTTCCCAAAGTGTTTGTCTAGATTGCCTTGACTGCGACGGCTAATGTTGGCCTTGTGCCTGTATTGCTTTTTTCTTTGCCCAGGCAGCCAACGAGGCATCACACTGCTATTTTGTTTTCTTTGGCAACAGCAGCAATATTTAAATTTAGAGTTTTCTTTACTTTTAGCTGAAACAAACACACATATACACAAACAAACAAATACATACATCTGCAATTTGTATGCACAACAATCCTAAGGGACTTAAGGGGCATTTTCTAAGTATAAAGAAGTTTAAAAGAAAAGACGAAGAAAAAAAAAGAAGGAAAAACGGTTCCAACAGTGCTGATGATGATGGTGTTCTGTGGCATTGGCATCTTGAGTGGTTTGCAGTTAGTTGTTCTTGTTGTTGGCATTTGAATGTTTTTTTTATTTATGTATTTGTATCTCTATGCAGCAATTTGTTTTCTTAACTTGCTTGTTGTTCTTTTTTCTATATTGTTTTGTTTGTTTTGTTTATGTTTCTTTTCTTTTTAGCCAAAAAGTTTTTTTTGTTCATATCTTTTTTTGCCCATGTTTTGTTAAGCATTCAAATGCAACCAATTTGGTTTTCTTTCCGTACTGCAGTTGGTGGTTTTGTGTTGCATTTTGGTCTATATTGTCTTTCCGCCTTTTTCTTCTTTAAATTTTAATGTTGTCTTTTTAAAGAAAAGAGTTTTCTCTGCTTTAGAAATCTTGCAGTTTAGTTTCTATTGTATGTTGCTTTCAATTGTAGGAAATTGCCTTTAAAAAAGTGTGTGTGTATGTGTGATTTCTTAAGCTTTTTATATTTCATCTACAGTTTTGAGTGGGTTTATTAAAAAGTGGCAGTTTGTTGGCATTGTGCATAAACGTTATTGTTAAATTGTAAAATTTCTATTACAAATAATAAAGCATTAAAAATTCATTTTTCCACCAAAATGTCTAACCCCATATTGAGTTTTTAAGTTCTATAAAAATTTTATGACTTTTTTAATATCTTTCTTCATTTATTCTCTAAACAAAAATCTTTTTCTTGTTGTTTTTTTGAAATTTTAAATGCAGATATTTTTGAGAGTTATGGCTGCGCTTTAATCTTCGACAATGTTGTGCATGAGAAAGAGACGAGCGCTTCTCACTTGACTGCAGTGAATCAGGAGTTATCATGCATGGTTAAGAGATGTTTCTTCGTAAATTACTTACGAGTGAAATATTTCCACCATTGCTTCACTCCTTGTTTGGCAATTTTTGAAAGGTTGATGGAAATTACTGATGTTCCACAGTGCTTCCAATTGAAAAAATGGTAATAAATCTGTATCTTTGAAACTTGAGATCCGATTACCAGACAATGTATGTAAAAATCATAGAGGAGGACTTAAGCCTTAAGGGTGTTGAAATTTGGGCCACCTAGTTGAAACACACGTTGATCTACATACAGGGTGTCACATTTTAATACTTTGGTCGGCCTAATAACTTTTTTTAAATATTACGCGATTTTGTTGAATTTAAAGTTAGTGCAAAGTTTATAAATAGATAAATAAAATTCTGTTTACTTTTTTAGATATCTTCAATATTTTCAAAGATATTCATCTTTGAATTTTAACATTTTGGTTTTAGGCCTCATCTTTTTTCTTTATTTCGTCAATATCAACGGTAGTAGCATGGTAAAAATTAAAATAAATATTTTATGATTTAAAGCATAATTTTTGATAATATGGAGAACATATTTTTAGTTTTCCCAATTCATGTAGTCGTGAAGAGGAATTAAAGTCAAGACTTTGAAATGAGAGTAAAAATGGCAAAATAGTGACAAAAATAGAATTTAATTGTTCGACGTTTTTCTCAACAAATTTTAAAAGCTAACATTTTTATTTTCTATATTTTAAAAGAATAGACTTAAGAAATGACAACAGTTGAAATTTTTAATCGATTAAAGCATGCACGCTACACCCAGCATTGGACAAAAATGATACATTTGAACAAAATCGAGATCAAAAACCAAAGTTTTGAAATTCAAAGCCAAATATATATGAAAATATTGAAGATGTCTTAATAATGTAAACGGGATTTTCCTTGTCTTTTTATAACTTTACACCAAGTTACATTCATTAAAATCCGATAATATTTGCAAAAGTTATTAGACCATCAAGATTTTTCATGCCCGAGGCACCCTGTCAACGTGTGGACATATTCCTTAAGGCGTGGGCTCTCCAATATGATTTCGTATAGAAAGTTACTCATGAACGCACCACTAACTAGCATGAATTAAATATTCAGCCACTTCACAGAATACCATTCCGATCGGAAGTGGTTTCAATTCCGTAAGTTGCTTCTTCAGAAAACGAAAAACGAAAACTTTCTTCGTACTCAAACCACTTTTAAATTTCAAAGTGGAATTTAAAAACACTTTTCTATAGACAGTAAATATACATGCATACTTTTAGGAGCGTCAAATAAATGTTGGTCATGAGCTTTCCATGTTAATAAAAAGCTGAATGTTAGCTTTGCATCTAAAAGCAAGAGTAAGCAAACGCCTCAAGGTATAAAAACATTATCATTGTAAAAACGAAATACAAAATAAACGGAATCTAAAGCATCAAAAATAAATTCTTTCGGAATGACAACCACGGAATCAAAACCAATCCGAACGGAAAATCAGACATGGCTAATTAACTGCCACTTATTCTGCTTTATTCTAGGAAATTAATATTTAAGTAACAATTTCTGTTGCCTGCTTTTAGGATTTTTTAATTTTGTCTGCTCTTAGAATCAGGAATTATCATGTGCATGAGCATGAATCGTTTCCTCTTCAATTAAAAAATAAAAGCATGAACATAGAAATTCTCGTTGTGAGTGAGCGCTCAGGAGTAAAATATTTGCGGTATTGTTCCGTATTTGGCAATTGTGAAATGTTGCTTGAAATTACTGATGTTTGCATTATATTATTTCGGGGCTAAAAACAATGACTTAATGTTGATAATTTGTCTTACTATTTTCGTAAGTGCTTATTTTGTGAGTTTTGGCTAACTTTATTTGGCCCTTATGCACGAACATGAGTCGAAACAGCAAAATCCTGCATGTCCGCGCATGATCATGCTTAGGCGTGCATGAACTACTTTTTGTATGCACGTGAGCATGCCTGTTTGTGCATAGAAAGTTACTCACGATCCCATCTTAAATATAAATTAGACATTAACTGCCAGTTATTCTGTTTTATTTTGCAATTGTATCCTTCCATGAGTTTTTTTGATTTTTAAATAAGAATTTTTGTTGCCTGCTTTCAGGGTTTTATATTTATGTTAATGGCGTAATCATGTTGAATTATGTACATAAATGATTATAAAAATGTAATTTTATAGTTTTGGTTTTGCTTCAAAATCTAAAATGCAAACAATGAGACTAAGAAAAGAAAGAGGAGAGATACAAAATGTTCTAAGAACGAAATATTAAGGAAAACCAGCTTGCAGTTGATTACAAATTCTTCAGGCACTTTGGAAAATATTAAGTGCAGAAATTAAAAAAAACTTGCAAGTCCTTTTCAACTTCAAACTTAGTTCGCTTATAAATAAATAATTTTTAATAAGAAAATTTAGCACAAGTTTTTTTTATTAAACGACACAATTCTTGTCAAGTTCAAGTGCGTTGCAATTCAAATTAATTTCATTAAGACAGATAACGCAAACTGTACACAACAATGACCAAAAATGTCTCATTACTATTTGTTTTTTGATATTTATTTTAAGCTCTGACCTTTTTTATCTTATTTGTATTTTCTATACATATTTGAAGTGTTGAAACCTTCTTTCTCCACAAGTTTAAGCTCTTGTTAAATTTAGCATTAAATTTGCTCTGCTCTCGTTGGGTTTCATTATATCCATCCGCATTTCACATTTACATTTTACCACAGTACACTCACTGCCAACCATTATGACTGACGATAATGATGACGGTCGGTCATGAATCAGATTGTGCTGTTGACGGTGTTACAGTGTTACATCCGCATCCGTTTTTCTATGTGTTTTTTTTCGCCATAATTATATGATAAAATTTTTTGTCATTTGTTAGTCGTACATATTTAAAATAATATTCCATTTTTCGGTTTAATAATATTTTAAGTTTTCATATTTTTACAATAATAATTTGTTTGTGGTTTTTTAATATTGTTGAGTAGAGGAAATAAATTATTTGATTATAAATATGCAAGCTCAAGAGCGTTAAGGTGGCCCTGTTAAAGAAAATATATGCACCTACCGTCGAGCTAGAGACTTGGAGATTTCTTTAAAGCCCAAAAAATATCCCTCCTTTATTGCAACGTAGTCATATCTTAAAAAAAATTTAACTTGACAAAACTCGTTTATAGCTTTAAAAATATTAGCAAGTATATGGGCGCTGTTAGCTTTTTAGTGCTTATAACTTCGGTTTAGATTAAGATATGTTTTTGAAATTTTTTTACATATAGATCTGGTCCCAATGAGGACATTTTCTTAAGTTACTTAGAAATTTTGGTTTTTGAGATATGACTACGTTGCAATAAAGAGGTCATATGTTCAAAAGAGACTTGTATATCATTAAAAGTGGTAAAGTTATTAAAGTTTGAAAATGACGATCTTTTCTCAAAAGTGGACGAGATGCCTAAGCTAAGACGTCTTTAAAATAGGAGCCATAAGAGCTATCGTAAGATTAAAATATATGTATATGTCAAATTTCATTAAAATCGAAGAGGGCAAAAATTCAGTTCGTGTCGAAATTTTGTGAAATTTCTTTATACCCAGTAAAAAAACTGCTTAAACAGTTTTTACTATTATAGAGCAAAATTAGTGCTGACAAACCTGCTGATAGCAGTGCTGATTTTTCCATGACAAGTTGACCTTTGTGAGTATTACATTGACGATACAAAAAGCGATTTTATAACGCTGAAATTTTCAAAAATTAGAACAAAAATCTTCCCAAAATCATAGAAGCTCCCCAGATTCCAAAAAACTAGAATGAAAATCTCCCCAAAATCTCAGAAGTTTCCCAGGTTCCAAAGAAACTGGGATGACAATCTCCCCAAAATCCCAGAATTTCCCCTGAAAACAACTGCAACACCGAAAACCGCGAAAATGCCAAAGTGACAACAAAGAGTTTTGCGCCGGCCTGTTGCTTTCGTTTTTATTTGTCGTTACTGGTATTTAAAAACTATTTTTTACTTTTGGAAGATATGGCAAAAAGTTGAAAATTTGTAAGCTAGTGTAATAAGAAAGTTAACTAACATTGTAAGCTAATGGTATAAATATATACTTATTTTACTCATTATCAGTAAGCCATTATTATACATGAGAAGATAATGATGTGCATAAATATCTAAGTGTTTATTTGCTTTAAAAACCCTTTAAATAATTATTTTGCATAACAATTAACAAGCCACGGAAAAAGTGGAATAAGTCCAAAGATATGAACGTTGATGAAAGGATGTAGTGGCCACCAAAAACAGCATGCTTGTTCCTTTCTGTGTTCTAATATTGTCAAAATTATTTAGCCTTTCTTATATTCCTTGTTTATAAAAATAATTATAATTAGGTCTGGTCCAAAGACACCTAGTGGATGTTTTTTGCCATTGATCTAGCTCTGCATGACTCTCCTTATGAAAGGTAGCACAGATGTTGGGGAAGTCGCCTAATATCATCCGAACACAGAAACTCAGAATATAAAACACACCTTCTACTATTACATAAGACAATACATTCACAGAGAATGTGTGCCGTTGTCTCATAAACAACACAAAGGTGACCGAACTTGGTTACTTTTCCATAGAGGATAGTTCAGTCCAAAGTGACCAGAAAGAAAGCCTGTAACCAGCCGTAAATCATTCCTGTTGTAATTAAGGATCCCACCATATGAAAATGGCTGTATCAATGCTTTGGCTTGCCTTAAACCAAAAGAAGCCAACCGCACTTCCTTTGCGGACGATATGTCATTTCCCTTGATTAAGGACTTGACAGTCGACCAGTTTACATTAGAAAAATGCTCTGGGCCCATAAGAGGAGCAGCAGAAGCCTTTTTGGCCAATTCATCCGCCTCCTCGTTACCCGGATGACCACTATGGCCAGGTATCCAATAAATGGCAACCTTGTTCCGTATCGATAGCCGCTGTAGTGAGTCAAAGCACTCTCAAACAAGCTTAGAAAGGAAATCCCAACCAAGGAGGGACTTAAGAGCTGCCTGACTTTCGGAGAAGATAGCCATAAGCGCGCCCTTAATGTCCCTACTTAAATTAATGTGAACTCACTTGGTGATCGCCATTATTTCCGCCTGAAATACCGTAGGGCATTTGCCCATGGGCACAGAAATTTTTATGTTTGGTCCACAGACTCTAGCGCCAACTCCTTTTTCCGTTTTGGATCCATCCGTGTACTGGCATAAACTTCTAGAATCTACAGTAGGACCGTTTTCTTCCCACGTTGCCTTAAGCAGAATTGTGGCATTGAATTTCCTGTCATAAGGCCTAAGTTCACAGTTTATCCTGTCACAAGGCATTCCTAGAAGCCCTCTGCAAGGCATACTACTCAGGATCGATGAGTACCTCTTGCCTACACGACAGCCTGAGTTCCCGAGATCCAAACTATAAGCAGCCATTGCTGCAGAGGATCTTATAAAGATTTGTATGGGTGCTAATCCAATCAAGGCCTCAGTGGCCAAGGTTAGACATGACCTCATTCCCCCTGTAATAAGAAGACGCGAAAGTCTCTGAACCTTGCAGAGTTTGGTTGTTATTCCTTCTACCACCATTCAATCGCGCCGTACGTAATGATTAGCCTAACAATCATTGTATAGATCCACATGATAATATTTGGACTTATGCCACAGGTGCACGCGGTACAGCTCTTCACCTTTCAGATCGCCTTAGTGGCTTTCTGTGTTATGCATTCACAATGACAGTTCCAAGTCAACCTACTATCAAGAGTAACCCCCAAATATTTGACGTCGGTCGAATGAGGAATATTGCACCCATTCAACGAAACTCTCCCCAGACCAAGTTTTCTATTAAGAGAGAAAGGTACCAAATTAGTCTTGTCAGAGTTGACCGACAGGCCGTGTCTACCACACCATGTCATAACAGTGCACAAAGCATCGTTCATGACGTCTGAGAGATTGCTGGGTTACAAAAACAAATATTTTAATCATATTCAATTGATGACATTTCACCAATTCTAAGAGGCATATTGTTTAAAATTTAGATTATTTAAATTACATTTTTCAATTCGAAAAATATCTATACAAAAATGCTATCAAACAGAGCAGCAGTGGCTAAAGAATGTAAACAATATTTAGTTGAAAAGTATTTATAGCTTTTAAAAATATTTAAAATATGTCGGTTATTATATGAAATTTATTTGAATTGACAAGTTACTTTTACAAACGAATTTACATAATACAAACAAAAAAAAATCAATCAAAGTTATTTTTAAACAATCCATTAAGAAAATTCATATTTCAAATATCTTTTACTATTCTTTAAGTTAATAATCTACAACCTTTAAATGACTTCTTTACATAATGCTCTGCTGCTGCTGCTGCTTTGCCATAACAAAGTTATTTGATTTACATAAATTTTACTTAGTTTTTACGATATTAATCCACTAATAATCGAATTTTACAAAATACTTCCATACAAAATGCTTTACAACCCACGAGTAAAGGAAGATAAAATAGCAGAGAGAAAGTAGATAAAAAAAAGTTTAAAGTATTTTGCAAATATTTCATTTAGAAAAATTACCCCTCCTCTGTATATAGATGCCAGTATAAATTGAGATTCAAAACATGTAAATGTTTTGTTGAGCACAAAAAAAATCCTAAATCCATTCAAGAAATGAAAAAGGAAAAGAGGGGTAAAGAAAGTTTGTGATTGTTTGGTTAAACCAACATGAAACAATTTATAGACGAGTAACGAGCAGCAATTTTCTATATTTCAAATTCATTTTATCCGAACCCCAAAGGAATTCATACCCTAAAATTCAATAGTATTAAAATTAAACTTTCTACTACAAAAAAAAAAAAATGGAAAAACCAAATGAGTAGAGAAATGCTAAGAATTTTTCTGTGCTATTTTCCATTTTTAGAAAACTATAAGAAAGTATTTTATAATAATTTTTGCTTGTGAGTCTAGTTTATATGATTACTTGCTACTGTTTTCAAAAGTATTACGAATTTATTCCCTATTTCCTTTTCCTGCTTATATGCCATGCCGCTCATGTAAAATAATGATAAACTTGCATGTGTGAGTGTATAAATGAACGAACAAACGAACGAATGTTTAAACGAGAACAGCAACAACAGTAAGCCATGCTAAGAACCCCAAATACGTAACTTGGGATTATCTTCATTTTATGCTTAACTTCAGTGAACTGAAAACTGAGAAGACGAAATAAAGCATTTGTATTCAGAACTAACACACATACTACATTCATCAAATCTTGAGCTGTATAACCTCAACTAAACTTTAGTTGAACTTAACACATAGAATTTTTACTAAAAACTAATAAAGAAAAAAAAATACAACCGAACTTAAGAATCCACCTTAGCAAAATGCAAAACAAAACAAAAAATAAAATGAAATTCAAAGTAAATCTTGTTCATGTAACATGAAACATTTGCATGTTGCATATTACGGTATAAAATAGTATGAGGGTGTATGTGTATGTGTGTTTGTGTTCGTGCAGGTTTGAAAAGAATTTGATTGAAGTAAAACATGTGTAAATTACGTTTCTCGATTTATTTGAACATTTTGGTTGAATTTCTGTATGAATGAGCAACATTTATACATTTTCCTTGGGAAATCTCAGTTTGAACAATTTTTCATTTGTTTTTTGTTTTTAGTTTAAGGAAGTAAATATTTTAGAGTTTTTCAATTTGAAAAATATTTCTTGTTTTAACTTTATATTTGATAATTATGTAACACACACACATACACACACACACACACACACACACACACACACACACACACACACACACAAACACACACACAGACACACACACACTAAATTTGTTGTCTTTGAAACAAATCTGTAATTTTGGAAAACATTTGTACTTTCAATAGCGGGGTCTATGTTCCTATAATGACGCAAATGGAACGAGCTAAAGATGACTATTTTTTTTTAAAGCAAATGGCCTGGAATAATAACACTCTTAAAAACAGATTTATTTAGAATTAGAAACAGTTAAATAAAATTTTACAAACCAAATAATTTACTTGTGGGTTGTCGTAATGTTCTATTCGGAGTTTTGCCCCTGTGTGTGTGCTAAGATATTACTCCAGTGGTAAAAGTCAACAGGCCTGCAAATGTCAGGCCTTCTTGAAGACCAGCAAGACCGATATACATGCAAAACTACCTTCTTATACGAGTAGAAGGGAAGGTGGAAGTAGCTTTTTTTTATTTTTCATTCAATACTTCTTTAAGCAGGAAAGATGGAAGGAGTATTTTATTTTTAGATTAAAAAATAAAAAAGTGCTTTGGAAATAAAAAAACATTCTCGTATTCTTTTTTCGCATGTAATTTGTTTCTAAGACTGAAATTTACATACAAGAAACATCACACAAGCTGCTATTAATTTGTTTTAACAATTTAAACACCAACTAGGGTATTCACTCGAATAATGTTTGCTCGATTAATCGAATAATTAAAGTCAAATAATGTTCGATCAAACAAAAAATTTCTATTTCGAGTAAAAATTTATTCGAGTAATTTTGGTCGATTAATCGAATAACTCGATTAAAATATTTTATGTAAATTTTCTTTTTCTTAATGAGTTTTTGTAGATTTCTTAATAAAAAGTGGAAAAATTTTTTTATTTCTATGAAATTTGCCATTGAATTCGCCCGCATGATCAAAAAGTTAAGTAAATAATGTAGTAACAAGAATAGGGAGAAAGAAACCAACTTCAAATATCTTTTAAAAAAATTCGGAAATATAAACACCAAACAAAAATTGTTTGAAATAAAGAAGATATTTCGAGAGCAACTAGTTAACTAGATGTTTCGTATTCAAATATAGAATGCAATGTTCGGAATTATAAAAGCCTTAAGGTACGGTCACATTTGGCAAATATTTGCCGAAAAAAACGTAACCTACAGACAAGTTAAAATTGTATTTCCATTAATTACAATATTTTTTTAAATATGCGTTCGCATTTATTAAAATAATATAAAAATAGCTTTTTGCAGCATAATTAACCTTATTTTGTGATATGAAAAAACAAGTGTAATCAAACTAACTTTGAGCAAAAGTAGTGGTTACGTTTTTTAAGCAAATATTTCCCAAGTGTTACAAGTTAAAATTTTTAAGAACAAAAGTGCTATGACAATTCTGATTATTTTTATTCTGCATTGAATACAGGACAGGTCGGCATGTTATTAAATATTTCCTGGTGCAAAATTTTCTAAACAACTATTTTAAGGAATTTCTTTTGTGTTCATTATTAAAATATATAAAAATGCGAAAAAAAACTTGTTTCGTTTTATTTTTGTCCACAAAAATGTACAAAAAACCGATTAAGTTCAAACTTTTTCGATTAACTCGAATAATTTTTAGCAGTAAAGCTTACTCGAATAACTCGAACGAAATAAAAGTTTTACTCAATTGCTCGAGTAATATAAAAACCTCAATTTCGATTAATTGATTAATCGAACAATTGAAAAGTCGATTAAAAAGAATACCCTAACACCAACACTTGAGTGGTCTACCAAGTAGTGGCATGGAGTAGTTTTGAGACTACTCCGATGTAGTGCAAAGTTGGATTATATGGCCCAGCCTTAGGACATCGTAATAATGTTAAATCGACATGTTTTCTCCATACATTTGGGTTTTCTTTGGACTACTCCTAGTCCTCTATGGAGTATACTTTAAATGCGTGTATGGAGTAGTCGCGTTATCTGCAGGGTGCTAGCAATTTTCTACTAACTAGCATTGTCATGTGTAAAGGCTAAGTTGGAAGTAATCAAATTAAAATCGCTCATTTATATTTGAGACTGCAAATGAAAATCACGACTATAGATTAAGTCTTATTAAAGATATTTTAATTCAAACGATATTACCAATATTTTGGGAAGGATATAAAAAAGAAATCCAGATCTATAAAATATGACGGAATTGAACACAGTTTTTACAAACAAGTTGTTGCTCAAAGTTGTTCACGTTGTCAGCTAAGGAACTTTTCTTTAGTTCAGCTTTAGTTGAGCATTTTCTAAAAAAAAATAATAATCAAATAAAAGTTCTCTCTACAAGTTCAAAAGTTCATTGAAGTGCAATAACACGTCCTAGTAAACGCGCGCTTTATTGTGCATGCGTTTGAATGTTCATGTCATGTTGTATGTCATTGTATTAAAGTCATGCAAATAAACAATTTAATAGTTTTTATATTTTCACTCGTATTCCTTTGGTTATTTTCAAGCACACATTTTATAAATTTCCTTTAAACACAAACATTCTTTATCTCTTAAAGTTTCTCGTTTTTCTTTTTTTAACACTGTTTCTTTCTATTCTTTTCAAATTGTTGTTTAGCTCACTACTGTGCTCATGTGTGCATGACAAATGTATCACGTGACTAGTGCTGCTTTATGTGCATAATTCGGTCTTTCTTATGCGTGCAGGCCATTGTTAAATATGTTATTTTCCTATTTTTTGTTATCTAAAACGATTTCTAAAGTTCTCAGTTGGGTGCAGACTTAAGTTATGATAGAGTGTGTTTGTGTGTGTGAGTTGTATGAGTGTGTGTGGTTTTGAATATTTAATAGAAACATATGTACATGTTCATCATTCATAATATATTCTTTGATATCGTTAGTTTGCTTTTTTCTCTTTTTCTCTTTTTTTTCATTGTGGTTTTTGTTTGCTCTCATACTCTTGCGAAGGCAAGAACAAATAACTGTTTTTTGTCAAAGCAAAACTGTAATAAGTCGTTTATTTCTTTTTTAATTTTGTTTTTGATTAGCCGTCCGTCCATAAGTCAAAAAGCAATTCCAGCAAAAGGATTTTAAGTAGATGTTTTACTAAAGCAATTAAATAATAAACAATACAACATGACAAATAGCCAGGCAGTCAGGCAACACCTTAATACCACCACCTTAAGTGGCAAATGGTGGGTTATGTTGCAAATAAACTTGGTGCCTTTTATTTAATTTCTTTTTGCTTTCCTTTGCTTTCATTAAGCTTTTATTTGACATGACATGGAGTTTTAATTGGAGAAAATTTCGCAAAAAAAAAAATAAAGAAGATGAAACTTTAAAAGTAAGAAAATAGCGTTAATGTTAAAATGCACTTAGAGAAATAAAGGGCTGAAAGCTTAATGAAAAAAAAATAGATTTTTACAAAAAAAAGCCTTAATTTCATTTTTTCCTTTAAAGCTTGACCACTGTGAGTTACTTGTCAAATGTGTAACACAAAGAAATAAACTTCTAGTGGGAGCATTAATAATCAAACAATTGAGCAAATACACTGTGCAACAAAATCAATTTTTTTCTTCAAAATAATAAGGTTCTAACCATTGATTCTGATTAAAGGACAGCAAACAAATAGAGGCGTTCCAGGTGTAAACTTTCAAAACGTCGAAATAGGTTTATATATCTTAATGCATTCTGCCAAAATCAGTCGTTAGAACCGTGATATTTTTAGCCGACTTTAAAAAAAGAAAGAGGCTATCAATTCGTGTGCATTTTTTTATGTCTGTAGACGCATAACTCTGTCATTTGTGAATCGATTTTTAAAATTCTTGTTTTTTTTTGAAAGGTTTTGGTTTTTCGAAAATCGGCGGTGAAATTTGTTCCCTTCAAGCATAACTCTGTCATATGTGAACTGATTTTCAAAATAATTTTTTGTTTGTTTGATTGTTTTTAGCAGTTTGGTACCATACATTTTTTCGAAAATCTGTGGGACATTTTTTATGTTTGAAAGGCTTTGCTCTCAGTTTGATCTCATAGAAGTAAAAATCGGGCGGACAAAGTGGTCGCCCGATATATTAATTATCGCATAACTCCGCCATTTCTTGACCGATGGTAAAAATATTATATTTGAGTAGACATGGAATGGATTGGTACTATAAACAATTGTAGACGGACACCCCATTTGTAGACAAACACAGCATTTGATCTAACGCTAAATTGCGTCCGTTTTATAATCTGTTCCATTTGATCTTTGGATTGAAGTCATTGTTTTTTCAAAAATTATTTATTTTTTGTCTTGTATAGTGATATTTACAATTAATTTAAATATTTCAGAAAATATAATGAGCTTGTCCGGCTTATTAAATGCAAAAAAATAAAAAATAAATAAATAAAGCTCCAGCAGATTTGTGAAGATTAAACTGAATGTTTTGATTAAATCGTAAAAAGAAATGCTCTTCAAGCTAAAAACTTTTAAAGAAAAATATATTAAATAGGGATATTTGACATAACCAAAATTATGTCTCAAAAGTTATGACGGTCGTCTAAATCGTTTCAGTCTGCAAGCATATTTTGGGTCGCTCCTTTTTTTCTTCAAATGTATGCCAAGGGTTGTATACATTCCGGTTTTAAAATCTTCAAGTCCTTTTTTCGGTTTTGTTTGTTTTTTTTTTGTATTTATTTTTTAAATTAAAATCAGCATCATCATCCCTTTTGATATTTTCCTTCCCTCTTTGTCATTATTGTATTTAAAACGTAAACCATTCTTTGGTTTTCTTGTTTGTTAATCCTTTTACCGGCTTTTAAAATGTTTCAACAAAAAAATTCCCACTCAACCGAATTAAACCATAATTTAGACAAAGAAATATAACACACACACACTGACATCCTTCTAAATAAATTCCAATTTAGGAAATATAAAATAGTAAGTAATGAATAATAAACAATAATTCTTTAACAAAATTTGCTCGAAAAAAATCCTTGAAGGAATTTAACAAATATGTGTGTGTGTTTAGGGGTGTAGGCCTTTTATAAACTTATTATGCTATAACCATAAACTTCGAAATATGTTTTATGTATGAGAATATCCAAGAAAGGAAAAATGTTATAAAAATAGATTTGTTTTTAAATAGGGTTGAAGTTACAGTGTTAACCTCCTTTTGATCAGCAAGGTTATAGTTTAATGCTTTGTGTGGATTGCTGAATCATCCATATTATAGACAAAATTTAAAGACCTGTGAAATTTTTTGATTAAGAATAAATCCTTTAAGAATGAATAAATATTCAAGTATATTTAAATAGGGTTTAAAATATGAAATTGTTTCACATCACATCATATTACTGATGCAAATATTTGACCTAAACTTTCATATTATAATAAATATTGTAGCTAGAGTTTGCCATTTCGAGTAGCAGAAAGAACTATTAGTACAAAAATGAAAATATAATTATGTACAAATAGCATACACTCAGAGTTTTTTGAGCTAATAGCTACGGTATTCATTGTATTTTCTCTTACTACCAATATTTCTTAGCTGCAATTTGAGTTTGTTTTTTTTAAGGCAGTGACGCCAGCAGCATTATGTGCTGCAGTAGAAGTACATTCTACAGTAGCACTAAATGCTATTTATAAATAACTTGAAAAATACTATTTACTTTGTACGGCATATGGTATTCGTATTGTCATCTGAAGTTCAAAAGGCCGTGAATTGACTTAGAGCTTCATATTAAAATATTTTATATATTTTTAAAGAATGAAAAATAAATAAAACAAAGAAAAAATGTTATGCTATTACCGAAACAGTTCATAGTATACAAAAATTAAACTATTATATAAAAAAATTTAGTTTTATTAGTGAATAACAGTAACAAATGGAATGTTATTTTTTTATTCTTTAAAATGAAATATGTGCGGAATTTGTTGATAAAAAGTTGATAGTTATTAGCTACAAATGATAACTAATATAGAAGTTATAGTTCTAAATGCTGCTTCAAAATTAAATTTTATTAAATTCATTGATGAGCTTAAATTGAAAAATAATAATTCTTTTTTCATCCACGTCTAAATCTTTTATTATACATTTTCTTTTTGTCCCTTCTACTAGGATCACTCGTTAGAAACTTTTAAGTTTTAAACCAAATTTTGATATTGCTGCATGTTGTCATTTGAGAGGGTCAATTGACATAATTGAGATACTCAGTGATGAGTTCTAGATCCAAACTTGAGGTAGTTGTACAGCAGGAATTCAATACTAAATTGTACTTTTTTGGTCCCAATTGTACTAAAATGCTATACATATAGTTATCCTATTAAATTAATATAAGAATACAAAATATACAATCATTTTTGTACAATAACCATAAGGTCCTATACTCCTTTGTATAAAGAGGCAAAACATTATCACATTCTTTGCCTCAGGGGGGCTCTTCACATACTACGTAACGCTGCTTTCGCTGCTTTTGAACCCCCTCTCCCCCTTTCGTAACACCTTTTTTATAAATTTTCAGTACGCTGAAACAACTATTTTTGTCTGGCATTGGCTGGACTTAAAAATTAAAATTTTATAGTTAAGATTTGATTACTCATTGTTATGCAATATATAAATATAACCGAAAAAAAAAATATTTCAGCATAACTTATTTAATCCATACGAAATCTTTATCCCTCAAAGTTGAATAAATATGTCGAAATTTTTCTTATGTGACCCCTTTTACGGTCAAACTATACAGCCGATTCTGACAAAAAAGATTGGACATGAAAGGTATTTACTTTCACATGTGCATAAGAAATATATTATCAAAATCGGTTCCATATTTTGGAAGTTATAAAGCTTTTACTAAATATTCACTTGAAGCAGAGATGGAAAACATTTATTTTTCGTGAACGATATTGTGTTCCATCTCTTCTTCAAGGTTATATTTGTAGTTTTCTTGAATAAGCGCATGTGTCCATTTATGTCGATTTTGATTTATTATTCCAAATTGCATTATTTTATATGCATTTTACATGGTCCAAAAATTTCGCCAATAACAAGAACCAATTCTGAGATTTTTTTCTAAAAATAACGCAACTTCTTTATTTATTCAAATATTTTTTAGTACTAATGAACTAAGTCTACGTACAATTTCGTGCTGGCAATTTATTATCGTTGAAAAAAGTAACTTAAAAATAATTCTTGAAAAGAACAGACCACAAAATAGGCGTGGCACTTCCCAAATTTTTATCATAATGTTTTACTTTTACGAGAACTAGTTGTTTGTGCGAAGTTTCATAAGAATCGGTTAAGTGGGAGCAAGTATAATGAATATTTACTTTTAATGGGCGTGGCACTGCCCACTTTTCTAGCTGAAATATTGTTTTTTGTCACTAAAAGAATGTGCCAATTTTTATAGGAATCGGCTCAGTAGAATTTGTTTAAAAAGGAATATTTTCTTTGCATGGGCGTGGCAGTACCCACTTTTTTAATCATGATGTAGTATTGAAATGTAAGCTTAATGTGTGTGCAAATTTTTTCTAAGAATCGGCTGATTAGAAGTATTTTAAATGAGAATGAATGTGAATTTTCTTTGTATGGGCGAGACCCTGCTCATTTTTCAACGGGACCAATCTGGAAATACATCCTTGCAAGTGGAGAAAAAAATCTGAAATCGGTTTATAAATGGCGCGGGTTTGAGTGAACACACATCCAAAATTACATGATGAATTGATAACCTTTCTTCTTTTTTTTTTTCTTTCAAAAACCGGCTGATGTTATTACTAGAAAAAGCTTACAAAATTATCATTGTATCGGCAATAAAAATATCCTCTATGCCAATATATCGGCTAAACTATTTCTCCGATGATGTCCATATGTATGTATATATGGACATCATCGGAAAAATAGTCAAAATAGATTCGTAGGACCTCGAAACGTCGAGATTTGATGAAAACTCGATTTCATAAAATCGGGGTGATATCAGTAACCTGCCATTTTTTGTTTTCAGAAATTAAAAATATATTAGCCATCAGATGTAGTTTGGAGATTAGTTTACATTTAATTTAATTCTGAATATAAATTTTTTAATCTTAAGATTCGATTTTATTCTAGTTTGCTTTAACTTAAAAAAGACATTATATTTTATTTACACTGAACACTAAGATTTTATTAATACTAAGGAAGCACTATAATATACCATTGGCAGATAAGTATGTATTTTGTATGTATACGCATAAGCTTATGTATGTACAATGTACATATATCGGTACCAGGGGTAAGTTCACGTGTGTTAATACGTGTTCTGTCATGTGTAGTGATATTTCTTGCTTGTATAATGTTAGCAAATATATTAATAAATACCATACCCTGTAGTCCAATTCTTCCAGATATCATCGATGCAATTTCGAGACAAGTATCTATAACCGCTGCCGAATTGACGCCACTCCAAGCCAAATATTGACGCCATTTGCGAACAAAGAGCACTGGCGCTACTCTGTTATGCTGTGTACGTTGAAAAATTAAGTTAATATTAATTTTTCCCTTGTTCCTTGGAATATTAATCACACCCAATTCTTTCTGAATTAAACGT
Organism: Panzeria rudis; assembly: GCA_956483635.1. Classification (NCBI taxonomy): domain Eukaryota; kingdom Metazoa; phylum Arthropoda; class Insecta; order Diptera; family Tachinidae; genus Panzeria; species Panzeria rudis. The sequence continues at coordinate 6,341,013 of OY101447.1, forward strand.
TACGAACCTTAGCCTAAAAATTATTTTGGGTTCTTGGGCAGAAAATCGTTGATGACAACGTTGGTAACATGCTGCTAAAGTTGTTGTCAATGAATAATAATAAAATTTAAAAATGTAATAATCGAAACCAATCCACCACAACCTCAACACTGGTAGGCTAGCGCATTACCTACTAGCCTACCGAAAAACTTTATGCAAAAACATATTTTGTGGGCAACTTAAAATTTTTAATATCCATAAATGGAAGCATGACAACTTCGTTGCAGTTGAGTAATTCCATTTAGCCGGGTCTGACCATTTTACACACATATTTTTTTCTATAAATCAAGAATATAAAATTGTTTTTTTTTAATTTTGCGGCTCGCAAGGATATTAAGCTTAAAGTCGCTGAATAACGAGTAGACACTGATGGAACACGATTTCTGCTCAGAATGGTTGTCATAAAACTGCGACGGGTGTGACCTTACAAATCTTAGTTTTAAAGAATTATGACTTTCAGCATAAATTCTGTAAAAAGTTAACTATAAGATACACAATAATTTTAGTATAGCTGTCTGTTCAATGTGTTTTAAGCTATATTACGTATTTGCTGTTTGGCAAAAAACCAGTTTTCTTAACCAAAAGCTATTTTTAAAATGAGACGGGTGTGACCGACGGGTGTGACCTAGTATGAAAATTTAAAAAATTCTAAAAAATAGAATTTTTATTGATTTCAGTAATATAAATAACATAAAAATAAATCATAAGAAAATAATAACAGATTAAACTATTTGCTATCCGTTCTATTATAGACAGCATATAGCTGAATATTTTTTCAAATTCAATAAAAAACGAAAAAAGTATATTCTTTTCAGAGATAATGGTTTTTATTAATAATGAGAAAGGGAATAAAAGAAAATCTGAAATAAATATTAAACCTACAAAGAGGGAGAGCAAAATGTTTCTTGCATGATCAGTTGAAAGTGCCTCAAATTGATTTAAAAAAATATTATATAATGTATTTTTTCTATAATTGTCATTCTCTAAAAACATCAATTGAGAGATTTTTATTAAACCTGGGAATATTATTTTTTCCTTGCAAAGGGCCGTTTTACGTGGAGTCACTAAGTTGTTACTCATGCTGTCCTCAATAAGACCGTACACATGACAACTTCGATGCAGTTGTTACTCTTGTTGTCTTCAATAAGGCCTTGTAGCAAATACTTTCGTAGTCTTGTTAGAACAAATTGTTTATACACGACAACGTATACCACAATGTCGCCATAAAAGTTTCTAAACGTGCTTAATAGGCGACAACCCAGAGATTGTCTTGCAGACAACATCGATGACAATGTCGTCGGCAATAACTGCGACTACAGGGATATATTTGTGTAAGGTTAGGTTAAAGTGAGCCTCATTTAATTGTATGAATGTATATGTGAGTGTGTATGTGTTAATGTTGGTAAGACTATTGTACCATGTATGATGTGCATTGTATTTTATTCTATTGTGTGTTATAGTTTAGTTTATGCTTGTTAAGTGAGTCTCTTTTGTAAGCGTCAGCTGTTAAAATATGTGAAATCATGGCCCTAAAAGACATCATCTCACATTCCCAAACATTTCACTAAAGGTCTGTATGCTTTTCATCCATCCCATTCCCTTATTTCACACATGTATGAACAAACTCACATACACACAAATATAATAATCATAATAATATAAAAAAGAAGAAAAAAGGAATGCTTACACACTTTGTATGTTAAATCATTTCCTTTTGCTTTTTGCTGTATTGTTGGGCTTCACAGTGTTGTATGTTAAGCATAAAGAAAATTGAAAAGGGGAAATGGAAAGTGGCAGTAACAGCAACATTGGTTTTAATAAAACTAAAGCTTACACACCCAAGCATACTTGCTTTCTCTCTCACACACACACAACAATAAACAGGTGATGGTGTATTTAACGGAAACAGATTGCAGACAAAAGCTACAAAAAAAATTCGCGCTTCAATGCTAATGAAAAAAATTATATTATACAAACATATAAAAATTCCTACACACATGTACTTATTAGCAAATACAAAAAGTAAAAAATTAAATAAATAAATATTCCTAAAAAGGAAAAACAAAATTAATCTAACAAGGGGAAACCGCACCAAACAAAAACCTTAACAAGAAATATATTTATTCAACACTCATACAAAAAACACTTTACCTTCACCACCAGACACAATTGCTGTAATAAAAGGACTGAAGAGACAAAGGGAAGTGCAATTATTTTTGTGAAAAGTTTAATAGAATTTCACGACAACTGCAAAACAATAGAAATTTTCACAAGCACCAAGAAGACATGGCAACATAACACCTACTCACACATGCTTATGAATTACATCGTTAGTATTAAGAAGAAAATAATGGGAAAATCTAACGCCACTTGACATTTTGAAAGGAAATCCTTATACTCTCTCTCGGCTGTTGATAACTACATAAGTGTGTACGAAATATAATTATGAATGAATTTCTTTCATTTTAAGTTTTATTTATTGTTCACTCATTTAAAAGAGCCGCCAACAGGATTATGAGCTAAAATTTGCTTGCGTTTAAAGTTATTTTTATTTATATTAAACTTTCAAAAACATTTCCGCTTCTTTCAGTTGTTATGTTTTTCTTTAGGTTTTTATTTAAAATTGTGCTAAAGTATGTGTGTATGTGTGCGCTTGTTATGTGTTCAACAGTGTTTCGTTGGTATTTATTTTTTGGTTAAAAACACAAAACAGCTTTTAGTAGAAGGGGAAGAACCAACTAAACGAGTTATCCTTTTTTTCACTTAATCCTTTTGTTTTCTTGTTGTTTAATTTTCTCTTATTCGTTTTTTTTTCTTTTAGTTTATTTGTAATATTCAATAAAGTTTTTTCCCAAATATTTTTGTTGTATGTCAGTTGTTTCTAAGGAAATTTTTTTTTGTTTTTTAAAAAACAACCACATTGCAAAAAGTAAAAAGAATTCCGTAGACCAAAAATATTCCTTTAATTATTTGCCAGAGATGAAATACTTTTAGTCCTCTTTAGTGGCTTCTAAAAGAATGTGATGACGGCTAGGTTGAATTGAAATTTTAAAATGGATTGAATTTTGGGTTCTCAGTTTCCTATTGACTGATTTTCAATATAAAATAATATTATAATTGATTACTTAAAAAAGCAACTTTGGGGTATTATAGAGTTTTTTATTGCATCCAAATATTTTTTGAAGGCCACTGCCAGGCAACATGAAGATATTTAAAAGAATTGTATGAAATCCAAATAAATTGCCAGTGAAATGAATGACTTTTTCATTACTTTCATAGTATTAATTATAATTTTTTTAATTTTTTTATATTAAAAACGTTAAAAAGCTATTCTATAAAAAATTTTTGTTAAAAGCGTTCACTATCTTGGCTACTCTCAAAGGTGATTATGTATATTTTAACTCTGTGACATCGATTTCATAGGAAGAGTCATCTTTAGATTGATGATGCTCTGTCGCCAGAATTATGTAATCAATTTTATCACAAATGCCATCAAGAAGGCTAAAACTGACATCACCCTGATGACAAATTTCATCATAGAATTTCGTCACATTAGGTGTCATTTATACTATGATTGCATCGACAAAAATTTTATGCCACATTTTGAATATTAATTATTAGCAGTAAAATTATGTAAAAAAGGAAACAAGATAAAGTTTATCTATTGTTTGCATTTTGTATTTAAAACTAATCTCGATCATTTTATTTATGATATTCGTTTTAAGCGAATTTGCTAAAAGCTGAAAGAGTGATATCGTATTGATGTACCATTCATCATAATTGCTATGACAAATCTAATAGCAAAACCTTTAAGCCCACACTCATAGAAAAATTCAGCTTTTGATTAATGACACCCTGTCATCAGAATTGTGACATCAATGCTTTGACAAATATCACCAATAAAGCAAAAACTGGTATCAATCTGATGACAAATGTCATCATGGAATTTTGTCATTCTTTAGTTGTCATCAATGTCATGACTGCAACGACATCAATTTGATGCAACCTTCTTCTAATATTTAATATTGTTATAATCGGCCATGTCACAGATTTAAATTCCGTTTGGAAACAGAATTCAACCTACCCCATTTTTGTAGCTGGTGGTGTCTAAAAAAAACAAATTGAAATACGCAAATTTGTCAGCTAGGGCTTGACATATTAGGGTGGATTGAATTCCTTTTCCGAACGGAATTGAACTCTGTGACATGGCCGAATATTTAAAATTCCTATTTTTGTTTTTAAACGGGAGTATATCACCTTGTCTTTACATTGATGACACTTAGTCACCATACATTCGTCTCACCAACATCAATGAATAATGTCTATGCTGACCTTACTTATATATTTTTTGCGGTTTTTAATAAGCTCCTGCCGATATTTTTAATGACGACATGTTTGAAATGCTAAATGCGTTGGCTCATGAATATGCGATGAATCAAAGAGCCTAGGATTAAGACCAGCATTAGAAAAAAATTAATAACAAGTAAAATGTATATAGAAAGAGCTAAAAATAGGAAAATTTATAAAATTTTTTAAATAATCCTATTGATGACAGAACTGTCATCATTGTCTTTGCTGATAATAATGTAAAGTTGACATCAAAATGAGGACAAGTACCATGGAATGAAAAATTAAGAAATATGATACCTAGTTTTGATATTGATGACACTTAGTCATATATGTCGCATCAGTCTCAAAGGGCGTGATGTTAATGCTAACTTTGGCTTCTCAGATTAAAAATTCTGACGGAGCTGGGGCAGTAAACACGTTGACTTATACATATGTGTTGAATTGAAGGGCATGTGATGAAAATCAGTGCTAAAAAAAGCTGAAATTCAAAGGCCACAAAATAAGATTCTGCGTTTGATTACAGCGGCACCTTTTTATGTCAGAAACCAGCGCATCCATAAAGATCTAGATGTTCCATTAGTAAAAACTGCGTTTTCACAACATGTGACAACATATAGAAAAAAACTCGAATCGCATCCAAATCCCTTAGCCTGCAACATCATTAATTTAAGAGGGCCCACTGGGCTGAGAAGGTGGGATACTCTTGCTCTCAGCCGAACACGAGAGACGCAAGACATCTAAAGAAGCAACCGTTGAACCTAATATTTTGTATAGCAGTGACTGGAGTAATTATTAACAATTTTAGCTTTAAGATTTGAATACTTATTGTTAGTACAATTTACAATTGAAGATTCAATAAATAAATTTAAAAGTAAAAATTGCAATAAGAAGTAAAAAAAGTAAAGTAGAAAAAGAAAATTTCAATTATAATTTTTTTAATAATACCAAGATGACAGAATTGTTAACAATTGTCATTGATGGTTAATTGATGTAAAGATTGACATCGGACGGTATGACCTACTGCGTTGTCATATCGAAAGTTTTTTACGATATGACAACACTGCGATATGACAACACCGTGTATGGCTATCTTATTGTTGTCATATCGTAAAAAACTTACGATATGACAACACAGTATGTCATATGGTTTTTTGTCATCGTAAAAAATGCTAAAAATGACATCGCTGGTTACAACAGCCACTCAAGAAATTTCATAACAATTGTCTTCAACGTACTTATCCTACGACTGGTGAAAATTGGATTGGTAAAATATGTTCTCGACTTGTGAGCGGTGAAAAGAGAGGACATGATGTATCTAGAACAAAAAGGTTACTAAATTTGTATAAGCATGTTTTTCCCAAATCAAAATTATATATTTAAAGTACAATAATTTAACTTGTATTAAGGAATCCACCACAGGACAGGTAGCTTAAGTTGCGAACTAGAGCCTATCACTGAGTGTCTTAATTAAGTCAATTCATCCCCTCGAATGACAACGTCATATAAAAGTGACAGCTCCCTTTCATATCGAGTTTCAGAGCTGGAAGCGCTTGCTAGTTCTGGCCAACCAGTCATGAGACTTGGCTTGGGACAGGTTTTTTTCCCTATAGGGAGGTTTTCTATCAGAGAAGCTTACATGGTACGCCAATCTATTTCCAAACCTGTTAAAAAATTATATGCTTTAGTTTGAACAGAAAAGTGAGTTTCTTAGTAAAAAGAATAGAAAACAATTTGTCAGACTTATAACATCCCATTTTATTTAAGAAATTTTTTCCCAATAATTTTTAATGAAAGAATAAATTCTTTAAAAGCGCATACAAATATAAACGCACACATCCTGTGTTATTAACAATAGAATTGTTTATTATAAAATAGCTTTTCATTTAGCTGATTTTTGTTGTTGTAGTTTTTGTCCTAGTGCTGTTGTTCTATAAAATTTTGTTGTTGTTTTTGTTATTTCCTTAGCTATTGTTCTCTCTTAAAGCAAACTGTTCATTAACACTGAATTCTATTGTTTATTAAGACAACTACAACAACTACAGGCACAAGAATACAAAAAAAAAAAAAGAACAAGAAAGTTAGACTGAATTGTGGTAGAAATTGTTAAGAATTAATTAAAAAGATAAATAAACAAAAAAAGTAATTCCACAGGACTGGCTTATTTTCCCAAAAGAAATTTCGGCAAACGGTGTAAGTTCAGTAGACACATGAGGCTGAAAACAAAGATTAATGAAAATTAAAGTAAGAAAATGTGTGTTGTTAATTACACTATGCAAATAGAAAAAAAAAATCATATATTTTTTATGTCTTATGTTATTTTACTGAATAGTAAAATAAAGTTAGAATTAATTGTAATTTAAAGCCTTTATAATAAAAAAAAATGTGTCACTAATTGTTTTAAAATATTCTCTTAGGGGACTTTAAGGTCTTATCGACATATGTTTACTTTTGTCCTTATCTTGTATGCCGTTCAGCTCATATGTATTAATTTTTTTATATTCCAGCATTTACTTTTATTTACTTCTTCGTTGATGAGGGTCATCATCCGCAAGATTTTTACTGACTGTTGCTTTCCTGTTTAATATTTTCTACATTCTTTCAACGACTTACTTATCTTCAATAGAATACAAAATAGCCCAGTTTTCCATTTTAACAAATTTGAAATCTTACATACTGCTAAGCTGACTAAAAACAGACTGGATAAAAGAATAAGAGCTGATTACTTTTAATAGCTGGAGGGTTGGGTTTTCATTATACCAAAAACTTTAAATTAAAAGTAATAAAAATAAAACAAGAACTAGAAAAAATTACAACTTTTTTTTGGAAAGTTTTTAAACGCGGGCAAATTTTCTTTTATTCTTACTTTTTAGAAAATACTTGTTTTAAAAATATTCAAGCATGAAAACATAAAAGTTTCTTGCTTTTTTTTTGTAGGTTCAAAGTAACATTTACTTTTTGAAATTCAAAAAGTGTGCTGAACTTTAACTTAGTGTTAAAACAGGAGAAAAATAAAAGTTAAAACTACATAGTTTTGCTTTTAAATGTAGAGAGTAGACTAATTTAGATGATTGTTTGATTAAAGAGATTTGAAATATGTTGATGAATCACCAGAAATAGAGGTTTGTTTGAGTTCAGTTCATCAATGATTTTGCTAATGTTTTGTATGCTACAGGTCATAAGTGTTTGAAGTTAAGTCAGATGTGTGTGAGTAATTAATTAATTTACTGCTACAGCTATTAACGGTTAGAAAACTTAACACATTTACATTTAGTATCTCCCAATGATTGATAACATAAATAATGTAGCTACAATAGAGGGAAGAGAACTTCCCACAAGACAAGTAACATGATTCGTTCGCAAGGACTAGCAACCGGTTGGAGTTCTGGAACTTTGTACAGGAGGGATCTGTCACTTTTAAACGGCCTTGTAATTGAAGAGGATCAATTGGCATAATTAAGATACTCAGTGATATGTTCTAGATCCAAACTAAAGATACTTGGTGGCTTCTTTTTGATTTGATTAGGAAAACATCATCTTGTATGTACAATGAAGTTCTTTCGTTAACATATTTTTTTCTAGCTAAAGGATGTGTTCTCCTTTCAGCACGCACGACTCGGGAACATATTGTATCACTCCCATTTTCACCAATCATAATATTTTCAACTTTTGATCGGATGAAAAAATTGTATGTGTACTATAAGAAAAATGTGTTGTAAGAAAAAATCATATAAGGAAGACAGTAAAATAATAAAGTGTTTATATGAACATTTGGAACACGTTTTGAATCAATTAATAATACAAGGAGAGGAGGGAAAAATTGCGAAAATTACGAAAATGTGCAAAAACTTTCTTGTACATGAAAGATTACAATGTTACGATTGATTAACAGCTCCAAAAATGTAGGAAAACCATAGACTTTGGAAAAATTTCGCTTATCGCAAAAATAGCGAAAATTCGCGAAATATTGCAAAAAATTTAAACAAATCATAATTTTGATTAAAAATTGCTAAAACTGTAAGGAATGACAAAATTTTGAAAAAAATCGCGAGAATGGCGAAAATTCGCAAAAACTTGCTAATAGCGGCATGATACAAAATTCTAGTATGGTTTAAAAATCGTGTAAACTATAAAGAGCCTACTAAGTACTGGCAAAAAGTCGCTCCCATCCCGAACATTGCGAAAATTCGCGAGAATTTGCAAAATCTTAAGCAAGCCCTAACATTGATTTGAAACCGCCAAAGCCGCATGTTCACGAAAAATTGCTAAAAATATTGAAGAAATCACTAATATTGCAAAGAATATCAAAATCTCAGAAGAAATTGCTAGCATTGCGGAAAGTCCAATGTATAGTAAAAATTTTTGTTCTTTAATTATGGTGTGAAATATTTTCAAATATTTAAAATTTGAAGAGTTTGAAACAAAACAATCATTTGAAAATTTTTCTTTTCTGATATTTATCGTTGAGGATTTGTTATTTTTCATCATGATGGATATTTATATTTGAAAATAAATATAAGTATTTTATTTTTTTGGACAAATGAAAATACATTTTCATCAACAAAAATATTTATATGGTATGGAAATAAAAAATAAAAAGTTTCTTTGTTCTTAAAAAAAAATTTACTAAAAAATTTACTTTAAAGCCTTAAACCACCACATTTCAAATTATTTTTATTTTTTGCCTCTTGTTGAGTAACAGCAACAAAATATTGGTCAAGCACTTTAGTGACCTTCTTTACTTGCTTGCATGTCGGTTAAAAAGTTTAAAAGTCAAATTTACAAATTAATTAGATTTAATAAAAATTTATAACAGTTTTTTTATAAGAGGCTTTGAAATAATTTTTTTTAACAAAAAAAATTTATATTTGTTGGAAAAGGACAAGTAAATTAGTAAAAAGTGAGCGCTAAAATAATAACAAATCATAATTAGAATAAAATATTACAAAAGTTTTACGTGTCAGCTCCGACGCGCACCACTGGACTTTATTTTTCTAGGACGAGTGTTTGTGAATATACAATAAGCAAAATAGCTATTTCCTATTATAAGATATTTTCCCTGGCAACAACCGCCCCATACTCCCCTCTAGCAATGAAGATTCCACCATATACACCACGAACATGACACCAACACCAACTGCGGCCTTAGTCACTCAGATGAAATTATAGTCAGTTAAAACCTTCGTTGCGATTTCAGAGCCCAATTGTAAAAATGCCGCACTCACACATTAGTATCACCGTAAGTTTAAAGATATAGTATCACACACACAGCAAGTTGATTATACATTTAATAAAAGAAATATTTTTAAACTTAAGCATACGACACACTTGCAATATAATTGAGCAATTTTTCATATTGTGCAATAATATCACCAATGTGTATGTCATATTACAAGGTGGCACAATATATTGGCAAAAAACAAAAGGCTTTTGACTTTTATTACACATTCAAGAAAATGTGTGATGTGTTGGCAACATTGATCAGTATAATGTTTACTTATGCACTATGAGAAAAATTATGCCATATTTTATTTCAAAGTATTAGGCCAGTTATTGCTAGTTAAAAAGATAATACTATGTGATATAACATTTTCAATAATATTGTATAAGGAATGGGCCGTTTTACTAATTTTAGAACATTAAAAATATGCGAAAGTAACATACATATTGTAGTTTTCGTAATATTCAATAGATCGTAAAATTTTAGATGTTTTAACATTAATGGAAAAATGAAACAAATATTGAACATTACCCTTCAGGCTGAAGTACTCATCGCTCTCGTTTATAAACTATATGCTTTCCTTTTTCAGACATTAGCATCCATCGAAACATTAAATTTCTCTTTATATGAATTTCTAAAAATAAGCATGGCAACTTAATTGAACATATTTTTATATTTTAATACACATACGAGTACATAGGAATTAATATTTTATCTTTATCTAACTAAAAGTACGTTATGAGGGCTTATATATAATTCTAGTTATTTTTTTCCGCTCTAAAAATACGTAGCTAAATTGGAAATAAGAAAGTAACGTTCAATACATTTTTGTACGAATTTTAGATTTTTTCCAAGCAGATAAATAAAATCAAAAAAATTTAGATAAATAAATCAGTTCTGATGAGTAGACAGGGTCGTTTCGTAGCATGTAAGTTCAAACTTGCGTGCACTAATTTTTTTTTGTTTACATGCTTTATAATTATCTAAATAAAAATATATACAATATACAAAGATAACCTGATCGAAAAATTAAATTAAAAACGGAACTCAAGTCAAAATAATTAAATTTTTTAAAATTATAAACTTACAGTTCGACAAAAATTCATAATTGTTATAAATTCTACAAAACAAAAAATAGCATCAAACTGCAACTAACAATTCGAATTGCTAATATGTAATTTAAGTTCAAATATATATTTAGTTAATATAACATATTAAGTTGTTGATGCGACAGACATAGAAATCTTTTTCAACCAACAAATAAAGTTTTTGTTGAAACTTGTGAAAAATTAACAATCATCGTTGTTTATATAACAAATTTAAATTTTTCAGTCAATTAAATTACTCAACAAAATTGTCTGGTAAATTATATCATAACGGAATGCACACACGTAAATGAAACAAAGCAAATCAAGTTTTGTGTGTATTCATTATTTGCGTATTTATTAACGAATTGCTCTGCAGCTGAGAGGTAAAAACGTTACTCTGTTAGTCCAGAGGTTGCCGGTTCGATTCCGCCCAAAAACAGACAAGCAAAAAGTCTCTTCGAGGGTTGCGATTGTGTATAAAAAATATTGTTAACACAACAGTTATTATAATTAAAATTTGTTCGGTTAATCAATAATTCACATTGTTGATACAACAATATCCTTAATTGAAATAAATTTTAAATATACAAAAAATTGCTAAAAAAATGTTTTGTCAACAAATTCTTTGTTGATACATTTGATTGAAAATATTTTTCTAGTTTCCTTTTAACCTACAATTTCGTAATTGTATTTACAAAAATCGTTGTAGGTTCAAAATCAATTAATTATTTAATTGATATAACAAAAAAAAATTAATTTCATTTACAAATCTCGAATTAATCTATATTAAAATTATTTTTATTAAGAGTTGAGTGTTGGGAATATTCAAATCAGATTAGCAGAACGGATCAGTACTACTGATTTCGACAGGCTGCTACACTATCTCATCAGCGTACTTGTTCACTTTTACCACTTATGAAGGTGGATGCCTTTTACAGGGAAACATAAGCTATTTAACTAATTTTTGTCACGAAAAAGAATACAAGACTTTTTTCTATGTAAATTCTTCTTGAGACGGTGTAGCGGCTTGTCGAAATATTGAGCTAAAAGCCGAAATAATAAATTTACAACTTAGAACTATTCAGTTCAAAAAATAAAATTATGTAATAAAAAAAAAATAATTTTGCTTCGCCAGGGTTCGAACTGCTGCTCATCTGTATGATAGGCGCAGCTACTACTACTTTGCCAATGAGAGAATAACTGACTTGTTTATTTCCCCGTAAGTAATTGATTTAACTACAGCAAAGTAATGCGGATGGTATGTGATTTGTGTTGAAAATTATTTTGTTTGGTAACTGCAACATATTAGACAAGTTTTTGTTTAGATGATTAATAACTTGCTTTTAAATATTTCTTTTTAGAAAACTTGGCAATTTTTTATTTGAATTTTTTTGCAACCTAAATTTTTAATAGTTTCTAATGAACTAAAAATTTACTTTTTACTATTCTAACTACCTATTTAAAGCTTATGCCAGAACTAAGTTTGAGTTGGGAATATATTTATATACAGTATCACGTCTATAATCCGGACAGTCGCTACACTCTAAAACACTTTTGTTTAAAATTAGGTCGATAATAGTCGGCAACACTTTACAGATTATTATCGACCTAAAATTACACACGCATTATTTTTGAACAAAATGTTTTTACAAAAAAAAAGCGGTTGGCTGCATGCAGGTTTGAACCGCGACCTCCTGGCTGATAGTCTGGCGGATCTACCATTCAGCCATAGCCGTATTATACTTTATGTTACATACTAAATATGTTTAATTTGAAAGGTTTTTTCCTTAATAAAATAACTACAAAATCGATGTAATTTTAGACAAAGAGAAATTTTCAACACAAATTTAGACAATATATGATCGTAAATTTGAAGTAATGTTTTAGAGTGTAGTCCGGCTTATCTAGTAAGCCCGACAGGTCAAATAAGGAAGCAAGTGAACTTTTTACAAAAGCTATTTTATAGGCCAAACAAAAAAATGTATAACAGACAAATTGAATAATAATATGTGTATTCAAATACAAATAAAATCGTATATCAAACTTTTGGTTTTGACATCTTCTCTATAAATAAATGAAATGAAATACATTTTTAAGATTATTTATTTTCCTGTTTTAATTGAATCGTTTGGTCTTTAAAAACTATTTTTTGAGTTAAGCATTTTTTTTAACTCCAATCCGGACGATTGAGTAACACGGACATATGCTGAAACCATATCTGTCGGGATTAGTGAAGTTATACTGTGCATATACACGTACTATCGCCTCTTTTTTCCCAATGTATTGTAGCAACAAAATTAGAGCGGACTCGCAATTCATTTAATACGTGTTTATCATTGCAATTGTTGTATTTTCAACATATAATCGCATAAAACGTGTTGAATTTTCTAAACTTTTCACGTTCCTGGTTGATGCTTTTAGTTTCCACAGAAAAACAAAAAAAAAGTTGTACACTTTTGTTTTCTAAGTTGTAAACCACGTAACAAATGTTGTTGGTCACTAGTCAAACTTTTTTATACAGTTTTCTCGCCCCCAGTAAATTGTCATTATTAAAAAATTATAATTATTTAAAAACATCATTATCAGCTAAAATACAGGAGCAAAATGTGCGGGAAATATATGCACAGTGTACACAGGCACTGTTACATGTTAATGAAAATTGAAAATAGAAAAAATACATCAAAATCGAACTATAACTTGGCTTATTTGTGTTATTCAATGAAAATGTATTGCTATTAGATTTCAATGATACAGTGGGGTACAGAGTGAAAGCCTTAAGTCGTATAATTTCAAAAAGTTGAAGCATATCATGCAAACACTTTTATATATTTTCCTACAAGTTACTCTTAAGTCTTATAGCTAGCTACACTTTTGCTTTCCAGTGTAAAATTTTTTGTGTTTGTAAAATTGTTCATCATTAATGGAGAAAATAAGTTCAACATAAATTAATAACAAAACATTTGCTAATGACAGTTGACAGCTCAAAAGTTTTAGATATTTTTTTTGCACACAATCCTAACAACCCCTATAGCACTGTGGAATATATTTATTATAAGTCACAATAACAACAACAGGAAAATGAAATAGCTTGGAGTTAGAAAAAGGTGATTAAATCTTGATTGCTAACAAACATACATACAATAACAATATTACAGCACTAGCAAAATCAAGGTGTTTTTAAATTTTCTGCATTTGAATAAGGTGTCACGCACCCTACATTAAATAATCTCCAATTATGCTTAAAATTATAAAAAGTTCAAATGAGCTTTTTAAAATTAATATATTGCTTAAGTTTAATTAAGAAAAGAATTCTATTAGAATTGGCTTGTAGGCTTGTGTTTACTTCATTTCTGCTTTAAAAAAAAACAAGTACTGAATTGAAATGCTTAAATGGTAATTAAAATTAATTCCTTTTAAACTTTGTATAGACTACACTTGTTGTAAATACTCATTCATAACAACACGTTGACATGAGTTGTTATACATATTTACACCAATAACTTGGGCGTATACGTTATAACAGGTGTTTAAATTACACATACAGCAACTGCCAACAACTTTTTTTCACACAAAAGTGATATTGGGAAACGTTAAATGAGTGCTGACTGCTGAAAGCCAAATGCTAAAATTTAAATATCCTACGGCTTTTATGCTGTCACTACAAAGTGTAGAAGATAGAATATAAATAAATAAATACAATTGTTACAGGCGTATCAAATATGAGACAACATCTACGATATTAGGTTACAAACCCTTGACACATATTTTATTTGCCTTTCGTTTTCCATTACAATTGGTTGCAGTTGTGTATCGTATAACCTCAATGTGTTAAGAGTTTATGAATTAAATAGAAAATGCTGAAAATAGTATCGAACAATTGATGTTTTGCTTTATTGCAAAGAAGGCTAGAATTTTTAATTTTGTTTATAAATAAGACTTTTAATAGCTTTAAGTATTTAATGTGACAGTTAGTAATTGAACAATAATTTAATAATTTAAGCCTTAATGTAGGCACTAAAAAATATCAGATGTTTTTACTTGAAACTTAGCATAAGTCATGAAATTGGGTCTTAACAATTGTTACCATACAATTGGACATTAAAAATTGTCGTCCCAGTCCCAACTACCCAGCAAAAAAGTACATGAGGATTTCGGGTGCCCCTGTGGCTGAGTGGTAGTGATGCTAACCTGTCAGTCCAGAGGTCGTGGGTTCGATTCCCGCCTTAGACCCTGGAAGTTTTCCACAGACAAACTAATCGTTTCGCGGGTTGTGTTTGTTAAAAAAAAGCGTAACTACTTTTAACTTTACTCGATAACTATTTACTTTTGCTTGAGATAAAAGGCGGACGTACGCTTTACAAATGTACTTTCATTGTTACAGCAACTAACTAGTTATTATTTGACTTAGATTAGGTTAGGAGAGCAGTAGCGACTCAAGAAGTGACTTACTTGGGTCCTTTGATTCGGTTCCATTGTGAAATAATTTGACTTACTTGAAGCTAAATAATAATTAGTCAAATAAACAAAATAAAATTAAAAAAAGTTTTGTAGTCATTAAATTTATTTATATATTTTCAATCCTTGTTTTTTTTAACCCAGGTGGGATGCGAACCAGTACTCTTGCACCTTTGAGGACCGCTACTTTCCTCACTAGGCTATTGTTGACTTATAAGATTAAGCGTTAACAATTGTTTTCATATACAAACACATGTTAGCTTAAAAAGTGTTTGTGCACTTAGTTTATTGATACACGGAAAGAAAAGATATGGATGTGGCATGATTGCGTCAACAGTGTCATGTTTCCCGATATAGATTATGGTTGTAGCAAATAAGTTATTATATTTTTAGACAATTGTCAGCCTTAATTAGCTTACGACAAAAAACTCATACTTACATTTAATCATGACATTATTAGCACTCATATTAACAGCAAGAAACATGGTTGAATTTAACAATATTATTCTTAAAATAATTCGAGCTACTGTCATGGCATATTTAAAAATTCAACAACAGTATGATTCTATAACAATAAAATATGGTTTTGGTCCATACTATTTTAAAACAATTTAGCTTCCAATTAAGCTTTGGTTTCAAAATATACATGGCTCTCTGCTTGCAAAAAAGTTTGGTCCTATCACTTGGTTGACTGTTTTTTTGTCAGTTTTTTATTTTACTTGAGAGCTGTTGATTGGTTTTTGTGTGTCGTTTTTTGTGAAAAAATGAAATAAAAATTACAAATATCAAAAACTGATAAATACTTGCAATTAATATTCGGCCATATTGTTAAAACCATTTGAAAACGAAAAACAGTGTTCTTTTAATCAGACAATTTAGCGCATTCGTAGCTTAGTTCGGTTAAAATATCTCAAACATCTGAAACATAAAAATTAACTAAAAAGCTAGAATATTTCAAAAGTGTTTCCAGAACGTGGCCGATTGTAAATAAAACATGTGTCAGCACATATGTATGTATATATCTATGTGAGAATAGATAATACTTTTTATTTCAGGTTCCACCATTAAACCATTTAAACCATATATTGTAATTTTGAACATTATATAGATGGTTGTCTTGAACCATATATATGGTCATCTCAAGCCATATATTATAATTTTGAACCATATATATATTTGTTTTGAACCATGGTTATTTCAAACCATATATTGTAGTTTTGAGCCATATATATGGTTGTCTTTAATCATATATATGGTTATTTCAAACCATATTTTGTAATTTTGGACCATATATATTCTTGTTTTGAACCATATATATATGGTTGCTTTAACAATATTATATGTAAAATAGATTCCTTAAACCTTATATTTAACCATGAATTCAATCATAGTATGTTGCTCTTCGATTATCGTTGCTTCAACCATATTTTTTCTTTGTGTGTATACAACAACAAATTATAACTACTTTCATATAATAAAGACTTACTTATTTTAAAAATTACAAAGTAGTACTTTTAATTTGGAGTATAGTAATAAAACAAATAATTATCACTCATTACTTTGTAACCCATTAGAAATTACAACCGCTTACAAAAATGCCAAATATTTTTGCTGGGTTCATCCATATATTATATCATTATCATCTTAAAAGCATTTAGTTAAAATTAATTAGTTTGCAAACTTTTATAATTCGTATTATTAGCATTCCATAATTATTGTTTCCTTTGTGTCTATGTGTGTATTTCTCTCTGTGAACTTTCATTGTTTGTTAACAAATTTTTTTTTGCCAATTTTTGTTGCACAAATTTATTTTGCTTTGTTTAAAATCCCTTGTTAACACTTTAAGTATTTAAGCCCTTAAGTAACGTGTGTGCTTTCAATTGCTTTAACTGCAAAAACTCCACCCACATAAATGTACTTTTGATATTCCATGAATAGGAATTAATATATTAAACTACTGCTTCTTGCTTGCCATCAGATATATTAATAAATTTTCTAAAAGTCCCACCAGAATTCAGCATGGCCAACAAATACAATTTTAAAAACTTTTGAAATTTATTTCAAATATAATTTAATATATTTTTTGTAAAGTTGGTCAATAAGTAGTTTTGTTGTTTGGTGTTATGATATATTATTACAAATAATATCTGAAAGATCAATAACGCAAATGTTAATGCAACTATTGACAACTGTTTGACAAGCTTTTGCCAATATACGCCAGAGATTTTTGTCATGGGAAATATGTGAGTATAAAACAAATTAAACTGAATGCAATATTCAATAATTAACATGTTTCAACATCAGAAAATGCTGAATTATGGTGAAATTTTTTCCCTTAAATTTACATACGAGTATAAAGCATGTTTTTGTAAATGCCACAGGACAAAATGAATGAGCAAAAACTTTGCTACGTTGAATGTTTTATATCAATAAATTATAATAGTTAAATATTTTATCAGTATCCGTGAATTGTTGCTTTATTGAAATTGAAATTAAGAGAATAAAAGTTCGAATTTATGAATGTAATTTGTAAATTTGCAGCTGTTTATATTCCCTCATACACATATAAGCGTAAATGTAAGCACAGCAAACATTTTCGAAGGAACTTGTCGCAACGTCTATCTTTGAAATAAAGTTTCAGTATTCGGCACCTAAAACAACGCTAAAGAAATTTTTCATAAAAAAGAATCGAATAGTACGGACTACATACACAGTCGCTCGATTTAGTTAAATAATTGCTATGTTCGTTATTGTATTGGTTTTTTTTTAGTGAAAAAACCTTAAAATAGTAAACAATTTATGGATTTTTATTCATTTAAATTAAGTAATTTATCAAAAATAGTTATTAATCGATTAATCGATTAATCCAAAATTAGTCGATTAATCAAAAATTAATCGTTTAATAACCTATTAAGCAAAAGCCTCGATTAATTAGTTCAGCGATTAAGCGTTTAATAAAAAACCCCGGTTCATTGAATACCCTAATAAACACTATTATTATTTAAATCTTTTTTCAAAAATAGTGTTACCTCACATGCAGGGTGAACGACTAATGTAAATATAATTACCTAATAACTTACAATTAATTAATACTTTTATACGAAAAGTTTTTATTCGAATTATGAAAATCATTTTAATTCCCAAATGGAGTCAGAACGGATTGATAGTACAACTAAAATTGTTCATTAAATAAAAAAAAAATCAACTTGCTTGCATGGAACTCCCTGACACAATTTCAAGAGTGTACTTGCGACTGTGTATTCTGTTGTAGGTTTTAATTAAAATTGAAATTAAAAAAACTTTATTTTTTTGCTAATAAATGTAAGATAAATTATTAATTGATTGTAAAAAAACTCTCCATACAATAAACTAAAAAAATTTTTGAAATATACATATAGAAAATTAAATCACTATTTTCAGGATATTTAAGGATAAAGAATACTTTGCCATTTTGATTGAAAAGGAGCTTTGTCCTTTTCAATCAATACTTGTCAATAAGAGACTAAAACCTTTCGAGTGACACTAAGATTTTTAATATCTCATAACACGCTCTAAAGTTATTCAAAATGGAATATGTATGACGAACTAATCTCAAAAATGGCCAAGATGGCAAAGTTTGAACGTCTATAAAATATTAACCATAAGAATTATCAGACTTGTGGTGTGCACGTAAGAGTAAAATCGGAGAGAGAGAGAGGGCAAAAATATAGACCGTGTCGAAATTTTTTCAAATTACTCTATACATCTGTAAAGAGCGCTAAAGCCGACACACACAGAAAAAAAATACTAGTGCAACTTCAAGATGTGGCAATTTTGATTGGAAATCATAATAAATGTATCGAAATAACCCAGCGGAAAAATGCAGGAGTAAAGATGCCTTCTAGAAGGCCTACTTAGCCGACATAACGCCTTCCAATCCGCATTCAATACTCATTTCATTTTTATTCATGCTTTCATTGCGGCATAGGCATTAGAGAGTCGATTCCCACTGTACGGATTCTCACAGGCCTCTTTTGGTATGCAATTTTGAAAACTATCTAAGGAAGGTCTGTTAAAAAGCAAATGGTGGATAATTTTTTTATATTTCAGTATTTTTATAGCGGCTTCCCTTTGTTTGATTAATGTAATTATTTACTGCGAACTATATCCTTTCATCCGAAGTAATTGTTTAAACATTGAATTGCACATGATGTAGTTCCGCACATGATAAGTTAATTAACGCCGATATAATAGAAGTATGTGTGATGTTTCTTGTACGTAAATTTTAGTCTTATGTACAAATTATTTGTGAAAAAAGAATACGAGAATGTTTGTTATTGTTAAAGTAGATTTTTTTATTTTTTAATATAAAACTGCAATACTCCCTCTATTTTCCCTGCTTACAGAAAGGAATGTGGAATGTGTATCGAACGAAAAAATAATAATAAATAAATAAAATATTACTTCCACCTTCCTTTCTGCAAGAAGGCAGTTTTGTATGTGTATCGGACGAAAATTTTAAAAGAAGAAAGCACATTTTTCTTGTATTAAAAAATAAGGCCTTGCAGGCCTTCAAGAAGGCCTGAAATTCGCGTACCTGTTGAGTTTTACCATTGGGAAGTTGTTGTTTAAGTGTGTTGGTGTTTATTAGCTTTGTTCACAGCTAAAAACCACTCTTGTGCACAGAAAAAACTTAATTTCATTTTGTGTAAAGTAATTGAATGAAATAGTAATTATTTTATCTAGGAATGGACCTGCAAACAAATTTGTAAATATAGACAAAAATATCTCAACAATTTCATTGGAAAAACATGTTATTTTCAGCGAACAAATTGTTTAACTCTATAAAACAATTTGTCTTAAAATATTCACAAAACGTAAATAAAACAATTTACTAAATCAAACAAAAACATTTACTGGATTTTTCGAAAATATCAAATAATATTTTTTTCTGAATTTATAAAATAATTAATCTAAAAATACTAACAAATATTAAACAAAATAGTTAGCAAAATCAAACAAAAAGATTTACTGGATTTTTTGTAATATATAATTTTTGTCTAGGTCATCACGATCATCCATTAAGCATTTAAGAAACTTCACTTTGCTAAATGTGTTCAAGTCTGAATGTTTATCTAAAGACTTAAAAAAAAAATGAATGAGAATTAACGCAACGACATTAACGAATTCATTTACTCAAAAATCTTTAGTAAACAAACTTGTTACAATCGCATTCCTTTTGCTATCATTGTTGCTGTTGTTATTTGTGTGTATGTCGTCATCGGGGTTGTTGTTTTACGAAACAGCTTTTCTTGTTGTTTTTGGTGTTTGCGTCCTAAATAAGAGTCAAACAAAAAATTCATTGATTATGTAAAGAACATTAACTGAAAATTAAATTTATTTGTAGACAAACTTTTGTTTGAACAGATTTTGGTGATAATTTTTTCTGTGTGCTCACTTGTCTGACTTTTTGTTGTTAATTTTAATGTTTGTGTTGTATAAATTTAAGTAGCCGACAAACTTCGGATTAGCAGCGAAAATTTCCTGCTTTTGATTTAAAATTACCATTGTTTCATATAAAATTTAAACCAAAAATTGTTAATCTAATCTTTAATTACTGTTAAAATAACATTCTTGTCAACGTTATATGTCATTTTAACTCAATATGACGATAATTTTAATTTCAAATATATTTTCTGTTAAATCATCAATCAAATCATGTTAAACTAACATGAAATTCATGTTAATTATGATGATACATATATATATATATATATATATTAGTCTATATCTAAAATAAAGTTTGAGCTGCTGTGGCTGCAGTGGTTAGCACGTAGAGTACCAAGTAGGTGGTTCAAATCTTTGCCGAGGCAGCTAGCTACAGCACAAATTTTTCTTATGCCTATTAGAAAACGCATCACGTAAGTAAAATGTATACATAAAATTCATGTTGTTTCAACTTGATATAACTTTGAATCAACATGATTTTTCGTGTTACTTCAGTATCAAATTCATGTTGTTTCAATTTGAAACAACTTTGATTCAACATGATTCTTTGTGTTATATCAGTATCAAATTCATGCTATTTCAACTTGAAATAACTTTGATTCAACATTTTCCTTCGTATTATTTCTTTCATTTTGATATAACTTTACTGGAATATTAAATCAACATGAAATATATTTAATTAAAAATTTAATTAATATTTATATTTAATTCCTTCAAGATAATTGTAAATCATGTTGAATTAACATGAAATGCCTATGAAGTAAAATCACTACCGAAAAATTTTAAATTAACCTCGTTTTCGACGATTTTACATTGAAATTTTTTTTTGTGTAATGTCTTAGGTTTTTGTTCATAAGTGTTTCTTTATGCAGGTTGAATTATTTTAGAAATTTTAAAACAAATGTATCCAACAGCTTTGCACAGTCTCGTTAGCATTTAATCGCTAATGTTTTTATTATTAAATTAAGTGCCGATCAATATATCATGCCAGTGACAGCATTCATAATTTAAAAACTTCATTTCGTTTATTAGTTTCATTTTAAAGTTAGACATATTTTGTAGCAGTCCATATTTTATAATTTCCCTAAATTTTCTTATGGAATAAAGTTTGCAAAATCTCTTTTTTTTAATATAATGCTTTTGTCCTTAACCATAATGCCACACTACCTGCCATAAAACACTTGAGATTTTATTTTAAAACACCAAGTTAACTTTAGACATACACAAATTCGCACACAGTATACCTCTTACCCTTTCCTTCCGCTCGGTTTTATAATCATTTATGAAAGTTATTTTAGCTTGAGTTCTTGTATATTTCATTTTACAAAGTCTGAAAGTATGTTTGAAAAAAAATTATACTTTCACTAAGAAATATAAATCTTCATACAACTTATAATGAAACAAACTTTTCGATTAAAAACTTTACGAAACAATAATTCACAATAATGATAATCCGTACGTTCAACTTTATATTCGCTACGCTTCCCTTCACTTTGTTTTTTGGCATATATGATGATCATTTTTGGCTTTCATACTTAAATCGTAAATTGTTTGAACCACCAAAATATTACCATCATTTAATAAAAAAATAAAAAATATTAAAAGTATCCAGTGAAAGTTTTTAGTAGAAAGGAAAATATGCTCGCAGTATAATTAAAACAGCTAATCAAACGGGCATGCCTGTTCATGTCTGTGCATGTTGCATGTATTTAGTAGCAGCCGCCGCCTGTTATCAGTGTATTAGTGAAGTATAAAGTTTATTTAGGTGAGAAGAATTGAAAAGTTTTTAATTTTAAACACAAACGGTGTCTGTTTGAAATTAGATAAAACTGTGTAAGAAAAAGTAGTCAAAAAAGAAAGTTTAAAGAAGCTTAAAGTTATTATTTGTTTGGTGTTCAATTTCTTTCTTTTTTTTTTCTTCATATTTTTTTTTCTTCGTTGGCTTATTAAGGCACATAATACTAAGATAAATGGCTTAAGTTTATTTGCTTTTATTCAGTTTTTTTTTAATTCAAAAGATATATATTTTTTTGAAGTACATAACTTGTCACAAAATAAACTTTAACTTTTGATTGCTGTGATGCTTCAATTATTCTTTATTATTCCGAGGTATTTGTTTACGAGTAATAAATTTTAAAAGTCAATAGTTTGTTTTAAATTAAATAAGGTGATTACAACAAGTCGCTTTAAGGAAATTTTGACAAGCCTCGAGGGTGAATTTTAAATTTAGTTTTATGAAATCTTATTAACTTGTTAAAATTTATAACATCTTAACATGTGTAAGTGCTTTGAAAATTCAATTACACATTTGCTTTTCAAGTTTAGGAATTACTTATAAAAATGCCTGAAGTCATGTGAAGTATTTGTGGCAGATTGATTTTATGAAGCTGTACAAACACTGAAGAAACAGACACAGAACATCACATACTGGCAAATGCTTCACTTTTGTAGAAAGAAATTCCTCAGCAGAACCTGTATGTTCAGATTTTATTTCTATACGTTTTTTAAAATTTTCGTAAAATCAACTTATGTATTTCCTTATATACGCACTTATTTAAGTCACATAATTTATATAATCACAAATAGCCGCTTTGGCAAATATAAAAATATTGTCTTTTTTATAAAAACCATAAACCAACAAAAAAGAATAATAAAGAAAAATCTAAAAAAATAATGCGTGAATTTATGGCCGGTTAAGTACACTTTGATAATAAAATACTTTTGAAGTTTTACCGTTTTTTGTTGTTTTTGTTTGGTCCCAATACACTGACAATCTCTTAATAATATTTTATGAGGCCACATAAAAATTGACATTTATCTTGTGAAATAAATCTCTAGTGTCTAAAAATACGTTGAATAGATGAAATGAAAAAAAGAAGAAAATAAAAATATATGAAATAAAGTTTCAAAGTGTGTGGAAATGTATTGATGAGTTTTTTTTTGTTCAGTCAATTTCGTATTGCTATTGTCCTTAATAAATGAACAAAGCTGATGATGGTTTTTCCAATTTAAATAATATGGTTTTAAATTGACTTTTATATTTTTATATTAAAGATAGGAAAGTGGGCGTAATCATATTTAGTTCTGTTATTAAATAGAAGGAAAACCGGTAAGAACGTAGATGTTTATCGAAGGTTTTGAATGGAGGCTAAAAATAAGAGAATATCATAACACTTAAAAACGATGCTTTCATCTTTGCTGACTGACTGGTGCTTGCCTAAACTGACTGGTGTGCATAAGTGCTGTCTGGAATGCGCACATGCGTAAAGCAATGCATATATGGGTCAATCCCAGAAATGGCCCACCAAGGGCAAAATTGGAAAATCGGAGAGACTATTTTTTTAGATTATCCCGTAAACTATAAGGAATATAAAAATTCTGTTAAAAGCTTATTTTAGATAATAATATTATCTACAACTCCAATAAACACACACCAACACAGAAAAAAATATCAATGTAAAAACAACATGACGCCATTTTGATTGGTAATCATATTAAATTTATATGAAATAATTTGTCGTTTAAGTGTGTTAGTGTTTATTTGCTTTGTTCATTGCTACAGTTCACTGTTGTGCTTAGCTGTGTGACTTGTTGTTGTTTATTTTTACACGTGTCGGCTATGTAGACGAGAAAAACCGAATTACCAGCGAAAATTTTCTACTGCTGGTTTAAAATTACCTTTGTTTCATATTAATTTTCAACGAAAAATTATTAATCTAACCTTAAATATATTTGATTTAAAATTTTTCACCGTTAAAACATCTTTGTCATAAACGTTACATTTCTCAAACATGACTCTTGTAAATCATGTTGAATTAATACGAAACACCTATGAATCAAAATCAGGACCGAAAATTTTAAATTAACTTGGTTTTCGACAATTTGACATTGAAATTTTTCTGTGTGCATGTTTGTTGTAGATTGTACAATTAAAAAGTTATTGCTATTAAAAAAAATTTAGCGTTCGTCACGTAGCGTGCGTCACGGCTTTTGATAAAAAATGATAAAATTTTTTGGCTGCAAATAATTTATTTTAGAATTCTCTTATATTCGTCTTATTTTTATGAATTAGATTTTGTGTGCTTTATTATGCCAAATTCGCTGAAAGAAATACGAAAATGCAGTTCAAATTTCAAAGTTACTTACACTTTTTGTAGCGTGCGTAACAAAACTTTGTGCTCAATTATTCGCAACCAGGAGCTGTTAAAAAAAATTATTTTTATACCATTAGAAAGTACAATTAAATTCCACTAAACACTATGCATAAATTGAAGGTATCTCTTTAGAAAGACCAAACAATTTTTATATTTTAATCTGAAAACGCGTGCGAAGATTTGCCCATATAGACGACTTTCAATTTATTGATTTGTTTAAAAGGTTGTGAGAAGCAAGATTTTTATTTTTATACTTAATGAAATTAGACTATACAACAATTTCGAACTTTTTTTTTCCAAAACTACGGGCTTCTGAAAATGGATTCTGGTAGAGGAGACCACAAAAATGTACGTGTGTCGGCGTTTTGAAAGATCACATCGGAATATTATTTGGCTTGTTCGTGCAGCATATCAGTAGGATATGCTTAGTAGCTTTGTAGAATATATAAAGGCAGATATTTTTGTGGAATACATTAACCCTCTAACTTACACACATAGCGATATTTTTGGATCAATTCTAACAAATCATGAAAACACGCCTAAAAAGACGGA
Organism: Panzeria rudis; assembly: GCA_956483635.1. Classification (NCBI taxonomy): domain Eukaryota; kingdom Metazoa; phylum Arthropoda; class Insecta; order Diptera; family Tachinidae; genus Panzeria; species Panzeria rudis. Next base: position 6,366,356 of record OY101447.1, read on the forward strand.
AGGCTGAGATGAAATGTTCTACAAAAATTTAGCTCATAAAATTTTACTATAGGTTTTTGAAGACAACCAAGCTCCAGACTTAACTTGTACGCCAGAAATTATTCAAATCTTAAAATGTTAATTTCGTACTTATTTCACAATCCCTTCTCGGCATAGGAAATCTTGTAACCCTTACGTTTAAAGTATAAGATGTATTAACATTTCTATGCACAAAAAGGTCAAAATATTTCAAAAAAATATTTCTTGTAGTGTTTTACGTAAAAACGCTGAACACATCTTATACCTTAAACGTATAATTTACAAGATTTCCTATGCCGAGTACTAATTGTGAATAATTATGAAAGTAACTTTTCAATATAGTTTAAGTTTTCAATGATTTCTGGCGTACAACTTGAGTCTGAGTCTTGGTTGTTTTTTTAAACCTGTAGTAAAATTTGTTGGCTAATATATTTCTAGAACATTTCATCACCCCCTCCCCATTTTAGGACTATTTTTTACTTTTTTTTGGAATAGAGCCAAAAATAACCATTCTGTAGGGGAGTTAGAGGGCTATTATGTGCCACAAAAATATTTGCCTATATATTTTCTACAAATTTGCTGAATATACCCTACACCTGCGATGTAAAGAACACATAGTTTCATAATACCGAACACGCCAAAGGGGTAGAATTTAAATTGAGTTTCGACATTTTTCTTTTTTAACTTGACTTTATCTACACTCTAAAACATTTTTGTTGAAAATTAGGTCGATAATAGTCGGCAACACTTTACAGATTATTATCGACCTAAAATTACACACGCATTATTTTTGAACAAAATGTTTTTACTAAAAAAGCGATTGGGTACGTGCAGGTTTGAACCGCGACCTCCTGACTGATAGTCTGGCGTATCTACCATTCAGACATATCCGTATTATAATTTATGTTAAATTTTTTCCACTTGGACTAAATATTTTAATTTGAAAGGTTTTTTCTTTAATAAAATAACTACAAAATCGATGTAATTTTAGACAAGGAGAAATTTTCAACAGAAATTTAGACAATATATGATCCTAAATTTGAAGTAATGTTTTAGAGTGTAGTATTTCGTAAATATTTTTGGTAAAAGCATTCCAATGCATTGGTATACATTGGAATCACTAATAACAATAGCTTACATTATAGATGAACCTCAATAAAGAGATAGTGTTTAACCCAATTTGGAACTGCTGAACACGAAATTTATTTTTCTTATTAAGCGCTTTCGATATATTCGCGAAAAACGTGTTCTTTATTTTTTATTTCAAAAATCTTCAGACCTGTTCATTTGCACTGTTGCGTAGATGATGTGTTTTTTTCTATTTCAGCCAGTATATTTTCTGCAGTGAGTTACGGGCCTGAAAAATTGAAAAAAATTCAATTTCCATATTGGTCCCGTTGAAAAGTGGGCGGGATCACGCACAAACGAATATATACACATGTCTTTTCATCTACTTTTTTCTACTCAACCGAGCCCGTGCAAAGTAAATATTCTTTACCAATAAATTCTACTAAACCGATTCGTATGAAACTTTGCACACACATTTAGTTATTGTAACAATACAACAGTATGGTGAGAAAAGTGGGCAGTGTCACGCCCATGAAATGTAAATGCTCATTTAAACTACTTTTACTTAACCGATTCTTATGAAACTTCGCACATAATTTGTTCTCGTGAAAGTACATCATTATGATAAAAATTATGGGCAGTGCCACACCCATTTTGTAGTAGATTTTTTTTGCAAGAATATTTTTTTTTCTATTTCTTCTTTTTACTCCATGAATCGATTTAAAATGGAGAATTTTGAAAAAACAATTCGAAAATATCCATTTTCAAATCTTATGGCCAATAACTTAATCAACACAGTTTATAAATTGACTGAAAAAAGAAAGAAAGGCAAAGTTTTTTTAATTCAGATGAACAGTGTTCAAGATTGTTGGAAATGACTAGAAAACACGTTTTTCGCGAATAACTCGAAAACGACCCCAAGGTTATGGCAAAATCTTGAAAATTTGTAGGCCTGTCCTAGCAGTGGCTTAAAATACATAATTTACAAAAATTTTATTTCAATTGTGCTTAGAATTTCAAGCCGAAACAAACGAATATAAAATCTATCCTGTTTCCTAAGGAGACCATTCGTAACCCGTTCCAAATACATAATGTTAATAAAAGTTTTTAATATTCCTCTTCTACATCTTCAAACAAAAGGGGCCTTAAAACCTAATTAATAACTTTCATCCTTAAATAAATAAATTAATTTTCTCTTAACTAAAAGACCTACAAATCCATTTAACAAAAAGTAAAACTTTAACACTTTCACTTAATTATACTTTGATCCATATATATTTTTTTCAACTTTCAAAATGACCCAATAAATACGCAAATAAGAGACCTGATTTTAAATAATCCATACAACTAGGTAATGCCTTCTTCCGGAGAGAGACAAAGCATCTCTTGTTAAAAAGCAAAAACTTTGCCGGAAGTTTTTATTATTATTATTATTTATTTTGCATTCATGTTTCCACAATGAAAATGGTTTATGTATAAATGTACAAAAATTAGCACAATTTCCTGTTTTCCTTTTTTCCTTTTTTCCGTATTTTACAGTTGTTGTGCATTTTCTGGTTAAATAATTCATTAAAAAATTGTTTAAATGTTTATGGCTGTTATATTCATCCGATTGATGGATGACCTCAATTTAATAAAAAAAAATCGTTTGTGTGTTTGTGTTTATTTAAAAGTATTAACGAGAGAATAAAATGGCAATATCACAACTTAATCCAGCAGACTAGGAAAATTAACAAATAAACAAATTAAATAAAAAAGTGTGTTAATTAAATTCATTCAATTTTGCTAACTCAACATAATAGGCCACAGCCTAAAAGTATGCAAGGATTTTTTTAAATAAAATAATCAAAAAACGAAACAAATACATATGTTTCCATATTGATGCTTGTGGGTGTGCGTTTTGTTATGTAAGTGAATCAAATTATTTATAAGTGAATTTGTTAACAAAAACATTTATCAAAAGCCATTAAAAAATAAACAAAAAACAATCTGAAATAATGCAGTTGTTGGATGCTTTTTGTTAAGAAAAACAAATTACATTTCTGTTGCAAGAAAATAATAATAAAAAAATAGAAAAATAAACACAATAGAAAAACTTTCTTTAAAATTGAAGTAAAACTGTAGAATACAAAACAGAACAGTGCACAAAACTCTTTTTGTAACGACAACTACGTCAGAAAATAATTTGAAAAATATATACAATTCAAGCAAACTATAAATGAATATTGTAAACTTTTCTGAATGAAATACTTGGAAACTCTATACAACAGCATCAACATTATGTTTTTTCATAACTGTTTGAACTGTTCTCTTCTCAGCTCTTCTCTTCCCAGTATTTGAACACAAGACCGTAATGGGGTCAAGTAATAGTGAAAAAAAAGATATATGATGTTATTTTTAGACATCTTATATAAAGAAAGTGTCAAACTAAAAAGTCAGTAATTCACTTTTCTGTTATTTTTTTTTCTTGTGCGTTACTTTACGTACATTGTCAAACATTACAAAAGCCAGCCATTTGAAACATGTTAACAAATAAATTTATATAATTTTTTTTGTAACATAGTTTTAGGATTGTAATGAGATTTATTTTCATAGTAAACTTATGTGGTTAAAAGATGAAAAGTGACCATATATAAGACTTAAGTCATAAGATTATTATAATAAGCAGCTTAGGCACATATTTTAAGTTTAAAATATTTAGAAATTGCACATATATGTATATAAAAGAGCTACGTGACTGACTGGCTGACTGACTCATCATCGCCCTGCTCAAAAAACTAAAGCTAGAGATTTGATGTATTGCATGCAGGTTCCCCTACCGCTGCGTAGATTCACTAAAAAGGAATTTTCGGAAATTCAAATGCTAATATTTGTAAAAAGGGGTAAAAGCGGAAAAATTCGATAATATTATATCTCCAGATCTACGGGTCAGGCCACAATAGCGTTTTTCAATGCAACTCTACCCAAATGAAAGAGACTTTTATGTAGCTTAATAATCCAGAAAGTATTTGAAAGCTTGGAGAGCCAGAAAGTATTTCAAAGCTTGGAGAGCCATTCGTGAAATATTAAGGGAATAATATAAAAAGTGGTCACTATATCTCTAAAACTAGATCTGCAAATTATTTCTTCAGTGAACTTTGCTATAGATTTTTCTAGTTCGTTCGAAAGTGCAAAACAGCAAGTGGTATTTGAGTAAAGCAGGCTAAATATTACTGTGCAATAAAATGTCGCGGTGCTCTAAAGTTGTTGTTCTTATGGTTAAACTCAAGAATATTTATCGTCCTTAAAAAACAATTATGTGTAAAAGCGGCAACTTTCTTTTGAGCACCGACTATAGTATGCATGTACAACAATCGAAAGTTTAGTTATTTTAAAAAAAATTTAAATTGCTTTAAAAATATTTCATAAAAATGCACTTAGTTGACCTAAATGTCCTTTAAGTTTTAAAAGGTCATAATAACTTTTATACTAACTTTTTTATTTCACGGTCATTTCATAAATAAACTAAAAAAATAAGTACTTGAACACTTTTTTTTAAACTAAAATTTAAAAACAAAATTAAATAAAATAAAAAATTCAATAGAATAAAATGCATATAATAACCCTGAAAATTATTCAGAATATAAACCTACCACGACAAATGATTCCAAAGTTCTTTGTTGAGCATACAATGTCCTTTTTTGTACTTGTGTTTTTTTTCTAAATTCATTTCATTCAGTATTTTATTTTTTCATTTTTGTGTCGCCACAGTAGTGTAGTTGGCAACCGCTTAGTAAAGTATTTAATGCTGGATTTTCTATCTAGCAGTCATTCGTTCGTTCACTTACTCCAGCATTCTCTTTCTATTTCAATTTGTTATTTGTTTATGAATGATGTATTAATGTTTGTGTATGTAAATGATTTTACATGTGCTTGAGTGCGTGTGTGTCAAATGCAAACTGCCCCTGTAGGCCAAGTCTTCGAGACATTATAGATGCATGTGCAAAACAAATAGCTATCACCGACGACGAATTGTCGACAGACTAAGCCAACTATAACGACAAAGGGTACTAAAGTCATTGATGACAACGTTGGTAACATACTATTAAAGTTGTTGTCAATGAATGATACAGTGAAACTTCGATAAAACGAACTTCGATGTAACGATTTTTTTCCGAGTCACCTGAAGAACCTTTATATATTCCTTAAGTATTCCCTGCAGTCATTTTTGAATGAATAAACATTTAAAAATCTAAACAATCTTATATTTAGCTGTTTCTAACGATCATTCAGAGTAAGTTTATGTTAAATTCGTGCTGCTGGTTTGCATACTATGATTTGGCCGATTGGTTGGTGCGTTGGATTTCAAATCTGAAGGAGCTTTGTTTGATTCCCAGTGGAAATTAATATAATAAACAGTGACAAAAATATAAAATTAATAACACAATAATTAAAGATATGAAACTAATAAACCATTAACAGGAATTTAGTATCATTTAAAAATAAATCAAAAATCGTTTGTTTTGATAGAACTTTGGGTTGATTACTTAACAGTAACAATAGGAGAAATAAGAGAAAAATTTTTTATTTATACCAAAGTGTCGATTAGTTCTTGTGACAGTTAATTTGATCGGCACAAAGAAGGTGTCATTCTTTTTAACGGTTTTAAGTCAGTTAATTTTTAACATTTAAAATTTAATAAACTTTTTATTAAATCTAAATGAAAAGTGAGTAGACCGGGTTTTAATTGAATTTTCATTCATTTTATACTAACACTTCGGTTAATTTTACATACAGAATATTTTGAGTGTGACCTTTAGATTCGTTATATTGAAGTTCCACTGTAATAAAGTTTAAAAATCTAGCCCACAAACTCCACACTGAAAGCCTATAAAAAAACACAGTTTGTGATCAACTTAACCTCTTTAATGTACATAAATGGAAGCACGACAGCTTCGATGCAGTTGTTATCTTTGTTTTCGGCAATAAGACAGTACACACGACAACTTCGTTGCACTTGTTACGCTTGTTGTTGTCAAGAAAACTGAACACACGACAACTTCGATGCAGTTGTTACTCTTGTTATCGGCAATAAAACTGTATAGACGTTATACTGCATGCAGTTGCTCTTCATCTTGTCATCAATAAAGCTTTGTAGCACTAATTTGCATAATCTTGTCAGAACAAATTATTTATACAAATTATTATTTTTAGTTTATATCGCCAGACTTATTTCTAAATGCTTTTTATAGGCGACAACTCATTGATTGCCTTGCAGACAGCATCGATGAAAATGTCGTCGGTAACAACTGGGACTACAAAGGCGTACGGCATTTCAATGTTGAAAACTTGAGTAAATATTGCAGTTGTATGTATGTATGGATTTGTTGAATGAACATTTGTGCTAAATGTGAGCTGGTGTATGAATGTGAGAGAAACACATATTGGGTGCGGTGCTGCTGTTGTATACAGTTTGTCAATGATGGAAAATTTCATTACGCACCTTGACTTACAAAATTGCCTTTGAAAAAAAAAAAACGAAAGGAAAACATAATCACACACATAAAAGCGTACACATAGGGAAAAAAATAACTACGACAGTAGAGAAAAATACTTTACAAGAATATATGAAGAGTACTTTTTTTTATTGTAAAAAAGGAAGAACTAAAAAAACAGTAAATCAAATGTTTGTACCCGTATGTTTTATTGAAAGTTTTGGAAAAAACAGTGTTAAAAAAAACTGCAAAATACGTTGGAAAGAAAAGCGAGAAAATTAAAAAAAAATATATAATACGACAAGAATTGAATTGAGTTTGAAATTGAAAATGTCACTGATAGGTATTATTACAGATGCAGGTATGCTTGTACAAGCACAAATACACTTCCATACATATATACAAGTAAAACAGTAAAATGTGTAAATTTTTAAACATGAATTCCCTGCAGTTTTGATGCTATAATTACTGCCGATACTATTACAACGTCAATCGCTACTGCTAAGTATATTAACACTTTTACTACTATCTTAAATACTGCTACCGTTGGTGCTGATATCGAAAAGGATGCTTCGACTATTACTATTAATACTGGTTCTATTACAACTGCTACTGGTGGGTCTTTTACTACTTCTGCTATTACCTTTAATAGTACTACCGTTACTACTGCTACTTCTGCTTCTAATACTGCTATTAATACTTTAGTTACCTCTACTGCTACTTTTACTATTATAGCTGCTATTACTACTTCTATCGCTACATTTAATGAAATTTATACTACTGTTGTCAACCCAGAGAAAATTGTATCAAACGGCAACAACTATTATTATTACTAACATTATAAACTTTTGCTACATTCTATACAGAAATAGCTTATGCCTCTGGTGCCATCCTATCCAAGTATTCATAATTTGCTTCCAAACATAGTTGTAAGGCAGTTTACTTAAAACTCTGCTGGGTAATACTTATTTTCCTATATGCAATTACGTTTAATTGAAATCTAAAGAAATTGTAGGATGTTTTTAATGGAGTTTTCTTGCTCTCATTGATTTTGAGCTGGCTACAGTAAGGCAATACGACAACTGTGGAATCATGAATCCCTTTTGAAAATAAGGACTATTTTTGTTGAATTTAATTATATATTTTTGCTGTTGTAAAATTGTGGAAATCTGAAAATTTTAGGCTTCAAAAAATGAGAAAGTTTTCTATTCGTCTTGTACTATTTTAAGTGTGTTCATTCAGAGTTCCGCCATTTATAAGCCCATTTCGATTTTTTTTCATTATTTGAAAGGATGTACACCTTCAGATTGCTCCCGTTGGAAAGTGGAGAGCGCCACGCCCACACAAAGTAATTACATATTACTTTTCCATTATTTTTAATCAACCGATTCTTATAAAACTTTGCACGCACGTTAAAATTCCGTTACAATATTATACTTTGATTTGAAAAGTGGGAAGTGCCATGCCCATGCAAAGTAAATATTATTTTTCCACAATTTCTACTATGAAACTTTGCACAAACATTTATTTTTCATGACAATCATGATCAGAAAATTATGCAGTGCCACGCCCAAATGCATGTAGTAATTACTATTTTTCAACTACTGCTACTTAACTGATTCTTAAGATTCTTATTTGAAAATATTGCAGTGCCACACCCATGCGAAGTAATTATTCTTTTTCAACTACATCTACTAGACTGATTCTTTTGAAGCTTTGATTATACATTTCGTTGTCGTGGCAATACCATATTATGCTATGATCAAAAGAGTGGGCAGTCCAAATGCATGCAGTAAATATTATTTTTATACTAAACAGATTCTTAAGAAAATTTGCACACATTTTTTTAGAGAAGTAACACAATCAGGCAATTAATGCCTACCAGATAATTAATTAATCTGTTACTTTCTTTGGGAAAGGGATAGATAGTGTAGAGAGCAGGTGATGAACTGAGAGAGAGAGAGAGAGATAGAAAGCTTAATTTATTTACAACTCTGCTATTACGCGTTTTTTGCCAAATTTTATAGAGCATTTTTGGAGCGTGTCTGGTGTCAAGTAGTGACATTCATTTGTTTAAACTTTGTAGCCATTTTAATAGTGCTTTTACTTCGCCGATGATTCTGCTACAAAGCCGACGAAGGAAATTGTTGTGCACTAGTATATGTCAGTATTAATCACTGCTGGTATTGCTAAATGATCAGTGCTATCTATGCCTTCATCATTTTAACAGTCCAACAACAATTAATACAACGAAAAATCATGATGTTGATGGCTGGCCTGAAACTATTCTCGAACCAGGACCCCAGGGTTTGTAGTCAACGCGTTAACCACTTCAGTCAACAGCACCGTCTTTTGAAACAATACATTATTATGATTAGAAAATTGGGTAGTGCCACGCCTGTTTTGAGGTCGATTATTTTTGCAAGAATTATTTCAAACAATATTAATATAAAACTTTTTATTTTTTGCATAAAGTCGAACTGTGTTGATAAAAAATTCAGTGAACATATTTAGTTGGCCTACAAGCTCGAATCGTGTTAGTGCTTCCATCCGATTGCACCCAAATTGGCAGACTTTTTACAGATACAGCAATTTTTAAACTGGAGAGTTTTTTATAGTATTTTATAGCTTTGATTAACATTTTTTTGTTATTTTCATAGTCAAAATAGCACTTATTTGATTAGAGTAGCTGGAAATTTGTCTTTCCAAGCATACTTTTAGGGTTTGATAAAGAAGATTTTATTACAAAAATATTTTTATGTGGGATTTCATAGAAAATCCCAATTTCTGTTGCGTTCGTGACCAAGCAATTATGTGTTTAAAAAAAGTTTTTTTTTTAAATCCTTTAATACAAGTTGACTTTTCTGTGGAAATACCCATATTAAATTTTAGTAATAGAAATTCTGTTTTCTAAGCAAATTTTATGAATGCGAGATACAAATACTTTTAAAGCCTGTATTAAAAACCATGTCGTGTGTAATGTCGCATTCGCATGGTAAAGTTAACAGGTATAACAGTAGGGCACTTATCAAACAATTATTTCAAGCATATTTTTTCATTTTGATTAAAGAAATATATTCAATTTATTTATAAGCATTTTTATGTATTTGAGTCAATGCAAATAAGAGTTTCAGAGTGGCAGCACATCTGGCTGTGAATTAAATTAAAATCAACCGAAGAAGAAAACTAAAATTATACTTTGAAATATTTTATGTGTGTAAATATATCAAATTCCTCCACCAGCTTTTTACGCTTGCATTTTTTTCAACAGCATGTGTGGAATTTATTGTAATATTTTAATATATTCGTTTTTTTTAAAATATTATTAACTCTATATAAAGCTCAGACATTTTTTCGTTTTTTATTTTTTATTTGTAAATGAAACGACCTCTTGCTGAGGCTACTTTGAAGCCGTATGAACATGAATATTGTTAATATGCTACAAGTAAATTAAAAAATATAAAAATAATAAATATACATTAAAGTTTGAAAAAAGTAGACAACAGGCGTTTATTAAAATGTTTTAATAAGTAGTGACATTTATTTGTATTTGAACAGATAAAAAGGACAAACAAACAAAAAAAAAAATCATGACTTTTTGTTGTTTGCTTGTCAGTTTTGTTGCAACATTTTACTTCATTTGCCAGAAATTCGGGTCATCAACGTGTTTTGGATCGCAAAAAAACAACTGTAACAAAATGACACAGTATAATTTGCTTTTGTATGATTTTTAGATTTTCATGTTTTTATTTATTTGACATTGACAATCTGTTGGATGGGAAAATAGTATGTGGTGGGAGGGGCTTATAGCTACATTGCAGAGAAAGTAGAGAAAAATGTACACAGAAAAAAATAAGTTTCGTTTTTGATAACAAAAATCCCGGTATTCAATAATTTTTTTTTCAAATATCCTGTGATAAAGAATTCCCCTATATTGATAACAAAATTATTTCAAAATAAAAATATATATATAAATTAAAAAAATGTTGACATGGCTGGAATACGAACCCGGGCTTTCCGGACGTAAAGCATACACTCTCTAGCTGAGCCATATCCCATTTATTTTTTTATGGGATACAACTTGTTTTAAGTACTTATGTATAAAAAGAAAAGAAATAACCGGCATGGAAAAGAAATACTTACAACGAAATATTTTATTATGTTAAAGATAAATGTTATTGAAATTCATATTTTTTTTTAATAACATGGTCTTATTGAATATAATTCTTGTCTATTTTTTTCTGTGTAATGACTTGTAAAAGTTGTAAAATTTTTTATCATTCACATACTAAACAAAATGTTACTAGCAGTTCCTTGCAATTTTTAGAAGACGAAGAAACAAATGAGCATACTTTGAGGCTGAAAGTCTTAATTTTTGTGAATTTGGTATTACTCGTATATGGGAAAAAAGGGGAAAAAATTGAAATGGGAAAGGGGAAAGATTTAAATGAGGCATATAACAGTCTCCTTAAACAAGCATGAATGGAACTTTTTTTTCATTATAATATTATTGTCATTCGTTACCTCACTTTAGGGCGATATGATTTCTATATTATTTCGCCTCGTTTCTATATTATTTTTATTTTAGTTTTTTGAAGGCACCTAGAACTCCTTTCAATCTAAGCCAAATATTTAACTATTAAAATAAGTCCTTTTAAGAACAAATTTCTTTACGGTTTCCTGGCTATTGGCTTATGTTCTTTATATCCTTTTTCGTCTAGTTTTAATTTTTCTCTACAACGTTTTTGGATCTCTAGTCCGTTTGCCAAATTTCCTTCTCCCTTATAACTCAAAACACAGTTATTAGAAACTACCCCAACGAAAGCCATACAAAGATATAAGTCACGAATTACAATCTTTTACATGTTCCATTTTCTTCGAAATCAAATTTTAAGCAAACGAGTGTAAAAAATGGAATAGAGATCAATTGTCCGAAAAAAAAAATAAAAACTAAAATTTTCATTTTGAATATTCCAAAAGAATAGACTTCAGAAATGACTGTAGTTGAAATTTTAAATCGATTAAAGCATTCAGCATTGGACGAAAATAGCGATTTTTTCTACGAAATTATAAATCAAATTTTTAAAATTTCTCTAAAAAGTATTGTAGTATGTGTATGCAATTACTTGAGTATAAGTAGCTGAAAAAGATTTTTTAAATAAAAGTGGTTTTGCCAACTTTTTTTATCATAATTTTTTATTGTGACAGTATCTCAATGTATGTACAAAGTTTTACAAGAATTGGCTAAATATAAGTAACGGAATAAGAAGATCCACTTCGTATGGACATGGCCCTGCTCACTTTTCTAATCATAATGTTGTATTGTCACGGAAACCCAATGTGTATGCAAAGTTTCATAAGAATAGGTACAGTGAAACTAGTAGAAAAAGCTGTAGCAAGATTTGCCATTAACAAATAAACTGAAATTGCTGGTTAATGGAATGATTTCAATACCGTCTTCGGCAAGCTACTTTCGGCCTTATGCCATCATTCTATCAGTATGTCAAGCGCCCCCTCATCTCTGTCACCCTGACTCCCACCCAAAATAAAAATTATAATATAAAAACAAAAATTTCACCTATCTGGATGACACCAAGTAAATGAAGATAGTAATTTCAACCCATAGATGAAAAGAAAGAAGACAATTCGTAAACAAAAATCCAATATCGCCTGGAAGACACTTATGGCCAGTTTTTGACTCAGCAATTAAATATTTATTTAGTTGATTTTCATATAAATTTAAATTGTAATTAAACACAACTTCTGTTTTTCAGTCGTATTTAGTTGTTCTTATTTAATTGTGACAAAAATATGGTAGCACCATCAACTATTATAAATTTCCCATAAATTTCCTAAAAAAGCAGCTGTTCAATATAAACAAAGCAAAATCCAACAAATATATATTTTTCTTCATGCAAAAAATAAGAATAATCAAGAGTTTCTGCAATGTTTTAAAAGAATAAAAACAGCTTACAAAATCACAAAAAGACAAATATACCCAAAGAAAGCCCAATTTTACGCCAACAAAAGTTGAATTTTCAGCGGCCACAATTTGTTTGTTTGCACAAGAACAACAAGCGGTCAAAATCATATGGTAATTTATAAAACTTAAATCGAATTTAAGTGTACAAGATTGGTGATATAAGTTATATTTAATTATGATCTATAAAAACGAATTTTATATTTAATAACGATTTAAGTTTAAAAACCATTTAATTATTAAGTCAAAAACTGGAGGTTAGGCCATACTTATCAAGAATTTAGCCGAGCACCTGGTGTTTAGCCGAGACACCTTCACTAAGCTACGAAACTAACCATTAGCGAAGACACAAACCTGTTCCAAGCATTCCCAAAACTAGAATAAAAATCTCCCCAAAATCCCAAAAGTTTCCCGGATTCCCAAAAATAGCATAAAAATATCTAAAATCCCAGAACTTCCCCGGAAAGCAAAGCAACGCCGAGTTTAACCTTTGCGCCATCCCGTTCCTTATGTTTTGAATTGTCGCGTCGCTACTAGTACTTGTTACACGTACGTACATGCTTTTGTTTTAACACACAAAACTAATAAAGCTTATAAGCGCCTAATATGTAGTATGCACGACTATTTATTAATTGTTTTTTGTAAGATTTTTACTTCTCCCTTTCAGAGTGCAATTGGCATAAGAGAATTTTTAATTTTTCGATATCAAAAGAAGCTGAATATGGTTTAACGCAGTGATGCCAGCTTTTGATACTCAAAACGCGTGAAATTCTTGGAAAAAAGGGATAAAAAGGGCTAAGTTGAAAAAAGATAACTAATAAACAAAAATAAAATTTTGGGACCATCTTCCAAAGCACAACCAATTTTGACAGAAATAGGAGACTAGAAATATATAGACGAAAAAGTTACATAACTGCCTAAGAGTCCCAAAAAGGGTTTATATGTGTGAATGACGTCCATTAGTTTTTTATTCCCAGCATTTTTTTAAACATACTTGTACCCTATCTCCAACCCTTGGGGGGGTGGGTTTTCTCATGCAAATAATGTGGTTTATTGAAATGACCGAATTTAGCCCAGCAGCGCCTGGCATGCTTCTAGACGAGTCAAATGTTTGACCAGCTCCCATTAGTTTTCTAGCGTCAACAATTTTTTACAGCACACCTACCCCGTATCTCCATACCTTAAGGGTGCTCCCATACAAAATTTACAATACAGACTAGAAATAGATAGAAGAAAAAGTCCCATAACTTCCTCGGAGTTCCCCCTACGGGTGTTAAATGTATGACCCACATCCATTGGTTTTTCGTTCAGAACATTTTCTCAAAACATACTTGCCACTTATCACCATCCCTTAGCGGACTCCCATAGAAAAACTTTGCATTTTGTGTGGCAGCCCCCTTAAGGAATGGAAATATTGATTAGGTATGTTAGACAACGTAACATATACTTGGGTTAGTATTTTACGGTTAAAAAGTGAAAATTTTCGTTAGCGTCTTTTGAAAGTGCACTAGAGAACAGCGTTGTGCATGAGCTTGTTTTACTTGTTTTACTTCTTAAAAAGCACGATAGTGAGTAAACTTGTGCTCACTATCTCATCTCTGCGGCAAATGTTTATGTAAAGTTTTACTTCATATAAGCATATTTGTATTTATTTTGTTTATGGTATGAATTGTTATCATTCTATTTTACAGTAGTATTTTTTTACTCTTTGTTTCATTTCATTTTCGCACAAAGTAAAAAAAGCTTGATGTTTAAAGATTTCCTAGTGCGAATCTGAAGTAAACAATATGCATACAGTAGGTTGAAATAGATATATAAACTATTATGAATATCATCTGTATGTAAATATGGATTTGCATATGTATGTATGTATGCATCTATTTGTCCTATATTCATTACCATATGCGTTAGGTTTGATTTTATACAAAACAAACTATTTCTTACTTTACAAGCCACAAACAAGTACGAGTACTCTTGTATATAAATTTCCCCAGATACATTCATTTTGTAAATTTTGTGATAATTTGTATGAAAATTTTTATTTGTATATTGTGTATATATTGTGGTTTTTATTATTTATAATTCAAGGATACTTTCATTTATTTCATGTTTTATATTTTTATGTCTCGTAATACTTTTTACTGTTTTAGTATTCGTAGTTATTTTTGAAATTATTGTTTATTTTCCTCATTCTAGTTTATTTTTTCTGCGGTTTGCAACACAAAGATTTTATTTTACAAACATAAACTTTAAAATGAAAAAAAAATGAAAAAAATAAAACTTTTAAAATTTGTATTGCACAAATCTGGCCATTAGCTTTTACATTGAAATTATTTGCAAAATGTAATGAAACATTTAATTAGTATAGCATTTTTTTTTACTAGTTGGATCGTTTGAAATGTACATAATAAATGACCTTCTATACTTAAAGTGCTTTTTCTCTTAATTAAATGACAAAGTGTTGTTTGAAATTTCCAGCTGAAATTTTTTAGTTATTAGAAAATTTAACAAGAACTTAATTTGTATAGAATAATTTTCTATGTAGTTCACTTTTTTGCGATTAAACATATTTTTAAAAGCTAAAAAGATTATTTGCTTACTACGAAAAATTTCAACATGAATTAAATTAAAATTGCGTGTTTTTTGAAAATTGTAGTCAGAATTCAATTAGCGAAATATGCATGCGAAAATGTATGCTTTACAAAAGTAATAAGCAAAAAGTTATTTTTTTCTAAATAAAAGCTCACCTCAACTCAATTTGCAAATGAATTTTTGTTGCTGTAAATGTTCTTTACCGCCCAAACGAAATCAGAGCGTTAAGCCAACGCGACAGCAGCAGGGTGCGCGTATTTACCGTCCATTCAAATTAAAATATATCGGTTGGAATGTATGGTAAATACGTACTCTGCTGCTAACGCGACGGCACAACGCTTTTATTTAGGTAGCATTAGGGTATTCACACGAACAACGTATGCTCGATTAATCGAATAATTTAAGTCAAATAATGCTCGATCAAACAAACATTTTCAATTTCAAGTAAAAGTTTATTCGAGTAATTTACGTCGATTAATCGAATAACTCGAATAAAAAATTGTGTGTAAATTTTTATTTTTCTTAAAAGCGTTTTGCAGATTTCTTCATAAAAACTGGAAAAAAATATTTTAAATTAATGGAATTTTTCATTCAATTCAAATGGTATTTCATACTAATAGACCTCATGATCAACGAATTAAGTAAATTATACAGTAATAGGGAGAAAGAACAAATTTCAAATATCTTGTACAAAAATTCGGAAATGTTTCCAGCAAGCCATAACTATTTGAAATAAAGAAGAGACTTCGAGAGCAATTACCTAACTCGATTTTTCATATTAAATTAAACCCAAAAAATTACTTGTCGTATTAAATATTACTCTATACAGAAAAAAGAAATTGGTTCAGTAAATTGGATATGCTTTTTAATTCGCTACTATTGATTTCTCCAGCGTCAAAGATTAGAGAAAGACCATTTTTAATAATGTGAAAAATATCATTCTATGAAGCAAAGAAAAAACATAATTTTTTAGTGCTAAATGTATTGATTTTGTTTGATTATTTACTGAACTATCCTGTAAAAAGTGGGACGAAAATATACGACCTGTTCCATTTTCCATGCCGAATGAAAATGTTCGGAATAGTAAAAGCATTGTTGTTACAAGTTAACGTTTTTATTCCGCTTTGAATACAGAACAGGACCAAATATTATTAAATATTTTCTGATGCAAAATTTGCTCATATAGAATCATTTGAATAGTGAATTATTAAAAAAAACTATTTCAAATTATCAAACTATGACCTAATTTATCTAAAGATATTGTTTTTTCTTTTATTTTTATTATGAAACTTAATATTTTTATTTTTGCCAATAAAAATAAAAAACCGAGTAAACTCAAAAATATTCCGATTAACTCGAATAATTTGTAGCAGTAAAACCTACTCCAATAACTCGAACGAAATAAAAGTTTTATTCGATTGTTCGAGTAAGTAAAAAATCTCAATTTCGATTGTTTGATTAATCGAAAAGTCGATTAAAATGAATACCCTAGGTAGCATGTATGTACGTATGTTCTGGGATACGTATACATACGACAAACTTAATTATCACTCATATGCCTAAGGAGCTATTTCAAAATATTATTTTTAGTTTTAGAGCTCATGAAACCTTTGACTAAAACAGTCTTTCTGTAGGCTGTAATGTTTTTCTTTGACGATTTATATCATACTTAGGACGGTAGCCATAGTTTGACAAGTATCTGTCAGTCGCTTCGTTGCATCATATGCACTTCATTAAGCAAAAATGGGTGAAAATAAATCATTGTCTATTAAATTGACATGGAATTTTAAATAATTAGGCTATTCAGAAAACTTAGATTGGCTTCACTAAACACGAAAATGAAATTATTACTTATTAAAGTTATGAATTTTAGGCCAACCGTATGGTTTTTAATCCAACGATATTTTAATTATACTGTTCTACAAAGAAAATGTTCTGTGGAATATTTTCTATTTTGATATGAAGATTTCGTTCTAAGCAAGTTAGGGCCTATTCACATATTACGTAATGCTATTTTCGGAGGTTTTATACCCCCGCCCCCCCCCCCCCCCCCCTTCGTAACGCTTTTTACAAAATTTTCAGTATAAAGTATCTAATCCGTAACAAATATTAACCCCCTTCAGCGTTACGTAATATGTGAATAGGGCACTACTTCGAGCATAATTTGTATATAAAGGGATATCCCTACACATCAGCATATTTCCATAATGACAGTTAATCTTCTCAGGAAAACAGTTTTTAAAAATTAGTTTTATGTATTATATAAAATTTTTTCTTGGACGATATTTTCAATGCAATTGTTTTTATGAACCTGTTCACAATTATTTGATTTCGCTTTCCGTTTCGTTTGATTTCGCGTGCTCGTTAATAAACGCATAAAATTTCAAATGAAAAACTGCTGTAGTATAATTAAGGGCCATTATTATAGATTGCCAATAGCTAAAGTTAAGATGTTATCGGACAGATAACTCCTTTTTCAGTATTATAAGTAGACTTTAAGCAAACGCTGCCCGCTAAGCTAAATGGAAGTTCTTCTTGCCTTTAATTTTAACTTTAGGTTTATGCTATTGTAGTTGCCATAGCTTATGAAAATATTTATATAAAAGAAACATTGATACAATTTTCGAGCATACTCTTACACAGAAAAAAATAGACAAGAATTATATTCAATAAAACCATGTTATTAAAAAAAATATGAATTTCAATAACATTTATCTTTAACATAATAAAATATTTCGTTGTAAGTATTTCTTTTCCATGCCGGTTATTTCTTTTCTTTTTATACATAAGTACTCAAAACAAGTTGTATCCCATCAAAAAATAAATGGGCTATGGCTCAGCTAGAGAGTGTATGCTTTACGTCCGGAAAGCCCGGGTTCGTATTCCAGCCATGTCAACATTTTTTTAATTTATATATATATTTTTATTTTGAAATAATTTTGTTATCAATATAGGGGAATTCTTTATCACAGGAAATTTGAAAAAAAAAATTATTGAATACCGGGATTTTTGTTATCAAAAACGAAACTTATTTTTTTCTGTGTAGGAGGAAAAATAAATATTTCTTCTTTTGCTGTTTGTATTAACAGTTAATATGACGCCTAAAGGTGGTAATCGGTTTTTGCTCTGGTATAGTCATGTTTTCAAAATTTTATTTTACAGAGAAGTTGTAATAAAGAAAATGCTTACAGGTCACTTTATTCCTCACTTTAGCTTTAGTTAGCTTTTACAAACGCGTACTTTACACGCAAGTTGTAATGACGGGCCTTCATAGATAAGAAATAAATGTACGTAAGTTTTTTTTTGTGTAAGACTGTCCATTATGTGTTACATTCGAGGAACGAAAATACTGTTTATACCCTCTTCATACAAAATGGCGTGTCCGTAATAGATGTTGTTGATTTTCCATATTAAGAAACTATGAGTTTTTCATAAAATTTTTTAAAAATAATAGAAATTATAATTTTTTTAATTGTTGTTGTTCGCAATTTTGTGTATTGAGCGTTACGCTTTTTTAGCTTTATTACTTCGTTCAATTATTGAAATTGCATTAACAACATACACTAAAATAACAGCGTAGGTTTGTACATTTATATATTTGAAAGTTTTTGAACTTTGTTAAATAGTATTATATTGCAGAAAGTTTCATCAATCAATCATATTTTGTATCCAAAAAAATGTATTGAGTGTTATCCATATTTTTTTTAAATTAATTGAAATTTCTTAGTGACTAAAAACGGAGTTTATGTTAAAATGCATTAAAGATTATACATCTGATTTTTTTAATTCAAAATATACAGGTAAGCCATTTTTAATACACTTTTCATCCAATTTTTAAAGTCTTTATGATAACATTCTCTTTAATAAAGAGCTGTTCGTATAATATTTGTGTTAAAATTCTTTTTAATAAAGAAATGTTATTAAAAAACTAATTTTTAAATTGATTCGTTTTCGGAATCGATTTCCATCACATGCCTGATAGCATGTGTTCTGAAAAAATATTGATTTTAAAAGATACAAGTTTTTTATTTTTCCATGTGAACCCAAGTAAAAATTGAAAAAGTTGTCATACATTTTAGTTTCGTTCTGCGATTGTTATAATTTTTTGTTTTTAGAGAGTAGATGTATAGTACTTTAAAACTCTATACCTATTTTTTGCAGTGTATTCCCGGAACAACCGCGAAATCAAGTGTAACGCTCAATATACAAAAATGTTAAAAAATCGAAAAATATAATTTTATTTCAAGATCCATTGAATAGGCGAAAACAATAATATGAATCCTATATCCTGATATTTCATTTAGTTACATTGGTAAGCAAAACAAAAAAAAATATGTATGTCTACAATGCGAATCACCCATATAATAAAAAGTAGTGGTTCCAAAATAGATCCTTGTGGAAATCCATATTCATTATACACATAAGCATTTAGATTCTTAAACTATTAACTTTAACCCTTCGCTTTTTACCGGTTAAGTAAGATTTAAACCATTTTAACTCAATTCCTTTTACTCCGTCCAAGTAAAGTTTTGAACTAAGAAATCTCTGTAAATTTTTTCGAATGCTCTTTTAAAGTCTGAGAACAATGCCTAAATTCTTCTATCGTTTTTCACATATTTCCATCTATTAATTACATAATTCACTGTTGTTTCATAAGACATATTTTTAATACGATTGGATTTTTGAACATATATTTTTTTTGCTCAAAATAGTTTTCTAGTTGTTTTTTTCGAACGTTTTTAGTGTATTTATTGGTCTAAATTCTTCAGATTTTGTTGTTTTTACCAATTTTTCTATTAGAGTTATTGATGATATTTTCCAGCTTTCCGGGACTTCTCCCATTTCAAGGGATTTATTTATAATATTTATTTATAAAATAATAAACACGGTAAGAGGACACTTCTAGCAGACCCGGTATGTCCAATTGTTCCTCAGGGATGGCGCATAGAATCTGAGAGAGACATAGAATATGCACAATTTAAAATAATTAGTCCGATAAAAGGGACACATCTAGCAGACCTCCGCGGTAATGCTCCACACTCATAGAAATATAATGCGGACATCCATTATTTTTAGGACAAAATCGTAATACGTATGAGCAATATTATTGTACCATCATTCAGTTTTTTATCTCTACAAGAACAATTTTTTACAATGATGGTAGGCCCTTTTGCATATTATATGACGGTATGTATATTCGATCTTTTCAAATCAGTGGAAAGTTCCAGGAATGGCCAGCTTCATACAACATTTTCCATGTTGCCTTTGTCACAAGTTTCTAACGCATTTTCGGCTTGTCAGGAAATCTCCGATTTAGCCTTGAAGAGCGTATCAAGTGAAATAGTAAAATAAAAAAGCCATAAAAACGACAAATAATACATTCAAACGTGCTCTTATGTGCTTGGTTGTATGTCTTACTGTTACGGCCCTTAGCGGCTTGTTATTGTCTTTTTATATAGAGAACAGAACTTGAAATTATGTAAGTGCAATTTGTTATATGTAAAATGGCAGAAAATAATATTTGATAATGTTCCTTTTACGGTTATAAACACGAATTATAAAGTTTAAAAGCCTCTAAGTTTTATTAAATAATATGTATACGTTTGTGTGTGTGTGTGTATAGATGTGATTTAAGTTATACAAAAGCATTGCATACTTTTATGGGATCTTTAGTAATTTCGTTTGCATAATATTATTTTTTTATTAACATTCAAACAATCACAATCTACATTGGACTGAGTGCTTTAATAAATACGAGGAGCGGTTCAAAAAGCAATGAAAATTGCTAACAAATGTGGGAGGGTTTCTTAAGTTTAGAGAGAAATAAAATTGCCTGGCAAAATTCTAAAATCATAGATTTTGCTCAATTAAAACGTGAAACTTTCATGATGATTTTGTCCTTCCAATTTGCCATTCTCCTCAACTTTCTTCTTTAGAACATGCTATTTTTATATCAGGTCGGAGAGTTCTGGAACGGCCCCCTGATAAATTTACTTAAATTAGTGTGTAAGTAAGATTACATTATCTTTTAATAAATGATGTGTAAGTAAATCTGTGTGAGTGTGTGAGTTAAAAGTTTTTGTTTCCGTAAAAGATTTGTCAATGTACAACAGCAAGTGCTTGTCTCTGTGTGTTAAACAAATTTGTAGGCGTAACAGATTTTTATAAAAAAAAAACGGATGAAAGACATGAAAACGAGGAAAAAAATATACAAAATATACATTTATGCATTATGTGTGTTTTATATATTTCATGATTTATCTTATGGTCAATGGCTACTTGTACTCGTAAATGTACATGTTTTTATATCTTTATATTATAAATGAAAAAAAAAATTTGTTATCATATTTAGATGAAAGTAATAAACCTAAATTTTCCTGCTTTATTTATGTCTGTAGTTTTTATATTTAAATGATTTTTTTTTCATTGCGCTTTGACTTGATGTCTATGGAAGCCAACATTGCTTTCCACACAGCCTTTGCTTCTACTAAAAAATTTCCTTGCATTCAATTGAGTGCTTGCTCTGATCTCATGTATAACATTAATACATACATTTGTAAGTAGTATATTGCTGCTTGTGGTTAAGCTCGTAAAAATTGTGCGGTACGAGAGTATTTTATACTTTTGTATGCATGAGTTGCCTGTCGTAAGTAAATTTTATTTTCTGTTGTATTGAGGTTCTAAATTTTTTATGCATTTTATTTGAATATTTATTTCTTTTATTCTTATTTAGTTTAATGTTAAACCAACATTTATTACTTTATGCCACGAGACCTGCAGAAAATAACAGATTTAAACCAAAAAAATTTAGAAAAAAGCAAATGGAACGGTTGAAGCATAGGAAGGAATAAACGAACGTATAAAAAAAAGTATGATTGTACATTATCAAAAAGAAAGGAAGTTATTATACCTTTTATATATATATATTTAATCTGCACGAACGTGGTTGGTTTAAATATGAGCTAAAAATCTATGCCTTCAATCGCTCTTATTAGTATTCAGT
This sequence comes from Panzeria rudis, assembly GCA_956483635.1. Classification (NCBI taxonomy): domain Eukaryota; kingdom Metazoa; phylum Arthropoda; class Insecta; order Diptera; family Tachinidae; genus Panzeria; species Panzeria rudis. The sequence goes on from OY101447.1 coordinate 6,388,491, forward strand.
GTTTTTTTTAGAGTTTGAAACGAGGGGTGTACATGTTCTTATTTAGCCTGAAGTTTAGAAATGATTTGTTTAGTAATTTGAAAACTGGAAAAGATACTAAATATATTCGTAATGTAGATTACTATAATACAATTTTTTTTTGCTTAAAATCTCAACATCTTTTTCTTTCGAAAACGGATATATGTAAAGTAAAGCTATAACTCAGCCAACTTCACAGAATTAATTATATATTTTAAACAACTAAATTTAGTTTTCGGTGACATAATGTTAGGACCTTGCACAAGGCTAATGATACCTGAAGGCAGAGTAATATTAAATTTGTATGCATGATTTCTTAGTATCAGACAAATAGGCGGGTTACCTCAAACATTTGACACACACTAATATACAGAGACGAGAGTGAGAGGAACAAAGAGACTAAGAGAGATAGTGAGCATTGGCATTAAGCTAGGTGCAACCCCACCTCAGAATAGCTCTAGCCATCCTAGATATTCAAAATATTAGAGTAATTTTGATAATATAAACGAACTGGAGGGACTAATGTGGGATACAAAAGCAACGAAAAGGAAAAGAACAAAAACCCACAACCTTGCAAGGACAACGGACAACTCAAGATAATACCGAAGATAAACAATTTTTCAACGCAAGTTTTTTTCTGTTTCTTGACCGATTTCTGTTGTTTCTTGAGCGACTGTTGTTTGGTTAAGCACTAATCTTTTATAGTTAGTGAGCCATACTAGTTTTAAAATTAAAATTTCTAGATTTTTCAAAACATTGGTCGATCATTTTCAAGATATCGGAACCAAATAACAACCGATTGTCACAATTATTTCTGGGCTAGTTAAACAACAAAATTTCAAATTGCTTAAAAAACTAGGCGATAATATTCTTTCTGAGTTGGAAGATATACAAGTTTTAATTTGGAAATTAAAAAAAAATTTTGAATTTTTGACAATTTTTTCTTAATTCTTAATTCTTTTCTCTATTATAAAAATTTTTTTTCAGATACATATAATAATTATATATGTGACTAAAAGGTATTTTTATAGACATGATTTTAGAAAAAAACGAAAAAATTAATCAAATTTACAATTTTTGTTGACCCTTGACCCTTTGGAGTTCAGCCTTGAAATTTTCTTAGGAATTCTGAGATTCTCAGAAGTATATCTTAGTTTTGTTTGCTTGCTTGGTATTTAGTATGTAAATTGCTATTTAACTGAAAAATTTCATTCGAAAGCATAACTTGCACTATGCAACAAAATGAAATTTTTGTCATGACATTTGATAACCAATATATTTTTCGACAAAAATAGTCGAAACTTAAAATTCTATGGAAACGTTCTTTTTTTGAAATTAGAGATTTTTGATGACGCTGTTCTATCTATTTCATCATAACTTGGGAACGGGTAGTTCAATTTTATTACAAAATGTTCTAGAAAACTTTAAATAAAATTACCTTTAAGCCGTTTTAACCTTATTTTTATACACTCAATGGTTTCCGAATTATTCAAAGCGCAGTGATGAAAAAAAAAAATTCTTTTTATGCAAAATTGGTAAATTTATATTTTTTAAAAATTTATAAAAAAATCGAAAATAGCAAAAACTTACAATTTTTATTAACTGATTATAAAGCCACATATATTACAAATCAATTAAGCTTTATTTCAGGAAAATCGATGAATAAATATTGATTTTTTTCATAATAAATTTAAGTCACCTAATTTTTGCAAAAATTGCGAATACTCGGTACAACAAAATAATTTTTTTAAAATAACAAGAATCTAACAACTGATTCTGGCAGAGGCCCACCAAAATATATACATGCATCGCCGTTTTGAATGTTATAATTTGTGATTTATTGGAATGGGATTTAAATTCTTTCCCTTCCCTCCTCTTCCCTTTATCAAACATAGTTGTTATACTGATTCGGCATATGCTATCTTGTAGGGCTTACTTTTAAGGTGTGGAATGTGTTCAGCACTTTTATGTAAAACACTATGAGGAAAATTTTTGTGAAACAATTAAGCTAGCTGTATCACCTCTGAAGGGGAATTTTTTCTCCCTTATTTATTTAAGGCCAAAAAAGAGCTCTGCTTCGAAGAGCTTGAGGGTTAAAATGTTCTAAACAAATTAAAAAAAAACGTTAAACTTTATTATAAATAAAATCAATATTTATACATAGATTTTTATAAAATAGAGCTCATTTTATTTGTGATATAAGACGCTTTATGATTTGTAGATAAAATTTTTCCAATTTTCGATTTCTCATATTTTATTAAAGAATGAAAATTTTCCAATTTTGCAAAAAAAATATATTTCTCATCATTGTGGTTCGAATAATTCTGAAAATAATATTCAAGTTTATTTTTTGAAGTTTTTGTAATAAAATTTGAAAATTTTTTCCCAAGTTATGATGAAATCGGTGGAGGAGCGAGTCCAAGGCTTGATTTTTTTTAAAGCAAAAACGAGGCTGTTTCGCTTTATTGTGAATAAAAATGGTAATATTTTGCAATATTCGATCTCTTATAAATTTTTTCCAATAATTGAGTCATGAATTTTAGTCGAACTGTATGGTTTTTATTCAAAGTTATTTAATTAGTTTGGCTTAAGTTCGTTTTATGGTGGTCTCGAAACAGCTGTCAGTTCAACCTTCCGTACATCCAAATTTTTCTTTGAATGTTCAATATTTACATGCTTTAGAATTTCATTCTAAAATAAAAAAAATAGTTTTATCGAAAGATCAAATTGAAAACGAACTTAATTCAAACTAATTAAATAACTTTGGATAAAAACCATACAGTTCGACTAACAATTCATAGCTCAATTATTAAAACTCTAAAGGCACTAAAAAAAACTTGGGCAAATAAACATTCAAAATCCCAGCATTGAAAATATCGAAATGAAAAAAGCTTAAAATAGTAGAACATGCTAAGAAAAGACAGTTAGTGAAGTTCCGAACATTTAGAAAAAGTTCATTAATAATAGGTACGACTCGCCGCGAGGTGGCGACAATGTCTGTTAATTAAGCTTTCTAAAATTAGTACGATTTTCGCTAGGATGTTGTTGCTGCCGTCGCTGGTAGTGTAGGTCAAGAGCTCTGATGAGAAGACTATGGTGGTCTCGAAACAGCTGTCAGTTCAAACTTCCGTACATCCAAATTTTTCTTTGTATGTTTAATATTTACATACTTTAGAATTTCTTTCTTCAAAAAAGAAAAAAAATAATAATTAGCTCGAAAGATCAAATTGAAAACGAACTAAGGCGAAGCTAATTTTTTGCAATATAATTATAACTAGTTATTTAAATTTTGCATAAAAATAAATTTTCATCATTGCGGTCTGAATAACTCCGGAACGATTTAATGTATAAAAACATAATGTTAACGGCTTAAAGGTAATTTTATTTAAAGCTTTTTAGTGGTTTTTGTAATAAAATTGGACAATACCTTTATAAGTTATAATAAAACCAATGGATCTTTCTCTTCTAAAGTACGGGAATATAAGGCATCAAAAAAAATAAAATAAATAAAATAAAAATATAGTGCTACTCTTTGGCATTTATAAGCATTATCCTGAGTTCAATAAATATAGATTTTTAAGTTTGTATCTTTCGTTTTTGTCCTACTAACATTGCTTTTCAGGTAATTTATCCAATTAATTATGGAAAATATTTATTCAAAACTTTATGGCTTCTTTATACTGCTGATGTTATTAACATATGATACATTGATTTAAGAAAGTTAATATTAAATTTTTGGTAGAACAATTTATTAATATGATGTTAGTCAATATTGGATGTGTTTTTTTGATAATTTTTGTCTAAATAATAAATTAAAGCATTGTGTGTGTCTTAAGGTTTTCATTTCCAACTAAATATAACTTTATTAATACAGGACATTATTTCTAGTTAATTTTTTCTTATTAAATTCGGAAACTATAAAGATATGTACGAGTATACTTATATAAATATTTTAGCTTTTCTCATAATTAAATATAGTTTTTCATATTCATGGCAACAAGTACTTCTAGCACATCTTTCCTGTTGGCATTAAATCTACTTCAATATATTAGAAACTTAAGTGGTAAGTAAAGTATAGTTAAAAAAAAATCATATTAATATAAGAATACCAACAATTGCATGGAGATACATATATTATATACTATATAGTTGCGAGAAAATATATGTGTATTATCCACATTATACAAGTAACACGAGTATTATTCTTAACTCGACTATAACATATTCATATTTAACATTCATTTAAAGTATTGCACACTTGTATGTTAGAACTAATTTGCATAAGTTAACCATTAAGTACAAAATAAGCAAAAACTAAAAGAAAAAATAAGAGGAAAAAATCTAAAATGGAGTATGAGAAGAAAACTTTATACTCTGAGCTACTTTCTGTTTTCTTCTTTGCTGCTGCTACTATTTTCTTATTCAGATTTATTGTTTTATTATTTTATTCACAGGAAATTTAAAAGAAATGCTGGAAATAAATAAAACAAAAGTTTCCTTGTTCAAGAGATATTATAAATATTAAATTAAACTGTTTGTTTAAATATTTAAATACATTTCTTTAAGGTGTAATAAAATTTTTATTATAAACATTTGAAATCAAATGTTAGGTGGAAATAAAATTTACTACTACAGGGTGTTTTTTTAGAGGTATAGAACTTCGAATTGAAATAAAACACAAGAAAATCGTTTTAATGTCCATCAATTTGGCTTTATTGGAAGGATAATTTTATGCCATTAATGTTTAAATATCATTTCGGGCATGTGGCCGCCGCGGCTGGCTCGAATAAAGCCAATTCTACAGGTCCAATTTTCAACCACTTTTTCGAGCATATGGGGCCGTATGTTGGCAATAACGCCACGAATGTTGGCTTCCAAGTCCCCTAACGTTTCTGGTTTGTTGGCGTAGACGAGCGACTTCACATATCCCTAAAGAAAATAATCCAATGGTGTCAAATCACACGATCTTGGTGGCCAATTGACAGGTCCATTCCGCGAAATTATGCGCTCATCGAATGTTTCCTTCAATAAATCGATTGTGACGTGCGCTGTGTGGCATGTAGCGCCGTCTTGTTGAACCACAACTCATCCACATTCATGCCATCCAATTCGGGAACAAAATAGTCGGTTATCATGGCTCTACACCGGTCTCCATTAACGGTAACTGACTCTCCAGCATTATTTCGGAAGACGTATGGCCCAATGACTCCACCAGCCCATAGAGCACACCAAACAGTCAGTTTTTGTGCATGTAATGGCGTCTCAAGGGTCTCATGTGGATTCTCTTCACTCCAAATGCGGCATTTTTGCTTGTTGACGTAGCCATTCAACCAAAAATGAGCCTCATCACTGAACAAAATTTTGCGATTTTGCTTACGGTAAACTTCGCGAACTGAACCATTATTTTCGAAATAAATTTGCACGATTTGCAAGCGTTGTTCTTTTGTCAACCTGTTCACGATGAAATGGCAAACCAAACTAAATATTAATCACTTGACAGCTGACAAAATGGCCGCCAGTTAAAAAAGTGATGCCAACTTAAAGTTCTATACCTCAATAAAAAACACCCAATACTTTTCAATTTAATTTTGTAAATGTTCGAAATTTATTACTTGCGGTTATTTCAGTAGGTTTGAAGTGCTTGCATAATAGTGTGGTCGCACTACGTATAAAGCTGGACGTATTTCAATAAAACTAGAAACTTTCGATAGCATCAATAGTTGTTGTGCTATTGAGAAGACCATTTTCTGGGTTAAGTCGAATTGTTCTCGTTTTTGGAGAGATGTATCCAGATTCAAATAAACAAGGTTAATCAAAAGCAAAAAAAGCACCGTTCTGTTTTCTTTTTAGATCCCAATAGTTACAGTGAAACAGACCAGATTCTTTTGAACCCATTAACCTAGACAGAAAGACTAGTGCTCTACTAATGAGTTTAAATATTGTCACTCTATTCACAGAGTTTTCTTTATGAATTTCAACTATTACACATGTTTTTCGTTGGCTATATTTTTGTTTTGTTTTATTTTAATTCAAAATCTTTTAATTAATCTTCATACAAATTTCCTGCTGTCATATGAGCAGTTTTCCTTGAACTATTTTCACTGGAGTCTAAATAAAAATTATCTTTGCTAAAAACTCAACTAAAAAGGCTATCAAGCATAAATCCTAAAACTATGCAGCAATAAATAACGAATGTGTGTTTATGTCCAGGCAAAAACTTGTATATAATAAAAATAGATTTAAATTGTATTTCAGTTTCATTTTTCTCTTGATTTATTAAAAAAAAAAGAGAAATCTAAACGAATATTAATTGCTTTATCGTCTTTGACATTAATTTCTATTTTTGCTACACAGATTTATTTATGGCTACCAGACATGCCGGAAATTGTTGTCTACTGTGTAAATGATTTTATTTAATTCTTTATCTTTTCTATAAAACAAACTTTATTTCAATATGACGACAATTTATATAAATTGTTTAAATATGAAATTTAAAAGAGTAAAAAAAAAGATTTGCTTTAATTGATTTCTTAAAAATAAAATGTGAAAGAAGTATTTTTAATATGCTTATGTATTAAATGTTTTAAAAAATTATAATAACATATAAATTACAATGATGTATTATTATCAAATGTTCTATAAATAATCTCTTTGAGATGAAGAGTAAAAACTATTAAGCAATTAAGCTCCTAAATGAATGCTTTGTTTGGTGATTTAAAACAGAAGCCTTTAAGTATGCAATATATTTTTATTGTTGTTTTATTTATAGAGCAAATTAATTGAATATATTTTTTATAAGCTTATTTGATCTTTTTTTTATTAACATGTGTCAATATATATGTGTGTTTGTGTTTTCTTTCATTATACACAATCTTATGAAAAGTACTCGTGCATACTGAAAAAAGTAGAATTAGAAAAATACATAAATGCTTAATTTTATGTGTATGCGTGTGCAAAGATATTTGCGATTAAGAGATAAACAAACAGGTAAATATTTTATGTTTTTTGCTTTTGTTTACAAATCTCCAATTGTTTGAGAAACTATTAAACAATTATTAGTTTCCAGTTATTTATTTGCAAATGACATTAAGCCTCTGAGATGAAATTTGCCAAGTGTGTTATTCAAAATACACTATAAACAATTATTTGAAGTTATATATATTACATATAAAAATATCACAGAAAATTAAAAATTTTCCCATTCCGTTAAAATACACGATGGCCTAAAGTTGGTCAAAGACGACCATTTCGTGAATTGAAAACTTTGCAGGTGTCGTGCCAAATGTAACAATTTAGTTTTTGCAAGTTCGATTCTTGCAAAAACTCTAGCGGCCATTTGAATAACGAAAACTTGGCACGACCTTAACATTAATAATGAAATTGAAATGGATCTTAATGGGTTTATCCATACAATTTGCAATTCAAAATCACTGTAAATGGTAGTAGTGACTCATCCAATATTCTACTGCGATTTATAATCTCTAATTGTAAGGAAAAATTTTGTTAAGATCCAATTCAATTTCATCACTTAAATTTATATATATAAATGTTTCTTGGTTTATTAGTTTTCAGCCCAAATACACAGAAAAATTTCATGCTAAAATCGTCGAAAAGAACACTAGTTTAATATTTTTCGGTAGTGATTTATTTCACTTCAGAGTTATTATAAGAACATTTTTCGTTTTGAAATAATTATATTTCATGTTGATTTAATATTCCATTACAGTTAAAACGAAATGAAGTTGATACTGAAATAATACGAGCAATCATGTTAAATCAAAGTTATTTCAAGTTGTAGCAATGTGAATTTGATGCTGAAGTAACAAGAACAATCATATTGAATCAAAGTTATTTCAAGTTGAAATAACATTAATTTAATGCTTGCATTTTATTATCTATTTTACTTGCGTGATGTGTATTTCAACATTGAATTAATAATTTTTCGTTTAAAATTAATACGAAACAATAGTAATTTTAAATAAAGTCTGGCTCTTGCAGAAATCTAATATGATTTTGAATCAATATTACGACATATTGATATTACATTAGTATTTTTTTCTGCGTGTACAAAGCTTAATTTCCCGATAACAATAATTTAACATGTGCAAATTTTTCTATGCACAGTCAAATTTTAATTGTGGCTGCTAGTTAATGACAAAGAGAAGCAAACCAAGACAAAAGGGCTTACTAATTATGTACATACTTTTTTTTATAAGAAAAATCCTTATAAACATGGGATAAATTGAAAATAATAGAAATATTTAGGCGCCACAAAATATGCTACATAAAATTAATAATAAGAAATAAAGCTCGTTTCGGCAAAATATATCAAAATTTTCAGGTTTAATTTACATATTTTCTTTAGAAATACTTTTCTTCGAGAACAAATACGTTTTTCATACTTCAAACTTTTTTATTGAAAAAAGTTCTCAAGCCCTAAGACAAGCAGATGGTGAATTTTTGTGGGCTCTTATAAAGAAAAGAAAAAAAACTAGAATATATTTAAACTTAAAGTGAAACAATGAGCAGTGGAACTTTTCTTCAACGTACACAGAATAAAATAGTTTACAAATTTTTTCCAACCAAAAGTTAAGAAAATATATTTTTCGTTAGATAACTTAATTGACTTAATTACAGAAGTATAAATCGCCAGGACGAGATGGTATTTTTATGGTGATGCTGCAGAAGATTATATCGAAGTACTGGAGATTGTTTAGACGTGTCATCATACCCACTCCAAAGAATTTCAAATCGATAATCTTTTGTCTCTTCGCTGGAAAATACTAGAACAACTAATCGATCAGCATCTTCGGAACAAAATTGTACGTACATCGGCAGAGGTGCTCATCACGGCTATGTCAAGGATACGTATGATGATATTAGGCTTCATGATGTGCTTGATTTTATAGATTCGGGAGTACATCATAAAGTTTAGGGGTACTCAGCGTCTAAATCATTCTGGTGGAGTGGTTAATTATTATGCCCAGCATTAGAATAATCAACTCTAGTATGGGAAGCAGAAGCCTGAGAAAAAAGAACATATTTTTCACTGTCCGCCTGGGCTGCAATTAAGGGACCCTAGTGAAAGATACTAGTTTTTATGACTTACAAAGTATATTGCTTTGAGCTACCTAGAATTGGAGGTATAAAGTTAGAGCTAGGTGAGGCGAAATACCTGGAAATTATTCAAATAGCAAATTACCATGGGAAAAGAACACGTAGGAAAGGCTTAAGAAAGGGTTCAACATCTAATATGCGTGCAGGAGCTCTATAGAGCCTCAAACTGAAAGTGGTGAGCTTTCGTATGGATGTGTTTTATGCCATTCAGGTAGCAGAGTAATCACTTACTAATGTCCAGACGTGTATTTCAAACGGAATAACAGGTGCCATAAGGATTACACTTCAGGCAGCTCTAGACCTAATATTTCATGTACTTCTTATAGAGGGTCTTCGAGTGATAACGGCGGCAATGAATTTGCGTAGGCCTTAGTAGTCAGGCTTGTTGAGGAAAAACCTAACTAGTTACACAAGGATCCTTAGTGCTGTTAGTTTCAATGCACTGGTCTCCATAGCCTCTGAGGACATAGTTTTTCAAGGTCGTTGTATCGAAATTAGCAGGACACTAGTAATAGCGGCAAGAGGCTTTAAGGTTGAATCTGAAAGCCTTTACCAGGGATGTGCACTCTTTACAGACGGGTCTAAAATGGAAGTAGCCTCTGAAGTTGCTGTCTATTTTTTAGGAACGGATGTTAGTAAGTCATTCAAACTTTCCAATTCAAGCTGAAAGCCTACCGGTTGTAAGGGCCACGGAACTGGTAGCTGAAAATGTACCTGAAAGATTTTAAAGGACACATATGTAACGATATCAGTTATCTCACATGTTCGTGTGTTTTACAGCCGAGACAAAGAGTAACTACCTTCGCACGTGCGTGGCGAATTTTCGCCGTTTAAAAAAATGGATCAAAGAAATTGTATTAAATTTTGCGTAAAAAATTCAGTACTCTGATGTCGTAAAAATGTTAAACAAAGTATGTGGCGAGTCTACTCCAAGTGAAAGGAACATTTACAAATGGTGCATGCAATTTAAAGAAGGACAAGAAGAATTCACTGATAATAATCGTCCTGGATGTCTAAACACGACCAGAAAAAATAAAAAGGTTGAAGCAGGGAAGAAGATCAGTCCTGAGAGTCGTCGTCTAACTGTTAGAGAGTTTGCTGAGGAGTTCATGGACCAAATACATTTTTTTTGTCTTGAAAGGCTTTCTTGCAGTTTTGTACCATTATTTTTTTTTGTTGCATAACTCCTCCAATTAAAGCACCAATTTTCAAAATTCTTTTTTATTTGTAAGGGTTTTCTTTAATTTTTTTTGAAAATCGGAGGAGCAATTACCCGCCTTAAATATTGATTGTTGCATAATTCCTCAAATTATGGACCGATTTTCAAAATTCTTTTGTTGTTTGAAAATGTTTGCTTGAGGTTTGGTTCCATAACTGTTTTTCGAAATCATTCGGACAATTTTTTAATTCCGCTATATATGGACCGATTTTGAAAAAAAAAAAACTTTTTATTTGAAAGTGTTTGTGTGCAGTTTGGTTCAATGGAAATTTAAGCGTTAATCGGACGGACAAAGTGGCCGCCCGAAGTAGTTGGAATTTGTTCGATTGACTATTTGTATTGAAGTCGGTTATTTTTGCCAGAATTATTGCGGATGTTTTAGGCATAAGACGAGTGTCAGCAAAGTTCTTTCTGAATTTGCTCAATGTCGACCAAAAAAGTCGTCTCATGTGTTACTCTCAGAAGTTGTTAAATGAAGTCAGTGAGGGTGATAAAACATGGGTGTATGGCTATGATGTCGAAGCCATACCACAATCATCTTAATGAAAGCGACCAGAGGAGTCGAAACCAGAAATTGCTGAAGAAATTGATGATTATATCAAAAGCTAGCCACGAAAAGTCCTTCCAGGACGAAAACAATTTTAATTATTAAAACAAATAGGTTCCTAACCACATCAATATTGGCTTTATTTATTGAATACACCTCGCACATCACGAAAATGCACAGTTGATAACAATTATTACGTAATGAAAAAAAATCGTTCTATGTATACATTAGTTCGTTATAAAATGACTGACTGTAAAAAACAAACTTGTGCGCAAAGAATTGTTTTTGTATTTTTTTTTGTGCGGTTTGTTCATGTCTCACTTCAACGTCGTAAATTTGCAAATAAATCGATAAATAAAAAATATGTAATAAATAAAATAAAAAAAGTAACAAAACTTTCTAGAAAATAAAAAAAGCCAACAGTAATGATTAATTTGGTTAAGAGAACTTAGTTTTGACTTTATCTGTTTTTTTTACATGAAAATATTTTCATAGAAATAGAAAAGTTAAAAAGGAAAATACTTTTAATTGAGAAAAACAAATTTGATTAATGAATCCCAAAAAAATAGAAAAATTTTCTTCGTAATATTAATGCTACGAAAAGTATTTAATTAAGAAACTGGGAGGAAAGATAGCAAAGAGGTTTAAAAGAAGTATTTTAGCATAAATACTGCCACCAATCACAAAGATATTAGGCTCTTAAGATGCTGCCAGGGGAACTTAAAGCTTGTCAGTATTGTTGTAGGTGTGCTATGCCATTTCCGATCTCTTGGACGCATGCACTTGATACACGAGCCTTTTTTATAATTTGGCAAGAGTTACAGCAGATAAGAATTTGTACTAAGGGATCAATGGTAGTCTGGACAATTGACCCCAGAGTTTTTAGCTGTACAAAATACCCTAAGGGTTACAATGTACATGGCCTGCCTCTTTTATACTTACTATTAGTCTCTTATGACTAAAATGCTTAGATAATTGCTTTAATAACAATATATCAACGATAAGTATCTAAATCCTTAACCTAAAAAAGTTATAAAAAATATTGTCATTCAATAGCAAAGTTAAGATATCCAAAAGGTTGTATTGCTTATATACATAGTTTATGCATATTAAGGTGGGGTGAGATTTTTAGACCAAAAATCTTAAGGGGGTATACCACTCTACGAATAATTCTAAGTAATATTGCTCTAGGACTTCAAGCTTGCAGAAATTCCAACTCGTCTAAAACCATCAAATGATTAGGCCAGACCATGTCTAAATAGAATAAAAATTGGTTGACTTCAGTGTTATTATTTTCTTATAGGAATAATGACAAAAAGTGCTTGAAGCATTTTGTAGTAGAGATGGGCATCAATATATCGATATATTGATAGTTTCTTAAAAATATATCGATATATATCGTCGATATTTTTAATTGCCATATATGGATATTTTTTTTCAAAATATATCGACAGTATCAAATTCGACATTTTTTAACTTTGGTTTTGTTTTTCGTGCAGTTATTAAACAATTTCGACACAATCTTTATCAAATATAATATTATTAACAAAATCTTTTGTTTTATATATACAATTTTGTGTAATCAAAAAATTATCTTTCTTTGAGTATAATTTTGTTGATGTACGTTTAATGAAATATTGGTGAAATAGTAAAGATGTTGAAAATTAACTCTTTTCAGCTTAATTATTTATAAGAAAAGCACTTTCCATGTTTTATTTTTAAACAATTTAGTGATTATGTATTAATAATCATGCTTGAAAGTATAGCGATAAATATCGAAATATCGATATCTTTTTATTCGATATGCATGGATGCCAGTCTATATTTAAAAAAATATATCAATGTCGATATATATCGATATATATATTTCGCTTGCCCATCTCTAGTTGCCCATCTCTAGCTTGCCCATCTATCTAGTTTGTTTCCGTCTACGTATGATTACTATTTTATCAATAAATTAAATAATGATACTCATACGCCACCGTATATTGAGAAAATCACTGGTTGCTTTTATACGAACATATCTTGGAGTTGTCGCAAACTCGTATTCCATTTTAATATAGCCAAATGGTCTCTAGAGTAAAGTTGTTAAGAATTCTTTGTACTACCCTACGATTTTTTATTTATTTATTTTTGCATCCATACATATCGACTGACCTTAATGTATAAACATAAAAGATAAAACTGATACATTCCTAGAATATTCACTCCCACTACCCAAATAAATTCAGCAAACTTTCACACAATCATAAAATTTTAAATACAACTTAAGACACGTGCTTACATGTAAGATGTACCAGCATATTCTAAGATTACTAGCAAAAACTTATCATATATCAAAAAAGCTTTTTCAAATATCTGATAAACATTTTTATTTCTAAGAATTTTAACAAGCACCTGATTTATTTTTATCCTTAGGATACACAATCAATACATTCAACACACAAGTCCGTAAGAGAAAATTATGTGTATAAAGCATACTAAAATTTCTTTATGTAAATGTAAGCAAACATACACGTTTTTGTAAACATAGAGTTTCAGCTTTTCTTTTATATTAAATTTCCTTAAAATTGTTATGCTCTCAGCATAGTAAATAAAAAATTTTATTCTTTTAATTAAATTTACTTATAAGTCCATATGGAATAATTTATGTGTTTATTTTTTTTATTTAAGCTAACGCAACATATATTCTTAACGTAAAATTCCTCAAAAAGGATATCAATCACACAAACACTTGCAAGTATATTGTTTACACACATACATAATATTGTATATTTTAAAGTAATAACTAATCGATTTATTTAATTTACCAGGAGAGTTTGAAAAATGTTTAAAATAAAGGCAGAGGTTAGTAGGAGTGTGTACCAAAAGGGTAAAAATTCAACACATGTCCTTACAGATACGTACATATTCATATATTCTAGGCTCTTAATACATCACTTCTAAAGAGGCTGCTGTTGGCTGAGTGTTTAGCGCGTTTCACTACACACTCTGAGGTCTTGAGTTCAAGACTAGATTCAGGCAAGCCAACAACATCATGCATTGTTCTGATGTGCATTGGAGTGTCATTGGGCCATTTGTTATTATTGTGATGAAGGCAAAGCACTCATCACTTTGGCAGTACTGGAAGCGATTAGTACTAACACACCTTTAAGCAAATTAATGCCTCTACTTGACACCAGAGGAGCTAACACTGCTTTACAAAAAAGCGAGCAATAGCAGAGTTGTAAACGAATTAAGCGTTCTATCTCTCTCCCACTTCGCCAGCTGTTCTCTCAACACTATCTCTTTTCCAAACAAAGTAACACATTAATTTATTAATTAACTGATAGGCATTAATTGCCTGATTGTTTTGCTTCTCTTTTTTAAAAAATAAAAATAAAAAGAAGCACAATAATATAAAAGCAAAAGCTATACTTTCACTCAAACCTTGTCTTCTGTAACTACGCTAGAGCGAAGAGAACCAGGTACAAGACAAGTGACGCGACAGGTTGCCAAGGGCTAGAAAGCTATTCGAGCTCTGCAACTGTACATGAGAGGGACCTGTCGCTTTTACATGGCGTTGTCATTGGTGGGGATCAATTGATATATGTAAGATACTCAGTGATAGGATCTAGGTTCAAAGTTAAGTCACTAATTCTGTGTTTATTTCTTTAAGATGAGTTAAATTACTGTGTTTTGAATAAATACTTTTGATTTGGAAAAAATCTGCTCTCGTTTCACTACTTATGACTCGGGAAAATATTGCAAAACTCCCATTTTCACCAGTCATAAGAAAAATACGTTGATGATAATTGGTAAAAAATTTTTCACCAACATCATTTTAACAACAAATACTTTTCCTAATAAAAGGAAGTATCTTATCGAAATTAAAGACAGATCAAGTAAAAAATATTCATGTTTTTGAAGCACCAAGGCAATAAAGAGCATAATATTACGATTTCAAATAAGATCTTATTTCAGAACAGTGAACGTATATGAAAGAATCTATACAACAAAGTTAATTTTTCACTGCTGAGACAATGCAGATTCTTAAGCAACAAAGTTCCATATGTTTTTATTTTTAGTGCTGAAAATTGTGATGATTTTCAGCACTTCAAAAAGCGCTTTTTGTATCAAAAAATGTAATACTTCAAACCGGGAACTCTGCATACAAAAATCAGCAGCGATATCGGCAGGTTTGAAAGCGCTAGTTTTACTGTA
Organism: Panzeria rudis; assembly: GCA_956483635.1. Lineage (NCBI taxonomy): Eukaryota > Metazoa > Arthropoda > Insecta > Diptera > Tachinidae > Panzeria > Panzeria rudis. The sequence goes on from OY101447.1 coordinate 6,403,595, forward strand.
TAATAATAAGAAGCTGTTTTTTGAAGTATTTTTTTACTGGGGAATATCGACCAATCACATTATTGAGGTTTTTATATAAAGCATATGCCTCATTACATGTTAGCAGTCCAGATTTCAAGCCCATTATAGTTGTGTAACAGCTTTAGTCGAAGTGTCTAAGAGCCTATGATGAGACCTCGATAATGACAAGGTAAAGTTTTAATTACTACTTGAACCTTTCAAGGCGTTAGACACTTTTCATCATAAAATTTTAGCTTTTACTACGTTTATGCGCGTCCTATTTACAAACAAAATTTATTTGCAAATACTTAACTCACTAGTTATACAGCAGGTATACCAGAAATAGATTCACAGCCTATTGGTAACTTGGCCCCTTCTCGGCATTGATCGTCTCATATTTCTATGTTGATACTCTGGCCTCCAGAATTGACCATATAGAAAGATCCAGTGCATTAAATCCATTGTTGTGAAGAAATAAAGTTGGGAGCTTTTTTGTACAATTGGGTTTGGGATTGGGTTTCACGGGTTTTAGGGATGGTGCCGGGTCTTGGTGAAAAGTCCAATTGCTTCTATCGAAATATTTACGTGCCCTAGGAATCAAACTATTGCACATTAGTTTGAAAATTTTTTATTTTGGAAACAGTTTGGTAACTGGTGAGGCATCGAAGATCGCACAGCCATATTTAAGATGTCTCTAAATACAGGAGCCAAGTCATGGCTTCTTTACAAGAAGAAGGAATTGTGGAAGGACCCCAAAGTTTGGGTACCTCGGACGTTAACTTAAAAATAATCGCGAATAATTAATTTATAGTCTGAATGCAAAATTTTTTTACATTTGGATAGTTCTTGAGCGGGAAGATTGTATCAATTGTTCCAAATGTACCTGTCCCATGGCATCTGAAAATAATACCAGTGAAGGTAGGAAGGTACTGCGACCGGTTAAAACAGAATACTAAGAATACTTTCATTATAAGCTATTTTTAAACCATTCCTTTAATTCGTATAAGAAAAGTCGGACCAGTGTTAGTTCTTTTAGGTTATTCTGTGGAAAGTTCAGTGGGGATTTATTTTAAGGAGGTTTTTTAAAGTCAGTTCTACAACTAGTTTCATAAGGACTAGGACCGGGACCAGTATTGTAGAAACTGTAATCATCACAAAGGGACTAAAAGGTATCAATTGCTTCCTCCTATGACAAAGCCATGTTAAAGTGATAGGTCCCCTTCATGCAAAGTGTTAGAACTCGAACCGGTCCCTATCCCCAAAGGATTAGTCACGTGAGATGCCTACAATTATAATTGTAGGCATATTTTTTGTATATGCCCTAGAGGTAAAGGAACTGACCCAGCACATCTCACGTGAATATTCAATAATTATTGAATATTCAGCAATTCCATGAAAAATCAATCAATTTTTGATGATAGGCTTTCCGGCTTTCTGAAAGTTATTCGAAATTCAAAATATTCAATAATTTTATTTAAACTTGTCAGAACTTTAGTTCTAGTGATGATAATTAAAAAATTATTTTTTTTTATAGTATTAAGCACTAAGCAAGGACTATAAAGTAATATTTTTCTCAAACGTTTTCCTTTAAAATTTATTTATTTTTATTAAAATAAATTTTTGTTTTTTTAAGCTTTAAGAAAAATGCATCTCTAATATTGTTTATTTATATTTGTTAAGATAGTACATTTAGTTATCTAATGACCCTATAAGTTTCAAAATGGTGATAAATTTAGTTTTCGAGTTGCAGATTAAAATATGCAAACACAACAGAAGGAAAATATGTTTGATGTGTCATAACTTCAGTTTTCCTAATGATAATTGAAAAATTATTTTCTTATATTATTATGTTAACGATGAAATTTATAACCAGAAAATTTTGATGGTTCTCTCTCCATCCCTCGCCCTAATTGATCGACTTTGAAAAGAAATTTGAAATTTGCTTAAAATTTCCCTAGAGTGAAAAATTTCCTAGAGCGATTGCAACAAAAATATGTCTTTTTGAAATCAATTTTATTCTAATTTTCGAGATATACCGTTATGTCAAAAAGGAAGCAGTAGCACGACATATGCTAACTTAATTGAGTTAATTAAAAAATCAGAAACTCGACAGCAATATTATCTTAAAGCCGTAAGAATATTGTTTTTTAATCTGCTCAGTATTTTCAAAGATAATATCATAGAACTTGTGCCAAAAAATTTTTCATTAAATTTTTTTTGTATTTCAAAAATTCATGAAAAATAAAAATAAAACAAAAATTAAGTTATTTTCCTATTAGCATATAGATAAATATAATCCAAACAAGACTAGCCATAGTTCTGTAAAAAGGATACATAAATTTTGATTTTATTTACAATTAAGTGAGGGAACTTAATTGATAACATTCATGATTTTCATACAACAGCGACATTTTAATTTGCGTGTATGTGTGTTTTAAGGAAATCTCAATTTTCGTTAAAGAAATTCCCCCAGTTAATTGTGAATAAAATAAAAAAATTGCAACATTGCTGTATTGGAACCTTATAGCTCTTCCACAGGATTTTGGACATCTCATTGCTCTTCATCGTCTACTTAAAAGTGCTGATTTCACATCCGAACTATAACAGATTTTTTAGGATATGTGCTACTCTTAGTATTAATATATAGCCTTCCGGTACCGTCATAGTCGCAGTTAAAAAAATTAACCAATAATATTTTAAAACTTGCGTATTGTGTATATCTCTTAAAACTATTTAAATATTGCATATCTTACAGGCGCCAAATTCACAGCCCTCTGTTAGTTAATTCATGACAATGGTTTAATCAATGGTGCTTTATATAATTTGTTAAAGCACCACCATTAGTTATCGAAAGACTGTGAACTCGACCCTAAATACTAGATATACTAAAAACAAAATAAATTTGAGTAGAATTAACTTATAAATAAATTTTCTTTTCTCTTTACAGATACATATCTTAAAAAATGGTAAGCTCTTAAATATTCTGGAATATCCCACTAAACGCTTACTAGTTGTTTCAATATTACACAATTTTCATTGCAAGCACTACTTTTAAAATGTCTCTTGTTTTGATTTGCTAACTTAACAAACAATTCTGTGCACATTAAAATATCCTTTTTACAAAATATTAAAACAGACTTCTAGACAATGTTGACATTCATCAGTTGTTTTTAGGTTAGTTTTGTCGTCTATAACCCACATTTGTTTTTCTCCAATAAACACATCCAACTACATTCAAACGAGAAGAAAAAAGGATTTTATATAGAATACATACATTTTCTTTAGTATTTTATTTTACATACACATAAATCTTTTTTTTTCATAAAAAGTGACATATAGCTGGAGGTTATTTGTAGTTCTTACACATAAATATTTGTTTGCTTATACCCAAGGCTATAAAGCTTTAATAATTCTTTATGTTTAAGTTAATTGAAATTTTACAAAGCAACTTAAATAAATATTTAGTTGTAGTAAAAGAAATTTAGGTTGGGCCATAAAACAATAGCAACATATATATAGTGTAGCATAAAAACAATTTGTTGTTGGGTTTGAAAAGGTTATATAACCTCTGGATATATGTTGTAATTTAAAATAACAAGATTTTTTTTTAATATAGTTTTGATACAATTTTGTTAAATATATGTTGCTATTTTACATATTAAAATATTTTTCATTATCTAGGGAGCTCCAATCAAAAATTCAATTTATGTTTAGATTCAAATAAAGATTTTCTTTTATTAAAAAAGCATTATAAATAATTTCTGTATTCTAAAATTTTAGGGACTGAGTTTTGTCCTTCTTGTGGGGCAAAAATTTAATGTAATTTTTAATTCCCAAAAGAATAGCACCACATGTTTGATGTAATAGTTTAAAAAGGTACACAGTCATTTACGCTTGCAGATGTGCCTAAAACTATACATTACTTTTTATTATTTCACCTAGAAATTTATGTGGCTCCCTTACAAACACATATGTTTCTTTTTTCATTTGATATCATAAGTAATTCTCAATCAGTTTGCAAATTCCCAACAAAACTTAAACTATTTTAATTTCAATTCAAATCAATAGTTGTTTGAAAGAAGAAAAAATGATAGATTATTTTTCTCAAAACAGTTTTTTGTTTGAACAAATTAGTAGCATTATTATATTAATTAAAAATATATTTAGTCCTTAGCAAGTCCTTTTATTTTTAGTCTTTATATATAAATATTAATATAAACATATGTAATACAAATCTATCACATCTTTTCTTTTCTTCATTTCTATTTCCTAATTAATCTAATATTCTACATTTACACCCAATTGAGTTAAAATATCCCAAAAGAAAAAAAGCCCCCAAAAATCAACATGGACTTAAAAAATCAAACTGATTGCATTACTAAACTATCAATAGGAAAAATATTCTTGTATCCTTTTTTAGGAAAATCTTTTTAGGGGAAAGGATTAAGACAATAAAATAAAATTTTGTAAAAGAGAAACCCAAAAATAAGAATAAATCGTATTGAGTCAAATAAAAAGAAATCAAGTTAAAATAAACAGGCCAAATTTTTACAAATAAAATAGAAAAAAAAAAGAAAATGTTCACAAAATTCCTTTTACTTAAGGGGTGAAATCATCAAATGTAGAACCATAACGAAATAATTTATTTCCTAATCATCCATTTGTCTACTTGTGGTTGGCTAAATATAAACAAATGTGGCTGTAAATTTTACAGTTGGAAGCAATAAAAAAGCACACAATTAAAATGTCATAGGAGTATATATTGTTTATGTATATTTATGCACCTAAGGGTTGGTCAATTTTATTTGAGAAAAATTGTAACTGGGGATCTATGAAGAATTCCAAGTTGCCATAGATCTGAATCGATTTCGAGTTTGCAAAAATTCCAAAATATGTTTTAAGGCGCCTTTATAATAGAGAAAATTACAAAAACCATATTGGCGTTTTCTTAATATTTAATCAATATATTAAATAATTATACTCATATGCCATCCTGCTTTGAGACAACAGGTAGGCAAATGATAAAATTCTAAAGACTGAGCTTGATACTTTAAGTGTTCATCAACATTACAAATTTTACTAATGTGCATTAAAAGTTAATGAGACTACTTAATAATGAAATACTATCATAATATTAATTTTATTAATATAATGACATAATTTCATTAATATAATGACATAATTTCATTATATTTATTATATATAAACAACAAATTAATAAAATAATTTCATAAGAAATTGTTTCACCATAATAATAAAATATTTTTATTACTTTAGCGAAATTATAACATTGTTTCAATGAAATTATTTCATATACATATTTGCAAAGTTTTTATGAAAAAAATTCAACGAAAATTCTTTCATCATAATTTATGAATAAAATTTCAGTTTCTTAGGGTAATTTTTAAATTTTGCGTAGATTTCGTATATTCTAGATGCCTTTTGACAAACCAATTGCTACACCCTAGTGTACAATCTATATATTTTTAAAATGGTTTTGTTTTTTGGGAGCTACAATCGTTTAAAGTTGCTACCAATGCATGTGTATTAGCATGTCAGTTATTTGTATGGGAAATTTTTTTTATGAAAATGTTCAGGTCTCACCTTACCGCCCAGAAAGTGTAGGCTTGATGCTAAAATTGGCGGATTTCGAAACAATGCTCGTTATAATTTTATTTTCAAATTTGGTTTTTCTTTTTTACAGAATAGGGCAAACCATTCTCAAAGTATGGTAATATATGTCGCTCAAGTGCCTTTATTTTCGATATAACGGCATATGTCGAAAACTAAAACTTATAAAAAAATGGTTCAACTTCAGTTGCTAGGGAACAAAAAAGTTTACCGAAATTTGCAAAATTATAGTATTTTTTTTTGTTATTTTAATAGTTATGGACTTTTTCGATATTTTGCTGTTTGATTTAGATAAAAGTCAGTAGGCCCAAAGCTGTTGAAAACTTCACAGCCAATAAGTTTTCAGAAGAAAAATTTTTATGATGTGGTTATATTTTTCCACTTGTGCGTCATTAAGCCGTATAAATGTTATTTAATCAAATTTCAATCCGAAGTCGGGACGGGAGGGCGTGTTCCAGGGGCGTGAATTTTTTTGGCAATCATTTTCACATCAAGCCACCACAATTTGGGAGTGAGACCAAACATATTTCCATTTTAAAAAATAACGGATACCATAATGTGCATATAATACACATTCCTGTAATAGCATAAATTTTAAAAAAATACACAATATATGCGTGTATACGTAGATTTTTCTTATTCAAAGAGAATAAAATTATAAAATTTTTCTCCGCTTTGAATTGGTGTTATTGTTGGAAAGACAGTCAAATAAAATAGAAAAGACCTCAATGAATTTAATTTATTCATTTTAAGTAGTGCTGGCAATTTCTGCTGCTTTTAATTACCCAATATGGCAGGCCAATCAGGCCTGCCATATTGGCCGATTTATCGGCATTTTGCCGATTTTTTGCCTCAAAATTATCAAAGTGCCGATTTGCCGATTTTTGCTCGAAAATTCCGATTTTTTTGATAACCACTTAACACAGGGTATCTTTGTTTGTTTTATTATATTTTATTAATTTCTGGGTAACTTTTAATCAGTCAACGCTTTTACTAAAGCGAAAAAGTGTTAGGTTTATTCACAATTACCCAGTAAACTTTTTTTTGACATGTCTAACGTCAGTTAAAATCTGAGACTTTACCAGAGATAATCAACCAGATTAGTCGGCAGTTTTCTGGCACGATGTTTCTGCAAATACTGATGTACTTCTTATGAGTTTTAGCAGCCACTTCTGCACATTGTCTGATTTTAGTTTTTGTGATATTTCTCATTTTTATCTTTAGAATTTTTAAATTTATAAAATATGGGTAAATGTTTTCTGATAAGCTGCCATTGGCAGCAGAAAAATGTATGCCGGAAGAAGAGTCAAAGAGGTCTTACAACATTTTGATTCTATGTGAGAGTATTGTACATCTTTTCTGATAAATTTAAAATTTTGGCTCCAAATTGGTCAGATATGTTCTGATGTTTTGTCGGACAGTTTTCCGACATTGTCTACAGAGTTCTTTGAGACATTTCGGCAAAGTTTTTTTTCCTCAGACAAAGAGTTTCGCTTTCTTGTCAAAAATTCAAATAAAATTTCTTTTTATATTTTATTTTCATTGATTTTTATATTATTTAATATGTTATAAACATTAGTTAATGCTGAATTGTTCTGTTTTGTTATTTCTTTTAAATAAAAATATGGTTTATTGTACTTAAAATGGGTATTTTGAATTTGCCGATTTTTGCCGATTTTTTTAAAATTTAAGTGCCGATAATGCCGATTTTATTTGGAAAATATGCCGATTTTTGGCAAAATCATTTGGCACCTCTGTACCCAATACTGACTCGATACCTTTATCGCTTAGTTGACGTTATACTTTTCAACAGAGTTGTATTTTGGCGTTAATTTTTTCATTCGATTTAGTAATACAAATACTACCTAGAAAGTATCGAGTGACTACTTTTGGATATTTAGTACCCTAAAAAATAGCAAATACTCGGTACTTGGTACCCAGTACTCAATTCTTTGACAGCACTAATTTGAAGGTATTTTTTTAAGCATTTTACAGTTGAATTTTGGTGTCAGTACATGCAAGATTTTATGTATCCTTAATTAACGCCAGTTGGATTGTATATTATTATACTCACTTTCAGTACAAGTTCTCTGACAAACCTGACAGTTTGCCTTAGTTTCCAAATAAATTGACTAAAAGTAATTGCTATTATTGCTGATTTAGCAATGGTAAAAAATAAATTGGCGATTCATTAATGCTGTACTTGTGTGCGTATATGACAACAGAATTACACATTTATGTAAAAATATAAGTCTGTGTATGAACCCATTGCTTTAACTTGATAAATCCATATGTATGTATTTGTACTCATTATTAGATATATTTGCTATTCAAACTATTGCTTATTCTGCTTAAAAAACTTAAGCTGCTTATATTTTGCTCTCTACTCTTTTCGTGTCACATAGTGTCCTTCCAAAATAAATACCAAAGAATCCTTAGAATCAAATTAAACAAAATAAGAAAAAAGATCTGATAGAACTGACTTTTTGCTTTCCTCTTATTTTTTTTATTGATAAGTTAAGCTGGGTTTTATGTTTCTTGTTGACTTACCTTTTAAATATTAGGATTTTTTTTTTAGTATTTGCTATTCCTCTATTTTTGCTTCTTTTCTATGTTGTTGTTGATTGCAAAACGATTTTGTTGCTTATTAAGGTTGACATGTTAGTAGACAAAAACTACACATACAAGTTTATATATACACACATATAGACGCACTTACAAAGTGGTCAAACAAATACATTGACACATTAAAACATTCACTGTTTTATTGTTGATAAGATGCTGTTGCTGTTTCTTAAGGTGTTTTTTGTTTTTTTTTTGTTGATTTATTGAACATTAAAGAGAAATATATTGATGATGAAACAATAAAAGAATTCTTCGTTTAAGGAGGCTTTTTATATGTGAATTCTTCTTGTTAAATTCCTCTGGCTGCCATCACTTACTGTCATCATCTATTTTTCTATTGAAAGCTTTTTTTTGCAATTTTTAATAGTTCCAACATTTTATTTTAGTATGAGTATTTTTAGAAGTACATACATGTTTCGTTAGATTGTTAACTTTTTTTTGTGATTTTTTGTATTTTTCTGAAAGGTCAGCAAAATTTACACACAACTTTATAACAATTTGTAGTGGTTGTTCTTTACAAATATCTCCTTTCGTTATGTCTGCTTGCAATAAAATTAATATAAAAAGTATGAAAAAAAAAATTAAGTAAAAATCGTAAGAAGATGAAAATATAAATTTTATTTCATATTTTGCTGTCCGCATATTTTTCTTCTTACAGATAAATTGTTTGTTGTAGCATTTCATTCTGTTATTGTTTTTTTTCTAGTCTTATTGTAGGGAATGTTGAGTATGGTTAACGCTTAGTTAGGTTTAAGGGATGCGTAGCATTTGACATTAGATTTGATCCTTACAGCACAACAAGCACAAACACCCACCATATACACATACACAATGAAATCCAAGAAAAGCGTAAAGAATAAGTCTAATCTACAACAAACAATCGTAATGCAAGAATTTATTTTTGTGTGTGTCTTGTTTCGCATACTCTTTCCTCTAGTCACATTTTCTGATGAGTTTATAGGAATTTTTGTACACAACAACATGTAACGAGGTTAACGATGTGTTTAGATTTTATTTCATTTTCATTTTCTTTAAAATTTCTACAGCAGTTTTTTCCTGCCTTTCAAGAATTCGTATATTAGTTGTGTCAATGCCTGTGACGTATTTAATTTTTTTTGTTAAGAATATATTTTGGGTTTCTTGAATGCTTGGTAAAGACATATGTTTTTTTTAAATATATTTATATAAGCCTGAGGCAGTAACAAGGACATTAAGTTGTACATAAATACAGCCTACGTAATCTGAATAGATATGTCACAAGCTCCGCGCGGAATGATCTAAGTTCTGATCACTTGATCCTCTGATCATTTTTTATTTATCTGTTTCAGATATTGTTTGTCCTTTAAATTTCTTTAAATAACTTCAATAATTTAAGGTGCCGTTCTATTATTTGTTTAACATGCAAAACTTAAGGAACTAATATGTATTTATGGCTCCTAAAAGTATGCACGTATTATTGTTTTCAATCGAATTTAATTGAATTGAATTCAATCGAATTAAAAATTTAAAAAATTAATTTAGTAGATTTTGTTTTGAAAACAATCTTCGTTTTACGTTTTCAGAAAAAGCAAAATACAGATCCAATTCCACGTTCGAGTCAAAGGAGGCCGTATGAGTATTATTTAATGTATTTATAAAATATTAAGTATACGCCAAACTGCTTCAAGCTATTTTTTTTCATTATTCGTATTATAAAAACGTCATAAAACATTTGCAATTTCCGCAAGCTCGAAATTCATTTTACATCCGTGGTTTCTGTGGCAAGGCTGCTTAGAATTCTTCCAAGAACTACATCCCCCTTACGATTTCTTATCAAATAAAAATCTACCAACCTTAATATACACTACCTTCATAATTACAAAAATAACACAGTGATACAAAAAGAATGAAGTAGAAATACCTGAGAAGTAATAAAACTTTTCTGGTTGGTATTGTTGAGTACAACGAGACCCTGTTTTTGAAATTTTCCAAACACCTGCAAAATCTTGACTTACGGGTAAAACACCGAATTTGGTACCCATATGCACTTGTAAACCAATAACTTAGTAGAATATCAACCGATTTTAAACTTCCCTGCGGATTAAGAAAGAAGAGGCTAAGACCTTTCAATCCGTATGTATGCTTTTTAAGTTATTTTGAGACCTCTCTGTGTATTCGGCCAGAAAACAAAAAAAAATATATATATTTTTTCATTTTTCGAATTTGAAGATGTTTGTATGTAAAGGAATTGTACTATTTTTGATTCTACTTAAAAAGTGTGTAAAACTTGTGAGTAAAACCAAACTTTGTTTTTAGAAATCCGTTTGAAATCCATTGGAGTTATTAAACTCTTTATTAAAACAAAAGTTTTGCAAAAATCCGTTTACAATATTTTTGCTGTTCTTTTTTATGCGCTTTCAATTTAAGGCTAGTGTTTTGGTTTTTTCATTATAGCATTTTTAGTTTTCATCCGATTTTAGTCCATTATGGCTTGAAATTTTTGTAATCGAATGAGCTATTCAATAAAACTGTAAAACAAGAGCTTTTTTTAATTTTTTGTGGTACAAACTGCTTCCGAAAGTATAACAATTGATAAAAACTGGTAGGACCGAAATGAAAAGAAAGCTTAAAATAGAAAAAGTTCATTAATAGGTGCGACTCGCCGTGAGATGGCGACAGTCTGTTAATTGAGCTTACTAAAATTAATAGGATTTTCGGTACAGTGTTGTTACCACTGTCAGTGGTAGTGTAGGTAAAGGACTCTGATGAGTAGACTTGGTAGTCACGAAACATCTGTCAGTTCAATATTCCGTACATCAAAATTTTTCTTTGAATGTTCAATATTTACACGCCTTAGAATTTCTTTCTTAAATAAAAATAATTTGATCGCAAGATTAAATTAAAAATGAGCTTATGCCAAACTAAATAAATAACTTTGGATAAAAACCATACATTTCGATTAAAAATTCATAACTCAAATGTTAAAAACTTCATAAAATCTTAGCTTCGATCCACTATTAGTGACCATTCGACGAGTAATTTAGTAGCCTTTCAAACAAGATATCATTTGCTTTTATCGAACTAGCTTTTGACTCTGGATGGTGCTTGAAAGCAAAGTATACATCGAAAGACACAAATGTATCGTTATCTAGTAAATGTGACGTGCTATGAATCATATCAATATCATTTTCTGTTACATTTACGACAAAAACAACAAATAATTACAGCTTGAAAAAAAAACTGACAAGAAATCTTATTTCGCAGTCCTGTGTTATTTATAGCCATTATCTTATTTATTTTAAATTGTTAAATGTTTTTCGGTTACGAAATATAAAAAATGCTTAATAGTACAATATTTTCTATATTTTTTATTCAACTGTATCTGTTCCTGTTTTAGTTTTAATTTCTTATTTTTATGACTTTTAGAACTATAATTTCCTTACTTCGAAGAAAACTCTGTGTCTTCTTAAGTAATCTCATATAACTTTTATATAAGCGTCTTGTGGTTATGCTATGGTAACAATGTCAATAAATCATGGTCATTAATCAGAGATAATTTTCTTTTAAATTGACCTTTAAGATTGTCATTAGCAGGCTTTGTTTGGCATAGTAATTTTTAAACAATATTATAAAAGGAGGGGCTTATATTTTTGTTCAAAAGGAAAATAATTTGCTAAAATTTACCTTTCTTATCAAATAACTTTCTTGATGAGAGATAAAAAATTACATTAATATGTTTTATATTGTACAATTTCAAGCAATTATTTTTATGGGAACCACTGATAAACTAAGCAATTTATTCAGGAGGCTAAGAACGACAAAAATGTAAAGAACACTATGCGACAAATGAAGATTTTTATAAAAACACACGGACTGTACAGTACATGTTTGATTGTACTACCACGGGTTAGTAAAACTGTATATGTACTCAGTTTAGCGAATTTGGTGACAAATTTTTTATGGACCTCAAAGCAAAGTTGTAGTTACGGTAGAGTTGAAATACTTTTGTGAACATTTCAATATAATCTGAACGTGTCTAGGGACACTACCCAGTTAACAAATTGCTTCGAAGAGAGAATAAAAGTAGTGCTTGCAAACCTGCTGATATCGGTGCTAATTTTTGTATGGCGAGTACCCGGTTTGGAGTATTATGTTTTTGATATAAAAAGCGCTTTTCGAAGCGCTAAAAATCATCACCTTTTTCAGCACCAAAACTGTAAGTATATGGAACTTTCTCGCTTTTTTGTATAGTTTCTTTCATATAAATTCACTGCTTTGCAACAAGTTCTTCTTTTAAAGCGTATTATAGTGCTGTTTATTGCGTTGGTGCTTCAAAAACATGAAAATTTTTTACTGGATAATAGCTCACACAGACCACTTTTTACCTTAAAAAATGGTAGTTTTTCACTAGTTTTTGATGCTAAAATTTTTTTTAAATATTATATTCAAGAGAACACTTCTCTGTTGTGTTATGTTGTGCTTCATTGAAATTTTTTGCAAAAAAATTCTTTTTCCTGCACTTTTTTGAAAAAAATATGTGAAATAATTATTTTATTCACTTTTTTCAGCATAACTTACAGGAACTTCAAATTTTTCACAACAATAAAAAATAGTAAATACTAGAATCAGCAACATAAAAAGGCGATTAATAGCAAAGAAACTAAAAACTGCAATAAAAATATAGAGTAACTGGTAAAAAAACGAACTTTTTTAAGGTACAAAGTAGTTTTTATGGGCTATTTAGGTTGACTAGATACGTTTAGATTGCATTCTTATAATAACAAAAGTTGTTCTGCTCTACCGTAACTACAACTTTGACATATATTGTTAGTAAAAAACTACGAGTCCCTTTAAGTTATTCTGAAAAAGAGTGAAACAATATTATTTATCTTAATTAAAAAAACAGTGTATGGAAAAATAATTTTTTGCCAAAAAATGTTAATAAAATCTATTTAGGGGACTCTTAGCTACATTATTGCCGCATATAGTTAAGCGGTATCACCAAGTCTGAATTCGCAAAAACCGATGGCACGTTTTTTTAAGGGCCTGCTGATTTTCAGAAACTTTGGAGGCCCATAAAAAAAATTGGTCACTAAATTCGCCGAACTGAGTATTAGAATTTACTACCCTTTGATAGTAGAATCGAACCTATACTGTCAAGTGTTTTTCCACTGCTGCACTGTGTAATGAACTAGACAATCAAAATGTCTTGTAGAGACTTTAGATTGAAATAAATGCGGGGACTTTTTTAAAAAGAGTTTGCACATAATTGTATGCTATTATTTTGTTGCTTATTTAATTACTCTTTCCATTCCCTGTAAAAATTTTACGATACGAAAAAGAAAAATATTTCTCATCATTTTATTCTGAATAACTCGAAAGCAGTTGGGATTATAAAATATATTGAAATTTAGAAGTGCTTCAGACCAAATTTCATTAGCATAACTCGAGAACGGTTCGCCGCCGTATTCAGTAAAAGAGAAAAACCGTAATTCGACAACAAAATTATCCTTAAGCCGACCGAACATTGTTTTTAAACCTCCCCATTAGTTTCAGAGATATCATAGAAGTTTGAGCCTACAAATTTAAAATTTCATTACAAATTTAAAAAGTTCTCCCACTTAATTGTGAATAAAATCAAAAACTGTAAAGTTCAAATTTTTTTTTAAATTTGTTTTGCGTATTTTTGTATGAGTTTTTAAACACTTCATAGGGCAAACCATGCTCCACTTATGCTAATATGTGTGTCGTGCAAGTGCCTTAATTTTTGAGATAACTGCCTATCTCGAAAACTAGAGCTGATAAACAAATTTAAGAGCAGCGGCCCAAATATCTAAACTTTAGATTCTAAAGCAACAATTTGAAGTTCAAGTAAACGAAAAATGTTAACGAAATTTGTAAATTTATGTTTTTTTTTAAATTTTAATATATACACGCAAAGAAAAAACATGGTTGAGGCAACCATAAACTAAGAGCAACATACTATGACTGAATTATATGGTTGAAATCAAATCATACTATTATGAAAATAAATCTGTTCTAAATATAATATTGTTGTCTTTTATAAGACTAATATGATTAAGATACTATATCGGGAAATATGATAGTGTTGAGGCAACCATGCCACAACCATATCTTTTCTCTGCGTGTATGGAGTTTTTTGATATTTTGCTGTTTATTTGATTGAATATGTAATTTAGAAAAAGTCGGTACGCCAAAAGCTGTTGAAAACTTTTAGACAACTTTTTGGAAAAATATATATAAAATCAGAAAAAGAGCATTTGTACGAACTTTGGTGTGGCACGCCTTATTCTCAACTGATTGTCCTGAAAAATTTTTTCGTAGTTTTTTTTTATGAATAACCACCGTTTTTCTACTTTGATACGGAGTTGTTTTGACATACGGTTGCTTGTTTAAGCCGCGATAATTTTTCCATAAAGCTCAAAAGCCGCATGGGCCTCAAAATAGCACTAATTGGAACCGCATTTTTATTACAGAATTTTGGACACGCTGTCCGATTGTATATCATATTGGAAAACTAAAGATAATTCCAACACATGTGTACATACAATATAAGTAATGATATTAACTTAACAAATTTTTTCAGCATTCTTCTAGGAAATACATGGAATCTCTATTAAATATTTATTTTTTCGCACTCTCTAAGGTAGGCTACAAAAAATGTTTTCAGTTTTTAGGCAGTTGTTAACTTTTTATAAATACATTATGAAAGATTCATCCATATAAAATTTAAACACATTCGCTTTCAAAATCACTATAAAGCTTTTTATAACTTTAATTTGTTTGGTTTTTTTACAAGATTTAAAGATTTGTTTATATGAAACTATATTTTTTACTGGCTTGTTTACTGTAGGCTGACCTTGGAATTTACTCCATATTATATAAATTTCGAGTGGCCTAGAAGTAGGCATTGTATTTGAATTTATACCACTTATATTTATTACAAATGTTGTGTGTAAATTTTATTTATTTCTATTGTATATTTATTATGGTTTTATTTAAAATATTATAAACGGTCACTTAGCTACAAAATTTATGATAAAACTGTGCTATTTGTTTTAAAACAAAAGGCGCCTAAATGTATACACTTGTTATGGCTTTTATACTGTTGAAGTTGTATTTTTTTCATTGAAATGGCTGCTAAACAACTTTATGTGATGGCTTTATGGCAGATTTTTTTTCGCTTTTATTTAATATTTCTTTTTTCCCACAAATTTTTTTTATATTAAATACGATTCGTTTTAAAAGCTTGGAACTAACAACATGTGTGTTTTATAGTTGCTTTAACGTTGTTATCTGCTAAATGGCAATGTACTTTAAGTGGAGTAGAACTTAAGGAACATTAGTTTGAAACATTTTTATATATGCACGACCACTACTCGGTTTTCACAGCGAATACAAAAACACATTGTAGGCAAAACACTAATATGAATTTATTAGCCTAAAAGATAGGCAACAAAAAATTATATACTTTTTTTATTGCTGCAATATGGGTTAATTTCAACGTACTTGCTTAACACTGTTTTCTTTAAAACTTTAATCAAATTTAAATCAACCGACCGAAGAAAATCGTAGCGTAGGCTGATGGAATAAGTTTCCTTGATTTGTTCACCGCGCTTATTTTCTTATTTCGTTTAAATTTCCATAGAATTTTTTCTGTATATCATTTTCATAGGCTTTTTTAATTAATATTATTTTTATAACTTTTTATTATTTTTATTATAATATTTAATAAAAGAATTAAACCGCACGCTTAAAGATTTTCTTAATTTTTAGTAGCGTTTTGAACGAGCGCATTCCAACGACTGAGGCTGTCATCGTTTTCAAGTACACCAACACAGCATAAACAGTTTTTTTTCTTAGATATTAAAAGTTGGAAAATGCCATTCTCACTAATAACATCTACTTCATTACACAAAGTGGATCCCGTTTCGTCTCTCAAACTTCACAAATCTCAAAAAAGGATAAACTCCAAGGGCGCAAGTCTTGTCTTAATAGTTCAAGCTTTCCACACTGAAACACTTGAGGTGAACTAATAATTTGTTGAGTCACTGGAACAATATGGGAATCGAAAAAAAGGAAATAATAAATAAGAGTCCTAGGAAAAGGGAGGGAGAAACAGAGAGAGGGAGAGTCAGAGATATGGAGAGATAGAGAGAGAGAAAGAAATTTGTAGAGTTAAGTTTTGTGTGTAAAGGAATTTACAATCAGCTGTTTATGACATTTGGTTTTTTTCTTCGATTCTCTGTAGTCTAGAGTAATATTATGTGTGTACATGTATTTTGGGCTTCATTTAAAAAAAACTAAACAGTGTTATTAATACCATATTTATACGCAATTACATATATACATAGATACATATATACATACATAAGTACATAATCTCTGCCTTTTTACATATACTTCCAATAATGTATTTTATTTATTGTGAAATCGTAATAAAAGGGAAATGAAAAAATCTCAAACAAATTGACATATTGTGGAAGGTAATGGTTTTCAAAGACGCTTTAAAATAGATTTTTCGTTATAATGAAGTTAAATTGAAAATATAATAAAAAAAAAAACTTAAAAATAGTCTATTCGAAAAACGAATAAAGGAAAGGGCGATTGCTGATTATAGGTTCGGCGAGACAATTTGCTTAGCAATCACAAAGGAAGTTGCATTTTAACCAAATTTAAAAAAATTAGAAAGGTTCCACAGTAAAACAAGACAAATGCAAAGGAGTACCACTATAGTACTTTTTTAAGTGTTATGGTACCTCAACTATAAGAACAGTATAAATTTTAAATTGTATGAATAACTTTTTTTTTAAATTTGGGATTTTATCATAACTTGGGAAGGAGTTGTCCAATGTTATTGCAAGGACCATTAAAAATCTTGAAACAAAAATACCTTTTAGCATTTAGGTATATAAACAATTTTTTAATAAACTCTCCCGTCTTAAAATTATACAGACGACAATAATGATAAATAAATTTTACTAAAAATAAAATAAGCTTTACTTCTTGAAAATCGATGCATAAATTTTAGTATTATTCATAATAAAGTGAAGTCACCTAATTTTTGCAAAAACTGTGAATATTTACACTGTATAACAAAATCAATTTTTTTAAATAACAAAGTTCTAACGATTTGTCCCGTTGAAAAGCTAAACTGCCTACTTTCTCTTTAGTAATATCTATTGTCACAGGAACGTAATTGCCCAATTTACAACATAAACCGCCATCTAACGTTTTTTTTCAACTAGTGCTTATTTCGTGAATGGTAACACTTAGCTCATGTCTGATTTGACAGATAATTAGTTTTATCCTTCCGCTGAACGAATATGGTTGTGTATACTGACCATCAACTGACCATCCAATGCGTTTTCGCTTCGCTAAGTGGGCATGCGATCGACTTACAGAAGATGCCGATTTTGCAAAAAAAAAATCATCTTGTCATATGAAGCTCATTTTGATCTTGGCGGGTATGTAAACAAGCAAAATTGTCGCATTTGGGGCACAGAAAACCCGCACGCATACATTGAAAAGCGGACTGTTTGGTGCGGATTTTGGTCCAGAGGCATAATTGGGCCATTTTTCTTCGAAAATGAGCAAGGAGTGGCCGTTACAGTCAATGCCGATCGTTATCGGGCCATGTTGAACGAATTTTTGTTCACAAAAATTGAAGAGGAGGATATTGGCAACATTTGGTTTCAACACGACGGCGCTACGTGCCACACAGCCGAAGCTACACTCGATGTTTTGCGCCCTGTTTTTGAAGATCGCATTATCAGCCGCAGAGCTGATGTCGTTTGGCCACCTCGGAGCTGCGATTTGACACCGTTGGACTATTATTTGTGTGGTGCCGTCAAAGATAAGTGTTACGCCGACAAGCCAGAGACAATTGACGCTTTAATGGATAATATTCGTGAAGCCATTGGTGAAATACAGCTGCACACAATCGATAATGTGCTTAAAAATTGGACCGATCGTGTAGGCTACTGCACGGCCAGCCGAGGCAGCCATTTGAATGAAACTATTTTTCATTATTAACCGGAAGGATTGTACTTTCAAATAAAAAAAGAAATTTGAGAAAATATTCAGTAGTTTTTTTTATAGCATTTAAAAAAAAACAGTTATCTGGCGGACCCTTTATTTGTATGGGCATGATACTGACCATTTTCAAAATAGTTTTGTATTATTATTGACAGATTAAAGTCATAGGAATTTCATAAGAATCGATTTAGTGAAAGTAATTTAAAAAGGATATATGTTGGCTTGGCACGGCTCACTGTTTTATTCATAATCTCCTATTATTATGAAAGTTTAAGGTGCGCGTGAAGTTTCAGAAGAATTTGCTTTGAAGTAGCTCAAAAAGTTGTCGCAGGACTTAATTGCACACCCTCGGACAGACAAAAATAATCTTATCTTGAGAATATAAATACTAATTACTCCATGCCTTGGTGAAGGGTGTAACGTCATAACCGTAGCCGGTTATGATGTTCTTACTTACTTTAAACAATTTTTAAAACGTGGTATAAATAAAATGCCTTGCGAATTTATGTTCCATTTTGTGATGTATATAATATATTATCTACTATAGTAGATTCAAAGCATGCACTAAATCTTTCTCTTTTTATTTGTTTCTCTTTACTATTTCTATTTCTCTTTTCACGACGCTATTATTTTCCCAATCGCAGTAACAATTCCAGTTCAGTATTTTGAGATAATCTTAATTAAAAACTTTAAATGAGTTGGATAAATCAGATGAGAACCGAAGGTATTTTAAAAGATGCCCGAACAATTTGTTGGCTAATTAAAGAAAAGCTAACATGGAAAATTAAAATATTTTAAAAAAAGTATAATTGATATATATATGGGTATTTCAACAGGCAAGTCCACTTTTTGTCACGTGCGACACAAAGAACCATGTACATACTTCGATTTTTCCTAAACTTTTACTTAATGTAGAGTTTCTTACCGTCTTCACAAATATATAACGAAGTAAAAAGTAAACTTTCGATGTTAAATCGAAAATAAACATTGGATCTAAGGCCCATTAAATGCTTTGGGAAACAAATGGATTTACATAACATTTTCTGCAAGGGGTATTTGTTTTGAATCCAAGCCTTGGAATTTTAGAACAAATTGACTAAACTCACAACTTTGCTGCAAAATAGGTCAAATTCGGAAAGGTCCAGGGGCAAAACAAATTTTTAATTGCTTAAAAATTTCTTTTTTTTTTCCAAAATAATGTCTGTGAAGATACTGTTTATACAAATATATAATAATTATATGTTCCTTACATTTTTTTTTATAGAGAAAAAAGAATGGTGCTTTAACTAACAATCGGTTGTTTAACTAACAATCGGTTGTTTAACTAACAATCGGTTATTATTTGGATCCGATATCTTGAAAATACTCGAACAAGGTTTTAAAAATTTGGAAAATTTCTGAAAATAGCGTTACGTAATATGTGATTAACCCCTAATGGGGTGCGAAAGTGCTGCCGTTTTTGATTTTTTTTTAAATTATTGTTTCGAACTAGAAAAATATAAAACAACAAATTAAAACAAGTGATTCTATAGAAAATCGTCTGATCAAAAAAAAAAAAAATACTTAATACAAAGAAATGTAATCATTTTGGCTTTAGTTCGGTTTTAATATAATTTCTCAATTAAACTATATTTTTATTTAGAGATAAATGTGAAGCATGTAGATAAAGAAATATTTGACTGGGCGGAGGGTTGAACTGTCATGTTTCGATAGCTCCCACTATTCTCGTCAGAGCTCCTTACCACCAAAATAATTAAATTTTTTTGGATAGAAACCCATGCAGTTCGACTAAATATATTTAATAAAAAAATTAAATTTTATGATCAGAGCCGGAAATGGCAAATTGAAATTAAAATTTTTCTAACTCGAACAATTTTACTTTATTTTTTTTTATTTTTTTACCAAAACTATACTAGGGAGTCCTCATTATACTGCAAAATTGTGATAATGGGATCTCAAAAAGTTTAAAAGTTATGGAAATTTCTTTACATGAACCATACGTTTTCGCCATAGTTATAGAGAATCGGTGTAATATATCGTGTAAGACCTACCTTAATGTATTGGGTGTGTGAAGCATGTAGATAAAGAAATATTTGACTGGGCGGAGGGTTGAACTGACATGTTTCGATAGCTCCCACTATTCTCGTCAGAGCTCCTTACCACCAAAATAATTAAATTTTTTGGATAGAAACCCATGCAGTTCGACTAAATATATATAATAAAAAAATAAAATTTTATGGTCAGAGCCGGAAATGGCCAATTGAAATTAAAATTTTTCTAACTCGAACAATTTTACTTTATTTTTTTATTTTTTTTACCAAAACTATACTAGGGAGTCCTCATTATACTGCAAAATTGTGATAATGGGATCTCAAAAAGTTTAAAAGTTATGGAAATTTCTTTACATGAACCATACGTTTTCGCCATAGTTATAGAGAATCGGTGTAATATATCGTGTAAGACCTACCTTAATGTATTGGGTGTGTTTAGACCTTTTATGTAAAACTTTACGAGAAACAATTTCATGTAACATATTATCCCTCTCGCGCTGCGCTGTATGGGTCTTTTTTGATCCTTTCTTAAAAACGTAAAAATTCCACTTCGATGGGCTAAAATATCCTTCAAAAACTTTTCTCATAAAATTTTGTTTAAAGTTTGGAACGCCAGAAATCACTAAAAACTAATTGTGTATAAGTACGATATTAACCTTCAAACATGTTTTAAGTTTTTATTAAAATCTGGCGTTCCAGTTGCGTTTAGAAATTTATTGTCTTTAAAGACGTATAATAAAATGCTATGAGAAATGATTTTGTAGGGTATTTTAGCACGCTATGTCCCCGGCGAAGGGGAGTTTTTTGTCCTTTTTTAAGAAAGGAACAAAAAAGACCCATACAGCGAAGCGCGATAGGGTTATAATGCTCCATGAAATTATTTCTCGTGCAGGTTTATTACACATCTAATACTTTAAACGTAAGACTTACACGATATCTTATACCGATTTTTATAACAATGACCAAAAGTTTGGGGTTCATGTAAAGAAATTGGCAGACCTATAGGGACACAAATGGTTTTGGTATCGACCGAGAAACAGAAAATTAACGAGCGTCGAATAATTTCTCATGCCCCAAGTGTCCAACTTTGGGACTTCATAGCTATGCTCCTAGTGCAGTATGGAAAGCTCACCTACTTAGGTTAAATAGAAATATTCCTCTGCTATATGTACATATGTGATTGCATTAACCATTTATTTCCAATATATTTTGATTCTCCCCCACTGTGCAATAGATAGCACAAAGACTCACTACGATATATCATATGCAGCGGCTAAGAAAATGCATGTAATTTTTTTTATTGGTGAACAGCTATGGCTCTCAAACTCTGTTATTGCCGCCAGACTAAGACAACAACTCCATTAAAATTAATTTTTTTTTGGGCTTAAGTAATAGAGGTAATTTTAATTTTTAAATATGTAAATAAGTAAAAGTATGGAAATAAATTTCACTGTTTCTCACCATACAATTTTCTCTCTTTTTTATACTCCTTTGCACTCCGCTGTCATTACTAAGCCTACATGTATACTAAAAATATTTTACATTTTAATGCCTAAAATGTATGCTTCACTATATAAATAATAACATAACGAGTATTTAAAACTAAACTCAATTTCTTAAGCTCATTTGTTTTAATATGCTGCACATGTTGGATAAAAAATTATTGTGTTAAAAAAACATAATGTCAAACTCATGGTTATTAAATGAGCCTAAAAGTATACTAAATAAATGGCACCATAAACTTGTTTATGTACAACATTTAATTATAATATAAATCGTTCTCTTTTTCAAGAGAAGGTTGGTACGTTTTTTATGATTGTTTACAAAAATGTGAGAAATTATACTCTGAGTATTTTTAAGCGGAAGTGAATTTGTTATTTATATTCTTTCATATTCTTTTGTGTTAGTTTTAACAGTAGAAGAGAGCGTATTTTATTTTTAGTTTTCAATAAATAGTAACTCTTTGGATTTTCTTTATTGTTCCTTGTTATAACTAGATGTTGAGTCTTTTTGTATGATTTGGTAGTGTTTCTAGACTGCATTTAATCTACGGTCGTTGTAGTTTTAAATGTTTTATATGGATTTCGTGGTATTTTTGTTTTTTTCTTTGTACAGGTTAAGTTGTTGCTTTATTTTTAAGTCATTGAGATTCATCTTTAATTTTTATCATACCGCACCCTTTCCTGTTTGCATTTATTTTCATTTGATGCTTTAGTTTTTCTTATTTTTTGATCTTCATCATGTCGTCTTTTGTTTCTTGCTACTGTTTGTTGCTTTGTTGTTGCCATAAGGCTTTCAAAGCTTATTGAACCTTTTTTCTGTTTTGTTTCTTTTTGTCGCTGTTACTGTTTGTGTTTTCCCTTTTTATTTCCTTCCACTTTTATACTCGTATGACCAAATAAAAGTCATTGATTGGCAACCATTGATTAAATGACTGACTGACTGACTAGCTAAAGTACAAACAACATTTACGGGCGAAAGGGATTTGATCTCTTTTTTTTTTTGTTTAAGTGTGTTATTCTGTATCACTGGGTGTTTTTATAGAGTCCTTGTAAGCCGTAGTGTTAATTTTTCTTTATGTTTTTATTATACTCGCCGGTTGTTTGGTTTGTTACTTTTTAATTCTTCTTTTTCTTGTTGCTGTTGTTGCTTACTGGCCAGGTTTATGTTGGCTTTTTGTTCTCAAAAAAATATGTATACAACATTTTTTTTTGCTGCGGCTTTGACGCCTCTTGTCATATGTATTGATGTTCTTTACGGTACACCAAAGTAGTTTTGTTTTCACAACGAAGCCACTAGTTAATCCATCAGATAAAAGTGATTATCACTTACAATTTTTGTTTACGGAAGAGCCCAAGTACATACTTGTACTATGTATGAAGTGGTATAGATTAAACATCGTAATAAAATGACCACAAAGATTTTTTTTTACAAAACAGCTCTCGAGTTGTTTTTCTTTCTTATTTATGTACACACGTTTGCTTTTTGTTTATAATTAAATTAAGGTCAAGGAGAATTGTAACCCTCCTTGTTTATTTGCACATACATATAAACTGACTAAATAAATGAGTGACCTGGCCTGTCTGTCGGTTTTACTTACTTGTGCTTGTTGGCTTGGTTATTTTTTTTAGCAAGTCTGAAAGTATGCTTTTCAGCATAAACTTAAATTTTAACATTTAAAATGTTAATCAGCTTTGGTAATACATGTTAAGTTGCGTATTACGTTTTTTTACTCTGATTACGGTATGAAAACGTAAATGTTTTAAAAACTTTTTATAGGAAGGCAGAAGGATTATTAAGGAGTTAATAGAAGATATTGTTAAAAGTTAATCAGCCAATTAAGACTTTATACAAAAGTGTATAATCTTATTTTCAAATTGGTTTTGCTTTATCAGTTAAAATTTTTTTATTTCTTTTTTTATTTTTATATCTTTGCACACAAAGGCTTTCCTTTTTACACACAAAGCCAATGGAGAAACAATTTATGTGTCCCTCCTAAAAGTAGGCATGTATGTATACAATTTTTTAAAGGTTTCTTTAATGTAAACTAGTAAAGCCTACAGAAAGCACAACGTCCGTATTCTTGATGATTTTCCACAAAGAAATTACACACGTAGCAAAAAATCTCTTAAAAAACAGCCACACAATCTATGTATAGGTGAGAGGTACACTACACAAAATCACAAATGATTTTATCTCAGTATGTATTGAAAGTTAGACTTGCACCGAATATTTTATATAACTCTAATAATATTATTTATATAGCAGATATCCTGAATAAAATTACGTCATATAATTTTACCGTTACTTGTTAAAAAGGACTTTCTGTTCTTTTAATCCAATGAAGGTTTTGAGCAGCACTACGTTCTTTAGACTTACTGGAATTTATATATCGATAAAGGAAAAAATGCTTATTCCAACTATATTAAAAAAACGCATTTTTTCTCACATTGAGCTTTCGTCCCTTTTATTCTTATGCCTTTCCTTCAACAACAACACTAATTTAAAGTAGAGGAAATAAATTAGAAAATATCATGGAAAATTTTTTTATCAGCCATGTCACAGAATATTATTCCGATCGGAAGTGGTTTCAATTCCGTAAGTTGCTTCTTCAGAAAACGAAAAACGAAAGTTTTATCGTAATCAAACCATTTTTAGATTTCACAAGTGAATTGAAAAACACTTCTCTACTGACTTCATTATACTAAAAAACGTGCATACTTTTAGGAGCGTCAAATAAATATTTGGTCATGAGTTTTCCATGTTAATAAAAAGCTCAGTGTTAGCTTTGCATATAAAAAGAAGAGTAAACAAACGCCTTAAGGTATAAAAACGTTATCATTGTAAAAACGAAATACAAAATAAACGGAGTCTAAAGCACCAAATATGTACTTTTTCGGAATGACAACTAAGGCATCAAAACCAATCCGAACGGAATCTGTGACACGGCTGATTATTATTATAGAAAAGCGGGCAGTTCCACACTAATACAAAGAAAATATTCTTTTTAAAGCGTTTCTTATGAAACTAGTGCAACTAGTTATCGTGAAAATACAACATTATGTAGTCGGTTTTTTTGCAAGAGTTTTTATATGAGTATTTTTAGAACATAATTTTTTTTATTAGAGTAAAATTGAAAACAAAAAATTTTTGAATTATACTTTTCATTATCACTTTCTTATGAAATTGGATTTAGTGACCCACCTGATTAAATTAAGTTAGGTAAAAGTTTTTAGCTTTCGCTAGATCTGATAGTCAAATTTTCACTATTTTTCAATCTAATATTTATTACTGCGATTTTAGTACTATTAATCTTTATAAGTGTTGTATAATATTTATTTAGCAGCATACATCACTAAAGCTCTCCTAAAACTATGCTACTTGCTAACAAGAGAACATTTTTTTAATTATGATTTTTGACATACTTAATTCCCAACCAGCACTCGTATATGTGTTATAAGCCTCATAATATTAAACTCTTGTAATTTATCAATGTCTTTTCGTTGCTATGTAAAATTAAGAAGACTAAAAAAGGAAATTTATAGCCACAGACTTTCATCTCAAGGGAGACAAAATATGATGCTTATTATCATCATGTGGTAACAAGAGGAACAAACTCTATAAGATTATCATCATTGTTATTATTATTTTCTTTGTTGAGTACAGTGGCCCCAGTTGTTATTTTTGTTTATGGTCACGTTAAGAAAATAAAACATTTTTTGTTGTATTAAAGCATTCTAGTAGAAAACAGCAGTTTAGCAAGTTTATAACAATGGAGTTTTTTGTTGGCTAAAATTAGGCTTTATATATTAATATGAGCTTTATTATGATATTTAGCCTTAACAGTTTGTTTGCTGTACTTTCTCTTTTATATTTTTTATTGGTTTTAACTAACTGCCAAAAAGTAGGCCATAAATTTATGAATACTATTCAATACTCAAGTGTTTGTGAAATTTATTTTCTATTGATGGCATTATTTCTCTGCCATGTGCCTTCTTTTCTTTTATTTTTACTGAAAAAAAAATCACTGAAATTTGTAGCAATTTTTCTATTTCTCACTTTATAAAACATTTAATATTAAATTCTCAAGTCTTTATGACGCCAGTCACAGCAGTTACTGCGTAGGTTCAGCGCCTCAGTTTGTGAACATTTCTTTGCCCGCATTTATGTTGTTAGACAATATGCTTAAAAATACACACACTCGCTTACAAAATTTATATTTTTGTCATACATATTTGTTAGAATAGCTTGTTCCTAGAAAAACATATGCATACAGGCATTATGTTCAATAAGATGTGCTTGAAAAAAATGTAACAACAATTCAATGGCACGAAATTATATTCGCAAAAAGTTTTTCCTTCACTATTTTTTTTTTGGCAAACATAAGCATAAAGTTTATTGTGACAGAGTTATGTTGCAAAGAAAAAAAATGCAGTTTTTCTGATTGTGAACGAGTATTCGTACATTGGAATATACATACACATGCTGCATGCAAAGTAATATGATTTTGAATAGAATTTTAAGTTTAAAAATACTTTAAAACAGGCCTTTAAGGCTTGCATACTACAGCTGAGATTTTGGACATATAATAAATATAAATAGTTGGAGTGGTGTAAAAATAGTTATGACTGATTAAAATTTTTTTTGTCACTTCTATTGGATTATAATCGAACTGTGTTTTCTTTTATTTTGTAATCTGTCTTTGAATGAAAATTTTTAATACAAGAAAATTCGATTATAAACAAAAAGTATTGAACAAATACTTCGCAATGCACGGCGTAATATGTTTAATTCGCATCGCCAGATTTTATTGATTAAAATAAATAACTTTTTTATAAAAAAAAGACCTGGGGCTTGAACTATCTTAATATATAAATTGATTAAAATTACCAAAAAAAAATTTAAAATAGACATTAAAGTTTTATTTATTTGTTTCTTATTCGCCGACGCACAGTGGGACAAACTCAAATTATGTAAAATTTTTCACGGCTTGTTATTTTTCTGTTTCCCGCCCTTATAAGGTTCTAATAAATCGTGTTTGGTTAATCATTTATCTCTTATAGTTACTGAGGTATACTCATTTGAAAACTAAAATTTCTAAATTTTTCAAAATACAATTAATTGTCACAATTGTTTCTTTGTTATAGTTAAACAATAAAACTTTAATTTGTTTTGAGAAAAGATGATGCAAATTTTCCTTCTGTGTCAGGTTAGGTTAGTTTGAACAGGCTGCCGGTTTCAAAAAACTGCCCCACTTGGGTCCTTTGGTCCCTTTGTGATGCCTGGGTTGGATAGTAAGGAAATTTAAGAAGGTGCTCTGCAGGGTGAAAGTATGTAATTAGCAGAAATCCTGCAAGATGCCAAACCGGAGGCTTGAAAATTTGCTTTAGTTTTTTCTATGCTTTGGTATATAATTAGGTTTTTAACTATTGAATGTGGCTGGCCATTCACAGTTTCGAGTACCGTATGAATAAATTTATTCGCCTAATGTCGCATTCCACTAGGTCTGCTAGTACGGTTAGTGACGGAATTCCCATTATAGCTCCCTATTTCTAAATAGTACTGGACATCGACAGAGGAGGTGCTTGACAGTCTCTTCCTCCTCCTCGTTTTGACAACTACATCAGAAGTCGTTAAGGGGAAGATTTAATCTTCTGGCAAGGGCACCAATGAGACAGTGCCACGTTATTACCGCTACGAGTATACGCAGCTGTTGACGAGGAAGCCTCAGTATGGTTGCAGATCTTGCGAAGTTATACTGGGGCCAGATGGATCTGGAAACCTCACAAGTGATTTCATTGGTCCATTTGGTTGGTGCTGAATTTGTATTTTGCAGCTTTTTAGTGGGACACCTATTAACCAGTCGATGTCCTTTTCCTCTAGGTGGGCGCCAGCCTTCGCTAGACTGTACGCAATAGTGCTACCGGGCAACCGAGCGTGGGCCGGTACCCATAGGAGCCCTAGATTAGTATGGGTCGCCATCTCATTTAGGGATGCCCGGCATTCCTTAACGAATTCCGATGTTGTTTAAACGGCAGATAAAGCATGTCGGTACAAAGTCGGATGTCCTGATCAAATACCCTGTAGTACCTTAGCCAGTTGGCCGCCCTTTTGATTGCCGATATTTCAGCCTGAGTGATATTACATTGATTTGGTAGACTAAGGTTTATCCTACGTTGCACGTGTGGGATGTGGATGCCCCATCCTACTCGAGCATATCCTGGTGTATGTAATTTGTCTCAGAGAATGTGCCTGAGAAGTCCACCACGAATCTTTTGTCGAGCAGCAGAGTAGGTGAGCAATAGTCTGTGTGGTCGGGAAGATCTAAGATCTTCGCATGACTTATGTTGTTACCCCGCTGCAAAGCAGATGTTCGGAGAACCTTTTCAATTATTTTAGAGTGTGTGACTTTGTTTAAGGAAGTCCACCAGACGTCAGTCCCATATATTAGCATTTCAAAATGCCAATTGACGTTTTTGGGACTTACGCCCAACCTATTGCCGAACGACATTTTGCAGGATTATAGAGCAATAGCAGCCTTGGCTGCTCTAGCTTGAACGTTGGGGTACCATGGAAGCTTGGAGTCCAGTATAATACCAAGGTACTTCACGCTGTCTGATAACCTAAGGGTGACTCCGTTGAGAGTCGGTAACGCGAAAGTCGGTGTCTTGTATTTTCTCGTAAAGTGAACAAGGTTCGTCTTTTGGGGGTTAGCATTAAGACCACTTTCAACGCTCCATCTACTTATGATACCTAATGCCGATTGAAGACGTTTAGAAAGAGCATCTAGAAATTTACCAGATACTGCCACTGCTACGTCATCCGCGTAGGCTACTGATTTAAACCTCATGGAGTCTAGGATAGGTGATAGACCACCTTCGTGGGGAGTACCTCGCCTAACCGTTTTTTGAATAGTCGTTTGCCCCATCGTAGAGGCTATTACGCTATTTGTAAAAAGTTCTCGGATGAAGGTAATTGTTGACCGATTGGTCTAATCATCAGAGTTATTTACCGCTTAGATCAATCGACCAATGTCGATAGTTTCCAGTCACGTAGCTTAACATCATTTACCTGTAATTAATTCATGCTTAGAATTATTTTTCAGCATTTTCATTTCATACTTGTTGTTATTCATTATTTTTCTTAATGTCTTGTATTAAGCTTCTTCTTGTTTATCTCTATTCTAGTATGTTTCATCGGTACCCAGCAAAAACTCTGGTTACTGCTAAGCAAAATGTGCATGAGTATTTATATCGTAGCTACTGATAATTTGACTCGATAACTACTTATTTTTGTTTCAGAAGTTATAAATGTACTTACATTTTCAAAGCAATTAACTAGTTCTTATTTGCCTTACTTGAAGCTAAAAAATAAGTAGTCAAAGAAACAAAATAATATAAAAAAAATTTTTATGCACATAGTTTTTCATACTTTTTTTTGACCTGGCTGGTATGCGAACCAGGCTTTTTCACCCAGCTATTGTTGACTTATACGTTTCAGCTCCAAAGATTAGTTTTCATACACAAACAAATGATAACTTAAAAAGTGTTTGTCTACTTATTTGATTAAAGCATAACAACAAATTACAAATACTTTCATTGAGTGTTGAGATAAATGCGTACTAATTTAATTAAATCCTAAGTAGTACTTTTAGTTTGGAGCATAGTAATTAGAAAAATAAGTACCACTCATTACTTTGTAGTCCATTAAAAGAGTACTACCAATTACAAAAATGGCAAAAGTTTTTGCTGGGTAATTACGAATACTAAATTAGTGTTTGTTTTGTTTATTTATTTGAACAGTGTGTATTTTTAGCTATGTGCCTTTAGAGTTTATAGCAATTAAGGAATGAATGGGTTAAATCCAAAGAAATTTAATTATTTTGGCTGAATCCGGCTTAAACCAATTTTTTTTTAAGAATAGAAATTCCTTCCGCTTCGCGTGCTTAAAGTTGAGTTTATGCCTTTAAGGTATTTGTGGAATATAATAATATAAAGTTCTTTACATATTTTTTAAAGATCCCATTAAAGAAAATAAACAGTGCTACCAGCGTTAAGAAAAAAGAATAGCACCTTTCTAATTTCCAGAACATTTATATTATTAAGATTGCGTATAAATATTTGCTATTTTTCTATATTAGCTTGGAAATGAGATATTTTATTGGTACCTTCACAGAAAATTTCATAAAAATCCATTCGCTGGTTCTTGCGTGATGCGTATTCGGACAGACCGAAAGACAGACAAGCAGACAGACAACAATTCCAAAAATTGATGTTTTTGTGTTCTACATCGATTACTCTTTACGCAAAGAAAAAAATTTTTCAAAATATAATTCATATTCTGCCACGCGATCCAATAGTCTCCAAGCGTGTAAGTTCAACCCGCCGTGCAGTCAAATTTATTTTATCTGCATGCTTTATATTTTTCTCGGAATAAAAATATGATTTAAATGGAAAATTAAATTAACGACAATTTAAGCGTAAATCCTTAAAGTTGGTTGGATTTAACCGATACGTATCGACTAAAATTCATAAGTTAATTGTTATTATTAAAAAAAATTAATATGCGCCAAAAACCCCATATAAAACAATTTTCCACTTGTTTTGCATAAAAGTCTTACAAAATTGTCTATAATTATTTGAATTTTAACATGCTGTTGAAGACTGCGCATAATTTTTGTAAATATTGATATTTTAATGCACTTATAAAAATGAAAATTTTAATGGATAATTTATAAGCAAAAACTCGTACTTTGTTTTTTTCATAAAGAAATATTTTACTTTTAAAGTGTTACAAATAAGTCTACAATATCTTAAACATCTGCTTTTTAAATGTAGCAATTTTTTTAGAGAGACAAAAAATTGTTTTTGTTAAAAAAAGTATCCAAACTGCAAAAGTGACAATAACTTTTATACGCCCACACGCAAACACTTTCAAACATTTTTCAAATGGAGTTGTTACAAAAAAATTTTGCATATGTTTTGAAACAAATGTTGGGAAAATTCATGCAAAAAATCCAACTGAATAGTCAGAATTACATTTACAAAAACCATTCATATGTTTTTGTGACTAGTTTGCTTTTTTTTTGCAAAACTTTTAAAGCATAACTGAATAAAACTGCATACTTAAAGGCTAAAACTAAACAGTTGGAAGTCTAAAGATTTTATTGCAGGATTTTGGGAACAATTATATGTCAAACTAAAATCTATAAATGTTAAAATAAATATTCTGGAAACAGAAGAACAATTTGTAAAAGAGATTTTTAGGCAGTGATCTATTACTAAAGAGTGGCATATGGAAAAGAATCATAAATCATTACGAATAGGTCTGTAATATGTATTTCATTCTTTCACCCTGTGTAACGATTTATTTAGCTTAGCTTGGATTTGATCCTTAAATATGCTTACTTAAAATTATTCTGCCGTAAAAGCTTCGAGTGTCATAAAACTGTAAGAAAAAAACATTTATTTGTTGCTCATAAAAGTATGCAGAAATTTTTATTTAACAAGCCTTTACTTCGTTTCACCTGCTAGCTAATCCTTATAATATATATTACTAGTGTAGCGAACGGACGACGAAATCGTCCATATTTTAGATGTAAATACATTTGATAACACTGCCCCGAGAAGAAAGTCCCCTTTAAATAGAAATATGTAAAATATAAACCCCCATATTCATAAATAAATAAAATGTATTTGAAATCTATTTTAAGAAAATTTTGTATGAAAAATTTGACATAAAATACATTTCAAACTCATTTTAAATTCTATGAATATGGGTGGAAGAGCTTAAGGCGCTAAATTTAAATCCGTTTTTAGTTTTTTTTCTATCACGTACAGTTTTTTTAATGGTCACGACTAGTATTTCCACTAGGCATATCAGTATGTATCAGCCTAAGTCGAAAACAGTCAGCCAAATTTTGATCATCAAAACAAAAAATAATAAAAAATATACGTGTTAAAAAACTATTTTCAAAACTTTTTAATGAATTATTTCGATTTTATCAACGTTTTCGTAGTTATTAACAAATTAATACCGAAAAATATTGTCTTTTTTTTTTGAAAAAGTAAAAATATTTTTCTTTCTAAAAGTTCTCTTCATTATATATAATATACATAGAAACTCTTCTATACTGAAGTTTGAAACCAACCATAAAACACAAAGACAAAATACCTTCAATAAGATAATTTAATTTATCAAACCCATTTCCCTTTTAGCGTTATGCATTTCCTACAACATCATCAGCTCCAAACAGAGAAAAGGTGTGTATAGTTATTATCTTTGCAAAAGCAAAAGAAAAACCTACAATCTCACATGCATGATTTGTGTATTCTTTTAACGTTAAGCTAATATACGATTGTGTTGTATGTGCATATATAATACCGATCTTAGCAAAATATAGATTAGGCACATCCATCAATAATTACTTTTGAATATGTTTACGTTTTGTCTAAATCGGCTATACAGGGTGTCCCATTAATCAACGTCAAGCCGAAAGCGGATGATAAGGCAATAGTGACTGCTCAAAAAAAAGTTAGAAAAAAAATCTATGTCACTTATTTTAAAAGGTGTTGCCAGCTTAAAAAGAAATCACCCTGTAATGATCTTTCTTTTGCTGTGACTACAAATTTTCACTTTTCTTATTTTTTTCTCCTATATCATTGTCAGATATCCTTCTGTAAATGGCAGTTAAAAATTCATACTGCAGTGGCCTGATTTTCAAAGAAAATCTTACATTTTCCAAACGACATACTTAAAATTATTACTACTCCCAACTTTAACCAGCCGTATTTAAAAAAATGTACTAGGTACATTTGGTGACATCAAAAGTTGCCGCGTTTAGCACGAATTCCAAAATGGTATAATACTTGGTCGATTTTTTTTCAAACTGCGAAAAAATTATGTTTTTGCAACAAAAATATCTATTTTCGCTTTCGGCTTGACGTATAATGAGAGTATAATATACTTTTTCCACTTACCAACATCTAACATCTACCATCAATTTGCGAATTTTCCCATAAGGATTATACAGGGCTGAACGGCCAACATATTTCAACATCATTATAAAATGTTCCTAACTCAATTTGTTCCACCCAGCATCATTCGATAAATTTAGTGTCATCACTAAAAAAGCGGCATAATAAGTGTACAGGTGGCAGCGTTACGTCTGCTACTTATTTTTTGCTCTGGTATTTTTGTGTAAAATTACGTGAAACACGTGTACTTTTTTGACAAGCATAATCTAGTTTTTGTTGTATTTGTTGCCCTCATATGGCCACCTGTACATTAGCGCAAATTGATGGTAGATGTTAAATGTTGGTAAGTGGAAAAAGCGTATAAACTTCATTACAAGATAGTAATTTTAGATATTCACCAAAAATAATAATTAATTAGTAAATTTTATACGACACCTCCTGCTGTAGATAGTAATAATCAATTTTAAATGTTTTAAAATTATAGCACAATACAATATATGGCACAAAATTTAATATTATTTTCTATAACACTACAGAGTGTTAGATTTTCATTTGGTTAAACAATTTTCCATCCAAAAAAATTCCAACTAGTATTAAAACATCCTTGAAATGCCAATTCCTACTAAAACGAGTTTAATACATTAACGCGAAAACACTTACCCCAACAGTATTTATAAAAGTTTTTCAAATATTTTTTTTTTCGTATTTTTAAGAAAAAATCATTTTCCCCTTTTCTAGCTGCTGCTGTTTGATTTGGTTGATGGGTTTCTTGTTGTTATTGAAGGGATTATTATTCATATTTTGCTTAAAATAAACAAACAACACTCACATATTCACACACACTCTCATGTCAGTAAATAAATGCGAAATTTCTATGGCATATCCTAAGGGGCTTAATTTAAATACCAAAGTTTTAAAAAAATGAGAGCGAAAAAATTGTATTGAAGCAACAATTGTAAAGAAGAAAATTCTACTGAGCAGAAAATGTAACTTGTAAATTTTTTTATTAAAAAAATGCAATGAAACAGGAAGTAAATACACTCAACTTAATTCTGGTTACATAAAAAACATATAATAAAATATGTTTATAATTCTTAAATGATAAATATTTTACAAAACTTTAATTTACTTTTCACTATGAAAACAATTTACATTAATTGCGGAAGAAAACAAGAGAGAGAAAAAACTAAACAAATGAAATAAAACCATATTTCCATTTGAAAACAAATGTATGAATGTTCATGTGTGAGATTAAAATATGACGGTCATTGTATTCCAAGGCCTGTGGTCCATTATATATATGCACATACATAAATACACACACATATACGACTACAGTGCACTGAAATTAACCCGGTTGGCCATGTCTTTTAAACATCTTGCAAGACCGATGAATGACAATGTTAAAGCGTCGATGACCTGTTGGTGACAGTTCAAGCAGATCAGCGAGGACATACATGACAACAAGAGCGACACTGCCACCCATTTTTCATTAATGACCATGTAAATGACAACATTGTAAGAAAAGTGCCCATTCTATTTTTTCGTTTGTTTCTTTTTCACACGTGTTCTACAGCAACAATTTGAAGAATTTGTCGCTCAGAGAGTATTTAATACAAGAAGTTTTAATATCGACATTGTAACAGAACTTTTCATCAGCACAATTTCGCTCAATTTTAGCAAGTAGGAAGGAATGTATCAAAGTGATTCAAACTGATGACAGACTGATCGACAATGTCCACAAGAAGTTCATTTGGATAGTTGGCATAGCCAGTTGAGTAATTTTTCTTTTACCCATTCTTTGAGTACGCTTTCTGTTAGATTGTCTTAAAAGAAGCTTTAATCGACTAATATCGTGCATGACAAATGTCGAAATTTCCTTAAGTAGTCGTTAATGAAAATGTCCTCTACGACGTGTTGGGCCTATCGGGAACTAATGAAGTATAACAAACATTTGCAAAATTTTGAAACCCTAAAACAACGCGCCAAAATATTTTACCACAAAACACTCATCACATATGTTAATGCATTTTCCTTGAAGCAACATTTCCAGGAATACAAGCAGCAACAGTACCGCCAACAACATAAACCAAACATCAGCAATAAGCAACAAAAAAAAAAATATCGCAATGGCCTTTTGGCCCACATAAACAGACGCATTAAGAAGAGGGGGTGCAATTGGTTTTTATTTTGGGCTATAAAATAAAAAAGCCTAATCCCAGCAAAATTTAGGAAAAAGTAAGTTGCTCGCATACTTTGTAGTAATATTTTTGCGGTTTAATATGATGTTGATTTATTATGTTCCGAAATTTGCGTTTCCGTTTCCAGCATTTAAAATGCCAATTTATAGAGGGGAAAAATGTTCTTTTGGTTTTATTTTCTTTCAGTCTTATCTTAAATTATGAAATTTTCATTAAAAAAAGAAAACGATGTTCATAAAATATTTTTGTCTTCTATAGTAAATTGCTTTGTAGTAAGGACTTTTTTCACGAATATGATTTTTTTTAAACTTCATTAACTTTAAGAACTTCGTTATAAAGTGTGTTTGAGTTCTATTTCAGTAATAATTATCAAGTAACTTTATAATAAAGGAACGCAGTGCAGTAAAATTTTGAAATAATTTCTAAAAATTATCGAAAATTATGAATTACTCATACACAGCCTTAAAGGAGAACGCATGGTATCGTGGGATACCGTGTAGGAGCAAAGCTCCTTACGTTTTATTTACCTAAGAATTTACCCGCGACATCGTCAGCGAGCTGCTGAAATACCAGAATAGTCAGTTGCAGGCAAAAAGGATTACAAAAAATAAAAAATTTTCACCCCTCTAAAGCAGTCCATATTACGGCCATATGCAATCCGTATACCAAACATAATAAAAATTTGCACTTACAGCATCCACGACAGCAGCAGCGTGGCTGGTCTTAGCAGACGATGGTTTATAATGTTTTTCCCCCTTTCACTCTTAACAACTTCGTTAGCCCCGCCACTATGAGTCAGTTTCTTAATAATTTAAATTCCACCTATCTTAATAGCATAAATCAGTAGGAAGATTATAATTTGAGCTTTTAGGTGTGCATAAGAAGACGCTTTCAAAAGTTGTAAACCAACTATTACTTCGAAGATACTAAGACGATACTTATCGCCAATAGCTACCAGATATACTTTCAGCTAGCAAGTTCACGAAATATTTTAACAAAGTCGCGAACCATTTGGCAAAGATACAAACCAATTTGAAGATGAGTAAGACCCTGGGGCAAATTACGACATTCGATATCGATCGAAATTTGTATTTAAATTTTATATAAATTTCGATCAATATCGGATGCCGTAATTTGCCCACCGTGCCTTGCTATTTAAAGCGTTGATGTACATAGCGTGTCATAAGGAACTACGTTCTAATAATTGAACAAAATAAAAAAATTCATTAATCCAAGGTGATTATATTGACTATGGTGCGTTTGTTATATTCAGAAGGAATCAGAAATTATCAATATTCCAAAGAAGAAGGAAAAATTAGCATCCTACACGGCAGAACAAAACAACTTTGTTTTCAGAAATTTCCACACCCCATCATTAGTGGTTATGTGTATTTCCATTTAATAAGCTTTGTTAAATATGATCGCAATTCTAATTTATACAAATTATATGAGACATTTTTACACGAGAGTTGAATCACTTTTAAATTAATGTCAACTTATTTTTATTTTATTCATATCCCATTTTTATGATCTTTGTTCCACAAAAGCTTTTTTAATTCGATTTTTATACTTAGCATGTGAACAATATGAACATGTGAAAAGCTCTGGCAAGTAGCAGGCTTACCCGTATATGTTTTTTTCAGAAGGCTACTGCGTGCACAAGAAAATACCTGGGAAGCACTGGTGTCTCAAATGTTTCGTGTTAACCAACATAAAATGTATATCATTAGCTAAAATGCAAAAAGCGTAACTAACAAAAAATTAAAAATCGAGTATTTGATTTATTGTTATGAATTCCATTAAACTACATGTCTTGACATGCTTCTCCTGTAAAAAAAAATTTGTTAGTTACGCCTTTTTGAATGACTAAATTACCTACATGTAGAAATTTTTCCCTACGTTTTGGCATCACTGACTCAGTAGTTAGTTTTGTATTTTAAAGGCAACGTTAACATGAAAGTTTTATAAAAAATGAGCTTATGGAAAATTTGTTTTATGAACTTTTCTGCTCCACAATTGGTTGACAAAATAGTAGAAAATTTAATTCACTAGAAACATTACACAACCCCACGAACTACATTTAATTTTTTCATATATTAAACCAAACTACATCATTGGTTTGTAAATTTGTTATTTTTTAGCTAATTGGCCTGAAGTTTTTTCAAATATAAATAAAAGTTTTCACGTGTATTTGCTTATCACCACTTGTCAGGTGGCTCTGTTGAATGTGATTTTAATTCTTATATATACAACTTTTTCGTGGAAATTGAATACGAGAATTAAATCATTTTCCCAGCGTTGCCATCGGTTTATTTTTCTTCATTCCCATCTTTCTGATTTTTGTTCTACTCAAGACAAACTTTTTTGGTTTGATTTTATACTTAAGTATATATGAACATGTAAACATTATTAATATGATTATTTCGAACGTATTTGCTTTGTGAATCCAAATTGATTATTAGGCTAAGGCTCGTAACGTTATATTCAGAAATAATTGGGCATGATTAATATTCCAAGGAACAAAGTGGCGCTACTCTGTTCTGCTGTGTACGTTGAAAAATTAAGTTGATGTTAATTTTTCCCTTGTTCCTTGGAATATTAATCATGCCCAATTCTTTCTGAATATAACGTTACGAACCTTAGCCTAATAATCAATTTGGATTCACAAAGCAAATACGTTTGAAATAATCATATTAATATAAATAAAAGTTATTTTTTATTTAGTTTTTTCCCGACGTTTCGTAGATTTTTTGTCTACTTTTTCAAGGCAACGTCTATTTAAATAATAAAAACGGTGTTATTAAATGTTTTATAAATAAAGAAATAAGCAAATTATTTACAATATTGGAAATTTTAAATATATAATAAATTTTAAAAGTAAAAATTATTTAATTTTAAACATATTGAAAATACAGAAATTTTTATTTAACACATCGTAAGAATTTTTTGTTTATCACAATGGTTTTTGCTTTTATTTTTAACTTAAAACAGCTCTGTAGCTTGTGCTGATATTACCTGTGTCTTCTTTTAAATTCATCGTTTTGTTTATTTTCTGTTGTTTACGCAAGCTTTCAATTGTGTATCTCTTTTTCTCAACGTTCTCCAGTATTTTGACATTATCAAGATCAGCTGAGTGTCCAGTTTGTAGCATGTATTGTGCGAGTGCTGTTGTTTCCTTTTTCTTCGCTATGTCCATTCTATGTTCTCCCATTCTCGTCTCTAAGCTTCTTTTTGTTGTCCCGATGTATATGAGATCGCAGTTGTCATTGTTTCCACCTTTACACTGTATTTCGTACACAACATTGCTTTTTTGTTGTTTCTCTATGGGTGTTTTTGTTTTAGAGCAAATTGTATCATTGGTTTTTTTCCATCACGTCACATTTTTTTTTTTATTTGCCTACCTAATATTTTCACGAGGTATACCAGTATAATTCACCATAACTCGAAGGCATTATTTCCGACGTCGACCGGTAAAATACCATCGAGTAACTAACAAAATTTACTGCAAATCATCTTAATAAGGTAAGCTAAAAAAATCGATGGTTTCTTAGTTATTGGAAAATAAATTTGAAAAATTATTATTTTTGTAAAAATTAAACAATGTGTTTTTTTAAAAGCCCATAAAAATTTAAAGCTATAAAATATTGAACTTTAGAACATTGCCTTTAAAGGCAAATGTGCTAAGAATAAAATAAGCTAAATATTATGAAAATCGGGTAAAAATTGTGGACTTTATTAGAAATTTAGTGAAAACACCCAAACTCACAAAAATATTAGGTAGAAACATAAAATAAAATATGGACATGATATCAAAAAAACTGTGTGCACAGTATTTTTTACTTCATCAAACTGATTCGGAGCGAGCAAAAATGCAAAAACCTGTGTTATTACCTAAAGTGATTTTTGTAAGTTTGGGTGTTTTCACTAAATTACTAATAAGGTCTACAATTTTTAGCCGATTTTAATAATATTAAGCTTATTTTATTCTTAACACATTTGCCTTTAAAGACCATGGTCAAAAGATCAATATTTTGCAGTTTAAATTTTTTATGAGCTTTAAAAAAAATAATGTTAAATTTTTAGAAAAAAATTTTTTTTTAATTTTATTTTACGAATAACTAAGAAAGCATTGATATTTTTAGCTTACCATATTAAGATGATTTGAAGCAAATTGTATTAGTTACACAATGCCCTTTTACTGGTTGAAGTCGGACATAATGTCTTCGAGTTATGGCGAATTATTTTGGTATACCTCGTGAAAATATTTGGTAGGCTAATAAAAAAAAAATCTGATGTGATGGAGTTTTTTTTTAATATTTTTTCTGAAGCTTAGTACCTAATACCTATCCGAATTGCTTAATAATTTCTTAAGGGCGGAAACCATCGTAGGGTTGTATTATCTATGACAATTGTAAAACGTTATGCTGGGTTATTCATATTAATAACTACACCAATGCAGATGGTGTAAAAAATTTTGGTTATAACACCCTGCTGCCGACCATAAAGGAGTTGCCGTCTAAACAACCAATCTTAACCAACTAAAATTATATCGCATGAGTAGTTGCTTACTTACATACATTCGTCTGTCAGCCTGTGTGTTTGTACTCATTCATTTAGACAGCCTCAAAACATTTTATGCTTATTTTTATTGCTTATTCACAATCATATTTACACTCATACATATGAAAATTTACCACAGTGTATACAAGGCAAATGGTGTGTATACTTGGCATAGTACATGTGTATTAGGGTGTCGTAATACATATAAATATTTATGGGATATGCTGGTGCCGCTGAAGAAGAGAAAAAGAAACGAGTGTAGAAAATATCATTTTTTACTGCAGAGCAACTATTACAAATGCTCTCGAAAACAACTGATAATTTTATGGAACTTTAAGTTGTTAAATTATTTAGTGAGGTTGCATTGCGAACTTTATATGAGTGTATATTTCTTCGAAGAACTCGGTTACGTATACGTAACGTGCACACTCATACTTTATATGCACTATCACAACAAACAGGCACGAAAATTACTTTGATTAAAGTTTAATTCAAATTCCTGTAACTCTTTACGCTAAACTAAAATGCATACCCAGTAAAAAAATTGCTTCCAATAAAGCAGGTTTGTACTATTATGGAGTTAAAGTAGTTATGACAAATCTTCTGATATCGCTGCTGATTTTTGTATGGCGAGATCCCGGTGTGGAGTACAAAATTTTTTCACACAAAAGCGTTTTTTTTAAAGCGCTGAAAATCATCAACATTTGCAGCTTTAAAACTGAAAATATATGAAAAAAATCGTTCGATGGGGATTGGCGGCATTAACGCCATTCTGAATTTGCATTATTGTGTAACTTTATTTATTTTTATTAATTTTGAATTTTTACTCTTTCTTTGTTATTTCAACTTCAACTAGTATCGAACTAAGATCCTTCAGATTTGTATAATTAAAAAGCAAATTTTTTTTATTCATTCATAGTGGATGTGTGTACATTTGCCAACTTTCTCGCCTTAAAACCTGCAGTTGTTGCGGCGCTATGAAATCAGTTTCCGAACAAGCTCATATTTTACAGCGAATTATGATGTGCTATATTCTTTAGTGCTTCAAAAAAGATGATCATTTTTTACTGGGTAACAAATTAAAAGGGGAAAAATCCTTTTTGCAAAAAAAAATTGTTAACGAAATTTTGTAGCTTCCTTAGATATATAAAATGAGTTTAAACTCCATGTGATGCAGCGTGAAATGTTTTTATTTATGCTACAGTTTGTGTTCAAATGAGCAAATGTAAGTGTGTGCGTATTTGTAAACCACCACATACGCGCGAAACCTTATTCAAGTGATTTGCCTCAATGCTACTTGCTAATGTTGCAAATTAACATACGAGCCTACAAACTATTGTATTTAGGTGAAAAAATATTTACAACTACACAAAGTGGGAGACATACAACCTAAAACGCAAATAAAGTTACAAACACACACACACACACGCAGTATACTGCAGATACATTTATGTATATATACCCTGCAAACATTTGCTATCTCAACTGTCACTTAATCGTTACAGCAAGAAGTGCAAAACTATCATTATGATAATCCGTTCGTTTCATAGAAGTGTCACCGCTCGGGAAGAAACGAGCAACTACGATTATACCTACAAGACGAAACTATTTAGTGGAAGTGTTCTTTACATTTTGTTTTTGTTGCTTAACAAATTAGTGTGTCTTTTTTGTTACATTTTGCATAATCTTATAACTAACTCTTTAGTGACTTCTTCGAAGTTGTCGCTGATATTAAAATTTGTTGAAGGAAGATTATAATTCAATACTAATATATTTGTTTTTGTAAAATTTCCCACTTTTTGGAAAATGTATAAGAAATTGCACTTCCAAATGTTGGCAGGGTAGATAAATGTTTGTTGTACACAGCTGCGTTTTATGTATGACTGTAATTAGTATTGGTTTGTTCCAGTAAAAGTATGTCTGTAGTATTAGAGTGAAATAATTTTTCATTTTGTAGTTTATATGTGTGTATGTGTGTGCTCGCATGGAAATTCTTCCTTTTTACAATTGTTGTCTGCAGTAATTAAATTGTAGTAATTGCGTTTTTCTGCTTCTGGTTTTCGCGTATTTATTCGTAGTGGAAATAATGTTTCTCTTTTATTGTTCTGGTAAATCTACTACGTGATTTTATTTTTCATATATTTTTTCTTTTTCATTAAAAATGCAATATTTGTATTTTTCTTATATCTTTGTAACGATCATATAATTTAAGGCCGATTATAATGTTAAAATCTTATATATTAAAAATAGTTAAAAAGAAGAGGTTTGTGTGAGAAGTTTTTTGGTCATGATGAAGCTCGCAAGCTTAAAAATAGAAAATGAAATACTGGGTGAGTTCCAAAACATCAAAATTTACAAAAACAAAGCATCTAAGAATTTTCATCACTACAATGTATTTTGATGTTTTGCAACACAACCATTATCTCCATCATTAGAGCTTTTTGTGTTTTTGAAGCTTTGTATTTGTAGTGAAAAATTGATATTTCCCCTCCAAAAAGCTTAAGTAGGATCCGCGCCTGAAAGGGTCTAACATTAATCTTTATACAAATTCATTGCAGAAATTTGTCTAATGTGAGGGATGTATTTTACTGCACAATAATATCCTTTTCTTTTAGTTTATCAAAACTTTGAAACCTAGATCTTTATGGTCCCCCAATGCTTTGAATAAAAAAAACCTATGCTTTGGGAGTAAAATAGTCTTCTTTTCTTAATGAAACAACTACGTGTGACAAAAACGTAAACCAAATACATGTAACGAATACCGGTAACGTCTACTGGTAAGAAAAATGCAAAACGAAATGTGTACATGGTTTTGTTTTGAGGCTCCGTTGGCCAGGTGTCTCAAGTTAAAGATAAAACTCCGGCAGGAAGGTTAAACTCCATCTACTAATCAGTCTTACCGGCTTTTTATTGTTTCCATAGTTTTACGGGGAAGTGTCATGAATTCCAGGGGTTTCGACCTATTTTTTAGAGCCTCCAGCTGGCTGTATATCAGTGCTAAGTGGTTTTTGAGTTCACTAAGTGGTTCATAAGCGTGCTAGATGCAGGTTTCTGTGCTAGCAATTGTCGATAGTTATCGTCTTGGCATCTTCTAAGTGATGTTGATTTAGCTGCTGATGACTTTTGAAAGTGTCTTCTTCTTATCATCGGAAAGTACAAATTATTATCTTCCTAGTGATTGGTGTAGTTTTTAAATATTTTTTTTTTGGCGGGAATCATGGTTCCTCCAGCTCCGCTGTCGAAGAAGAAAATTCCGAAGTTGGACAACGGCGACGAGACGTCGAATATGGTATACTCTGATGCCAGGGGGTCCCAGCTTTGCAGTTGATAAGAGTGAGAACGGGAGGCCTAAGACCAGTCACGCCGCTGGTGCTGCAGAACATGCTGTTGGTGTAAATTTTGTAGATGGTCCTACTGATGGTGTTGCTGTTTAAAATTTTTTTTACTGTTTCTGGTCCTGCTGTAGCTGCTTCCGCTGATATTTGCTGTCAAGTTCGTTAGTGCTGCTGGTACTGATAGTCCCGACTAGAAATTATCCCATTTGTGATTTGATGGGGAACTTGTTGGGATAGCCCATCTACAAATAATGACTTAACAAAAGTTCTTCGCAAGTGGGAAACTATTGGGACTTGTTGGGAAAATCTAACACAGATTTTTAAGCGTATATTATGCCCATCTTCAACAGAGGTAAATGTTACATACTTTGGTCCCTTGGATAGCTGCAGCAATTTTAATTCAATATTAGAGTTTGATATTTTCCCGATTTGAGCAAAGTTTTGCAAGATTTTGATATTTCCCCACAGGAAACCAATCGGGTCCCAAATACGTTTCTGCGTTACATCGGTTAGATCCCAAATGTGTTTGCATAAAAATTTCTAGTCGGGATGGTATGGGAGTGCTCTATGGCACTGATGCTACGGACAGTGATGTGGCCTTTGGCAGTGCGAAT
This sequence comes from Panzeria rudis, assembly GCA_956483635.1. NCBI lineage: Eukaryota > Metazoa > Arthropoda > Insecta > Diptera > Tachinidae > Panzeria > Panzeria rudis. Next base: position 6,447,126 of record OY101447.1, read on the forward strand.
AAGTAACAAAAGTAAAATTTGGCTGCTACTGTCAATGAAATTAATGATGGTGGGATTCTGTAATAGCGTTGAAAAGATTTTCTGGCTCACTGGCAGAGGATCTGTTAGCTAATGGACCAGATACTATACTGGCTGGTAAAGTGGCTGGCTACTGTTTCGGTGCAGTATAAGGTTCTCTTCATCAATTAAGATTAATTACGGCTTCTGCGGCTAATATTGCTGTCTTTAGGAATCAGAGGTATAGAAAAGATGCTGTGCTATCCTATAATATTGTATGGCCTCCCTATAATATTGTATACTCGGGAATAACAAAAACTACGATCGACAGACTTAAACAGTGCTTCTATAAAATAGCTCGATACTCATTTGGCCTTCGATATAGGGCATATACACGTGTATCTCCATTCGCCATAAATTTGTTGCAATGTGACTTTGATGTGACTTATTAGTCTTAGGCTAATGCTTCAGTTTTATAAGGTTATCAAGTTTTGCAAGCCAGAGTAAATTTTATTTTGGTAACTCCACTAGAACCAGCATACCTAGGCACTCTTCCCAGAATATGAGTACATCTCTTGTCGTTCGAGTTTCAAGACTATGGAACTTAATAGTATCAAATACGGAAAGTTGGTTTTCAAACTCAATGTCGATGTCTGGGAGAATTTTGCTAGATGGCTAGAGCAATTATGAGGATGGCTTAGCAACCCACGCCAAAGGGCGTAGTCACGCCAATGTTGATAACACATGCTAGTTAAATTTTTTTTCATTTTAACGAAAATATTTTACCTTTAAGAACTTTATTATTTGGCATATTGTCATAATATTATTTTAAATGAAATTAATTTGCTGTACTTTAAGCAATTGTCTATATGCAGCATTTCATTGGTGCTTTACCAACTCATCGGTAGACTTTAAACACAATTTTGAACAGTTACAAACCCCTTATCTTATGTACAAACTTTTAAAAAATTCTCAAATGATTTTTAAAAGTTTGTACATAAGATAAAGGGTTTGTAACTGTTCAAAATTGTGTTTAAAGTCTACTGATTAGTTGGTAAAGCACCAACGAAATGCTGCATATAGACAATTGCTTAAACTCCAGCAAATAAATTTCATTGAAAATGTTTTACTTTACTGACAACGGTGCTAAAACTGCGAGTTAAAAAACTGCTTAAGAAACTACTTAAGAAAATGCTTAAGAATCTATAGAAAATCTAAAATTCATAAAAAAAATCAACATTGCATACATAAGAACTTTTTATGGTTTAAATCATTTACGGCCCTTTTCTAAATGTACGATTTAAAGTTAACATGGACTTTGATGGCAAGTTCGGCATACGAAACTTGTCGTTAAAGCTCACATTAAGTTTTAATCGTACATTATGAAAAGGGCCGTTATTACGGCATAATAAATTCTTAATTGCTCTAAATTGAAGATAAATCAGAATCTTTAATTTTTAATAAAACGTTACATTGGATTTTCTTTAGAGATCAAAAAAATTATACTCTTATATGTATTTTATATTCTTGTGCAGGCATTCAAATGAAAGTTTAGCCGCTTGAATGTTTGGTTGCTCTTAACAAAACTTTGCCAATTTAAGCCCAAACAGGAGGATGTTTTTGTGGCAATTCTTACAATGAGACATGAGTTTGTAGTGGTGGAATGTGGTACTGTTTGTCGTTGTGGCGTCATACTTTTTACCACTCTTAATTTTTTTGTTGTATGTCATTTCATCTACCATAAACGACACATTGGTGGCGGCTGATGTGTTGTTATTACTATCACATAAGCATTTTTAAATGTTTTATTTTTATTTTTAATTCAGTAACTGCTTCTTCTATGTTGTTGCTACCATTTTAAACGATTTTTGTTGTTGTTGTTGCTTTCAGCCTTTAAAGCTCACAGCAGTAGTCAGAGCGTGTGTTGTGAAATAATTTTGCTTTTTATTCATTAAAAAGCAATTAAATATTCTGCACGCGGGTTTAATTACAATTTTATGGGAAACAGACAAACTCAAGTAAAATAGCAACTAGAGATAAAAATCCGTCTGTACGTCGACAGAAAAAAAATAAAAATTAAAATAAAAAAAATAAAAAAAAAACTCTAGGGAACTGGGTAACTAGCGGTTTCAAAGCCCAAAAATTAAAAAAGATCAACAGTGGCTGGTTGCTGCACATCAGTATGAAAATAAATCAAAGCATTACTCGTAGGCAGGCGTCATTATAACGAATAAAGTCAATGAACACTTCTTGTTAACACTGTTTGTTTGCTTCTTTGTTTAATTTAATTTTAGCTTGGTAATTGTATGTCATCGTTCTCATCAATCCCAATAGAAGAAGTTTTTTCGTATGCCTGCTGTCAATCAAGCTGTTTTTGAGTTGTTACTCTGACGACAGCGTCTCGCCATTAGTTGCATATAAGTTTGATTTTGATTGCAAATAATTTAACGCCCCCCAGAGCTGAGCTCAATGACCGCATTTTTGTTTATCATTCTTTCTTTTTTAAATGAATAAAAATAAATTGGCAAAAAGAAAAAGTGATTCAAGCAGAACAGAGGAAAAAAGCAGATTAAACATGGCATTTAAATCGATTCACAAGTTTTCAGTATAAAAAAGTAAATTTTTAAATAAGTTTCTTTAAAAATAAGTCTTAAGAGAAGTAATTTTAATAAAAGTACCTTTAATAAAAATAACTTTCGCAGTTTCTTTTTGGGCGGCCCACTATGGGGGCACTATGGTGATAAATCTGGTACTGCCAAGTTCATGTTGTGATTTGTCTGAAACTTTTATAAGTTTCAGACAAAAGAAGTTGTTACCTTTAGAGGAGGAGTTTTTAAGGCTTTATGCAGTGTTTCAGAGGCCATCTTAGCTTAAGGAGGAATGCGGCTACAGTGGCCCAAATTTTACAACCTCGGACTAAAAAACATTCTGAAGTTTTTTATTCTTTTAACTTTAAACTTTATTTACTACGTCCATGTAAGCTTTTTCGTTTTTTGTTGTATATATAAAAATTTTGTTTTTGCAGCCTATTTTCCACTTAAGGATTACATATAATAAAATATATTTTTCTCCAGCTCTACTTAGAATGTGATCAATATAAAACGGTGCATTTTTAATTAAAATCGGGCTATAAACTAGAAAGTTATAAGCAAGAGACTAAAAAAAGTCAAGAAAATAAATCGTTTTTTCTTTAAAATATGAGAAACACTGAAACAAATATGAAGCAATTATATCTTTTTATTTTCTGGTAGAACGCAAAGTGTTAAAAAATTTTTGAAATCGTATAACATTTACGAAAGTTACACGCCTCAGAATTTTCATTTGTATTCCTAAGTATTCAACTTTGGCCCAATGTAGCTCCGTTTCTGCATAAGCTATAATGCCACTTGAATATGGAGTATGAAGCTTGTGTATGTTCCAAATGTTAGACAAATCCAATCAGCAGCTCAAAAAATGCAGATTTAATACCATTGATGATTAAAGAATACATAGTTGAATGATAATATTCTTAAATTATTATCTCTTTGATATCATATGATATTGTTTCAGACTGTTCTTGGTGTTGGTTATTTGATCCAATTTCAAAGCCACTTTTTGGAATTAATTTTAATTTAAACAATTAAAATGTAATTTTACTTGAAGCTCTAATTAAATATCTGTCTATCAAACTGTCTATCTTGCCTCTTTGCGCCATGTCCCAATGTACTTCAATGGCAAGTAAAATTCAACAAATTTGTTGTTTCATGGTCTTTCTAGTTAAAGCAAGAAAAACTGCGTAAAGTTTAAACAACTTTTAGGGTTTTTTTCTTCAATTTGTTTTTGTCTTTGCTATTTTCAATAAACACGCTCTCATTCACACGCTTTCAAACAGACCCAACCGTAGATACACAGTTTAATGCATATATAGGCAAAATAATTTTTCGTATACATTCGAAGGAAAAAGTTTAAATTATAATTTTATTCTGAAACGAGCATTTTCTGCAGATAATATATCTAGAGTGAAGTTGTAGACTTGAGGCAAAACTTGAACGAACGAATGCATAAAACATTAATTCTGCTTAAAATTAAGACAACAGTCCGGCCATTAATTAGTGACAATGAATTTCAAACTGAAATTTGATGCCAACCACTGATTGCCTACTTTTTGGCGTTGTCCTTCATTCTGCTCTTTGAAGAATGACACAGACACAAACTTACTTTAATAGCACAGCAAGTACTTGTATAAGTGTTCGTGCAAAACTGTAAGTGTTAAGTGAATACGTTTCTTTATAATTATTATTAACGTTTGCAGCATCATTCAATTTATCGTTGTTGATGTTGTTGTCGTTGTTGTTGTTATTGTGAACATCGAACCATACAACCATTCAAGTGATATCCTTTCTGTGATTTTTTTATTACATTTACTTTGTTCAGCTTGTTTTTTTTGTTTTTAAGTTTATTCTTATTTTATGGCTACATTTGGTGTTGCTGTTATATTTTCCATAGTTTTCGACAAACAGAAAAAAAAATGGAATTATTTCAACGGAAAGAGTGAAACCAACAAACCTTTAATGTGACATTAAACAGCAATTGTGCGTTAAATTTGCGTTAATGGCATCGAGTGTCGAGTGTAGCAGAAGTTGTTTTTGTTTTTTTCTTGCTAACGATGCAAATTGTGTACTTGTCGGTTTCTTGGTTGACTAAATAGTAACCGGTTTTTTTTTGACAAATTGGAAATAATTATATTAAAACTTTAAAAATAGTTCTGATTGAATATGAGGAATTGAGATTAATGTATTTTCAATTATTCTGAACATGTCTTCACGGGCGAAAGAAAATTTATCGGTGTCGCGTAGAGGCCAAATCAAGCTTTCCTTGATTATTTAAAATATATTATTTTGACAAATATTTCGTGGAAATATTATTAAAAGAAATTTAGTTTTTGCTTATATTTTTTTCAAAATTTTTAAGTTTGTCGTTTTTTTTTCGCAAAACTGTATTTGATACTCTAATAAGCTAATTTCTATGTTACAAAGTGTATCTTGTACCGATTAAAATAAGACCAAAATCATAAAGTTCGGTGATAAATTGACAAAGTTACAAGGTTGTTAAACTAAATTTCCATGTAAAATTGTACATAAGGAAACATACCCACTGCATGATGCAGTTACTCACAAAATGAATGGTAAATAGCACATAACCTCTGAACTAGTAATCAAATTTATTTGAAACTTGGCATATTAATAGATGAGGAGTTATACTTACACAATATTGTTTGCAAAGATGCGCAAAAAGTGCAAAACTTTGAAAGTTTTTTACATGAATGCTATTTAAGTTTTGTCCACTCTTGCGCCGTTAGTTTATAACATTCACATTTTTTGAAGCAATAGTTTTTAAGTACAGCTTCTCATCTATTCATATGTCAAGTTTCTAATAAATATGATCTGTAAATTAGAAGTTATGTTTTATTTACTATTTATTTTATGAGTAGATGCATCATGTAGTGGGAATGTTTTTCATGTACTATTTTACATTGAAATTTTGTTAAAAAAAATTGTAACTCTACCAATTTCCAATTGAATTTCACAATTTTGGGCTTATTTTAATCTGAAAAAGATACACTTCTGAATCGAATAAATAACTCTTTAGGGGTTCAAACAAAGTTTTGCAAAAAAAAAAAGACGACAAACTTGAAAAAAATCGAAAAAATATAAATTTCTTTCGATAAAATTTTTACGAAACATTTGTCAAAAATACAATATTTTAAATACATTCGGAAAGCTAAAGTCAACTCCTATTCGACAACGTTTAAAAATTAAATATCGGCGCAGAAATGTCGCAGTGACAATTTTTTTGCCCGTGAAGTCCTAAAAATTTTTATTTAATCGATAGCTTTCGATTTTGAGGGTGTAATCGAATTTGTAAAAATAGCAAAATTATCTCCTGCAGCCAGTTTATAACCTACACTAGGTCATTTCACAAGTATATTTTCACTGTCACATAGTGTAACTTATATTGAATTTAAAAATCCGAGTTTTACCCAAATTCCACCATCTCCTCTTATGACACAATTTTGTTTTATCAATCAACTTCGTTAAGTAATTGTATTAATTAAAAATTAACGTTGAAACACCCTTGTCTTCTCAGTATCCTTTAGTGAAATATTTCAATATAATTTCCTTCCCGCATTTGTTGCTGTCATTGTTTTTATGTTTAAAGTAAAATTGTGAAATAAAAAAAATTTTGCAGCAGTTAAAATATATTAATAACAATGACCGTCGCTTGTAGAATAATTAAGATATTTATTTGTATTGGCAGGGTTTCGTAGTTAAAATCAATTAAAAAACTTTTCGGAAACATAAATAAAATACAACAAAAAAGGTCAATTTATATTTAACGAACATTGAAATATTATTCAATTAATAGAAAAGTTTTAAATATGCATTTATTGGTTTGTTTTTTTTATCATCCGAAAGGAAATAGATGTCCTTTAAAATAAATTTATAAATAAATGATTGAATAAATTATTTATGCAGAACTGGGGCATTACTTTCACAAACTAAGTAGAATTTGGTGGAATATATTAAATTGTTTACATAAAAAATGAAATACAAAATGAAATAAATTAATCTTACGAAATTTAAATAGAAACGTCTTGCAAGCGACTTAACAAAATTTCATTTCCTGTGATATTTACTGACCTCAACCCAAAAATATGCTATAAAAAATTGTTTGTTTAAAAAATTTTTACGTTGACTATTCTCAACCGATTTTTTTAATTCGAGTCTTATTTTAATCGCTATAAGTTACACCTTTAAAAATATTAGTAGGATGTCAAACAAAGTGTTGAAAAAAAGACGCAAAATTTTAAAAAATCAGAAAACAATATAATTTTCTTTCGATAGCACTGTACAATACGAAAACAAATTACGCGGTTCTGTAAACCGATTCTGGCGGAGGATACAAAAAATATACTTGCGTTGGCATATTGCAAGATCACATCGGAATTTTAATTTGGGGGGCTAAAATTTCTCCCCTTTGGCCTGATCGTGCAGCATATCGGTACATGAAACTATATGTCCTTTACATCTGACGTGTAGGGAATGTTCAGAAACTTTGTAGAAAATATTAGGGCAAATATTTCTGTGGAACATATTAACCCTCTGACTGTCCCAAATAATGGTAATTTTTAGCCCTTTTCTAACAAATCGTACAAAAACATTATGAAAAAGGGGGAATGTGGGGATGAAATATTCTACAAAAATGTTGGCCATTAAATTTTACTATAGACCTTTAAAGACAACCACGCTCCATACGCAACTTGTACATCAGAAATGGTTGAAAGCGTAAACTATGTTTAAGTGCTAACTTCATACTTATCACAATTAGTACTCGGCACAGTAAATTTTGTAAATCTTACGCTTAAGGTAAAATACGTGCTCAGCACTTTTATGTAAAACAGCACGAGACAAATTTTTGTACATTCCTGAAAAAAATATCTAAAAACTTCCCTTCAGCGGCGATATAGGGGGCTTAAATGTTTTACAAAAATATTCGCTATAAAGCTCTATTATAGGCTTTTAAAGAAACCTAAGCTCCATACTTGACTCGGAAGCTAGATATCATTGAAAACTTAAAATGTGCTTAAGGGTTAATTTCGTAATTATGCACAATTTGTACTCTGCATAGAAAATCTTGTAAGCCTTACGTTTAAGGTATTAGATGTGTTCATCTAATACCTTAAACGCAATATCGCCGCTGAAGGGGATTTTTTTGCGCCTATTTTAAGAAATATACAAAAAGACCCATAAATCGAAGAGTTAGAGGGATAACATTTTCTAAAAAAAGGTTTGCCCTAATAATTTCTACAAAGTTGCTGAACATACCCTACACCTCAGTTCTAAAGATCATATAGTTTAGTGTTGTGTTTTTGTTCCGAATGTGTTTGTTTGAATTGGGAATGATTTTCCATCATCCCACGTCAAATTTGGTTGACCAACAGACCGGTTTCTTTTATGTGCCATCTTCATTGTTCTATTAAATACTATCAATGGAACACTGAAGAGGGCTCATAGCCGAAACCAGTCTATTTATCAACCAAATCTAACGTGAGATGACAAAAAATCTTTCCAAAATCACATAGTTTCATGTACCGATATGCCGCACGATCGCGCCAAAAAAAACTTTAACCCCTCTAAAACAAAACTCCGATGTGACCTTGCAAAACGAAGACACACGTATATAATTAGTTGGTCTCCTCTACCAGTATCGATTTACAGAACCCCGTAATTTTAAAATTATATATAATTGAGAGCTTTCTATTGTGAGGGTGTACTCAAATTTCTTCAAAAAGTGTCACATAGTGTAACATATGTATATATAACGTAGTTTGTGTTAAACTGTCGCCATAATTTATGCTATTGTCTTTAAGCTCCTTTACCTTGATCAAGCTGCAAGGATTTAGCTGGAAACAAAAACAACAAATAATATATTTATTTATGCATAACTTAAGGCCTAATATTTTCTTTTGATTTAAGTTTTGCCTAAAAATATGCTCATGTAAAAACATACATAATATAATTATATTCCGCCTTGTTCTCCCATAATCATACTTCCTACTATAACAAAAAGTGTTCACGACTTCTTTTTTTATGTATAAACATGTATTTAAGCTGAATAAATTTGCCAATTAATTTGCTTTTATTATATTAATTAATACAATCAAAAAGTCTATACATAAATTTAAAACAACAATATATTGGGTTAAATGGTATGTATTCATAATTATTGCTTAACGACCATCAGCATACTTTAGGGCTGCTTAAAAAGAAAAGTATCAAAACTAAATGTGAATAATTTATTATTCCTTTTACTTTCTCTAAATTAATATTTAGACATTTTTAAACTTCTTTTGTGGATTTATAAAATGTAAAAGGTAAAGAAAAACAAAAAACATCATAGAATAAATGCTTAATTAATTATTAAAGCGATTTCAGAGGAAATGCCAACATTTCCTTTGTCACTAAGATGAAGATGAAGTTTTTCCTTGTTAGTCTTTTGTGGTTTTAAACAAATATTTTAGACACGAGTTGTGGTGAAATTCTTTGCGAGTATATTTAACTTTGAGAATTGGCAATCCAATAAACTTAGTTTTTATGATGGTAAAGGTTGGTTTTATTTGCTTTTGATTTTATAAAATCCTTAGGAAGAATATATATAGGAGTTCCTTTAAGAAAATAAAAATAAAAGAGTTACACGTATTATATTGTATTTATTTACGCAAAACCATGTGACAGTTAAGCCAAAAAAATAAATAAAACAATTATATGATTTATGTGCTTTTCTATTGAATGCCAAACACGAGCCGTAAGCAACCATATACATTTACAACAAAGGAAATATGGTCTAATAGAAAATACTAAAGATTTTATTGCTGACTTTTGGTTAAATATATGAAGGTTTTTCTAAACTAAAGCCCCATAAAACGTTGCTTTATATTTCAATATAAACATTTAATTTATTTGTCATTGGCAAATGTATGTATATATTTTTCTATTGGACACATGTGCTGGCAAGAAAATAAAAAGTGTTTTTCACTTTAACTTATTTAATAATCTTGCTCAGAAGTACTTATTGAAGATTAGTTGGCATTGCTTCTTCCTTAGTTGCTAGAAATGTTGGAAGAATACAAATTATCGGATTGTATTGTGAAGATTTAAAGATTTTTATTAGAGTTACAATTTATTGACATAACTTAATAAAAAATGGTTAATACAGCACACATATCATAATGAAGTCTTAGATATTTGTATCACGCTTCATAATTTAATACAACGGTGGCCATTTATGTTAAGCCATGTACAACAATGTGTGCAAAAATTTAAAGTTTAAAGCATTAAACGTGTTGTATTCCCAAAGAGTTTTCTAATAAGTCCCGGTCCATACGTGCAGTTCTTGTTGCAACAGTTCTTAATTTTTCGGTGAATAAGAGCGAGATTGGAATATATGTGGTGTATATTTCTATTTCAACACTCTCCCACAATTTCAGAAATTGCTCTAACAAAAATTCCATGTGTGGACCGAGACTAAGGGTGATACATTTTTGGTACAAATAAACTTTACCACACCTAAAGTTGTGCAACACGTTTTGGTTTATTTAAATATCTTGGAAATCACGCAACAACAATAAACTTGATATTGTGAAGCTGTAAACTGTTAACTCCAGATATCTGCAAGGTTGCAAGAATCATCCCTATTCTAAAACCTGACGAACCCGCTACCCAAGTAAACTCTTATCTCCCAATTTATCTCCTATCATGCATAGTAAAGATTTTAGAATATCTACTGCTGCAATCCCTAAAGGAGCATATCCAGCTCTCCACACACCAACATGTCTTCAGGAAATTCCAAATCACGACGACCGCTTTGAATTTGATAATCAGCATAGACTCTGTCAACGCGCTATAGTGACGGCACTGGACTTATCCAAGGTATTAGACACGGTTGATCACTCGATAGCAAGCACCGGACTATTAATTATCTCAATGGTTTTCTTTTCACGACTACATGAAAAGATATAACTAAGAAATTTTTTCTGCATGTGCTTAAGGATTGCGTTGAAAATTATTAAATTATTATTTTTCTTAAATTTTGGCTTTGCTATTACTGAAGATATTGACGAAGTAGAGAACAAAGTCGAAGGCAAAGGCGAAAATGCAAAACCAAATATCCTTAAAAATACTAAAGATATTTCAAATAAACTTTATATTCCTTATATATTTATAGACTTTCCACCAAGTTAAAATTCATTAAAATCGGATAACAATAGTCAAATATATGAAGTTGACGAAAAGTTTCAATGAGGTAGTCAACTTTGACAACCTCTAGCTCAACATGTGTTTCAATGTTTTAGCCCAAATTACAACACTCTTAAAGGTTAGGTCCTTCTCTACGGTTACATACATCGTGTTGTAATTAATCGGATCGCAAATTTCATTATTTATATCCATTTTTTTTATTGAAACCACTGTACGCGGGTGGGACGAATGTTAACAGCAGGAACCTTTTAGTACCTTCTACAACCTTCTAGTGGTCTAATGGTGACAATAAGAGATCCGCAAGCGTTTCTACAGTTATATAGTTGTACACTCTAAAACACTTTTGTTGAAAATTAGGTCGATAATAATCGGCAACACTTTACAGATTATTATCGACCTAAAATTACACACGCATTTTTTTAACAAAATATTTTTACTAAAAAAAGTGATTGGCTGCGTGCAGGTTTGAGCCGCGACCTCCTGACTGATAGTCTGACGTATCTACCATTCAGCCATAGCCGTATTATACTTTATGTTACATTTTTTCCACTTGGACTAAATCTGTTTAATTTGAAAGGTTTTTTCCTTAATAAAATAACTACAAAATCGATGTAATTTTAGACAAGGAGAAATTTTCAACACCAATTTCGACAATATATGATCATAAATTTGAAGTAATGTTTTAGAGTGTACTTTTCTCTTTCTCTAGATCAATGATCAGCAAATATTGCTACAAGACAGAAACGCCTACACCTGTAGAAACACGTATGCAATACGTGCACTCATCATTCATTGTCTACATTGTCTACGATCATACATTGTCTAAATTTGTGCTGAAAATTTCTCCTTGTCTAAAATTACATCGATTTTGTAGTTATTTTATTAAAGAAAAAACCTTTCAAATTAAACATATTTAGTCCAAGTTGAAAAAGTGTAACATAAAGTATAATACGGCTATGGCTGAATGGTAGATACGTCAGACTATCAGTCAGGGAGTCGAGGCTCAAACCTGCACGCAACCAATCGCTTTTTTTAGTAAAAACATTTTGTTCAAAAATAGTGCGTGTGTAGTTTTAGGTCGATAATAATCTGTAAAGTGTTGCCGAGTATTATCGACCTAATTTTCAACGAAAGTGTCTTAGAGTGTGTGTGTGTGTGTGTATTCAAGAGAACCAAAGACACAGAAATTTCATTTAGTAGCAACAAAAATTAATGTTTGTTGCTTTGTTTTATGATATATGCAAGAACACCAATACATTTTTATTTTAATTGTCTCTCTTTGTAGTGGACAAAGCTCTCGATCTAGATATATGTTTCAGGATGTAAGCGAATCACACTTTATGCTATATATTTTTTAAAATCAAAATTGCTAATTCGTCACCGTTTGATGCCGCACTCACGAGGTCGCAAATAGGACATCTACTTACGTCTAATAACCCACCTTTCTTATGTTTTTTTTTTCTTGAAGCATAAGCTAAGCAAGCTCATATTTTGTACGAGAAAAATTGACTATACTTCACGCTTTGTTTCCAGGATTCAGTAGAATCTCGTTTGGGTGGTAACAAAACTTTTTAAATGGTTCTTCGTTTTTAATATTTTTTATAAAGCTACATTTTTCAAAAATTAAGACATACATATATATGTATACTCTTTCGTAAGAAAATTTTTTGGAAATTCCATTTTATTTGCAATTTTAAAAATGTATAATTTTGATTAATTTATTCTTGTATAAGAATTTTTGCCAATAGAATTTGGCTTTAATTTCATTAAAAAGTTTCAAAGTCGAAATAAATTTTCGTTTGCTATCATCAAAAAAGTGAAATTGGATGTATCTAAACCAGACATCATCATGGTCTGACACGGCAGGCTAAGTACTTTTCATAATTTTCATATACACAACACCACTGTTAACGAAACTCACTACAAAGAGTGTAAGAAACTAAAATTTCATTCAGTTCTATGCTAGCTTTCAAACAATCGGATCGTCGTCGCTGTGTTATGATAAAACAAAAACAAAAAACATACCTAAGATCGAAAAGAGTACCATAAATCTCAAACGAATAGTTTCGCGTCCCAGTCTAAAAGTTTAGAGTGGTTTTTATTTAAGTTTACTTGGCTAAATCTGTATGTAATAAATTTTTTCAAATCAAGTAAAAAATAAACAATTTGCCTCAGTTTAAATGTTTCACGGACACAAGGTGTTCAACTTTGGTGTCCTGGCTGCGATGTCCTCTTTAGCTACGGTAGTTTCAACTATTTTCAGGTTTTTCATACTTCACCAATGCGGTACGGGAGCACACACTGCGTATACTTCTTATTAATCTCAGAAGCTTGAATTTGTTATTAATCATTCGCATCATTGAACTTATTAACCTTTGTGTCAACAGCAACATCCAGGGTATATTTTGAGTTTTAAAATTATATTTTAGAAAGTAGCAATTGTATCGATATGAAATTTTATGATAACCTTAAAAAAGAGTTTTCACCACATTCCATTGTTTGGACTGAATTGGATGGCCTAGTCGAGAGATATGGTCACTTTTCAATTTATTGCCCCTTATGGATATATACACCAACTAAGAAACAGTACAAAAAAAAAAATATTTCTTTAGAACATGTGTGTCGAAAAGTGGCCATATCTCTGACATAAGTTCTCGAATTGCACTCAAACTTCGAAATAACGCCAAGAACACTTTTGTTAAGGATATCATGCAGTTTCAGATTGATATTGTTGCTACTTTCTAAGATACATCGCTCTTTAGCACACAACATACCCAGATATGCTGCTGTTGACGTACGTATAATTTTTCTGCTGTTGACATAAAAGTTAAAGATGAATGTCCAATATGAAGAAATAGATATTGATCTACTATTCCATTTTTAATAAAATTGGTACATTTGAATCCAAATTAATTATTAGACTAAGATTCGTACTGTTATATTCAGAAAGAAATGGGAATGATTAATATTCCAACGAATAAGGGAAAATTAACATCAAATTTTATATATTTTTTTTAAAATAATATGAGATAAAAAAACAGCCCTTATATGACATTGCTTTGGATTGCCCAAAAATTTATAAAATTTTCCTTTATTTGACTACTTATTTTTCAGCTTCAAGTAAGTTATATAATAACTAGTTAATTGTTGTGACAATGTAAATACATTTGTAAGGGGTACCCCTGATTTTTTTAACTTTTCAAACAAAAATAAGTAGTTATCGATTCAAATTGTTACGACTTAAATGCTCATATACTTTTTTACCTCCCAATAAGCAAAATTTTTGCTGGGTATGTACGGAAATAGAAATAATGAAGTATAATCTTACTTTATAGTCAATTTAGGATATAAAGAATATGGCTTAACTTTCCGCAGGCACGCATATTTAATTTATAATATTAAAATATAATGGCTCTAGTATGTTTATATTGAAAGTTAAAATGCCTTAAATCAACTTCATTTTGAGTGAAGAAAAAAGTGAACACTACACCTATAAAACAAAGATTTATTTGTTGAAGGTTAAGCAATGTCGATATGCATATTATTGGTGCTTTACCAAATCGACAGTAGACTTCAACCATACTTTTGAAAAGTCTCAAGCCTCATGTTTTATGTACAGACTTTCAAAAAACATTTGAGAGAAAACTTCATTTTAAATGCAATTGGGAGAATATCTTTAATTTAAAAAACCTTTAATTAAAAATGTTTTTTTTTTTAACAAATCTATTTTAATCCTTTTAGGTATACTTTTTTTCTCTTTTACAACATAATTAAAGAGCTTAAGTTTAGTCATGCAAATTCTTAAATTCTTGAGAATTCTTGCTGAAAAAAACAAGAAACAGTCACACACATCCAGACAAAATTATTTGAAGAGCTTAAATTATTTTTTCATTAAAGAAGTATTCTCTTTCATACTTTAACGCACTCATTCGTTCATTCATTCGTATCATTCCATTGCTGGTTTCTTTTAAATTTATTTCCTTTTGTCTTTGTCCTTTTATTGCTGTGCGTGAGTTTTGGTTTGCGTGCTAGTGCATGTTAAATGAAGATAATTTTAATTAAATACTGGTGAGGAAAAAAACTGTTGTGTTTTTTCTATTAAAAACTAAAAAAAATGTTTTAAAATATTCTTGTATTGATGTTTAATAATAATAATATTTCAAAATTTATAGCAAATTAATCATACAATTGATGCAATAATTTGTCCTTGCCAAGGTTCTTTTTTTTTGTGCTAAATAAATGCTTGGCATTTAATATTTCTAAGGGCCTGTTTTATCTTTAACACGCACTTTTTCGAATGGACATGTTTGTAATTTATAGGACATTTTTATTTATTTTTTGTTCTCTTTTGCCGTTTGCTTCATAGTAAGTATGATGGCTACAGTACGAAAATACATATATGAATTTTTTTGTTTTTAAAAGTTTTTATTTTCATGTTGCAATAAAAACATGTTCATTGGTCATGTTTAAATGGGGACAATAAGGTCAAAGATAAGTGGTCTAGAAGGAAAAATTTGTTTTAAAAATGTTATTTCATGCATGATTTGCAAGGACTAGTATAACCAAATATTTTAAAGCAGTAGGAGAATAACATCAACAGTTAAAATAAAAGCTGTTTATACGTTTTCGATTTACTTTTTTTTTAATAAACATGATTTTCTTATACAAAACAGATCATAAACTAGACTTCAAAACGTTTTTTTTATAGGAACAGAAACTTATGTCTGTGAAAATTAAGTTATTTTTTTCAAAGTTTTTATGTTCTCATGATTCAATAGTAGTTCAAGATTTTTTAAAATTCTTTTTCAACTTTTGCTTAACAAACAGAATATATAAACTTTTGTGCTAAAACTAAAACAAAAGACTTTGTCGATGATGGCGGCTGCTAGAGTTGTTTTTTATCTAAAGTTTTATTGTTGCAAGAGATAGGGTGATGTTTAATAAAACTTTATTTGTTTAAAACAATATTTGTTGGTTTCTTGTAGCCAAACAAAAGAAGAAGAACTGGAAGTTGAAGTTATTGTCTGCATTTGATGCATGTTTAAATAATGTCAAAAACTAAAAAAGAACCATGTTTACTATAACACAACACCCCTTCACTTCAGATACACTTTCTTTCCTTTTGTTCAAATATCACACACACTTGTATTACAAAACCCTACTTATAAATGGCTAAAAATAATCATGTTGTTTATATGTGTGTGTGCATGTGTGAGAGTGTCCACCAACTACTTAATATATATATATATGCGTACTCGTATCTGGCTTTTAGATAATAGAAAACTACTACTTATGCCCCACTATTTTCTTTATCATTTGTTGTATGATAAAAGTAGTAGAAGAATTATCGTTTTGTTGTATTGCGAAACAAAAGGCGTTTTAAAGGAGTATGATATTTTATTTTCATTATTTGTTTTGTTGTTGTTATGTTTCTTAAACTTCCATGGCCACTCACGTTAATACAAACATACTTGTATGTGCTAAATCATGTGTGTGCAAGAAGGAAGACTTTTAAACATGAAAGTTTATAAAATAAAACAGCAATTATACACTTACGAAAAATCTTATATATTATGCTAGCCAGATGTGAAGCCAAATAAAATAATAATTTTTAAAATTAAACGCAGACCCATGCCCATATAAAGTAAATGCACAGTCCTTTTCTATTAGTTCTACTTCACCGATTTTTATCTAACTTTGCACACCCCTTAAACTTCTGTTTGACTACTACATCATTATTTAAAAAGTGGGCGGTGACACGCCTAGAAATGTAAATACATATTTTTATTTTCAAAAACTTCTACTAAACCGATTTTTATAAAAATTTGCATACACATTTAGTTATCGTTACAATACAACATTACGTTTTGAAAGGTGGGCAGTACCACTCCCATGAAAAGTACATATTCAGCGCAATTCTCTAATTTCAAAATTGTATAGTCTACATATACATTTTTTACTTGGCTTATATCATACTATACTTTTTTCAAAGTTCGATGATACGATATTATGTGTGTTACGAAAACTTAGAAAATAAGAATTTTATGCTACTTCAAATTTGTTTATTTTTTTGCAAATATTTGCAAATATTCACTGTTTTTAATACTCAATAAAATGCAATCAGCACAAATACCGGCTAAAAGTAAGAATGGGACAATTTAGATTAGACCTTTCTTTACCTATCAGGAACAGTAATAACATCCACCTCTTTTTCCGACACTTTTAAAATACCTGTAGTTAGATTTTGATTATAAATACAGGTAAAATGTAGTTTTTGAGGAAAAGGATATATGGGAGGTAGTCTCATGCCTTGCGCCAAATGAAACAAAATTTACAGCAGAATTAAGTCGCATGATTTTAGAAACATTTATTAATTCTTAGTGCATTCTAAGCATAAATAGAGCTAAAATAAAATTTTTGAGAAAAAGGATATGTGGGAGGTAGTCATGCCCTCGCACCAAATGAAACAAAATTTACAACAGAGCTACGACAGAATAATTTTAGAAATATGTATTCATAAATCGAGCTAAAATTTAGTTTTTGAGAAAAAGGATATATCGGATGTAGTCATGTCTTTGCTGCAAATAAAACAAAATTTGCAGCAGAGCTAAGATGCATAATTATATAAACATTTATTAATTTTTAGTGAAATCTAATCAGAAATAGAGATAAGATCTAGTTTTTGTGAAAAAGGATATGTGGAAGGCAGTCATGTCATTGCATCAAATGAAACAAAATTTACAGCAGAGCTAAGACGCATGATATTTGAAACATTTAATAACTTTGCGTGCATTCTAATCATAAAATTTGGTTCTTGTGAAAAAGGATATATGGGAGGTAGTCATGTTCTTGCACCAAATGAAAAAAAAATTACAATAGAGATAAAACACATAACTTTAGAAACATTTATTAAGTTTTAGTGCATTCTAATCATAAATGTAGATAAACTTGAGTTTTTTAGACCAAGCATTTGAGACCAGTCGCGTCCTTGCACCAAACGAATTAAAATTTACAAGAGTGCTAGAAGTATGTATGGAAAAATATGTTGTTTAATTGTCCACAAAACGCTCGTTCACACTGATGCATGTGATAGCTCCAATTTCGGATCACTGTGCAAAAGCTCCGGCTGTGAGTGTTTCTTACCGGACAGTGATTTTTTTTGGATCCGACAGTGAGTTTTTGGAATACAACGGGTGATTCCACTAAACATGTGTTTCGTCTGAGAAAAAGAAACACAGCCACAATTATTTTAGATAGAAATTGGAGCGATCGGATGGGTCAGTGTCAACGATGCCATGGTGGACATTTCAAAAGTATCTTTTTCCAAACATAACTAGATTGTCTCAACTTCAAAATAAACTAAGAATTAAGTAGATATGTCAAACCGTTGCTGTTTTATTCAAAATTAAAATAGAATAGGGTAAAGATTTTGTCCAAAGATCAGCACTGCGACACCTAGGGGAAAAATTAAAATACTATCATTCTTAATAAAAGATTCTTTATAAAAGCTAAAAAGATATATTATTCTTCTTGCATTAAGTTTAATTAGGGAAAGATTCTTACTTTTCGTACGTTATTCATTATCTCTTTTTTGTTCTTATATTAAAATTTTTTCTTATATTCTTTCCCACTCTTAATCAAAGTATTTAAAATATTTCATAAACTGCTTCCTTAAATTTCATTTTCAAACCGGATATAATTCTATTGGTTACCTTAACTTCTCTTCTATCGGTCTGATAAATTTGTTCAAATTTTTTATTGCTTTGCGTGTGAAACTTTTATCTTTGCATAAATTAAATAAGAAAGTTTTCTTAAATGTTTTGCTGAGTGTAAAAAGAAACAAAAGTTGTATACTTCGATAGAAGAAATACAAACACAAATACTTACACACACATTCATGTATTAACACGCACGCACTTCCTGATACTGCTTGCAGCGTAGTTTTTTTTCTTATACAATATTTTCTTTTCTTGCGTTTTTAGTAAAAGTGTTGATAATTTATCGCTTTTATCTGCCTTAAACATTATACTCGTAATTTTAAATCAACAACAACAACACCAGCAACAATACAACACAAACAATATGTTTATTTGTAAACACATACACATTTGTACACCTCGCAAATCCCTGCAGTTGTGAAGAGTGTCCTTGTTCGGAATAACATTTTTATAAGATTTATTATTTATATAACTATTTAAAAGGCTTTTTTTATAACAATCATGTATGAGGGGGATCTGAAATAAGGCTTTTTAGAATACAAAAGCAAAAGCCGACTGACTATACTTAAGATTACTTATGGTCCTTAAAATGATAACTTGCGATTAGTTGCTTAACAAGGCAACATCAATTATAAAATAAGTTAAAGTTGAACTAGCAATGGAACTAACAGTGGAAGATAATGTATCGCTCATTTACTCAAACAACTTAGTTATAACGTTTTTATAATAATGATAATTTTATAAAAAAACGAGTTTAAGGGTTTTCAATTTACTGACTACTCGATGGAAAAATCATATAATATTCCTCTGTCAAGAAGCGATTATACCAGATATTTCTTTGAATACTTGACTCAAAATAAAAAGCGTTATGACGATTGAATCCTGCACTAGCTCAAAACTAGCATCTTTTGAGTTAAAACTTTGTTTGAGTAAATTAGATTGAAAAACTGCTGTCCTCAGCTCAGCTCAGTTTCAGTTAAAAAAAAAACATTAAGGCAATTGCGAATTGCAATATGAATTGCCAATAACACGGTACATTTAACATCAACTTAAGTGATTTAATTCTCGTATTCAATTTTGAGGAAAAAGTTGTATATATAAAAATTGTAATCATATTCAATAGAGCCACCTGACAGGTGGTAATAACCAAACATGAGCACTGATGATGGAAGCGTAGCGGCTTCCGAAAGTAGCGCTGCTATGTTCTGCTATGTACGTTGAAAAATTGAGTTGGTGTTAGTTCTTCCCGTGTTCTTTGGAATGTTAATTATGCCCGATTCTTTCTGAATATAACATTGCGAACCTTAGCCTAATAATCAATTTGGATGTAAAAGCTCAATATTTTCAAATTCAATTACACAGGAACACATCTGAACTACTGGGATGTGATCTGTTCTTTTTTTATAAAGGTCTCATTTAAACCCTGCAGATAATATGTAGTGCCCATTTTAGCGGAAATGGACTAGTTACAACATGGTCCTATCTAATGCAGTGATGGACCATGTCATTTGCAAACTAGAGATTGCAATCGTTAAAACACGAACACTTGAGTGCTCCACCAAGTAGTAGCATGATAATCATCGTAATGCTAAATCGACTACGTTTTCTTCATACATTTGGATTGCTTTTGGACTAGTCCTAATCCTCTATTAAGTAACTTTACATGCGTGTACGGACTAGTAGTATGATTATCTGCAGGGAGCTTTTTCTATGCGCTTGGACTTGTGTTAGGAGGTGAGTGTGCGTTTTTTTCTCGCTATTGTTTTGTTGTAAATTTATTTTAGAACAAATGTGTATGCGAATGAATGAGTTTGATTGCATGGGTGTTAGTTTGCAAATAATCCAATCTTTTTTTCTATTTTTAATTCAGTTTTTATTTTAACATAATTTATGTTTACGAATACATTAGTTTTCTATGAAAACGTATGCTTTTGTTGTATTTTGAATATTTATTGTAAAAGTTTATAGTTTGCAACAACAGCAAAAAAAAAACAAAAAACAAAAATAAATGATTCATTCCTAAATTAATTAGAAGTACTAAAGGACTGAGAGCAATTAGTCAAATGTAGGAACTGTCTGTAACGTGGAAGTTTAAGTTTTTTTTCCGACTCGCAGTAGTAAAATCATATGTATGGGATAGATTAAGCACCAATTTATATTGTTTGTCTCATTAGTTTTTAAGACTATTTCCCAAACAATATTGGATAGAAATATTTAACCTTTACTGTAGGCAAAATACTTACTTTGAAATAAATATATCATATTATACGAAATAAAAAGATATTTTTTAATCTTTTTTTGCTGCTTAGGGAATAATAGCCTCACTTTTATCTCATACAAAGTTTTTTGTCTCTGCTTTAAGATGTACTTTCATGCATTGCACTATTTATATAATTCTGGCACAAGAACAGAGCCAAAATATTTCATGTTATTTCCTATAAGAAACTTTGAAAATCGGCAGAGTTATGCAATAATTAATATTTGGGGCGGCCATTTGGTGCGTCCGATTTCCACTAAAATTTTTATGGAGCCAAACTGCAATCATACACTTTCAAATAAAAGTTTTTCAAAACCAGTCCATAAATGGTGGACTTATGCGATATCTAATATTTTTTTGGGGGAGTTAAATTGCCCAACCGACTTTCAAAAATAAATTATGGGACCAAGCTGCAAGCAAATCTTTCAAACTAAAGAACAATTTTGAAAATCCGTATAATAATGGTGGAGGAAAGATATAATCAATAATTCTCGTGAGGGCGAATTGCCCGTCCAATTTTGAAAAAAAAAAAAATAAAAAATTTTGGGACCAAACTTTTCAACCAAAAAATAAAAGAGTTTTTGAAAATTGGTCTATAAATGGAGGAGTTAAGCGATAATGTTTTTATAGCGGGGGTTTTATTGCGTTACCGATTTTCGAAAAAAAAAATTATTGTACCAAACTGTAAGCAACCCATATCAAAATAAAAAGCATTTCTTAAAATCCGTCCATAAATTGTCGAGTTATGCATTAATCAATATTTTGGAGGAAAAAAATATAATAAAATACATACGAATTGAAAACGTCCTTCTTTTTTAAAGTCGGTTAAAAACAGAAAAAAATGCAAAAATAAATAACATTAAATAAAAGTAAACATATCAATTTCGTTTTTCATTCCCACAAAATAGAGCAAATTCACAAGGATTTATTTGTTATTTTAAGAGTATGTCTACATGTTGTATATCATTCGTGACTATTCTTTTCAATATTGTATATTATTCTGAATTTTATTATTTCGGCTTTTTAGTATATATATTATCAATAACATGATTAATTTAAACTTTATGAGTAAAATTTGCAACATGAGTTTCGTGAATTCGATATTCGTTACTTTAATATTTATTCCAAAAATTCAGGCCAGTGTGAAATAAAAGTAAAAATATTTTAAAGAGCACAATAATTATTTCAATCGTAATAATATGAGGCGTAAATAATTTAATTATCTTAGAACATTTCCCTAACCCGTCGAAAGGGGGGATGGGTCAAAATTACCCGGCACCTTTTGAATGGATTGCACGTGCGACTATGCCGCTTTCTCAGTGGCTGCAGATATTGAATCGCTCTAAACGGTTTTAACTTGAAATTAGTCGAACGGTGATAGCACTTCGAGTTAGACGTACTGAAAGTTAAAAAAACGGTATATATGACCCATCCCCGCAATTAGTGTAGCTATTTTGCGCCAGGTGTATTTTAGGTATTTTGCGTATGTGAAATTATTGTTTATTGCTAATATCTAGTCGCTTGATATTTTTATGTGGAAAACTTTAATTTATTGTCCCAAAATCATAAAAGAGCCATTTAAATCGAAAGACGGTTAAAAAAAATGTTTTTTATATTTAAACTAGATTATGCTACTTTTGATAACAAATATGTTTCTGTTAATAAAGTATTTTATTTCCTTAATAAAATCAGATATAATCAAAATTCAAAAAATGTTCATATATGTAATGAAATAAATGGTGTTTAAAAAGTGGGTAATTATGTCCCAACCCCCATGCCCGTGTAGCTAAACTGCACCCCACTTTCGCCGGCTTAAATCGTAATTATAAAGAAAGAGAAAAATTCCAAAAAAAAATTGTAATTCGTTACTTGTGTATTTGTATAAATTTTGTTATGACAGTTTATAATATCAGATTTTCGTGTTTTTTTATTGCTTTGTGTTTTAAAGGAGAAGAAAACGAAATTAAGCAGAGCAGAGGTCCAAAACGCTATAAAGAAAAGAAAACAACGGTATGCAGAATATAAGCAAAAACCAAGGGAAAATTAAGGGAATTATTCCTAAAAGAACTTATTTTATTTATTTATGCTCTTCCTTTGATTTAGAGAAGTTCCAGGAAATTAAAACGTGATGAAATAATATCGTGAGGTAACGAATGACAAAAATATTATGTGTTGATATGGTAAAAAAATTCATATTTTTTTCACAATCTGCAGACAGTTGCTCATTCATTATAGATTTTTAAATTTTCTGATGTTTTGTCAGAAATTTTTTCGACGTTGTTCAGACATGTCGATAATTACTTAAGAATTTCCCTAGAAAATTCGTCCGAATTCGTACAGAATTCTCTTAGAGACTTCGGAATAGTTTTCAGAATTTCCTCAGAAAAAGAGCTCCGGTTTCTTGTTAACCGCTCATATGAATTTCGGTACGTTTTCTCACCGATTTCGAATGCGAATTTGGCATTTTGTGCTGACTTTCTGGGTGACTCCGGACCAAAATCGTAAAAAATTTTTGCTGGGTTAGTAAGAAAACTAAAATCAGACAATGTGCAGAAGTGACAGACTAAAGTCGCAGTTGGCAGGTCAGCAAATGTGCAGACTATTATTTGAAATGTCTTAAAGGAAAGAAAATTTCCTTTCGATATTGAGCAAACTTGTTTGACATTAATGGGAAATATTAGAAATACCTACAAAAAGGTCGTCGCAGAAAATGCCAACTAAGCGAAACTTAGGCAACTAGTTTGATTGTCTGGTAAATTTTCACATCCTTTCTAAGGTCAGATATGTCGGCAAAAATTATTGCTCGCAAGTAACCCATTGCTCCAGAATATATTTATATTTAACAGCACCGCATTGGGCTTTCGATACCGATCGTTTTTTTAAAATAGAATTCATACGATCCGGCTGGTTTCATTCCTTTCTTTTTATTTAAAAGCCATAAAAAACAGTTCTTATTAATTAATTAATAGAACTGTGGTCGTTTGATATTTCAGAAAATAAATTATTTCTATTGTTTGCATTGTTAAATAATTGAATTTGTTGTTGCCTTTTTTTTTGTATTGTATTTCTTTTTTTTTCTATTTCTTTCAAACGGAAACGGATATTAGCTTGTGTACTTGTATTTGTTCATTGAAGTGGTATGAGTGTGTTATATGCCACTTTCAGGCCACTTTGGCATTTGTTTGTTATTTTAATCGTTTTCTTGCTCCCCTTAAACTATTTTTCATAACATTTTTCTATTTTCTCTTGTGGTTTTTTAGCTTTTTGTATTTCTAGCAACTTCCAACTTGTTGTGGCAATGAAATTTCAAAATTGCATTCAATTAAAATTGTAAATTTCTTTCAATGTTTTTTTTTTCTTTCTTTTTATTCCTTTACGATTATTTGTTGGTATTATGAATAATAATAAAAAAAGCTGAAATTTGTTAGGTTTGTACTAAATGCAAGTACGCTATGAACTTAAAAAAAAGCTTAATAAAAAAACTTTTTTTTTAAACAAAATTAACTTTTAAATGGTTTTAGTTCTAAGGAAAAGGCTATTCCTTTTGCTTAATTAACTGCACCTAATTTCTGAAAGTAGTGGATTTTGCTTGCTACATAAATCTCACTTAAAACCTTTTAACCATTTAAATTTTTGAAATATTTTCTTTAACAAAAAATCTCATAAGACACAAAAAATACCCAAATCGATATTTTGCTTTATGTGTTGCATGCTGTTTGCAGTTGCACTGTTTGTTCGTGGTTATGTGTTGATTTCCTTTTTTAAATACTTTTCTATTTCTAATTGAAATTCCTTTCAGTACTTTTTTCTAAATGTCTTCTCTTTTCCACACACACACACACGCACACTTACGTTATTTGTGCAATTTGGCCAACAATTCTGTCTTAAGCTAAACACTGGCCAAATCCAAACAATGGCCTTTAAATTGCAGCCAACCACTTTGAATTCTCCAAAAAGGGGGAAAAGCAGAACAAAAGCACCAATTGTTTAAGGAAAATTATTGGTTGGTGTGTTTGTGGCAGTTTTTTTCTTTCATTTTGATAAATCAACTTTAATAGAAGCAGCAACAAATCTAAGAAAAAAGCAGCAGAAATTGCTAATACAATTTTTCAAATTTTTGTATGAAATTAGAGCAATAATGAAAATTCTTATAGTTATTATTTTTAGTTAAAATTTTAATGGTTTGCAAATTATTTCACTTTGAGTTTTGGAGCTTTTTCAAATAAAATTCATGAAATACTTTGTGGAAAACAAGAAACCAAACAAAACTTATTGCCAAAAATGGCTTTAAATAAATAATAATATGATTGTAGTTACAGATAGAAAAACTATTCGCATATTAATTATTTTTTAGATCAAGGGTTCTCAAATGAGGGTTTATGAAACTGCTTAAAAAGTTACACAATCCTACAAATACATGTCAGATTATGGACTTGAGTGCGCTAAATTCGAATACATATTCCGTCGTTTTTTTTTGCAATTTTTTTTCAAACTGATATATGAAATATTCTTCATAAATTTTGTGAATTTCAACATTAATTCAATGAAAACCTTCATTTAAAATCAAATCAAATAAAGTTATTTTATTAAAAATTTTATCAAATATGTGAAATAATATCTTTGATTTGATGTGAAATTGCGCTAAATTAACGAAAATATGTTATTATATTAACGAAATTATTTCATCATATTATTGACATTGTTCCATTATTTTAACGAAATTATTTAAAATTTTTAATGAAATTATTTAATTAATTTAATGAATTTATTTCACTGTATTAATTAAATCAACTCTATTGAAAAGCATCATTATTCTAAACTGACTATTTTAATATATTGACAATTGTAATATATTGACAATTTAATAACTTTTACAAATATGAACGAAAGACACTAATGAACGCCAGCAAGATTTTCTAATGTTGATGAGTACTCACAGTATCGAGTTAAGACTTGATTTTCAGTATTCCCTTTATAGGCAACGTTTTAATTACTTCAATCAACAGAATTTTCAAAACAATCTGCTCTATGAGTGTAGGAGTGAGGAGACACAACATTTTTTTGTATGGGTACCGAGCCGGTACTAATGTCCAATGCCGAGTCACTATAACTATCTACAAAAGGAGGAAAACTTTAATCCCTCTATAATTATATATATTTTTGGTGCCCATTTCCAGGTGCACTCGTTAGAACCATATATATATTTTTTGTTGTTCCCTGTTATTTTTACCTTTTGACAAAATCGTTTAAACTGTTCTATAGTTGTGCTGATACTGGTACACTGAATAGAAGAATCAATCCATCCATACTTAAATTAATCCCAAGCGGTGTCAAAAGTACGGTAGCGCCGGTTTTTCTGAAATCAAGTAGAGAAAGATTGATTCAAGTCGGAATATTCAAGTGCAAAATACTTCGTTTTAGCCTGCTTAGCATATATTCATTAAAAAAATCTTATTTTAAGTACCAATATGTTTATAAGCTTTATACACAGTCGTATTGGTACTGTGCTGGTGTTGGTTTGCTTGATGATAGCCACAAATCACTGTTGTGCTCTTGTTGTTGTTTATTTTCATTGCTCGGACATAGCCGACAAGTTGCTGACAAACGTCTTATTAGATGTAGATCCAACACCGCTGTCTACTTGAATCAATCCGCCGCGTGCTTGAATCAAGCCCGAATCAGGCTAACTTTTAATTATTTAATACGAGGAATAGACTTTGGAGTTTATATTTTTACTACTTATATAAATTTAATATTTTTACTTAATTGTTTTAATTTAAAATTCATTTTTGTTCATTAATAATATGAACTTAGCCTTAGACCACTCAGCTAACTCAGTATAGAAATAACGACAGCTAAAATCCTGTAGAAACAAGCAGTAGCATGTGATACGACGTTTGTAGGCTAGTAGTTGGCACTGCACGAACAAACAGAATAACCAACAACAAAACAATAACATAAGCACAACTGCGATTGAAACTATCAACAAGCAAACAAATACCAATACAGAACGACCGAGGCATATTGAACAGGTACGGGCATTACCAAAACAATAGAAAATTTGTTGTAAAACTACCTTAACAGATGTCAAAAAACGGTTGGTATTACCAGCGCAGATTTCTCTTGAAATAAATGTCAAACACCAATAGAAGGAAGTCTATATATGGTGTTTGATAGTGTGAAGGTAGTGGTGATATCATGAGCAATTCATCAGCATTACTAAGTTTGACGTTTAATCAGGCGAGTCAGCTGAGCTAGTAATCCCACCTGTTAGATACACCTTGACTACGACTGTATAAAAAGTTTATACATACTAATAGTGGTACTTAAAATAAGAATTTTTATACACAATTTAAGAATTTTGTTATTGATTCAAGATTTTTTACGTAATTATCCCATTTTCCGTTTGATTGAAGTATATTTTTGTACTGAAATTTTTTAGCCCGACTCGTACTCAAAGTAAGTAGAAAATACTTGCATTCAGTACGGCGTTTTTCTTTCTGTGTTGTATAATCCTATAATATTTATGTAACGGTTTATATCGAGAGTCAATTTAAATCAGATTTTAAATCGCCTTTTTAAATTTTTGTTTGCATCCACCTGTATCAAACACCTTTTCATATTTATGTTTTCATATTAATGTTGCTTTACATTTAAACACAGCCTTCTTCTAATAATTAATTATTTGCTATTGGGCCTGAACATATGGTTCGTGCTAATTGAAGCTGATCGAGTATTGCTGTACTCTAGAATAACTTGAACATTTTTACTGAATATAGAAGCTACTAAAAGCACAAAAAAAAGAAATAAATATCCTTCCGGTAACAAAACGGAAGTGGTAGACAGTTTTATGAAATTGCACATATTGTAATTATAAATTCCTCTGTATACTGTGCGTCATAAAAACAGACACACAAGTATATTTTAAAACACCCAGCAGTTCAAAGTTAAACAATTAAATCGTTATATCTATAATATGATAAAGTTATATTTTGCCAAATAAACGTGATCATGGCATTTAGGTATTATGAATATTTAAAAGTGTTAAAAATATTAAAAATTCTCAAAAGCAAATCTTGATCAGGGACTGCAGGACAGCCTTTATAAAACTATACACGCTTTTAAATTATATATAACCTTGACAAAGCAACAATGTAACATTCTTTGTTATGTTTTTTGCTGGTTATTCCACTGTTGGCATTTTTTTTCATACTTCCGTATTATGACTGACTGCATATTTAAAATACCTGCTCTAAGCGGATTTAGACTTTTGTAAAAATAGTCATATAAAAAGTTTTTATTTTTTTATTAAAACTGAAAAGGATATTTTTGTCTCTTTACTTATAATTTTTATATGTCTGCATATTTCGAATTTTAGATTAATTAAAGAACAAAATCATTTACAAAAGCAAATACTGTTGATGGTGGTTCTATAGAAAGCAACCACAAGATAAAACTTTATGTCTTTAGCCATTGTAATATATTTGAAAAAAAAATGGCTTAAGAATTTAATATATGGTTATCATTTGTTCTCAGAAATAGAAGAAGCAGAACAAAAATCCTTTACAATTTATCATTTTGTTTATTGAAAATTTATTTTGGTATGTTTACAATATTTGTATTTGATTTTTCTTTATATTTTTTTTCTTCATGTTTCCATGTACTTGGTTTCGTTTATATAACTAATAGTAATGTAAATTCAATACCATTACGAAAATATAAAATGCAAGGAAGCAGTTTGTAAAAGAAGTCGTTGTTATTAAGATGGGTTAAGGATAAGGAAAAAATAAGATATTCAAAAGAACAACTATCAGAGAATGCGATATAAATCACGGTCATTTGGTAAATAATATTTAATATGACGGCTTTTTGATGGAGGAATCTAAAAAGAGGCTTTTGATGTTCTTTGAAAGTTACTAAACCAATTAGTTTAATTAACAGTCGTCTTCACAGAATATAGAAATATGTTGTTTCTCTGAAGTACAGAACATAAAAGCATAACGTTTACGAAGGCCGCTAAGTCCGCTTATCACTCCTTACGTCGTTCATGATATGATATGTACATAATGGTGTCCGTTATTTTTTAAAATAGAAATATATTTGCTCCCACCCCCAAAATGGCTCTCAAAAAATTTCACGCCCCTGGGACCATGACTTCCCTTTCCGACTTGCGGTTAATATTTTATTAAATTACATTTATACGGGGTGATGACACACAAGTCGAAAAATATGACCACATCATGAACAATTGTCCTCTAAAAAGTTGTTGTCTGTGAAGTTTTCAACAGGTTTTACCCTACCGACTTTTATCTAAATCGTATATTTAACAAAACAAACAGCAAAATATCGAACAACCCCATAATTATTAAAATAACAAAAAAAAAAAAAAAAAAAAAAATTTGCAAATTTCGGTAAACTTTTTCGTTCCGTGTAAATTAAAGTTGTTTCTTTAAGTTTTTGGGCCGCTGAATACGAATCTGAACACCATTTTTTTTATCAGTTTTAGTTTTCGAGATATACTGTTATTTAAGAAATTAAGGTACTTGCACGATATATATTAGCATAACTAAGAAATAGTTTGCCCTATTCAGTAAAAAAAAGAAAAAATTTAAATTAGACAAGAAAAGTATCTTTAAGCCCAGCGGACATTGTTTCGAAATCTGCCCATTAGTTTCAGAAATATCGTAAAAGTTTGAGCACAAAAATTAAAGATTTCATAAACATTTTAAAAGTTCTCTCACTTAATTGTGAACACAATCAAAAGTTGTGCACGAATTTCAACAAAAAGGGCTAATTTCGTATGGAGTATTTTTATTTTTTGTTATGAATTAAAAAAAAAATTAATGGTAGTACCAGCCTAAGGACAGCAATATTAGCCACAGAAGCCATAATAGTCCTTCCTGGTGGATTGCCAGTCACCAACCTTCCCCTAAACGCTTATTCTCAGTTATGAGTTTCATAAAGAAAACCTCATACTCCATCGAAATGGTACTCACCTTACGAGCAAGAGCTCTATCTACTTCAACAGCTAGCAATACCTCCATCAGTGAACGGGTGACCATTTCGACTCTATCATAGACCACCGTCATTAATTCCACCGACAATAGCAGCCGCCTTTTTCTTATGCCACTTATTCTGCAGTGCGCCTGGTTTGAGGTGACGATGTCTTACAAATTTTCCGCTTCTCCCTATTAACAGTACCGCTATAGAAGTCACTATTTCTCAGTTTATTAACGGAGCAGACGTCACCATATGCCCAGAGTTTGCTATACCCGACGTCTTGTCGTCATTGGCCAAAAAATTATGTAAAAAAGAGTTCCACCTACTTTAATAATATCACTCAGTAGTAAGATAATAATTTGACCTTCCATATTATAAGAAGACACTTTCAATAGTCATCAGTAGTTAAATAATCCTTGCTGGTGGATTGCCGGTCGCCAACCTTCCCCTTAAACGCTTATTCAAAGTTATGAGTTTCATAAAGAAAACCTCATACTCCATCGAAATGGTACACATCTTACGAGCTAGAACTCTATCTACTTCAACAGATAGCAACAACTCCATCAGTGAACCCTTTTTAACTCTATCATGGAATCACCACCGTCATTAATTCCACCAACCGCCTTTTTCTTCCGCCACTTGGTCTGCAGCATGCCTGGTTTGAGGTGACGATGTCTTACAAAGTTTCTGCTTTTCACTATTAACAGCACCGCTATAGGAGTCACTATTTCTCAGTTTCTTAATGGCAGCAGTTTACTATATCCAACGTCTTGTCGTCCGTCATTGGCCAACAAATTTATTTAAAAAGGAGTTCCACCTACTTTAATAATAGCAATCAGTAGGAAGATAATAAATTGAACTTCAAAATTATAAGAAGACACTTTCAATAGTCATCAGTAGTTAAACCAGCTATCAGTTGGATGTTTTAAAGACAATACCACGAAGCGCTTAGTCGAGTCACAAACTACTTAGCAAGGAAACGAACTCAATTTGAGATTCTAAAAAACGGGGTAAAAATCTTCAACATTGTAGGAGTTCGCTAACACTTCCCCTGCAAACTACGGTAATACTAAAATCGCAAAAAATACACAACGGCAACCCTGATTACCAGCCGGAATTGGTTGCGCTTGCTGTAGTTTTACCTTCAACATGGCTTATCTTGACAGCGGAGTCTGAAAATAGAAACATGTATTTTTGTTTCCAGTATTCCTTACCAGTATTTGTTCCTTACCAGTATTTGCATTGCTACGTTCCAATATTTTACACAAGAATTTATTACTTTCTCATATTCATTTTTCCAACATTAACAAATCAGATAATTACCAACTCTCTGATAATAAGTCCTTCTTTTTCTGTTCTTATTATTATATCCTATTCATACATACGCCTTACTAAGGTCTTAATTGAGCTCAATTTACCATGCAAGGCTTAAATTAATAAATTGAGCAATTAGTACTTAATTGTTTCATAAATTGAGTAAAGTTCGAAATGACACCCTTTCTGACAAGTATGTTTACTGCGGAGTATGTTCAGCGAGAAGCAAAAATTGTATATAGTGGCAAGCCCGTGGTCTACTAAGTATACAGATGGCAGTATAACTAACGTCAGCTGATTAGTATTTGCTCTGCAAATTTTGTGCATAAGCTCCGCCAAGCACGTGTATTTTTTTGACAACCATTATCTAGTTGTTGTTTTATTCTTGTATTAATTTACTATGTGTGGATAATCATTTAATTGCTCACTTAAAATTAAATTGTCTCAATTAAAAAACCATGTCTGAACAGTTTAGTAAGAATAAATACTTTTACATACTCTGACCACAAGAACATGCACATTTTTCGCATTCATTTGTTTATTGGTGTTTGCCAACAATAGCCTTGATATAAAATCATCCTTGTACACTAAAAAAGATGGATAGATACAGACTTATAAAGAGTTTGTAATTTGATTTTTAAAATACAATTTATCTTATTGCATTTTTTCTTTTATGCTCTAAAGTTAAATAATCAAATAAGTGCATGCATAAAATATACAATGAAAAAAAAAAATGAACAAAGATAAAATAATAAATCTGTATTTTGAAAGAACATAACAAACATTTACTTAAACTATTAAAAAAAACTCATGCATAATAAAAGGCATAAAAACTAAGAAAACAAACATAAAAAATTAACACATGATTTGGTTTAATGAAATTTGCACAAAAGGAAAAATCACAATCTTTGATATGTTTCCCCTGTTTATTTTCTAATTTCATTATAAAAAAAGCAACAACAAACAAATGAAGAAAATCGACTGCCAGCAATTACATCAATGTGCAGACAAACTTGGCCTATAAAATTAAACAGCTCTCAAGGGACATTTATAAAAATACACACACTCTTACACCGAGCATGGCCTTCAGTGAATTTTAAATGTACTACTACTACATACTTACATTTTTGTTACTGCGAAAAATTCATTTCTATACTACAAGAATAAAATAAACTTTTTTTTCCCACGAACAGCAATCTTCCTCATTTAACCACTTTTTTCAGTGTCAGTTTTATTACCATAATGGCAATCACTACTGCGTATAGAATGTTTATTTTTTTTCGTTAGTTGATGATATTTTTATTCCGAGAAGTTTATTCACTTCATCTTTAATCTTTAGTCTGACAAGTTCACGGAATTTAACACACACTACCCAGCAGGGGCTTTAAAGGTCATCTTGGCGGTAAAAATACATGGTTACGACAATGAATGATTATAACAAGAAATTTATTTGACTGAAAAATATAATCAGCGAATATTGTTAGGCTGTTGTTTGATATCTGAACAATAGAAATGAAAAGGGTAATATATATATGTATTACAAGACGATGTATGTCAAAATTATGTTGAATTGTAAACAACCTTCCTAAAACAGA
Source organism: Panzeria rudis (assembly GCA_956483635.1). Taxonomy (NCBI): domain Eukaryota; kingdom Metazoa; phylum Arthropoda; class Insecta; order Diptera; family Tachinidae; genus Panzeria; species Panzeria rudis. The sequence continues at coordinate 6,479,803 of OY101447.1, forward strand.
CGTTGAGCTACAGGATGTCAAAGTTAACTACCTCGGGCATGAAAAACCTTGTAAGCTTCATAACTTTTGCTAATATTATCCTATTTTAATGAATTTTGACTTAGTGTAAAGTGTATAAATATATAAAGAACATAGAGTTTACTTTATTAAGATATCTTTAATATATTCAAAGATATTTGGATTGGATTTTAAAATTTTAGTGTTGGTTTTGACTTTGTTCTGTATTTCGTGAATAAATCCGGTAAAAAATATTAAATTATTTTTGACACAATGCTTGATAACATGCAGAAAATTTTTTTTAGTTATTTCAAGTTATATAGTCGAGAAAATGAATTAAATTCAAGACTTTGAAAAGAATATGCTTCAAAAATTACTGCAGTTGAAAATACAAATCGATTAAAGCATGCACGCTACATTCAGCATTGGCCGAATTTAGCGAATTTTAACAAATCTTGCCAGGAGATTAGATTTTTTAGAACTAGTAAAATTTTCAGTAACATTTTATTTACCTGCATGAAAAATGTACTAAACTTCGTTGGGTGCCCCTATGGCTGTGTGGTAGCGATGCTAACCTGTCAATCCAGAGGTCATGGGTTCAACTAAGGCCATAGACTCTGGGTGTTTTCCGCAGACTAGTTTAGTTGCTTCGCGGGTTGTGTTTGTTAAAAAATTTTTTTTGTTGTGTTTGTTAAAAAAAATTTTTTGTACCATCCCAACATACCATACAGTAATCAAAATCCAATGCAACTTGATAATAAGCTTATATAAATAGTGAGCCTTAAGCTTTTCTTAACTTCGCTTATAATAATGTTTATAAAATGTGATTTCACAAGCAGTTTTTAACAATGCTTGAAAAACTATTATTATACACAACTGTTTCTAAAGTATGCTTATAAACATCATATATTTATTCAAGAGAACAATGTAACCATTGAAAACGACCTATCTTTTTCAATACATTCTACGGCGGCATTTACATCTAGTTTTAAATTGCAAATTGGGTGCACGTGTAATTTTGTAAATTACAACATAAAAACATAAATATGTATGTAATAAATAAATTAAATCCAATGAATTTGAAGTAAATAATAAGAATTTTCTTTTCCGACATTAAAAAATATATTATTTGTGAATTTTATTTTTCAAAGCTTATAAAAATATTAAGAAAAAATAAGTTTTCTATACAAAAGTTAATATAATATTATTTTCATAAGCTTATTCTACAGTTGCATGTACTTATAATAATTTCAAGAGGGTTACGTTTTGATTTTTCTACAATTGTTACGATAGCTTTTTTCAAGTTATTTTCAATACTTTTTTAAGCTTAAGGCTTATGTTAGTAAGCTTATTATAATATTTCTCTCAAGCCATTTGGTATGTTGGGATCGTATTACATACTCATACGTATTACACTTTTGCCCTAAAACTATTTGATATCCGCCTTTTGTTCACATATTATTTTGGATTTGAAAATTCTTAAAAAATTTCTGTTTTATATATTCTTAAAATTTTTTAAACATAAGAGCATTGCTATGTTTTTTAATAATTAGTAAAGAAATAAAAATTAAAATAATTCTTGCAAAAAAAAAAACAACCTGACTTCAAAATAGGCGTGGCACTGCCCATAATTTTTATCATAATGCTGTACTTTCACAAGAACTAATTGTGTGCGTAGATTTATAAGAATCGTTTAAGTAGAAGTAGTATAAATGAATATTTATTTTCATGGTCGTGCCACTGCCCACTTTTTTAACCATAATGTTGTGTTGTAACAATAGCTAAATGTGTATGCAAAGTTTCACAAAAATCATTCTGGTGAAAGTCGTTAAAAAGAAATATACACTTTGCATGGGCGTGGCACTGCCCACTTTTTTATTCATGATGTGATATTCAAAGAGAAGCTTAATGTGTGTGCAAAGTTTCATAGGAATCGGTTAACGAGAAGTAGATAAAAAGGCATGTGTATTTACTTCATATGGGCGTGACCCCGCCCACTTTTCAACGGGACCCTAAAAAAATATATACATGACGAACTGATAGCCTTTCTCCTTTTTTTGAAGTTGGTTAAAAATAAGGAACAGTTAACATACAGGTAAATAAAATGCTTCTGAAAATTTTACTATTTTTAAAATATCTGCTCTCCTGACCATATCTTTGAGTGGACGGGTAGCAATTAAAAGCCAGATTAATTACACTAGATGGCTTACATTCGTAGTCATAAAGAAAATATACTTTGGGTATTTAAAACTAGAATTGTCATACAAAATACTGGTTTTAAATTCTTAAAGTATACTTTGTTTTGACTATGAATATGCGCCAATATATCTAATATAATTTGTAAATAAATTTTAAAATCTTGTTGGGCGTTTTTTCTTTTAATCGATTAATTTATAATTTCTTAGAAAAATTCACTAAACTCGTTCAACGCTGGCTGTAGCGTGCATACTTTAAATTTCAAACGTAGTCATTTTTGGAGTCTATTCTTTTGAAATGTTGAAAATAAAAAATTTCGGTTTCAAAAAATGGTCAAATTTAGCAATTTTTACGCTCATTTTAAAGTTTTGAATTTGATTAACTTTTATGATTACTTGCATTGACATAACTTAAAATTTTTTCTGTATATTATCAAGGATTGTGTAGAAAATCGTAAAAAATTGTTTTGAAAAATTTGGCTATGCTGTTATGGGAGATATTGACTAAATAGAGAACAGTGAGTAACGAGGGCAACAACTAAAACTTTAAAATTCAAATCCAAATATCTTTCAAAACTATGAAGACATTTTAATGAAATAAGCTGTATTTCCTTTACCTATTTATAAACTTTACACTAAGTTTAAATTCATTAAGATAAGAAAATATTTGTAAAAGTAATGAAGACAACAAGGTGTTTCATGGCCGGATTAGTAAACTTTGACACAGTGTAGAGCAATGTGTGATTTTAACAGGATGGTACAAAGTTCAACATTCTTGAAACTTAGGTCCTCTTAAGATTTTTATAAACATTGTTTTGTAATCGAATTACAAGTTTCAGACACTGTTGTATTAACCTACCTTTTCCAATTGAAACCACTGTGCACTAGGTCATCAGCGTCTATTGTTTATTTTTAATTTTTTTTGATGGTGGATGCTAGTGACTACTAACGTTAACTAATTATTTAATCAATTTACTTAACGAAATAGAATACGAGAGGGATTGTAACCTTTTGTTATTACACATGTTTAAACTGGTCTGCGCAACAAGTTAAATATGTCACTAAATATGTAACATAATACAGTTACTCTTCTTGGTCGTCGCTCAAGAAAGGTTTCTTATACTATTTATTACTCCCACTAATTAGGGGTCATAGTCTGGAGTACAATTTTAATTGGCCCTGAAATCTTCTAACCCTTAATTTATTTATTTTAAAATTTTTTTTTTGCTGGGTGACTCTGAAGCTCCGTGATTCTGTGTTTAAGTTGATGGTTTGAAGATTGTTTTCATTGAATTCGCCCATTCTCGTGTCCTTTATCAACTAAGGGCACACAGTATGCTGTTATATGCTTTTTTCTTTTGTAGAGTTCTTATAACTTTTTTTTTGCGATTTTCGTTGTTGCCCCTTCTTTTTGTCTCTACTTTTTTGTAGTTTAAAAAATTTGTGTACGAATATTTGTAACTGTAGGCAAATGTGTGTGACACAATACATGTATACTCAAACATGAGTTACAGTTACACATTGGGGTATAATTTTCAGTTGAAATGAAAATAAATAAATTAAGTAAAATGCGACTTTGGCTCGCACACGAAGGGTTCCGTACGAATACACATATGTATATCCCTCTTTGTTTTTGTCCCTTTCGTCATTTTGGCAGTTTTTTCGTTGTGCTTTCTTGTTTAATTTTAGTTTTTTATTTTTTAAGTATTTTTCTTTGTTTTTGGGTTTTTTTTGGTTTTTGCGCTTTTTCAATTTTCGTGATTTTTTCATATTTTTCTGGCGATTTTATGGTTTCTGCAATTTTTTTGTTTTTTGTCGATTAGTTTAGTTTTGCCGATTTTTTGGTTATACTATTTTTGTAACGTTTTCACTTTCCTACAATATTTTTAGTTTTAGCGATTTATTTTAGTTGTGGCGATTTTTTCAAATTTTTGGCGCTTTTTTCGTTCTTGGGGATTTTTTTCGGTTTTTTGTGGTTTTTAGATTTAGCGATTTTTTTTTGTTTTGACACTTTTTTTCGTTTTAGCGATTTTTTTTTTGTTTTTGGCGATTTTTTAGTTATGGCGCTTTATTTGGTTTATGCGCTTTTTTTCCGTTTTTGTGATTTTTCTTTTCATTTATGGCGATTTTTTAATTTTTTGATGATATATTTAGTTTTAGCGATTTTGTAGTACTATTTTCGTTGTGGCGACTTTTTTCGATTTTTGAAGTTTTTTTTAGTTTTTTTGACGATCTTTTTAGTTTTGGTGATATATTGCGTTTTAGCGAATTTTTTTAATTTTGATACTTTTTTTCTTTAAGCGTTTTTTTAATTTTAGCGTTTTTTTCGTTTTGAAATTTTTTTAATTTTGGATTTTTTTATTTTTAGCGTTTTTAAAAATTTCATGATTCTATATCCTACGGTTTGAAAGATACAGTATATTGTCTAAATTACATGGTAAAAATTACATTAACTGATAGAATACCCTTTATTTTTATTGCTTTAAATATCGGTATTAATTGGTGTAGTCTATTCTATAGACACCAATTAACACGAACTTTGAAAATTTAAAGTGTCTTTATATATGTTGGAAATAAAACTATTTGTTCGAAAGTAAATTTTCAGTTTCAATTTTCTTTTATTTTTGAAATAATTAACTTCAAAAATTAATAGTTTTACAATGAGATATTTTTCCAACTGAAGTTTTTCAAATAAATTAATTTCAAAGCTAACTTCAAATTTAAAAATAAGGGTAAATAGATAATCAAGTTTTGAATAGTTAAGTTAAAAAGTACTTGTTCATAACATCCTCCTCCTCGTTAAAATCGTATATTAACTAACACAGTCTTCTTCTGTTGTTTTTTGTACATCGAGTTTGGCTAGCTTGGCAACTGGTCTGTGTAAAATACCACCTCTGGTTTGAATAAAAGCACTCCTTATATTACCGTCATTAGATATGACAACAGTCTTTACTACTCCCTTAGGCCAATTGTTTCTTGGTAAGTTAGGATCTACAACAATTACTATATCGCCAACTTCAAGTGGAATACATTTCTTAAACCATTTTGTACGTTTGGTTAATGTTGGCAGATATTCATGTAACCAACGTTTCCAAAAGAGATCAGCAAAATACTGAATTTTCATCCAATTTTTTCTCAACAAACAGTCGTCTTTTGAAAATTCACCCAACGGCTTATTTCCATTCGAAGATCCCAAAAGAAAATGATTTGGGGTAAGAGCTTCGTCGGAGGATAGTTCCAGATCTACATACGTTAAAGGTCTAGAGTTAATAACTCGTTCACATTCTAGTAGCCCATTGTAAAGCGTTTCATCTTTAAAAACAAAGTTGGGAGTAATTTGACGCAATACTTTTTTAACAGATTGCACTAAGCGTTCCCAGCTGCCTCCCATATGTGGCGCTGCTGGAGGATTAAAGTGCCATGTTGTCGACGACGAAGAAAATGATAACGAAATTTTATCGAAATCTACATTCTTTATATTATTTTTTAGCTCTGTTTCAGCACCCCTAAAATTTGTACCATTATCGCAGTATATCTCAAGTGGGGTACCTCGCCGGGAAACGAAATTTTGAATTGCCATAATACAATTGTCGGTTGTCATATTATGGGCAACTTCTATGTGTATTGCCCTTATAGTAAGACATGTGAAGAGCACCCCCCATCGTTTCTCCTGGTGTCTTGCAATTTTGACATACAATGGACCAAAATAATCTATACCCACGTACGTAAACGGGCGCGTAAAAGGCGACAGACGTGCTTTTGGCAGTTGGGACATTTCAGGAATTACTGGTGATGAATTTAGATTCTTGCATACTTGACAATTCCTACGTACCTTTTTTAACTCTGCTCTCAATCTGGGAATATAGAAATACTGGCGCAGCTCATTTAAGCATGTATCATGGTGAATATGATGAAATTGCTCATGAAAATGTTGCATCAACAGTTTCGTACAGTAATGATTCCGTGATAAAATAATTGGATGCTTGAAGTGGTCAGGTATACTAGGAGTCAACCCAATTCTTCCATCTACTCGAATCACCATTTGATCATCAATATAGGGCGAACATTTGTATAAATCGCTTGACTGTGAAATTTTTCCTTGGTTATTTGACAAAATAGCATACTCGTCCTTAAAGCATTCGTACTGGATTTGGCGGTAAATTAAAATTTCTGCCTTTGCATATAGTGTTGATGCTTTTGGAATTATATATGTTTCGTTGCTTCTTTTTAAAGTTTTCATCTTTAATTTGTGCATAAAAGTGTAAAGACATACAACAGTTTGAAGTAATCTCTTTCAAGATGAAAATCTGTAGAAATCTATGAAGTTGACATCAATTAGTTCATGGTGCACCATAACAAGTTTGCTTCTCAGTTCTTCTAAACCTTTTGTATTTTGTGATTTTATTAAGGGCCATTCCGAATCATCTTTTTGTAGGAAGGGTGGACCATTAAACCACCATTCATATCAAATTTAAAAGCGGTCTTCCACTTTGTCGCATCATCAGCTACATTATCCTTTGAAGGAATATATCTCCACTCTGATGGTTTGCTACTTTCAAGGATTTCCGCAATTCGATACATGACGAATTGTTTGTTGTTTCGAGGATCTGCGTTTAACCAACAAAGAACAGTATTAGAATCGGACCAGAAAATTCGTCTTTCAATTTGAATGTTCAGATTACTACATATTGAATTTCCCAAACGAACACCCAATACTGCTGCCATCAATTCCATACGTGGAATTGATAATGGTTGTTTCGGAGCAACTTTCACTTTAGCAGATACTAAAGATACATCGACTTTATTTTCAGATGTCACTCGAAAATATGCAACAGCTGCGTACGCCAACTCGCTAGCATCAACAAATATGTGAATTTGAACCGAAGAATTAGGTTGGATTGAAAACCACCGAGGAATTTTCACATTTTCAATATTGGCCAAAAGTTCAACCCATGATAACCATTTTTGAAAGACATCGTCATTTACGTCATCAGTCCATCCTTGAGTCGTTCTCCAAACCTCTTGAAGCAATATTTTCAAATAAACCACATACGCAGATAGGAAACCAAAAGGATCAAAGATAGACATAAGACTCCTTAATATATCAGTTTTTGTAGGACGATTTAAGCCGGATAATACATCTTTATTAACTCGATTTAGCTTTAAAGAATAGGTAAAATTATCATCGCATGTTGACCACCACATTCCTAACACCTTTTCCATAGTCATTTGTTTTACACTGCCACCAAACTGCATTTCGTTCCGCTCTTCTAGTTCACCAAGACTTTCCATAATAGCCTTTGAATTTGATTTCCAATTTCGGATGAAGAAGCCTGCCTTCTTGTGAATAGTTGCCACCTGCTTAGCTAATTCAATAGCCTGAATTTCAGTATCTGCACAATCTAGCAAATCATCCATATAATGATGATTAACAATGGAATCAACAGCATTTGGGAATTGATTCTTAAACTCCATCGCATTCGTATTTTTAATATGTTGCGCTGAGCTTGGCGAACATGCAGCTCCAAAAGTCATAACTTGCATGACATAAACGTCAGGAGCTCTATTATTTTCACCATTTCGCCACACGAATCGCGGAGCGTTTTGATCTTCTTTGCGAATAAGCACCTGATGAAACATTTCTTTGATGTCTCCACATATTCCAAATTTTTTTAATCGGAAACCATACAGTACAGAAAGTAGTGGTGCCGTCAAATCAGGGCCTTTCAATAGCAAAGAATTTAAGGAAACTCCTTTTACCTTTGCTGCTGCATCCCATACCAATCGCACTTTGCCTGGCTTGTTGGGATTCAAAACAGTAAAAATAGGTAGGTACCATATAATTCCGTTTGCGAACAAATAGTTTTATTTCCAACATTCTTCAAAAATTAATAGTCTTACAATGAGATATTTTTCCAACTGAAGTTTTTCAAATAAATTAATTTCAAAGCTAACTTCAAATTTAAAAATAAGGGTAAATAGATAATCAAGTTTTGAATAGTTAAGTTAAAAAGTACTTGTTCATAACAATATAAGTGTCTTCATAATACAATAGTATTTAAACATTTTTCGTTGCTAGCTTTAAAACACCCTTAAAATTTTAGTTGTCATATATTTGTTGTTATAGCGGTCAAAGTTTTACATATTTTATGAAAATTTCAGGTCCGTACCTCTTACGGTTCCCGAGAAAACAGCCTGTGACAGACAGACCGACAGACAGACGGACAGCGTAGCGAAAACAATAGGTTTCCTTTACACTTTTGGTGTATCGGAACCCTAAAAAGAAAAAGCAAAATTAACTTGTGTTGAAACAGTCATTCCTAAACGAACTCTACGAGAGCATTTGTAGTTCTTACTTTTGTATAAAATGTGCAATAATTACTGTAATTATTATAAAGGGAGTTGCTTATTTAAAAAAGAAAAATATTTAATAGACCTACTAAGACTTTTATGTTCCAGTTTACATTAAAAGTTGTCATCAAGCTTAAGCTCTTTATTATCGTTCACATCGGATCAGTGTCAGCATTCTATCATTCTCCTCTTTACTTTTATCTTAATTCTTATTTAATTTTGTTTGTAATTTTGTCAAGTTTTTTAGTTTCAATGTTTAAGTTAATCCCCAAAACTACCCAAACCATTTATATGTATGTGTAAGTATACAAGAATTTATGTCTTTCATTACGACATGATTTTTTTTTATTCGTTAAATTTCATTAAACCCATTATGCCTTTAATAAAAATTCTATTGTTTTAGTTCTTTTCAGCTTACACTAACTTTTCACTGTTTTTTTATTTTTAATTTAATGTAACAAACTTGTTCAGCAAACCAAAAATCTGTTTACTTGATTTATTAATGTTATTACCAAAAGCTGAAAAGAAAAACAAAAGGAGAAAAGGACTTTTTTTTTCTTTCTAATATGATGTCCTTAATCCAAAAAATCAACACAATGCAGAGATTTAAGCAGGGCTAAATGATTTTTCCTTTCTTTTAATTTCTTCTTTCATTTGCTTCTTGCTGAGGTTTTTAAAACACAAGGTAACATGTATGAATGTACACTGTGCAACAAATTTTTTTTAATATAAAGGTCAAACTATTGATTCTGGTAGGAGAAGACACCAAAAATATATACATACATATGTACCTTTGTCGGTGCACAGTGGCTCTAATTGAAAAAAGGTGTAATAAATCTGTATCTTTGACTAATGCTAGGTGTAGCGTGCCTTCTTTCATCGTAATTTTCGTAGTCTATTCTTATGAAATATTGAAAATTTACAAGGTAGTCGCAGTTCCTTGAAAATGTCATATTATTAAAACACATAAACAACATAACTTGTGTATTTTGATTCAAAATTGACAGCCATAAACACAAAAGAGAGTAAACAGCTGTGGAATCAAGAATACCTGGTAAATAAGTATACCTGGATTGAAAATAAAAAATTTAGTTTTAAATAGTTTTTGAGAAAAACATCGTGCAATTAATTTCTAGTTTTGTAAAAATTTAACCACTTGTCTCTCTCGTTTCAAAGTCTTGAATTTGCTTCCTTGCCACAACTACATGAATTGATAAAACTAACAGTCGATTCACATGGTGTTTTTAGTCTTGACTAAAAATCATGAAAATGTTTTTGGTGGATGAGCGGTTTAGAGAAGAAATAGCAGTAGAAAAAACGTCACGATTTCTGTTTTTCATGTTTTTTTTATATACTTCTTTAGTTCGATTTCAAGTTTCTCTCATTTTCAAAGATAAATTGCAAAAATTCATGGTTTTTTTTAATCATCGTATGAATCGTGTGTAACAAAATTTTTCTATATGTTATCAAGGACTGTGTAAAAAATCATAAAATATTATGTTTTGCTGTGTACGTTGAAAAATTAATTTGATGTTAATTTTTCCCTTGTTCCTTGCAATATTAATCATGCCCAATTATTTCTGAATTAAACGTTACGAGCCTTAGCCTAATAAGCAATTTAGATTCACAAGCAAATACATTCGAAATAATAATATTAATATAAATATAAAATATATATTTTTTTTAATTTTGCCTATGCTATTACCGGAGATATTGGCGAAAGAGAAAACAAAGTCGACGCCAAAACCCAAAACCTTAGAATTCAAAGCCGAATATCTTTGAAAATATTAAAGATATCTTAATGAAATCATCTGTATTTTCTTTGTCTGTTTATAAACTTTACACCAAGTTTAAATTTATTAAAATCGAATAATTTTTGTAAAAGTTATTAGGCCGAAAACGTTTCTCATGACCAAGGTAGTCAAAAATGACACCCTGTAGTCGACGCGTGTTTTAGCAGAGTGCTTCAGATTTAACCACTCTTAATGCTTATGTCCGCTTCTATAATTTTTATATACATCGTTTTGTAACCGAATATCTAGTTTCAAAGATACAGTTTTATTATCCTTTTTTCCCATTAGAACCACTGTGTGGCATTTTGAAAGCTTACATACCCGTTTTTCACACATAGTTATTGAAATTCGAAGTACGAGATCCTGTAAGCCTTGCGTTTAAGGTATAAGATATGTTCAGCACTTTTCTGTAAAACACCACGAAAAAACATTTTTTGTTAACATTTTAACTCTCTATCGTTCCGTTGTATGGATTTTTGTCCTCTTCTTAAAAAAGTGGATACAAACATCACTTCAGCAGTGATATAGCGGCTGAAACGTTGTATAGAAATGTTCTTCATTATGTTTTACATAAAGAAGTTAAGCAATTCCTATAATTTAAACATAAGGCTTACAAGATTTCGTATGCTGAGTACTAGCTGCGGACAAGTAATAAATTAACAATTAAACACGTTTAAAGCTTAGTATGATTTCTGGTGGTCAAATTGAGTCTGAAGCTTGGATGTCTTCGAAGATTATGGTAAATATTTTTGTCGAGCATTTCAGCCCGGTATATTGCCATTGAATTGGAGTTTTCGCCCTGATTTTAAGAAAAGCACAACAGGACCAATATAACAGAGAGTTAAAGGGTTAAAATGTTCAACAAAAATGTTTCTCAAGCTGTTTCAAGTAAAAATGCTGAGCACTCTTATATTTCCTATGCCGAGTCACTATAACTATGTGAAATGATTCCCAGATGTAAACTTTCAAAACACCGATACACGTAAATATTTTTTTTGGTGCCGTCTGAATATCTTTAGAACCATGATATTTTTTTTTTGTTGTACAGTGTTATCCACTGTGTAACAGTGTATGTGTGCAAGTATTAGTCTGTATGAGCATGAAAGTTGTTTTATTATTGTTAGATTTTCTTAAATCTGACATTTTTCCTCAACCACAAGGCAATGGAAGGGGAAGAACCAGCATAAGAGAAATTACACAAAATTTTTGGGAGAAAATATGTACTCGTTACTATTTAATTTGTCCTGCTCATGTGTTATTCGAATTTAAATTGTGCCCATGAAAAATGTTGACACATTTATTTTACTAGTGTTATGTCAGTATGTACAAATATGTATGATGTAGATACTCGTATATTCTATTTTACTTTGTTGCTGTATACAATTTTTATAAACTAAATAATCATATTGCATAACAACTATTACAGTTTTTATTAAAATAAATTAAATTTTCATCATAAGATAGCATGTCAAGAATATCAATTGACTTGGGATTTACTTGCTGTTGAGGTTTTATTTTAAAGAGGAGAGTTCCTTTTTTTTTAAATAAAGTTTTATTGCAAAACCTTTTGATAAGAAATTGAAAAGTAAATTATCTTAGTTTAGAAATTAATAATTTATACTACTCAATAACTTTAAATCTATAATGAATATCAAAAATATTACGATAATGACTGTCATGTAATAAAAGAAAATTTTTTTAAAGCTTTTATTTATTTCCTTCGTTATAAAAGTCTTTCTAACAGAAAGTTTTTCTTGCTCTATCTGCATGATTTCACTTTGAGTTTTAGAAGCCATATCCTGGTAAGAATTTTTTTCAAGAATACTAATGGGATTAACCCATGTCATTCCCAAGTCACGTTCAATATATTTTACTTTTTGGAAATGTCTTCAGACTTTTTATAAGAGCTTATTATGGCCAAATCAGCACAAAATATTCCCTAAAGCTTTCACGAGAAATGAGAAATTCTGCCCTAAATATTTTCTAATAAAACTTTGTTGTTTCAAAATATTAAAAATTCGTTTTTATCACACACTAAAAACTTTTAAAGCAATTAAAATGACTTGATTTAATTGCGATATAAGTATCTATAAATTTATTCCCTTCAAATACTTTAAGTTTATTGCCAAGAAATATCAGACATATAATTTCAAGAAATAGCCATAAATACTAAAAATGTAAATCCATCTTTTTTGCAACAGCATTTTGAATACGGGCACAATCACTCGCACATATTAACCCCGTTGGCCCACTCTTCGAGACATCGTCGATGCATGTGCGAAACAAATACATATCTATCACCGACGACTCATTGACGACAATCCAAGCCAATTTTTGACGACATTTTCGAATAAATTATCCTCAATGAATATATAATAATATTAAAAATATACCCGACTAGAAATTTTAATTCAAGCCCATTTTGGATCTAACGATGTAACGCAGAAAAGTATTTGAGGCCCGATTGGTTTCCCGTGGGAAAATATCAAAGTCTTGCAAACATTTACTCAAATCGGAAAAATAGCAACAAACTCTAATATTGAATTAAAAAGGGACAAAAGTAAACAACAATCACCTCTGTGAAGATGACCAAAAATATCAATAACAATCTGTGTTGGATTTTCCCAACAAGTTCCCAATAGTTTCCCACTTGGGAAAAACTTATATTACCCGACTAGAAATTTTTCCAATACTCATATTGGGGACTTATTTGGAATGCATGTGGCACACCAAAAATGGTTATCCCATTTTTGACTTGATCGGGAACTTGTTGGGATAGCCCATCTACAAATCAATGACTTAACATAAGTTCTTCCAAAGTGGGAAGCTATTGGGAACTTGTTGCGAAAATCTAACACAGATTTTTAAACGTATATTTTGCTCATCTTCAACAAAGGTGATTGTTACATACTTTTGTCCCTTGGATAGCTTCAGCACCTTTAATTCAATATTAGAGTTTGATAATTTCCCGATTTGAGTCAATTTTTACAAGATTTTGATATTTCCCCACAGGAAACCAATCGGGTCCCAAATACGTTTCTGCGTTACATCGGAATCGGGATCCCAGATCCCAAATGTGTTTGCATGAAAATTTCTAGTCGGGTAAGTCACTAATTTGTAGATGGACTATCCCAACAAGTTCCCGGTCAGATCCAAAATGGCATAACATTTTTGGACTTGCCGCATGCGTTCTTAATCGGGCCTTAATATGAGTATTGGAAAAATCTCTAGTCGGGTGATAATCAAATCGCACCCACATCCTCTACACTTGCACTCTACCTATTATCCTACCGAGGTACTCAAAAAGATTTATACAAAAACACGTTTTTTGGGCAACTTGAACTCTTTAATATACATATCTTGTTGGTCTTATTGTCGGCAATAAAACTGTACACACGATAACTTCGACGCAGTTATTATTCTTGTTGTCAGCAATAAACTGATCACACGACATATTGCTTGGAATTGTTCTTCATATTGCCGTCAATTAGGCCTTTGTAGCATATTATGAAAATCTTGTCAGAACAAATTCTTTATACACGACAATGTATACCACCTTGTTGCCATACTTATTTCTGAATGTGTTTTGTAGTCGAAAAATTATTGATTGTCTTGCAGACATCATCGATGAAAATGTCGTCGATAAAGGGAAAATAAAACGCCTACAGGGAAAATAAAAATCTACAGCAGATTAAAAAATACGTATGCATCTCTTCATTTATTCATTCATTGACTGCAACAACTATTCAGGCTATCAAACAAACAAAAAGCAATAACAATAACAATACAACAAAGATACTCAAAGACAGGCAGTTACAGTCAGTGATGCCAACTTTTTTGGTGCAAAAAGCACAATAAAATTAAAAAAAAAATGCTCTAAATAGTACAATTTCTATGTAAAATCAGCTTAAAAAGGCACTAAAACATTAAAAAACGTTAAACATTTGGAGTTTTAAATAATTAAAAAGCACTAATAATAGTGCTAAAAGCACTAAGTTGGCATCGTTGGTTTCAGAAACAGAAACAAAACGGATGCAACTTTTTATGAAAATATATACGTGTGGCATTGAAATTCCTTGCACAGCAACAAGTGGTATTTTATAGGACAAAAAAACTAACGTTTACCTTTCATTGTTTATATTTCCAAGTTTATGTGTTACTACGAAAGAAACATTGTGTCTGAGTATGTGTGCTTACCTGTGTAGTAAATGTACAAGTTACTCGTATTCTGATCTGAATGAAAATTGCAGCGCAACACAAACAAATTAATCAAATGTTCTTAAGGTGAATTATCCTCTAGCTAAATTATACTGCTGGAATTGTTCGTTTCTTTATTGCATAGCTTTTTAGAAATAAGCAAAAAAAAAAATTAAAATACAGATCTAAAGAGCAAACATTTTGTGCATCTACAACAACTCGTACATCATTGGCATGCGAATATAAATAAAAGTTTTTTTTTTAGCTAGACCAAAAACCAATTGCTTACTTTTACAACAATGATGATAAAATACAAATGCATATTTGTAAAAGAAAAATGTGGCAGACAATTTTAGAAGAGATATTCGCAGTTAAGTTGGCATGCAAAATAAAGTCCTTTTCTTAAGAGATATATAGAGTCTACACCGATTTCTTTCAAACAATTTAGAACTTAAAAAAAAAAAAAAAAAAAATATATATATATATATATATATATATATATATATATATATATATATATATATATATATATATATATATATATATATATAATAGTGTGCAAATTATACCTTCAAATCACGCCATATACACTCTAGCTATGGCAGCCTAATTAGTTTTTCATTGTTTAACCCTTTTCATAATGTACGATTAGAAGTTAACGTGGACTTTAACGTCAAGTTTTTTTATGGCGAACTTGCCGTTAAAGTCCACGTTAACTTTTACTCTTACATTGTGAAAAGGTCCGTTAAACTATAAACATTTTTTAAAAGTGCCAATTTAGCATTTATGAAATTTCGCTTTGTTAAACGTGTTCCACTCTGTACCTTTATATAAATACTGTAAAAAAATTAATGAGAACTATCGCAAAAACATTAAAAAGGCTGCTGATGTTTTTACAGGGTGCAAGCTATTGATTCACTCAGACATCTCCAGTAAACAAACCTGTTACAATTCACGTTGGATGCAAATTTTATAAAATTCCGACATCATACTCCTTTTGAAATTATTCTAGTTGTTATTATTTGCATGTATGTCGTCATGGGTGTTGTTTTTTTATGACACAGAAAACTTGTTTTTGTTCTTGTTTTTAATGTTTGCCCGTCCGAAATAAAATTCAAACAAAAATTAATTGGTTTAGTAAAAATCTTTTACTAAAAATAAAATATTTTATTTTAGCGAAACATTTATTTGAAAATTGTTGCTGATCATTTTTATGTGAAAAAAGAACAGGGCCTTTACTGTAAAGGCCTGGAACTTTTCAAGCCAGTTTGTTCTATATGAAGATATAGATAAGATCAAGCAAACGTTAACAAATTATGCGACAAATAAGTTATTCGTGCTCTTTGGTTGGGCTTATAGTTAAACTTAGAGTTGAATCAAGAAATTGTAAAATATATGTTGCAGCGATTAAGAAAGAAACAAGTTACCACTGATTTGGTTAGTCCTTTGAAAATCTAGCAAATTAATTCTTATACTTCAGTGCACATTTTTAAATGAAAAGGATAATAAAAAACCCCCTTAAACATGTATTAAGTTTTTAATGATTTCTGGCGTTAAAGTTGAGTTCGGATCTTTGGCGTTACATCGCCACTCAACGAGAGCTTTTAATAAAGGGACAATAAGACCCATATAGTAATCGAAACAAATACGGATATTAAAAATATTTTAATTGCTCTCTCAAACAAATTTTAATTCGTTTTTTTGGCTGATTTTGTAATAATTTTTTTGAGTCTTTAAAATATGTTAATTAAATTGTAATTGACTCTTTAAAAATACGTATTTCAGTTAATAAAATATTTCATTAATTCAAACATATGTTAAAATTTTCAATGAAATATAATTAGTTAATACTACAAATTTGTGATGGAATGAAATTTAATTAACTTTTAAATCAAATTAACAATCTTTCCATTGAATCTGGATTTAACTCTTATCTTGGTTACTTGTTCTCCGAACTCCGCATCGTTTTCAATGTGAATTATAGGATAAACTAAGTTTGTTACAAGCTCTAAGCTAAGTTAGAAAGCTCGCTACTAAGTTAGACAACTATATATTTCATTAATCCCATATAATTTAATCATAATATGTGAAGATCTTGATGAAAAGGCACCTTATCTTACCAGAAAGAGTTTTCACTAGAGCCAAAAATAGTTATTTTTATACAGAAAGTTTTGTGCTTTATTCCAGTTTTCACTCGTATCAAATAAACGGGACAATCAGGTGTGTCACAGAAACAAAACTGGTGCGAAAGTGAACACGAAAATATATTTAGCTGCTCTAGAAAACGAAAAAAAATGAAATAATTTGCGTTTACAATTCTATTCTACAATAAACAAGTGGAAATAATATTTTGAAAATATACAAACAAAAGCAGCTTAAAAAAATCGTTTTGCATACTTTTGGGATAAACAAACTAATATTAGCTCCGTAAGTTTTGTATGTTCATAATGGCACTTTAAAGTCTATATTTTTTTTTGTGTTAGAACTTTGTCATGAAAAAATTGTGAAAGCTGAAGAAGCAACTTCTGTGACAGACCTGAATATAAAAAGAAGTTATTATCAATAAAAATTTTCAAAGAAAAGTTTTTCTGAAATAAAATTTTATTTTCAGTAAATATTTTTACTAAACCAGTTAATTTTTGTTTGACTTTTATTTCGGACGGAAACACTAATAACAACAACAAAAACGAATTTTCTGCGTTGTAAAAAAACAACGCCCATGACGGCATACATATAAATAACAAAAACTACAACGATAACAAAAAGAGTGTGATGTCAGAATCAAATGTAATATAGGGGTCTGAAATAATCTACAAAAATATTTCCCATAAAATTCCTTAAAGAGAACCAAGCTCCACACTTAACTTGAACGCTAAAAATTATTTACAATTTAAAATGTGTTTAAAGATTAATTTCATACTTATTCACGATTCGTACTCGGCATAGAAACTCTGGTAAGCTTTATGTTTAAGGTATAAAATGTTTCAGCTTTTTTATATACAAGACCACGAGGAACTTTTTTGTAGAAGATTTTTGCCTGCTATAGCGCCACTGAACGATAGTTTTTGCCCATTTTTTAAAAAATATACAATAGACCCATAGAACGAGAGCTAGACGGTTAAAATCTTACAGAAAAATTTTTCTCGTGGTATTCTACATAAAAGTGTAGAATCCATCTTATACTTTAAACTTAAATGATGAAACAGAACTGGGGCTAGACGAATTTTTCCATACAAATTGACATTAATTATACGCCGTAAAAAGCTCATGAGATGACTCATGAGATAAAATATATTTTATTTTGAGAACGTTTTTTCTTATGCTCTCAGTTGTAGCCACAGTAATTCGATGCTTGTTGATTATTTGTCGGCTATATAATAATAAACAACAACAAAACAAGAACAAGTCACATAACTGAGGACAAACACACTTAAAGAACAAATAATTTCTTATAAATTGAATATCATTCAAGATCAAAATTGCGTCATATTTATTTTATATTCCTTTTTTTCGGTGTGCACATATGTTGCTTTTGGATCATGATCGTCTAATCAAAATGTTACATCTTCGATCCCAAGTTTGATGAAAAATTTATTTGAAGAGTTTAATGAATGCATAAAAGAAATGATTTCAGACCCAGGATAGAATAAATAGTTGGTTTCAGAAAGAGACTTTAAAATCAGACTATATTATTTATGTTTAAAGATATTCATAAAGATATTCATAAATAAAATAAAATCAAATGATAAAGATTTTTCAAAATTAAGGTAACATTTTTTCTGGACGTTAAAGGTAACAACAACTTTTTTTTTACTCCGTTTCACTTTGCACAAAACTAACAAAATATTAGAAATGGATGATCACAAGACTCCTACGTAAAACCAAATCATTTCTCATTATAAAACCCGCAACATTAGAAAGATTGTTAAGCACACACGATTTAGCTGCAATGCAGGAGAAGCTTTCACTCTACCAACATTTTCATTCACACAAATACACGCATATCATACCATAAAACAAACCATTAAATAAGGTTACTGTTTTCTTTAACATTTGCTTGGGATTTTCTATTTTGCCTTCACAAAACTTACAGTGGGGCCAATCACAAGAATAAGGCCATGTATAAAAAAGTCATAGATGACACATACACATTTTGATCAGATCGACTACCTCGGTTATTAAAACTTTGAAAGTGTTTCTTACTTAAACAAATCTGTAGGTGGTAGGAAAACTATATCAAGTCACATTTTTTCGAAACACGTTTTTTGTGCTGTTGGAATATCCATTTTTGACTATATCGATGGTTGAAATCGAGTATGTTTCAGGACGTAGTACTGCTCAAAACCATCTGTGAGGTAAAGAGCACCAAGTTCTTTTTAATAAGTAGGGGCATATTCATATATGACAGTATATGACGTAATTTTATTAATGCTATCCTTTGATACAAAAAATCTTATTAGAGTTATATAAAATGGTCAGGGTGAGACAAATTGTTAGTACTACAGAGATATAATCATTTGTGATTTTCAATATATTTTTGGGGTCTCCTGTAAAATTTCCAAAATATGACTAGCTGTACTTTACCTCCCACCTACAGAAATTTTGCGCAATTATTATGAATTGTATTTATTTTTCAAATCATCGTTTTGTAATCGGATTGGTAATTTAAAAAATATGTTGTAATTAGTTTTAATCGGTCCCATTGTGCAATGCTGTAGCCATACTCCGATAGATTGGTAAATACTGTACAATGGTAATATTGTACAAGAATTGTACAATGTAAACTTACTTGTACTTGCACAAATATGAATACTGTGTGTGTTTGTTCGGACAATATGTTGAATGATAATCTAAAGCTCAAATTGTTACAACCACGCATTCATTCTCTAGTTGCAGTTATGGCTACAGACCAAAATGCTATACGCACAAAGAAGTTGAAGAGTTTACATGAATGTTAACATTTTCATTTATTCCTGTTGAACTTTGAACAATTAAAAACAAAAGGTACATGCAAGGCACACGCAGCTGAAATAATACTTATAGAAGAGTACAAGTGAATATTTTCTATTTCTTTTTTTGTAGGTACTGAAATGAACACTGCAATCTTTACACATTTTTGTATTTGCTAATACAATCTCCCACATTTGCACTGTTAAGGATTTTTCTTGTAAGCATAAGAACACAAGCATACATTCTACTATTTGCTTTGGTATACAAGACCCCAAAAACATATTCATATGTATGTACTTGAAGCAATGTGTATAAATTTATAAGCATTTATGTAAACCCATGCATCCTTTCATTGTTTAACTTCGTCCTTTATTTATTGCAACTACGTTCGTATTGTTTGGCTAGGGCTGATGTTCTCATTATGCCTAAAGCCTGATGATGAGAACGTCTTATGTGGTCACTAGAATTACTATGTGTTTGAATTTATAGTTGTGTATCCTCTTTTGCAGTAATTGTTCTTATTATAAGATCAGTCAAAGATAATGTTAGATTGCTTCAAATATATTTGTAAATCAAATTTGCCCAAGATGTTCAAACAGCAACTCAGCATCGTCGTCATCTTATTGTTATGTTTTATAATTTGTAAATTAATTATGCTCTTTCTGCTTATATTTAGCTAAAAATTAATTTATTCATTTTAAGCCAAATAGAAAATGTACAAATTAAATATTACCTTTGGAAATGTTGAAATGTTTTTTTTTGTCCAAATAATTAACCTTTAGTATTATAATAACTGCAGGTAATTATTATAATGAAAACAGCACAAACTACAGTGCAACAGACGAGCGCCACCAAGGCAATTCGCTCAGTGCATTGTTTCATATGCAAAATCAGACTTAACAATATCTATGAATGGTGATGAATATATGAGTGATTTTCATTTTAAATGCACATTTTATGTTTTTTTTTGTTTATCAATGTACCCAATAGAAGCGTGAGAAGGTTGAATTCATATTACAGATTGCGCCTGATTCCATGGATCGTGAAATAAAATTATATTTTTCGAGTTTTTAGCATTTTTGTGTATTGAGCGTTACATTTACTTTCGTCGTTGTTCTGGGAATAATTTTTTTCCAAAAAATTAGTATAGGTTTTGAAAGCACTATACTTCTTCTACTCCTCTCTAAAAACAAAAATTTATAATAATCGCATGACGAAATCAAAAGTTATGACTACTTTTTTAATTTTGACTTGGATTCACAGTGAAAAATAAATAATTTGTATCCTTTAAAACACATCTTTACAATCGGTTAAAGATGGCCGAAAAGAAGGGTATCTCTTCTTTCAAATAAGACTAGTTTTAATATAATCCAGTACAATGTTAAAAGTTATGTCAATTTTAAATAATTATTCGTACACAGAAAAAATTATCACCACACAATTTTCACACAAAAGTTTGTTTAAAAATGAATTTAATTTTCAGTAAATGTTTTGTACATAATCTATGAATTGCTTGTATGACTCTTATTTAGGACGCAAACACCAAAAACAACAAGAAAAACTATGCCGTAAAAAAAACAACACCGATGACGACATACACACAAATACCAACAACAACAATGATAGCAAAAGGAATGCGATTGTACTAAGTTTTTTACTGACGATTTTTGAGTGAATCAATTCGTTAATGTCGTTGCGTTAATTCTCATTAATTTTTTTTAGAGTCTTCTGATAAACATGCAGACTTGAAAACATTTAACAAAGTGAAATTTCATATATGCTTAATGGATGATGATGATGGTGACCCAGACAAAAATATTGTTTGATATATTACAAAAAATTCAGTAAATATTTTTGGTTAATTAAATAAATTATTTTATTTAATATTTGTTAGTATTTTTAGACTAATTGTATTATACATTCAGACAAAAATAATGTTTGATATTTTTCAGAAAATCCAGTAAATCTTTTTGTTTGATTTAGTGAATTGTTTTGTTTACAATTTTTAAATATTTTTAGACAAATTGTTTTATAGAATTAAACAATTTGTTCGCGAAAAAAAACGTTTTTTGAGATATTTTTGTCCATATTTACAAATTTGTTTGTAGGTCCGTTCCTAGACAAAATATTTACTATTTCATTGAATTCCTTTACAGAAAATGAAATGTATTTTTTTCTGTGTACCGAAATACGTCCTACCTAATATATTCTTAGAAAATGTAACAACTCACAGTGCGGTAGGAGCAAAATTTTTTCAAAGCACCTCAGAAATGTTCTCTATATAGTTGCTACTCTTCCGCTGCTATTAGACCATTATATAATGGGCATGATTAATAATTTTCGTAGGTACATCAGTATATTGCACCTTAAATGAAGAACAATAGTAAAAATAAAACTAAAAGGTAAAGTTTTTTATTTTGTGTATGAGCTTGTAGAGGAACATTTTGCGTGGAGAAACTCCGAAAGCGATGATAAAATAAAGAAACTATATTAAGAAAGTCTGAAGTTCATGTCCTGTCATAGCTTCTCATGTCATGTCCTGTCAGGTCAGGTCATGTTATGTTGTCATGAATTTACAAATAATCGCCCAGGAAAAATTCGCACAAGTGAAATGTAAGAAAGCACCAAAAGATCTGCAAATTTTTAACAACTGGATAACTTTAAATTTTGATTAGTTTCGTATTTGCTCACAATAAACAATACCTGAATTCTAAAAAAATTTGAAGTGCCTAAAGTATTTTTTCATCTTCACATCGATTTTTCTGCTGAGTGTAAAAAATGTGTCATTCGAAATTTGTTACAAACTGTCACTTGTGATGTGTTGCAATTTTGGTTAATGTTATTTAAAATCATTATCATAAATAATATGTCATTTCAATTGAAATCATTTGAACAAATTTGTTCAATTTATTGGAATTCAAAATACTACTTCTACACACATCATACATATCTTGCAAATAAACCTCAAGCTTAAAATATTCCATATAAACCTTGGCAGCAGTAATACAATCAACCACATTGAATGTTTGGGAAATGATTAAATATTCTTACAGTAAATTTCTCTTATATAGAACATTGTTTTATATTGAGTCAAATCAAATACACACAACAGACATTGTTTAATTGATGGACACTTGAAGTAATCATAGTTTAAGGTCTTAAATTTTTAATGGTTTCCTGTGTTGTGATGAATAGGTAAAGACCAATAAAAAATAGCATAAGAACAAAATTCTGGGTTACACTCATCAGTTTGTAGGGTTTAGGAATCGTTTAAAGTAATTAATACGGGTTTACTTTTGCGGTACATGTTGTGTAGAGTCTTTTATTAATAGAATTTGATATTAATTGAAGGTTTAAAGACTGTTGCCTGTTTCAACTTTGTGTTAAATACAATTAACTAAATTACAACCATCTTCCTGATAAATTTCAACTACAATTTTTTTTGCTACCTTAAAAATTAATTGATAAAAAATTCCGTTTTGTTTTTGCAGACCTTTTTGTGGCTTCGAAAAAGTTTTGTAATAAAAACTGATTTTGTTTGAAATTTATATTAACAAACTTGACCAGATTATTTTGTTGTGAGTTTTTGTTGATGTGGCTGCAGCTATTTGCACGTACATATTTTGGTGTTGCCTGTTTTTAACCTGTCAAAGCGACAAAATGGATGAACAATATACAAAAGCTTCAAAAAATAATTGTTTTTTTTTTTGCATAAAGCACTATCCTACCTTTTTATCTGTATATATTTTAAAAAGTTTTTTATAATAAACTAATTAATAAAAATTAAAATATTTTACAAAAACTGATATTGTCAAAATTTTAATATTTCATAAACAGTTTAATTTTATGGGGTTTCCGTTGCCACTTTAGTATCATCCTGTGGTTTTTGTGTTCAAGGAAGTGTTGGAAGGGAAATAATTATCAATTTGTGACAGGATATTTTAACATTACATAATATTTAATTATTTCTTTTCTTGATTTTTTATTTATTTATTTTGGTTTATGTGGCCATTGTTCAACATTTGGCTAAATAATACTGCAGCTGCTTAACATTGGTGCCGATTGTATATGGTTGAGATTCAAAACAAATTAATATTTTTTGTTTCATCAAACTTTAATACCACCTCCCCAACAGTATTGGATACAAATTATTTAAGTTTTACTCTAGGTAATATACTTACTTTGCAATAAATACATCATCTTGTATGCATTTAAAGAATTTCGTTCGTAAATTCAGTGAATTTCGACATAGTCTAATGAAAAACTGCATTTAAACTCAACGAACGTCACAGCTTATTGGATTAATGAAAGAAGTTTCGCTAAAATTATTTTAATGAAAATTTCATTAAATCCAATGCAATAATTGCAATAAGCAAATGAACTTATTTCATTATTTTGGTGAAATTATTCATCGTTTTTATTAAATTATTTCATTATTTTAAGAAATTATTTCATTGTTTTAATGAAATTTTGCTGTTATTTGAATTATATTCTTGCATTATTTTAACTAAATTCTTCCATTGTTTTAATGAAATTATTACATTACTTAGTAGCCTCATTAGCTTATCTCTTTTGGTGACTATTTTAATTTATTGACATTCCTATGCTACAAATACAAATACGTACGTAGAAGCGAATGAACAGCAGAAAAATTTATAATAAAAGTAAACGTCACAGTATTGGACTCAAACTTTTTATTCTTATCATTTGTTTTATAGGGAACGTCTTAACTACTTCAGCCAAAAGCATTTTCAAAAGAATGTGTCCATGAGTGTATAATAATAAGAAAGAGTGTAACAACAACAAATATATAAAATTATTTTTGTTGTATGATTTGGTTGCCAACTGTTGTCTGTTTTTTAATAGAAAATATATTTGTGATTTATTTAATCTGTTTTTCATAAATGCAATGAAAATTTTCATCAAAACAATGAAATAAGTTTCATTGAAGATATGACATGAAAGGAAATACAATTCTTTAGTCTTTTTAAATTTTTTATAGTAAATATTTAAAGAATTTTTGGTATCTATTATAAAATTTTGTCAAAACTTAAAGGGGTTTTTCCATAAAAAGACAAAATGCTGTTGTCATAAATCCAATGAAATTTTTTAACGTTTCTCATTCTTAAAAAATTTAGCACATTCATAAGAAAAGTCTTTGTGTTTTATATAATAAGTATGTCTACAATTTGTTTATCATTCATGACTTTTCTTTTTAGTATTAAAAATTATTATCGATTTATTTGATAATAATAGTTTTAATGCAAAAAAAGTTATTAAAAACATATGAAATTGAAATGTTTATTGAAGCTTCATCAATTTTGTAAAAGTTTGTCATTCGTTACTTGAATCTCCATTCCATAAATTCTGATGACTGTTATATAAAATCGAAACATTTTCGAAGAGAACAAATTTAGTGCCAATCGTAAATAGTTTAATTATATTAGGCCATTGCCTTAAAATTTGATTGTGAAAAAAGAAACACGTAAAAAGTGGAATTCATGACTTGTCTATTTGTGTGAATTTTGGTGCGGTAGTTTTTTATATCTAATATCGGTGTTTTTGTTATTATTTTGGACTTTAAAAGAGATTCAAAAGCTTTATAGAGAAAAATTTGAACAAGATGAAAACCGGTATTGTAGAATATAAGCAGAAATCAAGGGAAATGTAAAGTGAATTATTATTAAAACAGCTAAAACGAGTTGGAATAACGTAGATAATAAGTGAGGTAACGAATAACAAATATATTAGGGTTACAAAAACATAAAATACATTTTTTATGAGACAGCTATGTTTTCACAAACTAGAAATAATTGTTGATTCACAAGATCATATTGAATTTTTTCCTTTTTGTACGATGTTAAATTTAGCACTTAATGCCTACTAGTAAATTTATTAATGTGTTGTCTTCTTTGGGAAAAGCTCTAGAGTAGAGAGAACAAATGGTGAAGTGGGATAGAGATAAAAAGCTTAATTCTTTAGTTTTAGTACAGTGCTGCAAGGTGTATTGTGTAGCCATTTTATTAATTGTTTTACTTCAAAGAAGATTTTGCTAATATTGCCAACGTAGGATTGCGCTGTGATAGTGAATAATACTATGCTCTCATCACTTAACCAATCCAGCAACAACTTTCACAATACCACACTAATGCACATCAGAAAAATATATGACGTTGACGACTTGCCTGGTACAAGGATCGAACCCAGCATTATTTGCTTTGTAGTCAACGCGTTAACTACTTCAGCCAACCCCATGTATGATGGTAATAGAAATAATAAATTATGAAGTATGCATTTAAATATTATGCATTTAATAGTGAAATATGCAACTAAATATTAAAGTATAAATTAACATTTAAAGCCTTTAGCTGCAACAAAGAAATCCAGTATTAAGATTTTATACGCCATACACCTTAAATTTTCCATTCAATCTTTAATCTTTCTCAAAACTTACACATAAAAACTACTAAAGCTTTAAGTTTTAAAAGTATATACAAAAAAAAATCTGTATTGTGCAAATATTTGACTTGTGTTTTTTTTCTTTCTTTAACATGTTTTTTTCTAAATTTATGTTATTTCAATATAAATTTGTTTCATAAAACCAGAGTATTGACAAATGACCTTTTCTACAAGTTTAAACAAGTAAATACTTGGGACAACTTTTCAAGATGCTACCAATTTAATTGATAAAAATTTTTTCTTACAATCTTCTCATTTCCTTTTTACAAAATCTTGCAAATACATAAAGTGAAAACACCAAGTGGGAGTCAACCAGCGTCTCTGCCTCATGTGTAGGTTGAGAGAGAACTACAAAAACCCAAACAGGAGATAAAGATTTTAGAACAACAACAAAAAGTGTTGAAAATTAATTTTCTACATAAAAGTAATATGCAAATTCTGTTGGCTTTTTAAGAAAAACTTTTTAAGAGTTTTTCTATTATTTTTTTCAAATGATTTCTTTTAGTATACACTATGTGATCATGTTGTATTTGTATAAGTTTGTTTAGTTAGTTGTACCATCAAAAGGAGAGAAGAAAGACAGCAAGGCAAGAAAGGAAAAGCCAAAAGACAATATCCTCTCAATAGCAAAACCAATTGTTATAGCAAACAATATGGTTTTACACCATTTCGAAAAGTTGTTTGCACAAAAATGTTTCAATAACAATTTTAAAGATGTTATCATGTTTACTGGGAGCATTATATTTGGTATTCATGTGACCCACTAAAAGCGTAAATTTAAGGTAAAAAAACTACAAAGATGATAATCAGAAAGCCAATGGTAACACTAGAATTTGTTTTGGTCAACATGAGATAAACATAAATTTAGTAGTGCTATAATTCTCGTATGCAAATTTCACTGCAAGCATTTGGGCAATTTCATCTCTTTCTTCTTATGTATTAGTTTCAATGGGAAGGAATAAAATAACTTTGGTTGCTATCCTTCTCTCATGAGTTTTTAATGATATTTCTCTAACATTATTGAATAAAAATTAATAAAGTCCTTATTGTAGGCAATATACTTTGCAATAAATGCTTCATTTTATACGAACAATATTTTTTTGTCTCTTTTTCTGCATGCAAAATGATGCCTCACTCCCATATCATAAAATTTTTTGTCTCCGCTCTGAGATATGGTTTTACGCATTGCTTTACCCTGAAGAAAGGCAGGGCCCAAAAATCTCCAAATCACCACTCTTGTCGACAAATTGGGTGACTTTTTGGTGACGTTGTCAACGAATCGTCTACATTTTTTATATTAGCTTTAATGAGAAGAGAATTTTTTAACAGCTAGAAAACGATTTTTTATGGTCTCATTTTGATGTGTTGAAAATATATGCAGCCGAACGGAAAACTAGAAATGTTCATAAAAAATCTAATTTATTTGTATTAGCTGGTAAAAGGTTTCATATGTGTTGACTAGAATCATTAAAATGCACTAATGAATCTCTGGTACCAGTGTCTCCATATGGTCCCATAAGAACTACCTAGTCTATAGTAAGTCAACAGTTCCGATGTCAGTAGTTGAATCTCAATGACAAGCCCATGTTAAATGTCTATAGCACACAACATTGCCTGGATACAATTAGTCAGTAGTACTGGTGACAATATCAATAGTGAATCAGTACAATTTTACTATCGACATTTCCTGCAGGGTATTTACAAAAACAGAAAACAAATATAAAAATAAATAACCGTAAATAAGAGTAAGCATGTCAGTTTCGCTCCTCATTCTTATAAAATACAGCAAATTCATTAGAAATATATTGTTTTTATATAAAAAAGTCACGAATGACAAGTTGTTTATCATTCGTGACTTTTCATTCTAATATTGAATATATATTATTATCAAATAACTCAATAATATGGGAGTCGTATAAATAAGTTAATTAAAACTTTATGAGTAATAATTGCAATAAAAATAAAGTTATTAAAAACATGAGAAATTAAAGTGTTTTTTGAAAAATTTGTAGCATAATATTCATCTATTTGGTAGCAATTCGTCATTCGTTACTAGAAACTTTATTATTAAACTTTAGGCGAATGTTAAACAAAAGAACAAATTGTGCTTTATCGGAATAATTTGAGTCGTAAATAAGTTCTCTATGTCAGATCATTTGCTTAAAATTTAACTTTGAAGATAATAAACATGTAATGAAAAGTAAGTACTCTAAAATCAATTAGTTATTTTTGTTTGCTCATAAGCATTTCTGCATTATTAGCTTAATAAATTTTTGTATATATTTTTAATTGCTGCTTTAGATTCGTTTCTACACATATAGTTTTTATTATATAGTTATCGTTTTACTATCTTACATTCACTATGTTTTCTTTCTCTAAGAAATATTTGAGCTATTTTTGTTATTTTTCATGCAAATTTTAATATGAAATAAAATGAATTATAATTTATTAACCTTGTTTTGCATAATTCAACACTGAAATTAAAATTATTTTAGCATTGTCTACAAGATTTTTATGTATAAAAGCTCTAACATACATTCCTAGGGGTCTTATAGAACCAGCAAACATTTGCATGGGAAATTTTCAATTAAAAATGCAACACATTCTTAAAGCTTGTGTTCTAAAAAACTGGTAATCGAAAAGATAATCTTTATTTTGTATTAATAACTAGGCGCATTAACAAGGCGGCACTACATATACCAGCATAGCCTGACTTGCCGGATTAAATGTCAAACTTAGTCGATATTGATGAAGTGTGCATAACTTCATCACCTATTTCAAACTACCGATTTCCTTCTATATGATGATTATTATGGGACTGTGTATACCTGAGTCCGCACAAATATTTTTTTTTTATCTTAATATCTATTTCACACTATCAAAAGAGTTTTTTC
This sequence comes from Panzeria rudis, assembly GCA_956483635.1. Lineage (NCBI taxonomy): Eukaryota > Metazoa > Arthropoda > Insecta > Diptera > Tachinidae > Panzeria > Panzeria rudis. The sequence goes on from OY101447.1 coordinate 6,508,639, forward strand.
TTTCGTACAATTACATTTAAAACAAAAACCAATTTTAAAATTTTGTTTTTGTTTCAAATGTAATTGTACTGACTCGTTAAATAGGCGGTTATTCGTCATCGTCAGTATTATGCTATCCTGAAAAAATTTCTATAACTAAGGGGACAAGCGCAATAACATGGTAAGCCACAAAACTAGAATATTGAATATATGTACTTTTAAGTTTAAACAAAAGTTAAGGTTTCTTGGAGTGTATGTTTTTTTTTTGTGAGTTTTCTACTATAAATACGCAGCATAATTATTTGCAAAAATTTCTCTACGATGAAAAGCCATAGTACCTGTCAATAGAAACAGCACGTAAAATCAATTTTTGACTTTATGTGGCCTACCGAGTTAATGCACTAAACCCTTGAATTTAAAACGTTTATGTTTTGTTTGCTGGGTTATCATGTGTAATAAAATGCATGTGTTAATGTATAAATAAGAAAAGCTGTATGGTTTTACAAAATTATTTGCATAAAATATGTTTCAGTTTTCTTTTCTTATAAATTCATATGCATTTAAAATAAATTGTTAAAATATTTTAAACATTTCCACAACTACAAGAATTTTATTATAATACAAGTGTAAGTATGTTAATTGCCCAGCAAAACTTGCTGTCAGAAGTATAAATATATTAGCTAACGAATATATTTATACTTCTGGCAGCTTTTTTTTAGGAACAGAAGACGCCTGTACATATGCCCCGCGATATTCATTCCAAATTTAGAATTTTGTGACAGTCCACGAGTTTTTCGGAGTAACTAGGATTTCTTTTACATACATATATCAAAATATAAGTTATCGTTAAAATTTTCGGAAATTTCTATTTCGTCAGAGAATCTATGAGTTTTTTAGGAACAGAAGACACCTGTACATATGCCCCACGATATTCATTCTAAATTTAGAATTTTGTGACAGTCCACGAGTTTTTCGGAGTAACTAGGATTTCTTTTACATACATATATTAAAATATAAGTTATCGTTCAAATTTTCGGAAATTTCTATTTCGTCAGAGAATCTATGACTTTGTGATAGATATAAAGCGCTTTTGATGCAGTGTAGAGTATATGTTAAATTTCGAATTTTCGGAATATGTTCGATTTTTTTCGGTGTAGTTTTTATGAGTATTCGAATGCTAAATATAATTAAATTATTTATAAATGTAGGTAGTTAAGAATGCACTTTGTTCACTTGTAATGGCAACCGCAAACATACTAGAACAGAGAGAAACAAAAAAGCTTAATACAATACATAAAGAAAAATTAACATCAAATGAAAAAAAAACAACTCGAAGATTGACTCAGCATGAATTGATTAAAAGTGTTGATGATATTCAACTACTTGGCTGCAAACTACACTCATTGGTGGTGCGGTCTAAGCATAAAGAGCTCTGACAAGTAGACCGAGTGGTCTCGATATATGTAAGTTCAACATTCCATGCAGTCAAATTTTTCTTTGTCTACATGCTTTACAATTTTCTCTCTAAATAAATATATAGAGATTTTAAATGTTTTAGCAATATTGTACGTAGCTGGTGAACTTAAGTCTTAAAAATGTGTTTCTCATCGAATTTGCGGATTTTCTAAAAATTTTCGGAGTAGCTTTGATTTTAAGGAGTCTTAAATTTCTGCAATATTAGAAGATTGTGGTGAACATAAACCTTTTTTGTGCATTATCAACTATGATATTGAATTTTCAAAAGCTTTTTGATTTTTCGGAGCATTTTTGTGTATTTTCGGAATTATATTATGTATGAAATTTTCGGAATAATTTCGAGTTAGCTTTAATTGTTGAATGAATATGAGATTTATATAGAATAAAGAGATTTTGCTGTATCTTTGGATATATTCGATTTTTCCGAGTTTCATGGATCTCTTCTGCAAATTTTCGTGTGTTCTAGTAATGTTGTGCTTTTCTGGCGGATATAATTTACTTTCGGCAAATTTTCGGAGTAGCTTCGGAGTAGCTTCGATTTTTAACGAGCCTTTCAACTTATTTTCTAAAATGATGGGTTTTGGTGGAACTATACTACTTTCTTATGTATCTTTGTATATATTTCAAAAAATTTTTAAATGAAAGCTCATGCAGTTGAAGCCATCTGCTTGTTAAAAAAAGACTTAGAAAGCAGCAGTTTTCTTTTTTGCTTGTAACTTGGCAACAAAACCTTTTGCTGGGTGATTGTTACTGTACATCTGTGATGAAGATAGTGATATGTGATGTAAATGCGGATGTGTCATGTGGTTTAAATGTGCTCTGCATAATTTGTTCATTTGTTCATTTGGTGTGTATTAAATTCACATGTGTGATCTAACATTTTAAAAATCTATTTGATAATATCGGCAGGACATATTGTTTGTAGCGTTTGCCTTTTCTAATTCCACTATGATACTAAATACAATCTTTAAATTAAAGTTATACAAACTTATCAGAAATCTTTTAAAATGAAGCAATTCTTAAAGTTTGGGGAATATTTCGTAGGTTCAGTAGTCAGGCTACAGAGCTAACAATGTTGAATGAAAGGTCTGGTTACTCTAGCATAGTTTTTTTTTTTGTTGACAAAACACTTGTTGAAGTGTTTATAGAAGTCTTAACTACCGCTTTTAGTTTTAAAATATTTTTATACTACAATTTTTATTTAATTTACTGCATATGCTTCATTTTTGTCTCCCACTTCATATTGAAGCCACTGCTATGATTGCAAAATTTTGTTTGTGTTCAAAGGGAACGTTATCTAACATCATTTGGAGATACTAATTTTTGTAGTTTTGCCATTTTGCTTTTCTTTTTACTATTTATCACAAAAAAAAACACCACTAAAAGACAAATTTATTTATGCATTTACTCTGTATTATTTAAAGTTGTTGAAATTTATGTATTCAAATTATGTTGTTGTGTTGCTCAAATTTGCATTATCCTGTGGATAAAGTCCTGTCTTTGGGGTTTCTTTTTCTGTTCATGTAACTGCAGATTGTTTTTTAATAACTTCTTTTCCTTGCGTTTCTCTACTAATAACTTCTGCACAATTTGTGCATGTAAATATGCAAATTTCTTTTGAAGAAGATGATATTTAAAAGCAAATAAGGCTAAAGATTATGGAACAAGATTATTAGTTGTATTAAAACATTTTATCCCAGGATTATAGTTCAAGTCTCTATAAATATTTTCATTCAGTGAGTAATTTGTATAAGGAGTTTATAACAAAGATGTAGGAAGAGTGCAAAAAATCAAGAAAATCATATCGAAACAAAATTGTGTATAGTAGTATCCAGATATATGTGTTCCATATTCAAGCTATACGTAAACCTCAGAATTATTTTAAACCATAATTTAACCATAAATAAGTTGGGGCGGCCTACTAATAATAATTTTTGGATATAAAGGACTTAATGCATTTTTGTTCATATAAAATTATTATATAGAAAAAATGTGATTAACGGCCAACTCTGAACCTTTAGTCGAATTTCAAGCTCGAAAATTTACAGATGTTTTATGTAAAAAAATAAATATTTTTTAAAACCCTAAAGCATTATCAAATATATTTATAGAAAAAAACACATCTACTAAAGTTTTCGATAACGATATTCCGCGAACCTGCTCTATGATTTACAAAGTCGACACAGTACGTGGATAATTCTTGTGGAACATTTCAACGCTGTTCTATGGGTCTTCTTTTCTCTTTCTAAAAAAAGGCAAATAACTATCCTTCAGCGGCGTTATAGCAGGCTGAAGTGTTCTATAAAAAATATTTGCCTTAAAATTCTACACCAGGTCTTCAAATACACCTAAGCTATAGGCTTTTTGCACGCCAGAAATACTTATAAGCTTAAAATGAGTTTAATGGTTAGATTCGTACTTACTCACGATTAGTACTCAGCATAGAAAACCTTGTTAGCCTTACGTTTAAGGTATAACATATGTATTATTCTATTATTTCAAACACTAAGAGGAACATTTTTGTGAAACATTTTGACCCTCTTACTCTTCGTTGTATGGGTCTTTTTGTCCCGTTCTTAAAAAAACTCTCCTTCAAAGGTTTGATTGTGGGCTTAAATATTTTACAATAATATTTGCCATTAAAGTCTATTTTAGGTCTGCAAACACACCAAAGCTCCTACCTGGAGCATTCCTGATGAGTCTCATCAGGAACGCTAGAAATCATTCATATAACTTTAATTCAATATGATTTTTCGTGTTGTTTAAATATCAAACTCACACTATTTCAACTTGAAATAACTTTGATTCAACATCATTCTTTATAAAACTTTTATTAGATGTTAGCTGTCTGTCGAGAATGGATAATAAGTCATGGTATTAAAGTGAGATTAGAAAATAGCAGACAAAAATTTTGAACATTTTGAAAAAAAACAAAGTTTTCATTTACATATGAGTCATTATTTGTGAAGCGGACAGGGCAAAAAATTTTTTTTGCCGAAATTCTTTGATATTTGGCATACCTGTACTTTTAGTAGATATGAATGGGTGTGCCAAATATTTTTTTCGTATGATGTATAGTTGTCGAGTTATGGGGTGCTAAAATGTTGCCGTTTCTGAAAAATTATTTTTTAATTATTGTTTCGAAGTAGAAAAAAAAAATAAAAAATAAGATAAATGATTCTTATAGCAAATTGTCTGATCTTTTAGAAAAAATTAAATTTGAAAAAAAAAATTTTTTTTTTCAAGTGCGAAACCGGAAATGACCAATAGAAAATAAAATTTGTTAAGCTCCGACATGTTTTATTTTTTTATTTTCTTACCAAGATTAACATAGGGTGTCCTTATTATACCGTAAAAGTTTGATAATGTGATCTCCATAAGTTTAAAAGTTATGCAAATTTTTTTACATGAACCCCACCTTTTGGTCATTGTTGTAGAGAATCGAAATAAGATATCGTGTAAAGCTTTCATTTTAAGTATTACATGTGTTCAACATGTTGATGTAAAACTCCACGGGAAATAATTCCATGGAACTTTTTAACCCTGTAGCGCTTCGCTGTATGGGTGTTTTTGACCCTTTCTTAAGAAAGGGCAGAAAGCTATTCTTCGGGGTCGCGATAGCGGGCTGAAATATCCTACAAAATATTTTTCATACAATTTTATTATAAGTCTTAAAAGACAATAAATTTCTAAACTCAAGTGGAATGCCAGAAATCATTAAAAACTAATTGTGAATAAATACGAAATTAGCCCTTAAGCACATTTTAAGATTTTACTAATTTCTGGCGTTCCAGTAGAGTTTAGAAATTTATTGTCTTCTAAGACAATTAATAACATTTTATGAGAAACTTTTTTGTAGGATATTGCAGCACGCTATCGCGCCCCCGAAGACGAGCTTTCTGCCCCTTTTTAAGAAAGGGCCAAAAAGACCCATACAGCAAACCGCTACAGGGTTAAAATGTTCCATGAAATTATTTCTCGTGGAGTTTAACATAAAAGTGCTGAGTACATGTAATACTTAAAATGAAAGGTTTACACGATATCTTATTTCGATTCTCTACAACAATGACCAAAAGGTGGAGTTCATGTAAAAAAATTTGCATAACTTTTAAACTTATGGAGATCACATTATCAAACTTTTACGGTATAATCTTATTTTTTTTATCAGAAAATTATCTGTAAAATCTTAACTTTTGTTTTTGACCAACAAAATATCGGTCATGTTTTAACTTTTATTTATGACCGAAAAAATATCGGTAAAATGCTAACTTTTATTTTTGACCGAAAAAATATCAATAAAAAAAATAACAGTTTTCGATGTCGTTCTCATATTTATATTGAAAACAAGAACAAATTAAAATTTTTATTGTTATTTTCAAAATAAATATTATAAAAACGTCGACTTGTCGACATTGTGGAACAGGCAATAAGTCTTAAGATTTTTTTCCATATCACATAACCATCACAATGTCGTAAGGACAAATTCTTTCTGTCTGCCTCTTTGAACTGAAGTTTTGATAATAACTGTCATTTTCGATACCTGTAGTGAGATTCTGTAACTTTTAACAATAACAACAGTTGTTATATTGTCCATTTATTAAGTTGTTTGCACTAACGATTCGTCTATTCTTTGACTTCTTGTTAACAACATTGCTTAAAACTGACATTATGTGGCATCTCTGTTAAAATAAGCGAAATACGCAAAGAGGAACACAATGAAAACAAAAGAATTTGGGATTGCCAAACAGTGTAGAGAAAATTTGTTTCATTAATTTCTTTATTTTTACGAAATAGTTGTTAAATTAAACGTTTAAATAATTGAAATATTGTTATTTATACGTAAAAGCTTTATAAAACTATTGTCGGTAGTTAAGCGACAGCAAATGTTGCTAAAAATTTTACAGAATCGCAAAATCGTTAATTTGCTTGTTAATTATTTTTTAATAATGACAACTATTGCTAAAAGTGAACAGAGAATCGCACTACTGCTGTGAACAAAGCAAATAAACACCTAGCCACTTAAACAACAAATTATTTCTCATAAATTTAATATGATTTCGAATCAACATTGCGACATGTTGATTTTACATTTGTATTTTTTTTTTCTGTGTATATGTGCTTATAAGAACCTGTCTTTTTTTTACACACAGAACAGCAATGTATAGTACTCTGGCTACTAATGGGATTCCTTTCTGTATACATCATATATTTACGTATACTTAAAGATTTAAATTAATGCTAATGTTAAATAAAGGACGCTTAAAGTTACACATATTTATATAAACATAAATAAATGAAATGAAACAAGTAATTAGTTTTCTCGAAATTATTCTGTACATGACCCTTGTAACTTACGAGTATTAATTTTTGTTTTTAATTTATGGCCACTTGTCCGCAATAAATTTTCAAACTATTTCCTTAATTTATTAAACTGATTTCAATATATTGCGAACATATCGCAAATGTAACTTTGATTTAATTTATATTTTCCATCATTGTGAGTAAAATGGTGCTGCAATTCAAGTTTAGAGTGGAAATGGAAAAATGTCCTGCATTAAAAGTTTCTTAAATCAATTTATCTAATTACTACTCGTATATTTCACTATACCCTGCATAAAGTTGCAGTCACTGTTCGATATGTATTTTTTGCAAATGAAAGTGAAATTAAATGCAATTGATAATTTAGTTGAAATGCTGTAATGCTAACAAAACTCTTAATTTTTTTCTAGTTACGCAAACTGCAAATACTAACAATTGAATAAAGTGTAAAAAATCAGGCAAGAACAAGTGTCCTGCATTAAAGAGAGTGAAGAAAACGACTAAAAAATAAAAAATAACAACCAGCAGTTGCTGTTGATGAATGATGGATGTACTAAAAGCTCAGGGTTGCTGGGTCAACAAGAAATGTTATCAATTTTAAAAATATTGTCGTTTTATTTTTGCCATTAAAAATAAAACAAGAACATTTGTACGTTCCTTGAAAATTTATCTGGACATTTATATCTTGTTTTTTTTTTCTTTTTTGCAGTTTAAAAACGAATGAATATTTGTACATTCAGTCAGTCAAGTTAGTCATTTATTTATTCAATTCTCTATTCGTTTTATTTCCATTTTTTTCATTTCGTTTGCATAAATCTTGTTATTTGACGTTATAAATGTTTCTTGTGACATGGACCAAAAGACGAATGTTCAAAATGAACTAAATTGAACTGCAGCTAAAAGCTGCCTGAAGAAGTTCATTTGTGGATTTGTAAGAGCTGAAAACATACAGAATTTGCTATTAGATAGTTGATATTTAATGCAATTATAAATGGGAGGAGAGTAAAGTAAAATCTTCGTTTATTATCTCTGGAAAATTTAATTAAAATTAGAAGCAATAAATGTTAAAGAAAAACATTTAGAAATTTACTTCCGTTTGTGTAAATTTATAAACTAAAACTATGCAGGATAACAATATATTTAATAACTCTACTAAATTAAAGTGGAGATGTACAATTAGAAAAGATACTCTGTTTCCATAAAATTTAAGCCTTGATCATGTATAAACTTGTATTTTAAAAAATTGTAATCCATTTTCTTTAAACACGTTTTAAAAATTTCACTATTCATATCTATTCCTTGACCGCACAAACGAAATGTCAGGCATATTAAAACTCTCATTGTCAATCAAAATGAACATGGCAAAATCCCAAACAAGCGGACAAGGTTTTGCAATTGCATGTAAATAATCTATTAGAAACGACAATTTATGCTCCAGCAATGGCCAAATATATATTCAGTAAATTATAATTCTAAACAATAACAAATAACTAAGAACATTTTAAACCCTAGGAAAACAGTTTATGCAGCTTAAGATAATTACTAAATGCTAGAAACAAACAGAAACAGTATAACCAGCCACTCAACTCTCTACATGCAACTTGTATAGATACTCGCAATTGAATGGAATGAAAATTGAAAAACAAAAAATGCGAATAACTAAACTGGTCAAAATGTTTTAGTCAATGCGGTTAATAAGAGCACAAGTATTTTACATAAAGTCTTAACAACAAGATAAGCTACAACACACAAGTCACCAATACAAGGGGATGCAGCTACAGCAGTGATGTTGCAAGTACTTTATACAAGCTGTACGAGGTTTAAAGGAACCCGACTAGAAATTTTCCCAATACTCATATTGGGCCCCGATTGGGAATGCGTGTGGCACATCCAAAAGGGTTATCCCATTTGTGATTTGATCGGGAACTTGTTGGGATAGCCCATCTACAAATTAATGACTTAACAAAAGTTCTTCCCAAGTGGGAAACTATTGGGAACTTGTTGGGAAAATCTAACACAGATTTTTAATCGTATATTATGCTCATCTTCAAAAGAGGTAAATGTTACATACTTTGGTCCCTTGGATAGCTTCAGCAATTTTAATTCAATATTAGAGTTTGATATTTACCCGATTTGAGCAAATTTTTGCAAGATTTTGATATTTCCCCACAGGAACACAATCGGGTCCCAAATACGTTTCTGCGTTACATCGGAACTGGGATCCCAGTTAGATCCCAAATGTGTTTGCATAAAAATTTCTAGTCGGGAATGTCATAAATAAAACTATCATAAAGAAGGCCTTTTTCTCTAGAAAAATTACATGGTGCAACAAAATCAATTTTTTTTAAATTTTAAATTACAAAATTCTAAGGACAAACTCTGATAGATTGCGCAAAAAAATATATGCATGTATCGAAGTTTTGAAAATTTACATCTGGGATTCATCTTTGCACATAATTATACTGATTCGGCACAGGAAATCTTGTAAGTCTTACTTTTCAGGGAACAGATATCATCACTGCTTTTCTACAAAACACCACAAGAAACATTTTTATAGAACATTTTTACCCTCAAAGTCTTCGTGTTGTGGGCCTTTTTGTCTCTTTTTCAAATAAAAGGTTAAACATCCCCTTTATCGGCGATATAGCAAAATGAAATGTTCTAAAAAAATATTCCTCGTGGTGTTTCCTCTGCATAGCCTTCCTTCGGCAGGACTCAAGGGTTTTTTTTTACTTTTTTTTTATTAAAGATGTTTGCCTTTGGCCGGGTTTAATTAATTATCTCTTCTCAGTATATCAAAAAGCGGCTTCGCTGAGGAAAGTTTCCTACATAGAAAAACGCTTTCGTTGAGTTGGGATTTTCTCTTTGGGCGGTCTTATTGGCTTTCAGAGAAGAAAATCCTTGTGCACTAGTAAAGGCTGTCTGGGCAGAAAATCTTAGCTAAGCGAAGCCACTTTTCGATATACTGAGACGTGAATATAATTAAGCCTGGCCGAAGGCCGGTTATGCAAAAATCTTTAGTCAGCGAAGCCGCTTTCCGATATACCGAGATAAAAAATGAATAAGCTTGGCCGAAGGCCGGCTATGGAGAACACTTTACTCAGCTAATCCGCTTTTCGATATACCGAGAGCATAGAACTCTCAAGCCCGGCCAAAGGCCGGCTATGCAGAAGACTTTACTCGACGAAGCCGCTTTTCGATATACCAAGAAGATAAAATCCTTCCTCAAGAATTAAAATAGGTAAATAAATCTGCCTTGGAATAACACACATATGTAGGTGTGTATATAAAAAGCAAAACAAATTAAAAAAAATTGTTCATTTTTTTAGTAGGGCTTTATTGCTCAATAATATTTGAAGCATTGAGAAATAACGCCATAAGGCATTATTGAGAAATAAGGCCATAGGCATTATTGCACATGGCTTTATTACACTGCAACGTCATTTCCGGGTTTTTGATCTTAAGAAACAAATTTTTTTTAAATCAAATATTTTTTTGAAAAAATGAAACGATTTCCTATAGGAATCACTTATTTTAATTTATTTTTATTTTTTCTAGTTCGAAACAACAATTTCAAATGTTTTTTTAAACGGCAACATTTTCGCACCAAAACAAAAAAAATTTGCATACACATTTATACCTACTAGAATAGTGCCGGCAATTTCTGCTGCTTTTAATTACTCGATAATACTCAATACTTTTCATTTAGCTACTTACTCGATACTTTTAACGCTTAAAAAATTTTATACGTTTAAGCAGAGCTGTATTCTGGTATTTCATTTTCCGTTTGGTTTAGTAATAAAAATACTACCCTGAAAGTATCGAGTAACTACTTCTGAGTATTGAGTACCCTAAAATAACACCAATTACTCGATACTCGGTACCTACTACTCAATAATTTGTCAGCACTATACTAGAACTATAGTTATGCCATATATCAAGGAATTTTGGCAAACAAAAATATGTGGTTGTCCGTTTCAAAAATTATGCCCCATATACAAAAGAGATCAATACATCTTATAGCTTAAACGTAAGGCCTAAATGATTTCCTATGCCGAGTACTAATTCTGAATAGGTACGAAATTAACCATTAAATGCGTTTTAAGTTTTAAACGATTTCTGTCTTTTAAGCTGAATTTGGAGCTTAGGCTTCTTTGAAAACATAAAGCAGAATTTTATCGAAAATATTTCTGAAGAACATTTTAGCCCGCTATATTGCCCCCAAAGGAAAGTTGTTTGCCACTTTTTTCAGAAAGCAACTAAAAGACCCATATATCAAAAAGTTAGACGTCTAAGAATTGTTTTACACAAACTGAGTGCTCAGTCTTAAACGTAAGGCTGAAAAGATCTCCTATGCCAAATTCTAATTTTCAATAAGTAGGAAATTAACCCTTAAATATATTTTAAGTCTTGAACGATTTCTGGCATTCAAGTTGAGAATGGAGAAAGGCTTACGTATATGTATTATAAAACCCGTAGTAGAATTTTATGGCAACTATTTTTGTAGAATATTTTTGGCTGCTATATCACGGCTAAAGAGGAGTTTTTGCTCCCCTTTTAGGGCAGAGACGAAATTAGCCCTTAGACACATTTTAGGTTTCGAAAGATGTCAGGCGTTCAAGTTGAGCTTGATGCTTTGGTAATTTTTAAATCCCAGAGTATAATTTTATGGCAAATATTTTGGTTCAACATTTTTGGTCGCAATATCGCCGGTGAAGGGAAGGTTTTTGCTCTTTTTTGTAAGAAAGAGACAAAAAGAGCTATACAGGAAAGATTTAGAGGATTAAAATATTCTACAAAAATCTTTCTTGTGGTGGGAAGCTTTAACTTCCCCTAAAATTAATCCCAGACGTAAACTTTCGTCTCCTCTGCCAAAATCAGTCGTTAGAACTCTGCAATTTTTTTTTGTGTTGTACAGTATTGTTATTAGGAGGAAATTTTCACTTTCATTTGAAAGTATTTTCTTAAACAAAACTTTGGACTAAATTTTTTGAATAATAGTTCAGGAGCAAACAGGAATCCGTCTAACTACCCGGCGGGAAATTTTATAACAATTGTCTGTAACCTACTTGTTCTATGACTGGTGTAAATGGGAGTGTTGCAGCACATGAAATAAAATTGGGGACAAAATACCGCCACTGTACAACAGATTTTTTCCAAATCGAAAATATTTTTGTCTCAAGTATAGTAGTGTGATTAGTAATAAAGAAACTAGCACAGGGCAGGTACATAAAGTTCAGATCTAGAACATATCTGTGAGTATCCTAATTATGTCAAATGACCCCCTTTAATGAGAATGCCAGGAAAATTTCCGGAGGTCGATCCGGTTGCTAGTCTTTGTCTTGTGACAGGTTCTCTCTCTTCCTTCTTGGTAATTAATACAAAATATAAATTTATTTGTACCATTTTTAACTATATCGTCCTTCTAACGAGTGTTAGCTACCTTAGATATATATGCCAGTTTTCGAATACATTATTATGTCACTAGCATCACACTTACACACATTTTAATACCTAGTGAACAAGTGAAATGAGTTATTCATTAATTTCGTTGTATCTAGTAAATCTTAGTTTTGGTTTTTTTTTAGAATTCTTGCTGGCAAAATCCAAATATTTCATTAAAAAGAATTCAAAAATTTTTGTTAAATCTGTAATCCTCTCTGCCAAAAATATTTACTCTCTCAGCAACTCTCAAAATGATTTTATGCACACGCTTACTTTAAGCCATTAATTTTTTAGATGGTTATCTAGCTCCGATGGTAAGCTTCTCTAGAGAGAAAAGAACTTGTAATAAGATGAGCTACGTGACAGGTTCCCGAGGACAAGCAATTTGTTCACTGAAAAAAACGGGTTTTTTTCAGTGAACAAATTGTTTAAATCTATAAAACAATTTGTCCGAAAATATTTACAAATTGTAGACAAAACAATTTACTAAATCAAACAAAAATATTTACTGGATTTTCTGAAAAATATCAAACAATATTTCTGTCTGAATTTAATAAACAATTAGTCTAGAAATGGTAATAATTATTAAGCGAAATAATTTACTTAATCAAACAAAAATACAAACAAAATTTTTGTCTGTGTCATCATCATCATCCATTAAGCATTAATGAGATTTCATTTTGTTAAATGTGTTCAAGTCTGAATGTTTATCTAAATACTCTAAGAAAATGAATGAGAAGTAAAGAAAAGACATTACCTAATCGATTCACTCAAAAATCTTTTGTAAACAAAACTTGGTACAATTGCATTCCTTTTGATATGATTGCTGTTGTTGTTGTTGTTATTTGTGTGCATGTCGTCATCGGTGTGGTTTCTTACGACACATTTTTTATTGTTGTTTTTAGTGTTTGCGTTCTAAATAAAAGTCAAAGAAACAATTCATAGATTATGGACAGAGCATTTACTGAAAATTAAATTTATTTTTAGACAAACTTTTGTTTGAAAATTTTTGGGTGATAATTTTTTCTGTGTAGTCCAATAACTGTATATACTTTAAACAAATATTTTTGATTTGAAAAAAGTCTACGTTTACAGTGAGTTAACATATTTATTCTAGGTTTGTGATATGTTCTCTATTCACCGGTAACAACTCATTTGCATTTTTTATCATTCCAATTTTCAGCAGTCATAGAACAAATACAGTCTAGAAAATTGGTACAATATTTCCCGCAGAGTTGTTAGCTTTAACTCGTATCCAAATAAAAGTCCAATGGTCTTACAAAACTTTGAAACTTAAACTTACCTCTATTTATTTTGTAAAATAATTAAGAAACAAGCTTAAAAGCAAATGTTCAACTTTATGTTTGCTGGGTAAAAGTTATATCACATATACAATCATATTAAATCTTATTTTAGTATTTAGCAGAAAATTTACCATAAATGTCAAAAGTCTTTGCTTTTTGGCTGATATGAGCAACAGCCAGTGCCACTACCACATCGACTGACACCAGCACGAGTAGTACGATGAAAATACTTTGCTCTTCTACACTTAACTTACTTAAGCTTCTTTCTTCTTCTCTATATAGAACATACTAAATAGTATTCATGTTTCACGGAGTGTCTGCCAGCCAGCATCTGTGTATTGTTGTAGTTGTACTGCATTAAAGCAAAATTTGTTTTACAAATTGACTTGTTCCACTTGAATACAAATACACCTGTTTAGAAAAGTGCTCCATGAATGTGTTTGTACGTTATCTTGTCTGCATAAGTATTTTTTCCAACAGATGTGTGTGTTTTTTTTTTGTATCAAAATTCAACTTTAGAAAAATCGTATTATACATTAAAAAACATTGATATTCTGCTGGTACATAAATTCTAATGAATAAAACTCGCAAAATATTCTAAAGTATTTAGTATGTAAAAATAGCAGCAGTAATATGTATAAAAGGATTTTGCTGCAAAGTTTGGTAAGAACTAAAGATAAACAAATTTGTAAATGTGGTTTTCCTAAAGGATGTGGTTTAATATAGATTTTTTATACAGTGAATGAGACAATTGATTTTAGTGAAGTATTTTCTAATCTTTACGCTACGTTTACGTGAAAGTAAATATTCAAGATATGTTTGTAGCTTATTAATAACTTTGATGTTTTTTCTTTTGTTTTAGCTCAATAGTCAATTATTTGCTGCTTTTTTGGTTCTCACTGTTTAAAATAGATATACAATTTTTGCATATTTTTACAATTTTTTCGCTTTATTCTATTACACCAGAAAAAAAAATAATCTAAGTATCGTACTACATTTATAATATGAGTATGATAGTTGTGAGTTAATTCTTTTTGCACTTTACAATAGAATTTCAATTATTGTTAAAGGTATTGTTTTACTACAGTAGAATCTAGTGAAATTGGCTAAAATTTGTAGTAATAATTGCAATTGAATGAATATAAGAGTTGCCCAATACAAAGAAAATTAAAAAAAAGTTAAAGTTACCCATTTTAGAATAGCTTCTTTCTTTTAAGAAGAATTTTATTAAAAGCGACT